>CAWUFW010004470.1:0-1200000 GCA_963921515.1 Calotriton arnoldi | reverse complement strand
GGCTGGGTGGGTGGGAAGGAGAGTCCGGCTGTCAACCAAACACAAGCAATGCAGACCATGTTCACACCCCAGAAAATACATAGAAATGCCCAAATAATGCAGGACAATGTGCCACACCAATATCAACCCCTGACTGTGACGACTTAGGACAATGCAATGTACAGGCCCGCACCCAGAGGCACAGTCACAACTGTCATGTGTGTCAACCATTGATGCCTGCAGAAACATGACATACATTGTTTGTGTCTCCCAAAAACAGGTGATGATGGGGACACAGCAGCAGGCGCTGAGGAGTCCCAGTCCCAGGCTCAAGAGGATGCCGAGCTCACTGGCGTCGTGCAGCCTCTGTCCTCCTCGGACGATGAAGAACAACCTGGCACATCCGGTGCAAGTCAACATGCAGCACCAGCAGGACCACCAGCTGCAGCACCAGCAGGACCACCAGCTGCACCCCCTGCACCCACCCCTACAACGATTGTCACCACGAATACCATCCCTGCCGACATGGACAGAATAAGGAGCAACACCAGCACAGTGACCCTGGACCAACCTGGGGCCATGGACACCACCACCACCACCAACCCCCAAGGTGGACCAGGGTTATCTGTGCGTGCCACTGCACACACTGCACATGTCAGCAGGGGTGGTGGGAGGAGTGGGAGACAGAGGTCGCTGCTTGCAGACGTTGCTGGTGTGCATGACGACCCACAACTGGTACGCATAGCTGATGCGTACCAGTCCAGCACCGGAGAGCTCAGCCAGGTAGTGGGGCTCCTCAGAGACATTAAACAGCAGCAGGCTGCCCATCATGCCTGCTTGGACTCCCACATGTCCCACGTGGAGTCACACATGTCCCGTGTGGACTCACACATGTCCCGCGTGGAGTCCAAGTGGGATGCACTGCATGAGATGACGGCAGTGCACAGGGACATTTTACAATGCCTCCGCCAGATGAACAGCAACCAGTCCACACCTCCCTGTGTGCCAACAACATCTGGTGCCGAACAAACTGCAACTGCCACAGGGAGGAGGAGGACTCTGGCGGAGAGTCCCCTGCACCGCAGCAGCCTGCACTTGAGGGCCCCCCAAGAAGAGGGGTCGTCCGAGGAGGGGAAAAGTGAGAGGCCAATGGCCAAGCGCAACTCCCAGGAAGCCTGAACCTGTTCTGGATGTTCGCCTTTGTGCACAGACTGTTCACCCTGTTGACGGCAACACTACTCCCACACATTGCATGGGGAGTACAAGTTGGACCAATGTGTCAGACAACTGTGGCCCCGATACTGGGGATCCTGTCTACCCGGACTTTCAATTCACCTAGGAACTTGGGATTGCAAGATTCATGTACAGCACAACCCATCCTATGCACTATTAACACAAATGTATCACAATAAACACACTAATACACCATACTTGCCTCTGTCGTGATTCCAACGTGGGTGTTGTTATGGGGATGATGAACTGCAAAATTACACAGTGTATGCGAACTGCAACAGCAAGGACAACACAGGCATGTGAGTACAGGCAACGTGACACACATGAGGGAGACACACCTAGGCCATCTGACTCATTGCCTACACTGATGTTGCCAGGGAAGACGGTGCAATGCACAGACACCACACCCATTCCCAGTTGTAGTCAAGTAGCCCACAGGTGCAGTAAGCAAATGGCAGTCAAATGTGTGACCACAGACAACGCACATCACAAAGTGAAGCACAGGTTTATTACACAGTTGCAACATGCCGTAACCACTACAGATGCAAGGTAACCCCACCTGGTAGCGGGCACACAGTCAACAACTGTAGACGGAAGGAAGTCCATGGGTGTGGCGCACATCACCTGTAGGGACACAACAGCTACCAGCCTGGATGTGCAATCACGTCGTCGGTGGACACAGTTGACCAAACGAATCTGAAAGTACCCTGTGAAGGACAGAAATGACACACAGTCAAAAGCAATGGAGTACAGGACAGAACAGCAAAACTCATGCACAATACATGTTACAAGATACCCACCCAGAACCAAGTTAGCATGTCAACACTGTTGGGGAGTACAGCCCACCTGTCACCACACATCGCAACACACATCCAGTCAAGTAGCCCATGGACACACTCCAACAGCACCAGAGCACCACCCACACATCATGCCAACTCACATCATTGACATGACACCTCAGGATACTCACATTCAGCTAAAGAAGTTGGTGATGAGCTGTGTGCGGACATCACCATCACCATCATCATCATCATCATCATCATCGTCACTGGCATCGTGGTCCAGGCCAGGATCCTCCACAGGTGGCGGATGTTGGTCATTGTCATCCTGGATGAGAGGCAACTCCTTCCGCACTGCCAGGTTGTGGAGCATGCAGCAGACGATGATAATCTTGCACACTTTCGCAGGGGCATATGGGAGGGACCCTCCGGTCTTGTCCAGGCAGCGGAAGCGGCTCTTCAGGAGACCAAAGGTCCGCTCAATCACTCTCCTGGTCCGACCATGTGCCTCATTGTAGCGCATCTGGGCAGGTGTCACAGGGTTCCTGAGGGGTGTCAGCAACCACGGCATGTTGGGGTATCCCGAGTCACCTACGGCCAGACAAGTGCACATTAGCTGACTTGGAAAAGTGGGCGGAATACTACAGATCAGATCACACACAATGGCACAAAGTCAGTACACACCGACAAGCCAGGCACGCTGGTTCTGCATCTGTGCCATCATCCTGGGGATGCGACTACTCCTCATCACAAAGGCATCGTGTGCTGAACCAGGGAAACGGGCACACACGTGTGTGATGGTCATGTCTGCAAGACACACCACCAGTGCATTGACCGAGTGGTAGTGCTTGCGGTTCCTGTAGGCCTGCTCCTGGGCCTGTGGTGGTACCAAAGCCACATGTGTCCCATCAATGGAGCCAATTACATGCGGCATCCTCCCCAGGGCATAAAAGTCACTCTTCACGTCAGTGAGTCGTCGCAGTCTAGGGAAATAGATGTACCGGTTCAGGAAGAGCAACATTGCCGCCAAAACATCGCGGAGCACACGGCTGAACATGGTCTGTGACATCCCACCAGCAGTCGCCACAGTATGTTGGAAGGTACCGGTGGCAAAGAAGTGTAGGGCTGCCATCACCTTCACCTTGGGGGTCAGCGCTGTAGGATACGGCCGGCCAGGCTGCAAATGTGGGGACAACTGCACTGCCAAATCCTCAATAAGCTGCCTGGTGAAGCGGTACCGTCGGATGCTGTCCCGTTCCACCATCGTTGCCAGGTCTGGGAATGGCCGATGGACAGCAGGAGCCCTGCAGTGCAGAGGAGAAGTAAGCAAGATTGTCAGTCACCTCACATATGCGGCATTGAACACACTCAAGATCCCAACATACATCATTATGAGGCACAACTACATGAAGTGTGCAGAACCGTAAGGACATGTATGGTACATACATGGCCAACATCTGTCAACACGGTCCTACAGGTGGCATCAATTTGTCCCAGGTTGGCCCATTGGATATCATGATGCCGTGTCACAGTTCCCATCTCCTGCTGCCGTGTCACAATCACCCCCCACAGTGACATGTGAGGACAGATGTGCCCCAGGCACCACAGCTCAACGACAGGTACATTCCCAGGGACCCTGTAATGCCACATGGACACTGGCATCACATGGAGTATCATGTGTACACCACAGCAAAACAAACATGACCCCCACAGGTAGTGGCCCCACTTGCCACGGCAGGACAGACATGGACGTCTGTGACACACACGCACAACATCAGAGTCCATGCACACACAACGTGGATGTGGAGACTGTCTCCCATTGTGCACATGAAATCAGAGACATTGTAAACACTACATGCACAAAGACTGTGGAGGTCCATCACTATTGTGCCACTGGGACACCCTGGCTCAAACATACCGTCCCACATGGGACGCACGGGGTATGTGACATGACATACACAAACACCACTGTGAAATGTGACCATGGCACATGCACAGATATGAACAGTTGCACATCACAGTGGTCATGTACACGTAACACCCAGGATCCTGTCCCCATGAACACGTGCACAGCCTGGGGGTGGCTGCCCACAGGTGACACCCACAGGACAACATGTACACCAACATACACACAATAGGAAATGCAGCCTTACATGCCTTATGATAAGGTTTGGACAGGCTGTCGTGATGTAGGTGTGCCCCTCACTCCCTGGGAGCTATCTGTGGCTGGCATATGTCCATCTGAGACAGGCATGCTGACATATGCCAGTCACATGTACAGTGATGCGTTGTACTGCAATGGACCGATCGGTGCCTCCGGCCGGCCCATTGCTTTCAATGTGTGCGGGTACGCGTTGTACCCCTGTGCGCGTTGAACTGCAATGGACCGATCGGTGCCTCCGGCCGGCCCATTGCTTTCAATGTGTGCGGGTACGCGTTGTACCCCTGTGCGCGTTGAACTGCAATGGACCGATCGGTGCCTCCGGCCGGCCCATTGCTTTCAATGTGTGCGGGTACGCGTTGTACCCCTGTGCGCGTTGAACTGCAATGGACCGATCGGTGCCTCCGGCCGGCCCATTGCTTTCAATGTGTGCGGGTACGCGTTGTACCCCTGTGCGCGTTGTACCGCAATGGACCGATCGGTGCGCACCCATTGACAATGGGCTTGCCTGGCAACGGACGCGTTTTCGAATTTCGAACGAGTCGGTTGCTGGAAAATCAGTTGGTCACCCACAACAATGTTGCAAAATCATGTATGTCATGAAGTTGAAGATTTGAAGGATGCTGTGGGCGTGTTTTGGTGCTGCTATTCCATGGATTGGCCAGATTCAGAAGATGCAAACGACTTGGACCTATCACTTTGGACACAAGGGACAGTATCTGCCTCTCCAGCACATATATATTGCTGGCTGTTCCCCTGAGAGCCCACTTGCCTGCACTACATGCTCCAAGACGACATCTGCCACTGCACTGCTGCTGTCTCTGCCCCTCTGGACCCTGCAATGGCACGTACTGTGGAGAGAGCCCCAGCCTTCAGCCTTGAAGAGAACCAGGCCCTGCTGGACAGCCTACTTCCACAGTACAGCAAGCTGTATGGGACACCAGGGGAGCAGGTGAGTGTCCTGTGCACTGCCTTTCTGAATGTGCATTTTGTCTGACTAGCAAGGCTGAGAGTCTGCACGCCACTGGCTAGCAGGCTCACTGAGTAGTTGTCACCCCCCATAGTGTGTAGTGACTTGCACTGGACAGGTATGGTGCAGTGACAGTGCTTCTGAACAGGGTTTTACTCCCCATGCAATGATACCATGTAGTGACTTCTGGAAAACTGTCCATGGGCAGCCGTGCACTGCCTGTGTACACCATGTGCCCCTGTGATTGCGACATGTATATGCAACTGTGTCATGCACGGATATGTTGCATGTGTAGTAATGGCCTTATCACTTTGTCATCCTGACAGGCATCTGCCCATCGGAAGCAGGAGATCTGGAAGGACATCGTCCGGGCTGTCCGGTCCGTGGGGTCTACAAGCGCCGGATCCGCAACTGCCAAAAGAGGTGGCAGGACCTTCGGGGCTGGACCCGGAGGATTGCACGGGTCCAGCTGAAGCTGTCGCCTCCTCGCAGGAGGGGCGGAACACGGACCCTGACCCCCCACATGCTCAGGATCCTGGCGGTGGTCTTTCCAGACCTAGATGGGCAGCTGAAGGCCAGAGAGCAGCAAGGAGGGGGTGAGTCAAAGACTGCACTGTGAACTCTGTCTAACATGCTATGTGCCCTCCTCGGCCCTGGTTAAACTGCCACAGTACAGCAGTCATGTTGTCCAGGAGCCATGTCCCTCTATTGTGCACTGCCCACTCCTCATCTGATACCCAGGTGTGGCCCTTACATGCAGGGAATTCTGTCACTTAGGACTGTGTCCTTGCAGTTTGCTTGACTCAAGGTGGGAGACAGCATCTGTTTCCCTGACTCTGTGGTGGGCATCATGGGTGGGTCCATTGCTTACACAATGCCTGTATTCTGACATGTATTCAGCGTGTTACTTTGATCTGTGGTCCAATTGCTGAGCTGATCCACCACATGTGGCTGGGGTATCTGGCACACACCCATGCTGCGGGTGGGAACAATGTTTGGGCCCCAGGAGTATGTATATGACGTGTGTCACACATACTTAGCCAGCTGCCTACAGTCCAGGGCTCATCCCTCATTCATGTGGGGCTGGACAGTCATGCCTACTCCAGGCCATACAATACACTCTGTACTCCCACTCCCGTGTATCAGCTGACACATTGTGCGCAGTGATTTGACCCCTCAGGTGTCTGCCTCTGTGTCAGTGTGCTGTGGATTAGTCGCCAGGACTGCTGTGGAGTTTCTTGGTAGGGGCTCAGCATGCCACTGGAGATGTGACCATAGGAGACGATACTTGTGTGTCACATAGGTGTCTGATCAGCTGCCCATGCAGACTGGGGCATGTGAATGTGAAGTTCAGGCAGCTGTTCCCCATTCACAGCAGAGTGTGAGGGGCTCAGGTTCAGAGGGTAGTGTCACAGGTCTCCCATATGTCCAATAGGTATGACCTGGACAGATGAGGGTTAAGAGGATGTGTTGTGGGGGGATGTACATGTGCACTTGTGCAGCTCCAGGACTTGCATTCCCCATGACCTACTATTGTGACACAGTGCAGAGTGTTGTTGTCTGGCTGCAAAGTCATACATCACTGAGACAGTGATGTATGACTTTGCAGTCATGCCTCCGCCATGGCATGTGTCTACTGATTGGTGAGCCTGCAGGGGAGTGACATGTGCTACATGCACACCATAGTGGCGCTGGCTATCAGGACATGGGTGCATCATGGTGTCTGTCGCTGGTATGCATCACATGCATTTCCTATTTGACTCTGGGCATCCCTTTCATCCGGAAACCTGTACTGACTCAGTGGCAAGAGCTGTGATGTGTGCATGTCCACATGCCACACCGTGTCCTCTGCACTGTCCAACTACTGTGTACTTGGTGCATGTGTCCACACTGGGGTGTTGCAATCCAACAGACACCAGACAGATGGCTGCAAGGCCATGTGGGATGTGAGTGCCATGCTTGGCATCAGACTGACAATTGGCTTCTCCTGTTCAGTTAGGGCACTTTTAGCAATGTACAACTATTGATGCCAGGGCTTGCTCTGTGATGTGCTGTGCTCACAGTGGTGTGTGCGTTTTGTGCAGGTGACTGATGTCTGTCTGTTTCCCCATTGTTTGCAGATACATCCACGGCCACGGAAGGGGACAGCTCCACGGACCAGGAGGAGCCAGAGAGCCAGACTGGGTCAGCAGCCGAGGAGTGGTCGGAGGGACCCAGTGGCACGGAGGGCGAGGGAGCCACACCGAGGAGTCCTCAGCAGCATCCACCTCAGCTGAGGACCAGAGCAACTCGGAGGATGACTCCCTTGTGGAGGCGGGTGTCAGCAGCCACCACACCCCAGCTAGTGTTGCTGTCTCCGCCACCACCAGCACCACCACCGCCCTCCCATCGGCTCCCATTCCCCAGGTCCGTGGAGGCTCCCATGTCCGGGAGCGTGTCTCCTTTGGGCCAGGCACCGCAGCCCCTGCCCCTGTGTCCCCTGCTGACCTGAGTGAGGAGTCTGTGTACCTCCTTCGCCAGCTCCATGTAGGCCAGACAGCCATGCTGAGTGTCCTCCATGCGCACACCGCGCTGTTGACTCAGCTGGTGTCGTTCATGGAGGGCATCTCATCGGGCATGTCTGACCTACAGAGGGGCAATAGGTCCATGGACTCCTCCCTGACGGCAGCAGTGTCCCTCCTCAAACGGTCCCTCACCCCTCCTGCCTCTGCTCCATCCACACTCCCCAGCACCTTACCCATCCCAAGCACACACACACCGGCACAGGCACACACCAGCACACACACATCCAGCACACTGACACACACTCCAATGACAAAACGCACACGCACGCACATTCAGGGGACTGAAGCCAGACTCACAGGGGATGGGGCCCTGGAACACACACACGCATCCACATGCACTGCGCAGTCCTCAGTTCCCTCTCCCTCCAAAGCACCCTCCCTTGCCTCACCTGCAACCCCAAAGTCACAGCAGCTCTTCCTCTGTGACCTCGGCCTCTTCCCCACCGATGAAGCTGCTCCAGCATCCCGGGGGAAGAGGAAGCCCACCCACACGGAGCAGAGTGCCCTCGCCCCCGGACACCATCCCCCAGGCGCAGACGGACTGAGGCCCCCACCCGCAAGTCCCCCGGAGTCCTAAGAGCAAGACCCCGCCACCGCCCTGCAGCTCAGGCACAAGGTCTCCGTCCTCCATCCCTCAGGCCCCCACTGCACAGGTGCCCCCACCACACCCTGCCCCGGGTTCCCCCACCCACAGATATACCATCCCCAAGAGGATCAGGCCTTCTCCCCCTGCCACTTGCTCCCCCAGCACCACACCCCCCGCTGCGCTTGTCTGTGCCACTGATGTGGTGAGGGTGTCCTCCCCCTCTGTCCAACCCACCTTGCCTGTTCCCCATTCTCCTCCCCTGGAGGTAGGCACTGCAGTGGAGTCCACTACCGCCCTGTCTGACTTGGGCACTGCAGTGGGGAACCTGTCCACTCCATCTGCAGGGTCCACTGCAGTCGTGCCGGCACCCACAACATCTGAGCCATGCCCCCCAGTTGTGCCGGCACACACCATGTCAGACACTTCCACTGCAGTTGTCAGTGGCTCTCCAGCACCCACCACCCCTTCCCTGCTTCCTCCTGGTGAGCCCTGATCCTGTCCCTGCGGTGCCTGGCCTGCCCCCCCGGTTGCCCCTCCTAGTGGATTGTCCCTGGTTTTGTGCAGGCATGCGTAGGGTGACATCTGCCAGTGTCACCCTGTTTGAACTTTGACAATGGACTGGCCATTGGCCTTTGCTCTTTTTTTCTGGACGTCGTTTTCATTCAACACATATGCTGAATAAAGCAACTTTCTTTTCTCTAGTGCTCATGCTTCAGATGTACATGTTGTTGGTGCTGCTAACCATGCCCTTGCTGCAGTGATGGTGATATCTGGTCTCATGATTATGAAGTGTTACTGTGCAGGAACCCATGTGGTCCAGGGGGAATGTGTCCTATCATGTGGTGTATCCATGTCATCCATAGCAGCATCTGAGGGTGTCATGTGTTCAGTATTTGGCAATGGGATTTCCTACTTACATTAGCAATTTCATATCTGTGGCTTCCACCCCTGCACATCTGTTGTGCCTGCCATTGTTGGATTTGTCTACTTCCCTGACCGTGTTGCCATCTCCACTGGACATGCAGGTTTGGGCATCAATGGGGAAGGACTCATCCGTGTAGTCAGTGCAACATTGCTATTCAAGTGTGTTGGATCTGTGCTGATGATTCCGTTGGCACATCCATGACCAGGCTGATGTGACGGGAGCCCTCATTTGGTGCTAATTGTTGATTGTGTGATCAAGTGCTCAGCTGACATGATGGGGCCCTACTGAGGCAACATATGGCACAGCTTTCCTCACACAGGAGTGGAGTCCCCTCATGGCAGTGTGTACACGTGTGACATTGCCTGCGCCCAAGGTGTGTGTTGTATGTGCATGTCTGTGTGTTCACTTCCATTTATCTGCGCATGCTGTGATCCCTAGTGTTGTACCTGTTTGTGATGCTTGCTGACTTGAGCTATGTTCCCCCAAAGTCTTCTCCCTGTGTTCTCTGTGATGTGGGTGCATGGCACATTACTGGTCATCAGGGTGTCACCCATAGGTGTGTTTGCTTTCAGGGCTGAGTTTGTGTGCAGACGCAGATGGGTCACAGTCAGGTTTCCCCTTGGCACTTGTTGTTTGCCCCTGTCATGTGATTTTCAGTTCGTGTTATCTTTAAGTTATTGTGACACGTTGTGTGTGTGACTGCTGGCACTCCTCAGGGTCCGGGCTGCGATGTTGGTTGTTGTCTATGTGTGTTCTTTGTGGGTGACCTTGGCTTCTTCATTGGTGTGTGACTGTGGCTGGGATCCCATTGGTTGGTGTGGTATCGCCGTCATGTCCATGTACAGCGTAGTGTGCAGTGTGTCAGACATTCAGGAGTCTTGTTGAGTGGCCATGTGTGATGTGTTTCTGCACCTTGGTTCCCACCCACCACCCTGGAATAGTCATGGGTGCATGTGCAATGTCACCAGTGCATGTGTACTTCACTGCTGCACATTGTTGGAGGTCGAGGGGTGTGGTCTTGAGTGTGTGCAGATGGGAGTTGTTGCCCAGCTAGACCCCTGCCTCCATGTTGGCCTTGGCTTACTGGCCATGCTGATTGATTTGTGCTTGTGTCGGTGTGATGGTAGTTTGTTGCTCAGGACACATGACTGTGGTTCACAGTGTGAACCACATTCAGCTTTGTCATCAGAGTGGTATTTTTATGCAGCCAAGGGTCACCACATTGTGGGGGCCCTGGGGGTGGTGCTGTGGTGTGTCTGTGTCTTGCTGTGTCAGTTGTTGTTCCTACGTGCCTGTGTGACATGTGTGTTTTGTGCTCCCTCTCATCTGACAATGCCTGCTTGCCCACATAGGGGATTTGGATCCATGAGTTACCTTAGTGTGGCAGTGTATTCACATCTGTATGATTGGTATTCAGCTCTCCTCATGTGTTGTGTGGTTGCCTGGGGACACTGGCACCCCCCTCACCTGCTGTGTATGATGACAGTGTTGGTCTGCCTGTTTGTGTTTGTGCATCTGCACCACTGCATTGGCATATCTTGGGTGTGCCATTGGCTGTATGTTGTTTGGTGTGTTTCCCCTGCTGTCCCTGGGACTCCTAGGTCATCGGTCAGCACAGTGATCATGGTTTGTGTGTCCCATTGCTGCCATGGTATGGTATCTGTTCACCTCACATCTGCTGTCTCCACAGGATATCTGCATTTGTGTGCCCATTGGTGCAAATATGTGGTTCTGCATTCTGATGGTCACTTCTGTCATTGTGTCATTGATGAATGTTGACGGTGTCAGCCCCCATGGGTGTTGTTTGTCTGCACATGGCCAAAGGAATGTCTCATTTGCACTGCAGTATTTGGCTCACCCAATTTATGTTGCAATGGGACACATACACTACTTTGCCACAGATGAGTTTTTGGTTCTGTGACCAGGAATGATCCATGCAGTTTGGCAGTTGCAGCTCTTTCTTTGTCAACACTTACCTTTTGGTCACTGTGATGATGGGGGTGTAGACCCCATTGCCACAATGGTCAAAATGTGCTTCAGCTATGGACCCCACACTTGCCTTTTGGTCACTGTGATGATGGGGGTTTAGACCCCATTGCCACAATGGTCAAAATGTGCTTCAGCTATGGACCCCACACTTCCCTTTTGGTCACTGTGATGATGGGGTTTAGACCCCATTGCCACAATGTTCAAAATGTGCTTCAGCTATGGACCCCACACTTGCCTTTTGGTCACTGTGATGATGGGGGTTTAGACCCCATTGCCACAATGGTCAAAATGTGCTTCAGCTATGGACCCCACACTTGCCTTTTGGTCACTGTGATGATGGGGGTTTAGACCCCATTGCCACAATGGTCAAAATGTGCTTCAGCTATGGACCCCACACTTACCTTTTGGTCACTGTGATGATGGGGGTTTAGGCCCCATTGCCACAATGGTCATGGGCTGCTTGCATTGTGGGTGCCACACACATATATGTGTGGCACATGTGCTAGGGTGTCACATTGTATGTTCAAAGTCATGTTCGGTGTTGTAGGCATTTGACACAGCCTACACACGCTTGTCATGGTGGTGGGGGATGTCTTTATCTTGCATTCCCTAGGTTGTGGTGTGCTGGTTGTGTCATGCATTGTCCATCCTATGAGTGGGGGTGGTAGTAGTGGTAGGCATCCAGCCCCCTGGGTGAGGGTGGTAGTCGTGGTAGGCATCCAGCCCCCTGGCTGAGGGTGGTAGTAGTGGTAGGCATCCTGCCCCCTGGCTAAGGGTGGTAGTAGTGGTAGGCATCCAGCCCCCTGGCTAAGGGTGGTAGTAGTGGTGGGCATCCAGCCCCCCTGGGTGAGGGTGGTAGTAGTGGTAGGCATCCAGCCCCCTGGCTAAGGGTGGTAGTAGTGGTAGGCATCCAGCCCCCTGGCTAAGGGTGGTAGTCGTGGTAGGCATCCAGCCCCCTGGCTGAGGGTGGTAGTAGTGGTAGGCATCCTGCCCCCCTGGCTAAGGGTGGTAGTAGTGGTAGGCATCCAGCCCCCTGGCTAAGGGTGGTAGTAGTGGTAGGCATCCAGCCCCCTGGCTAAGGGTGGTAGTAGTGGTAGGCATCCATCCCCCTGGGTGAGGGTGGTAGTAGTGGTAGGCATCCAGCCCCCTGGCTAAGGGTGGTAGTAGTGGTAGGCATCCTGCCCCCCTGGCTAAGGGTGGTAGTAGTGGTAGGCATCAGCCCCCTGGCTAAGGGTGGTAGTAGTGGTAGGCATCCTGCCCCCCTGGCTAAGGGTGGTAGTAGTGGTAGGCATCCAGCCCCCTGGCTAAGGGTGGTAGTAGTGGTAGGCATCCAGCCCCCCTGGCTAAGGGTGGTAGTAGTGGTAGGCATCCTGCCCCCTGGGTGAGGGTGGTAGTGGTGGTAGGCATCCAGCCCCCCTGGGTGAGGGTGGTAGTAGTGGTAGGCATCCAGCCCCCTGGCTAAGGGTGGTAGTAGTGGTAGGCATCCAGCCCCCCTGGCTAACGGTGGTAGTAGTGGTAGGCATCCAGCCCCCCTGGCTGAGGGTGGTAGTAGTGGTAGGCATCCAGCCCCCTGGGTGAGGGTGGTAGTAGTGGTAGGCATCCAGCCCCCTGGGTGAGGGTGGTAGTAGTGGTAGGCATCCAGCCCCCCCTGGCTAAGGGTGGTAGTAGTGGTAGGCATCCAGCCCCCCCTGGCTAAGGGTGGTAGTAGTGGTAGGCATCCAGCCCCCCCTGGCTAAGGGTGGTAGTAGTGGTAGGCATCCAGCCCCCCCTGGCTAAGGGTGGTAGTAGTGGTAGGCATCCAGCCCCCCCTGGGTGAGGGTGGTAGTAGTGGTAGGCATCATGCCACCCCTGGGTGAGGGTGGTAGTGGTGGTAGGCATCATGCCACCCCTGGGTAGGGGTGGTGGTGCGCATTCAGGCCCCTGTGTGCATATGTGGCATTGGTGATGGGCATCCCGCCCCTATGGTGCTGCTGTTCCTGGTGTAAGTATATTCTGCATCCCTCTGTGTGTGTGTGATGTGTCGTGTACGTGTTGTATGTGTTTTGTGGTTGGTGTCTGGCTTACCTTCTGCGCCGTACGCGTCCGTGCCTGTTCCGGTAGTAAATGTAGAATATTGGTATGATCGGGACGAAGGGATTCATGGTTGGTTCGTGTCATTCGTCCTTCTCGTTGCTTGGGCTCGTCCTCGTCGCTTCGCCTCGTCGCTTCGCGTCGTCCTAGTCGGTGCCGTGTTCGTCTCGGAGCCGTGGATCGTGTTGTGGCGCGAATCGGAGCTTATGTGCGCCTCTCCCGGATGCTTTGACGTGCCGTGCGTAGCGACGGGTTCGGAGCGTACGGAAAGCGCATCGTACTTGTCCGGCCGGACGGGGCTGCATTTTTCCTTCCGTGCGACTCGATTCGGCGTTTCCGGATTCGCCTCGGTCGGAGAACAGGACCTGGTTTGGGTGAGTACGGCTCGGCCGGATTTTTTGCTGTTGTGCGCCTCGTACTTGCTCGTTCGGTGTACTGTACGGATCGGTCGGGAAACAGGCTTTCACATGGCTTTTTTCCCGACCGAATGGTATTGGGTGCGCCTCCGACCGAGATCGGAATCGGCCCCTATATGTCTATAAAGAGGAAGAAAATTGATAGTGCCGGTCTTCCCTTGAACAGCACCTCATCATAAAGAAATACTTTGTCTAGATCTTATTTCATTTCCCTAAACAAATGCAAAAAAATCCAAGAGTGGATCATGCAGCAGAGATTGCACACAAAGGATGAGTGAGACTGTTATGCGTTCTGACTGGATAATTTTTCTGCAGTTCCTTGGTAGCATCTTCCTTTAAGCAGTCGGAGTGTTTGCCCTGGAAGACTTTCCAGTCTGCAGATTGAGGTCGGAGAGGAGACGTGATGAGATTAATCAGCATGGTTGGAGAGTATCAGATGCCATGTATCATGTTTCCTCATTGGCCGTGGAATCTTCTCCTCAATGTTTTGAATCCTATCAATCCAGGCCAGGAATTCCATTTGAGGGGAAATTCATTTTTTCCTTCTTCTTAGATAGGTGAAACCCAATTCAGTATGTCGGAAACACCTTCACTGGTCTCTAATTATTTAAGCAGTTCTGAACTAGGGATCAGTGCCTAGCAACTTTGAATTCTGCATTCCTTGTGCTGTTCCACTTTAGGCTGCATTCACTCATGGCTCTGGAAATTCTCACTCATTAAGTTGGCCAGCTCTGATTTGACAGTATCTGTTTTTTTTTCATCCTACCTCAGTTTTTTGCCTCTGGGGGCTTATATCGCTCTTTTCTTACAGCATGAATCCTATTACCAAACTGATCCTTGAGTAAGACATTTTTTGTTGCATTGAATCCTACACTTGACAGATATTTTCTCGTCAGTATTCAAATCCCAAAATTAACAGGGAGTCAACACAGAACAGTCAGTAATCTTCAGAACCAGAAGAGGAAGTTGCTACTGTATGTACAAATGCTTCACAATCTATGCCACGTCTCCTGCAAAAGAAATGGATTTGCACTCAAAAGTCCAATGAACATACGTTACTTTTAGAGAAATGAAATCTGCTCAATAATGGATGCCTGTTGACACAAAAACACAACTTGTCCTCTCAATATGTTTTTGTGGCTGTTACAGTTTTGACAAAATACCTTTCCTTCATGAACCATTAATCGATGTTGCATAATGGAATATCAACAAGCATTTCTCACCACATCGTTCTCTAACACAATGTTTTTGATGACACACAATATTGTATTGGTGAAATAAAAATTTGCCCCAACTTAGAAGAAACTCTTTGGAGTCTTGTTAATCAAGTAACAGACTAATTTGTTCAACTGAGCTGAAACAACACTGCAAAAAGTTTAGTGTCAGAGTTTTGGATTGAGTATGGCATATTACTCTTGTAGGATTTTTGCTTTATTTGAGAATGTTTGCTCTTATCCACAAATTAAAAGTACAGGTTACATTCAAATAATCTTTGTAATGGTTCCTTAATATTAAGATATAATAATTGGTTTGTCTCAGCAGGAAGATCATCTGATCATCAAGGTTGAATGTTTCTTATGTCAGTAATTACTCTCTCAACCTCATGCCCCAAAATGGTACCAACTAATAAAGTTAGCTTGGTTTAGGGTGGCTGGTAGTAAGTCTAGCATAGCAAAACAGATATGTTTTTTAGAGATAGCCAACTTTAGGCTTTTTTAAAAATATAATGTGATGAAAGCAGAACATTGGCTTTTCCTATAAAAGTTTCTATTTTTAAAAGTTTAACCTCAGTCTAAATACGTCCCTATTTATCACCCTGTTCTAATTCAGTTAAAGTTGTGACCTCATATCTCTTAGTGACTTCTACATACATTTTAGTACTATACTTTTCATCATTTACCTGTAGCTCCTCTTCTAACATGTGCTATTCGGTTGCCAGGAGGTGTCTATAAGTACACCTTAAACAAATGATTTTAAGCAATACCAAACTAAATGATGGAGAGACGAGTCCTCATTCTTAGCATTAAACTATTCTTATACCACTTTGTAAATTAGAATCTTACAGTCCAGCGACCATGTTCTATCTATTTGTGTGCATTACAGTTACATCAGGGCTCATAGTTTAATGGTCTAAAACGTGTTAGAGTAGACATGAAATTCAGACACAAAATCTGTTAAACCAATGTTCAAGCAACATAATTCAATACAAAAATATTGCTCATATATCCCAGATTAGATGCTTGCCTAAAGTTTGTTTTAAGTTTAAACACTTTGTGTACCATTATTATGGCACAGACATCTTTACTTGTTTATTCACCTAAGTTACTACCTCTTGCCATGGCAATTGTTGGAACATGGCCCTCTCTAAATGGTCACTCCAAACTTTTTGTCTTCCTCCTCATCTTTTTCTGACCTTCTTTTTGTTGCCTTTATGACTCTGAGCACGTTGCCACTGCTAACCAGCGCTAAAGTCCATGTGCTCTCTCCTCTAAAGATGTTTTAGTTGGTTGACACCTGTTTGGCATATTTAATTTACTTATAAGTCACTTGTAAAGTGTTATACTGTATATACAGGGCCTGTAGTTTAAATGCTACTAATGGGTATGCAGCATTGGTTGTGCTAACCACACAAGTAGCCTTTTAAACCAGTCTCAGGCCTGCCATTGTAAGGTCTGTGTGCACATTTACTGCCACTTTGACTTAGCATTTAAAACCACTTGCCAAGCCTCAAACTCCCCTTTTGTGACAAACAGCTAAATCAATGTTTCACTACTGTGAGGCAGTGCTTAATTTGAGCCGGGGCTTTCCGGTGCTAGCACCCGCACTTAATTGGTTTCCGGTGCTCGGCACCGGCACCTAATTGTCAACAGCATACTTAGAACAGTCCACCACATGGTGGCGCTGCTCATCTAATTTAGAGATGAGCAGAACAACGGTAGTTTAGTAATACAATATACATTTAAATTGCTAATACCTACCTCCCCAGCCATTCCTTTAGCTTTGGGGAGCTGGAATAATCCGCACTGTCGCATTTACATGCAAGAGAGATGGTTAGTAGTTATTTTGGCAGCGATGACAAGAGCGATCGGTGGTGCAAGCTGCAGTGGCCTCCTGGTCAGAGCCCTGGCACTTAATATTTTACAAATTAAGCACTGCTGTGAGGCCTACTCCTCTCATAGGCTAGCATTGGGAATTCCTTAAAACATTTTGAAGCTGTAATTCCTGATTAGAAAGGGCTCACTGTGTCATGTTTCATACCTTCGAATGATAATGATAAATCCTCTTTACTGGTAAAGTTGGATTTAACATTACTGTTTTAGAAATGCCCTTTTTAGAAAGTGGGAATTTCTCTGCTCTTACTGCTCTGTGTGCCTGAAGCCTGTCTCCAATACATGTCTGGGTTGGGTGACAGTTATACATTGTGCACTCCCTGTAGACAACCACAAACACATGAAGGGTAGGTGTGACAGAGAACTCATCTGCAATCATCTGCATTCTGATATCTCTTCCTGGGCAGGAAGAGAAGAGAAAGCTGACACTTACACCTGAACACCAGTGTCCTGCTGCCCACACAAAGGGCTGATTAACCCTACTGATCTCTGCCTGCTGAGGACAAGGACTGGACCCATCTCACTTGAACCCAGAGTGACTCCAAGGGCTTGCCCCATTTTGAAGTCCCAGGGCCATCAAAGACTTCCTGCAACTTTGCAACAGCATCTGTGAGTACTGCTCTGCCAAGTGGTGCCAATCCAGTCCTGGGCCCTTGAAAGGTGGTTTCTGTTATCAGGGACCATCAAAATCGATGTAGAGATGACTTTCCGCTGATTGGAACCCACACATTGTCCTTCGCCATCAAAGCAGGAGCTGATCAACAACATCACTTCAACATACAGCGCAGCTCGATGGTAATGGACAGCACGGTTCGATGATGACGCAGTGCCTGCATCGTAATGGTGTTCATCGACTAAGCCGTCATCGCCTGCACGGATTTGAACCGACACATTGAGTCTTCGGCATCGACTCTTGCTCCATCCAAGGTACGGTTTAAGTGGGACCTGCATGAGTCCTGTAACCAGCCTACCCTTCATAGGGGTTGGCCTGAGCTTTGGATTTACCTCAGTCTACAGCAACCTCAAGTAACCTCTAAGCGCTATTGGCTTCTAAGCTCTACATTTTTGATGTATTTTTTAAAATACATAACTCCGGTCCTATTTTTGGGATTTTTGTCATTTTGGTCTTATTTTACTCATAAAAATATAATGTCTTTCTTTAGCCCTGTGTGGAGTATTTTGGGGGTGGGTTCATTGTATTACTATGTGTGTGTGTTGCACAAATACTTTAGATATTGCCTCTTTTGATAAGCCTGACTGCTCTATGCCAAGCAGCCTGACAGTGAGCACATGTTATCATTTAGTGTGCATCTAGCTTACCCTGACTAGAGTGGTGGATCCTGCTTGTACACGGTGTATACGCTAACAACCAGAAACCCCATTTCTAACATCTATCAAATAGAATAATACTGTGCCAAGGTACTGCAATCCTTCTTGCAGCAATGTTGAGGTATACCTGAGACCCCCTCTCTGTTCCAAATTACTTGTGGGCTTACCAAAGGTGTCACAAAAGGTGAGGTGGGTCATCTTTTTATATCCTGGCTCTTACTATAACCGCTGGCACATTTTGGGGTATTTCAGAATGTGGTGTACATACAAATACAATTAAAGTCCTATAACACTTCCTTAGACTAGTATAGTTATTGAAGCATGACTACTCAATCCTTTAGTAGCAGCAAACAGGAGTATAGTTCTTGGTATCATTTATTGTTGAATGAAATGATTTAAGAAGTGCAGATATCTACCATCTGTAGCTACAGAAATTGATGCATGAATGAGGAGCCTGTGTGACCTTATCAATAAATTATTTGGAAGATTACCTCAGAAAAAAAACATTAGAATTACCAGCATTGTGTAGTAACATAATTAGCATAAATAATAAATCTGTGTTTTAGAGATCTTGGAGACAAGAGATTAATTGTTAATTGGTCAATAGGTGGACAATTTCAAACTGATGTCCTGATTTAAGGTACAGCAGTATGTACTTTGGCAGTATGTACTTTGGCAGAGGACATTTGCTCTGCCATCCTGATCGACAGAGGATTGACATATGTAGAGACCACCACCATCCCAGCGCTGATCTCTGTATGTTCAGAGGAACTGCAAACTTAGTAGATCCTCTGTAGGTATCAAAGGTTAGGTAGGCGGCCGCCATCAGTTTTGACAGCCATCCACTAAACATTTTATTTTTCAAAGACAAACTACCAAAGTGTTATTGAAAAAGAAATAGCTAATGACCCACTCCTAGGGAGTTTTATTCCCTTGGCATCATTATTTTTATTTTTCTGTCCATCACCACCAGAATTTCCCTGGCAGTAATTGACAGAAAAAAAGAACCTCAGCCCATATAGGACAGGCGGGGTAATGGCCTTTCTCCACATCCATCACTCCATCAAGTAACTGGAGAAAGCTTCCCATTGACAGAGCCAAAGTGGAAATTTCCCACAGAAAGCTGACAGTCTGCTCGATTCTCTATAGTGTGGGCAGTTTGACAGAGTAGCCCATCCGCGAATCTCTAAATGATGCCCTAAATGTTGGCCAAATAAGTCCTCCTTTTCTTCTATTCACAATGATTCTCCTTGATATATAAGATTTTAAGGATGAATAAGAAGGATATATTAAAATATAAGGTTGAGTTGTTATGAGAAATTACCTGCCTGTTTTTGAATCTGTTAAATCATGGAATTGCATCTTGGTAAAAGTTCAGAATAAATCTTAAAATGGCAATTTCACACATACATTTTTCTTTGTGTTTAATAGATCTTAAATTGCCCCCAGATGATGGTGGAAAATGAAGCACTAAAATGGCAGTAAATTATGGTTTTGTGATGCAATGGATGGTAACTTGAAGCATATGATTTTCAAATGTACCAAATTCATAATTTTAGGATAAAAATATAAGCACAGATTAATCTAGTTTTTGACACTAATGTTTCTTTCTCTTTTTCTTATTGTTTTCTGGGATGTTTGTCCAATGGCTGGCCAATCTTACATGTAAAGAACAAATTAATTGACTTGAAGATAGCTCTTGCTTTTCAAAAAAATACTTGATTAATTGAAAAATGTTATATTGGGATATTTTGACCATCTCGATGGTGTAGGATTTGTGACAGGAAAGTCAGTTGGTATACAGCACTGAGGCATGGTGCATATTTCCAAATTGTGGTGGTGGTGATATAACATGGTTTTATGAAAGAGGGCATGAAGTGTTGCTTTGCAGGTCGAAGCATGTTGAGGACGTAGATCCTGCAGTACAAATGCTTGTACATCTTATGAGGCTACAGTAATTTCTGTGGCTGTCTTGGCCCGGTAGTTAAAAATAGGGCTGCAACCCCTGTAAACATGGGGTTGTGCCCAATCCGAGGCTGTCATAATGAGGAGATATATCTTTAGGAGAAATAACTTTATTTCTCCTTGTTATAGCCTCTTTGCGTGTGTGCTGCATTCTGCAGCACATGTCCAAAGAGGAATATGGACCAAAGGATAGTTTTTGTTAGGAAAGTAGTACTTCCTACACAAACCTATCCTAACCTTAATGCAGGCACCCATGGACCATAGTGCAAGTCTGCCTGCACTTGCCATAGGCAGCCTAAATTGTGCCAGCACAAGGAGAGAGCTGAACTGTGCAATATCTTTGTAAATATGGTATAGTTCTGATCTCTCCTTTTTATGCATGCAGTGCAGCAACTTCCCTTGTTGGACTGTGTTCTGTGAAATCTTGGTGAATCTGAGCCCAGTTTTTTGGTGGTTTTTGAATTGATGCACTTTATATGTGAGACATGGACAGAACTGTTACATGGTCTTGTAACACTTGGGAGAGTTGTGAGACCTGGCGAGCATTGGTATTTAGGGAACATCCTATGAGACTCAAAAGATTTCAAGCTGTGTATGACAGTGTGGAAGGCAAATAAAAGTAATGGAGGAATCCCTCTTATTCATTTAACCTTATTTAATGGAAAATATATTGTCTGCATGTCCCACACTTTTGAGTCAAGAACAGGGGAGGCATCAATATAGTATTGAAATAACTAGGACAGTCAATATATTTGCATGATAGTAAGTATACACACATTAGACCTGAGATGAGAACATGCATGTAAGAGGAGCTTTCAGATTATAACAGTGTTTCTCTTTTCAGATAAGAGTGCATATATGTATGGGTCGAACACTGTCTGAATATACATAATGATTCCTCATCATATTTTGGACATATTTGCATTTCCTTTTAACATTGATGAGATAAGATTACTAGTGATAGAATCCACTCTTACAGCCTGTTCCTGTCATTCCAGAACTCCTTCCCCACAGTACCCTCCCCAACAACTTTCGTTGCCTGGCCACTCCAAACCTTGGGTAATATTAACAAAGAGTCAATATTGCCGGAAGGTGGGCTTCTGATATTGCTACTTCTGAGGAACCATAACTTGACAGACTAATGTATCCACTATTGTTATCAAATGGTGGTGGAATGAAGTCTTTTTATAACCATAGCATAGACTGAGCATATGTAACTGCTATGAGTCTGGCTATTAGACTGTGACTACCACTGACATATTTCACAAGCAATGCCACCGTTTATTGTATCTTACAACAGATTCATAATAACGAGGTGTCAGTGTTGAACTAACCTACATCAACTGCCGCCTGAACTTCCACCAACCCTTCAGACACCTGCGCACCACCTCCCTTCACCTCGCTCAGACTCTTCGCATACATCGTAACTACAGTGGAGGCCATTCCTTCTCCTACCTTATGGCCAGATCCTGGAACAACCTCCCCCTTCACCTTGAGACCTCACCCTCTCTACTGGACCTCAGGAAAGGCTGTTCGACTAAGCAGACAGCAGCAGCAGGATCCTCAGCGCCTGAATATCCTCATGGATGATAAGCCACGCTATATATGTCTTGTTGATTAATTGTTGTTTGAACCTAGAAATCCAGATAGAAACACTAACTTACTGCAATGCTAATATACAAACTTTCCTGAACCCAAGGACAACCATGTGAAGGACAGGTATGCTGGTCAGCAGTAGAGCCAAGGAGAGGGGCATGGGACTAGAGAGAGAAACAGAGACACTGGATATCTTCACTCTGCTTGTTTATTCAGCTGGACTCAACCTGCTCTGTGGAGGTGTGGATACCTATAACAAGTAATAGCTTTTTTACTATTTCTCCATTTGCATTCCAGTTCATTATTCCTAATATGATAAACAATACAGAGGCCAGTCCTAGGGTTTGTTGGGCCCCTGGCAGAATAAAGACATGCGAAGCCCCTGTGACATCACAGGTAGTGACATGACAGGAAGTTACATCAATTGAACATTTATGTTCTGGAATTGTTGAAGAAAAATAATCGAATTGCGCCTGCACTTAAGCAAATTTATTGGATCTTGGTTAAAGAGATAATTGAATGCAAGACCCTTCAAAATGAACTGTCCAGTCTGAATTGCCAGTCCAGATACCCTCCGATCCAGAACACATGCAACCCCAGACCGGTTGTGACCTAAATGAGTCTCTTCAGCAGGGTGCAACTGGCTCTATTGCACAGTGAGAATGGGCTGCATGTTTAGGCATACTCATGGTACTTAGTGCTTTGCACAGTCAAGAATACAAAATCATTGGGTGAAATGGTTGAAATATTTGCAGCCAGTGGTAATTAGTCCGGGTCGCATCCATTTGTACCTGGTCTCTGCTCACCAACCTGACCACCTCAGCCATCATGTCTTCCATCCACTCCAGGGCACCCACCGACCCCTGCCTCCACTTCCTCTACAACCTGGCAATGAACCCAATCAGCATGCAACTCACCAGCATGCGCAACACCTCCATATCCACAGCAACCTTGCTGGACAGATGGAAACATGCGGACATAAGACTCCTCCTAAAGAAAGCCTCCGCCGGCCCCAGCGAATTCAAAAATCCTCGTCTGATCTCCCTGCTCCCCTACCAGTCCAAAGTATGAGAGAAAGCCATCAAACAGCAGATCACTGAATTCCTGGAACACAACCACCTACTGGATGCCTCACAATCAGGATTCCGTGCCAACCACAGAACTGAGACTGCGCTGATTACCACCACAGATGACATCGGAACACTCCTGATCCTCCTCAACCTCTCCGTGGCATTCAACACGGTCTCCCACAAAAACCTTATTAACAGACTCTACACCATAGGCATACAGCAAGATGCCCTCAAGTGGATCGCCTCCTTCTTTGCAGGACACACACAGAACATCCGACTGCCTCCCTTCACCTCCACACCCAAAGACATCAAATCTGGCATTTCACAAGGATTATCCCTCAGCCCCACACTGCTCAACATCTACATGACCCCCCTTGCAAATGTTGTCAGATCCCACTGACTCAACATACTCGCCTACGCAGGTGACACTCAACTGATCCTCTCACTCACGAAGACCCCCCCAATGCCAAAACCAACTTCTGCAACACCATGACCAACCTAGTCAAATGGATGAGAGACAGGTGGCTCCAACTCAACTCCGACAAGGCTGAAGTACTTATCTTTAGGAAGAACATCTCTGCATGGGACAACAGCTGGTGGCCTGCCGAACTCAAACCTACACCAACACTGACTGACCATGCACACAACCTCTGCATCAACTGACAATGAAATGACAAGTCAACTCAGTCACCTCCTCCTGCTTCCACACACTTTACATGTTCCGCAGAATCTTCAGGTGGATCCCAACCAACACCAGAAAGACCGACGCTCAGGCGTTCGTCACCAGCCACCTCGACTACAGCAACGCCCTCTATGTTGTCATTTCCACCAAGCTCATCAGAAGACTCCAGACCAACCAGAATGCTGCAGACAGACTCATCCTGGACCTCCCCAAGAGAACCCACATCGCCCCCTACCTAAGAGACCTCCACTGGCTCTCCATCCAGAAGAGATGCCAGTTCAAGATCCTCACACATGCCTACAAAGCTCTCCATGACCTCGGACCTGCCTACATCAGCCATTGACTGAACTTCAACCAACCCTCCAGATACCTGCACTCCTCTTTACTCGCCCTCACACACACCCCGAACATCTGTTGCAGACACAGCAGTGGCCGCTCCTTCTCCTACATCGCTGCCAAGTCTTAGAATGACCAGCCCTTCCAAGCCTCCTTCGCTGGCAGACTTCAGAAAGAGACTGAAGACCTGGCTGTTTTATTGAGTTACAGTGCCCAGATACCCCTCGGGGTGACAGTGTTGTGCTTTACAAATTTGATTTGAAGAAATATTCTTTTCACTATGGAGTTTCTTTTGACTATGTCATGTCTCAAGTTAACATGTGTGAATAATTTTTAGGGAATGCCATGAAATAGAAAGGTATGGCTAGGTTTGAGACTACAATTCTTCCCCTTCTGAGACAATCCATTTCTTGGATTCTCAGCTTCTAACAGACATGTTCAATGCATGGAATATATACAAGTTTCCATTTAACTTAATTAACAGATCACGAAAATTCAAATTCATGGCAATGTTTTCAAACTACTATAGAGGGCAGCACAATAAAAATAATGGTGTAAATCATGACATCACCAAGTGACTGGCTCAGCATCAAACAAATATTCAGATTTTACTGGGAACAAGAGAGAAACCTACGACCATACACTTTTTTTTCTATTTACTAGGAATGTTATTGTTTGTAAAGTTTTAGACATATGCCCCTCCTGGACACCTTTGCACCCATCACCCAGGAATCACTCCTACCCATTCTATCCTCTGTCAAGAGCGGTTCCCCACTAGACCCGGCTCCACTCAACATCCTCAAACGGGCTGTACCTACAATTGTTCCCCCTATCACTAACCTGATTAATGCCTCATTAAAATCGGGCTTAGTCCCTCCTGAATGGAAAAGAGCAATGGTCAAGGCACTTTTGAAAATACCCCATCTTGATCCTGCCGAACTCGGCAATTACCGCCCCATCTCGCTTCTCCCTGGCATTAGCAAACTAGTGGAGAAACATGTTAACATCCTACTCTCGGCTTTCCTTGAACTCCATGGCCATCTCCACCCCTCACAAACAGGCTTCCGGCCCCACCAAGGCACCGAAGCAGCCCTACTCGCGGTCGTGGAAACTTCAAGAAAGATCCTCGACCAGGGAGGGTCATCCGCTATAATTCTCCTCGACCTAAGCGCAGCCTTTGACACAGTGAACCACCACACCTTGGTTCACCACCTCAAAAGGTGGGACTGTCAGGAACAGCCCTTTCATGGCTTCAATCATTCCTGGAAAACCGTCTTTTTCAGGTATTCGAAGGTGATACCTCATCTAAATCCTTCCCGTTACAGTGTGGAGTTCCTCAGGGCTCATCTCTGAGCCCCACTCTTTTTAATGTATATATGGCCCCATTGGCGGATATTGTATCCCCCTTCGGTGTCCATATAGTTACATATGCTGATGACACCCAGCTGGTTGTAGCACTGAACCAGGCCGAGCAGTCACCCACATATCTCCACTCCTGCCTTAAGGAAGTCACCAACTGGATGAGCTTATCACACCTAAAGCTCAATGGTGATAAAACTGAGCTGATGGTTCTCAGCAACCAGCTTAGTTTCAAATCTAACACCATGTGGCCAGCCAGTATGGGCCCGGCTCCCATCCCAAAACCTGAAATAAAGAGCCTAGGAATCTGGCTGGACCAGGAACTTTCAAGACCCAAGCGAGAAAGACTGCCGCCGTATGCTATGGCCTTCTCTGAACAATACGGAAAGTTCTCCCCTTGCTCCCCGGTCAATCAAGAAAGCTCCTGATCCAGGCCTTGATCCTGTCCAAATTAGATCTTGGCAACTCTCTCTATCTGGGTGCCCCGAAGTCAGTAACCACCAAGTTGCAGGTTGTTCAAAATTCGGCAGCCAGACTGCTCACAGGAACCAGCAACCGCTCCTCAGCCAAACCCGCCCTTCGCTCCCTCCACTGGCTCCTGGTTCAGGAGAGAATCCACTTCAAGGCCCTATGTATCACTCATAAATCTCTGAAGGGGAATGGCCCACCCCTCACCAAGGCCCTAGTCAGACTTTATAAGGCCCCCAGAAGTCTCTGTTCCAACGAGCTCCATCTGGCTGAGGTTCCAAGAATTATGAGGTCCAGATCAGGCGGTCGCCTCTTTTCATATAACTCATCCAAGCTTTGGAATTCCCTACCTCTCTCCATTCTTAAGGAACCCAACCACCTGGCGTTCCGGAAACAACTGAAGACCTGGTTTTTCCCATAGGGACCTTCCCCTTCCTCCTCAGTCCTGCTACAGCGCTGGGATGCCTCCGGGTAGCCATGCGCTAAATAAAAAACCATTCATTCATTCATTCATGTGACAAGTATGCACAACTGAATAATGAAGAAACTTCTCAGCTCCTCATTGAAAGTCATGTATGGTTTAAAGGGTGAATAACCATTTTCATTATATTCTTACATTGTGTTTAGGTGCATATAAAAATGACGGTTCAATGAATACAGTTAGTTGTGATAGCATAGAATTCTTTATAAGAAAATAGCTTGCATGCAAACCCATAATAGATTCCTGCGTCGTACTACAGGGTGTGTTGTGTGAGTACATTGCAAAATATGGGGTTGGGGAATTGAATATATGCAGAATGTGTAAGTGTACAGTATTTTTATAATATTTAACGGTATTTGTATAAAGGTAGATAAAAAGATGTTCCCACAACATTGCACAAACAAAAAAATATTTACAGTGAACTTTGTACTTAAAAAAAAAATAGTGCCTATGTGCATACCTAGATAGTTAAATGAAGCATTTTAGATTTATTTTGAAGAGCTAGGAGTATTCATGTTTTGTCGGGTACAAAAATAATTGCGTGTTAAATTTATAACAATATTTTTATATTAATTACTGTGGAATATGAAAGAAACATAATAATAAAAAATGTCTTATTGTCGCAATGCCTTTCTTTAAAAAAAATACCTTTTCTGTTACTGATGAGCCTAGTGCTTGCAAGTTACATGGTAGCATGAGCAATTATAAAATATGTTATGAGAATCCTCCTTAGTGCTGTGGTGAAGAATCTTCCTCTGGTTTAATGACTGTAAAATTGATACTAGTATCTTCACGACTGAAATTCAGACGTATTCCTATAGAATTACGCTAATCTTTATGCACTCCCTTTTTTTAAATGACCCATTTTATGTATACTGGTAGCAACAGCTGGAACAGGAGTATCCGGTACTATCCGGTACTATGACAGAATTCAAAGCCCCATATCTAAATGCATCCATATCACCGAAAGGGGAATGCCTGGCAGGTATTAATATTCTCTTAAAAAGGTGTATCATTATTGTAGTGTCTTGCGAGTTAACAATGACTGAACCCTTTAGGAACCTGATGGACTCTGTAGAGCTTTGATGTAAGTGTTAGAGCGGAATGTAATGAAGGCTGTTTTAGAATGTTGAGTTCACAGTTACAAGCAGAAGAATAAAGACATGTAATACTAAGTTCCGTGTGTAGCATAGTCATTGGCAGGTACCTAGGTTGGGGGAGACACTGCAAATAGCGACGAGATACAGGATTAGTAGCCTGAAGATTGACAGTGTTCTCCCAGAGAGTTTTTCCGTGGTCCAAGCAAACTGCTCATGCATGCCATATGTGCTGTTATCAAAGTAAGGAATCGCAACTTAATGTATGTGGAGTAAAAGGACAGCTCCAGCTGCTGTGAAGCAGATGAAGATAACAAAAGCATTGCAGAGTATCTGCATGTTGTTGGCCGAGAACCTGCTGGTCAGGCCATATATAAAGGTAACGCGATGTCACGCAAGATAAAGTCATACGCTATACGGAGTGTCTACGCTGAAGGCGGATACAACCAGGTTTTCAAAGAGCATTCATTGATAATAAAATATTGGAAAACAACCCTGCACACAGAAGTGCTGCAAAGCAAAGACCAACTAGGTGCCAGAAAGTGCAAATTGACATTTAGAAAAGAAGAATTACTTGACTTACCAAACCCAATTGAGAGAGTCATCCTACTGCTATATGTGGTGAAGTGGTTCAAGGAGACATGCCCAAGGTTGTGCTTACAGAGCCGTCTGTACTTGAAGTGGCAAGTCAGCAAAACTGCCAAGTGAGGCTCAGAACAACTTTGCAGGTCTTTGAAGAATAAAGAGCAGAGAGCAACTCTCAGAGTGCTAACATTTTTTCAGATGGTAGTGAAAAATTCATGTTTCCAGCTGTCATTAAAGATGATCCAGAGGCCATCACATCACAAGACCTAACAAATGAGTTGCCTAAACCAAGTCACAGTGATCCACCAGCAGTGTCATCTAAGTTCCACACTGGTCTACAATGCCGCCATCTTCTTTAAACCACCACCATCTTTTGATATCTCCAAAAAGCAAAATATTGGCGATAGATGGATTGTGTGGATAGAGACATTTGATGATTTCATTGATGCACTTGAAGCGACATGCTCTTTCTGATCTGTGCCTGTGGGTGGAGACTACAGGGTTGCCCTTTTTTATTTCATTGCTCCAGTCTCACCTTACGAGAGTTGGTGATTGAGGGCAGTATTTATTGGAAGTTGCTGGGCACTTCCATTTGTTGTGTGGTGAGTTCCTGTTTGGTTTACTCCGGTTTTCTCACCATGAGTGAAGGCGCTTCTTCGCCTGTGCCTGCTAAGGCAGTTTCCAAGCAGCATAATGTTCTGGATCTGCAGGAGGACAACGTTTTGCAGATTTCTAGGGCTGATTTACAGGACTTGATTAATTCTGCAGTCCAGTCTGTGCTGCTGGAACCTGCAGCAAAGAGGGCTAAGGATGATGAGGAGGACATGGACATTTCACCTAAGGGAAAGTACGCCCAGGGCAAGGTGTTTTCTGATATGCTGGTCCATATTCGGGAGGTGCTTGGTTTTGACCCCTAATCCCTGGCTGATGAGGGGTTTTACGCACAGTATAGTTCTTCTGTGGTGGTTGACCTTCCCTTCCATGATGTCCTTAAGGTTATCCTGACTAAGGAATGGCTTGAGGTGGACAAGCAGGGTATTCCGCGCTTTCTGGGAAAGCGGTATCGCCTGGTGGACTTTGACTCTCAGTTCCCTGCGATTCCAAAGTTAATTCTCTTTTGTCCTCTATGGCTTCCGCCTCCTCTTCCTCTTTGTCATCGGAGGAGGCTTCCCTGACAGATCCGGTGGAGCATAAGGTGGAGTCTGCTCTCAAACGTTCTTACGCCGCTTCTCACTTTGGGATGTGTGCTAGCACTTATGCGGCCTATGCCTCGCAGGTCTTGATGAAGGATTTTGAAAAGCTGTTTGACTGTCTTCAGGATCAGAGGGACCCTACTCCTGCGTTGGCTCAAATGGAGATCTTGGCGCAATTCCTCTCGGATGTCACTTTCGATTCCTTGTGGGCCTTCTCCTCGGCTGCTGGGGTAGCGGTGGATGGAAGGAGGTCTCTATGGACTAAACCGTGGCGTTTTGAGGCTGCGCAGAAGGCTTTGGTCCATAAACTTCCTTTTGAGGGTCCCCGTCTCTTTGGGGACGCTTTGAATACGATGGTGCAGCGCTCTGCGGAGGAAAAGAAGTTGTTGAAGCCTTTTCAGCCTGCGCCTAAGAAACTGGTTTTTTTCCAGAAGCAGGCGTTTCAGGGGGTAGTGTCCTCTCAGCCCTTTCGTGGTCGGGCCCGTGGTCGGGAGGCCGCGTTCCATTATAAGTCCTGGCCTCAGCAGCAGAATCCCTCTGGTGCGGGACAGAAGTGACTATGCCTTTGTGGGGGCTCGCCTCCGTTTGTTTCTGGACCGGTGGTCGGCTCTGATTTCCGACCAGTGGTTCTTGTCTGTCATCAGGTGGGGTTACCAGATTCCCTTCCGGGGCCCTCCCCCTCGTGATTGTTTTCTGGTTACCCCGTTGTCAAGAGACCCTGTGCGGCGGTCTGCCATGTTGTCCGGCGTCGCCATGTTGTTACAGAAAGGGGCGATTGTGCCGGTTCCAGTGGAAGAAGTGGGCCAGGGGTTCTATTCCCATCTGTTTCTGGTACCAAAGCCCGATGGTTCCTTCCGCCCCATTTTGAATCTCCGCTCCCTGAACAAGTTGGTGTGGTTGGATCATTTTCGGATGGTCACGTTACAGTCCGTCATTCCCCTCTTTTTTGGCTTCTCTGGACTTGGAAGACGCCTATTTTCACGTTCCGGTCCATCCTGCCGGTCAGCGGTTCCTGAGGTTTGCGGTCCATGGGATGCATTTCCAGTTTCAGGTTCTGCCGTTCGGCCTCTCCACTGCACCCAGGACTTTTGCCAAGGTATTGGCTCCCGCTGTGGGGGTTTTGCAACATCGGGGTTTCTCCGTGTTTCCCTATATTGATGATTGTTTGGTCTCTGCTTCCTCCTTTCCTAAGGCTCTTCTGGTGGTGGAGGCTACGTTGACCCTGTTCCGGGAGCTGGGGTTCAAAGTGAATCTGGCCAAGTCTCATCTGGATCCTGTTCAGAGACTTCAGTTCATCGGGGGTCTGTTCATCACCTCTCTGGGGGCGGTGTTTCTCCCTCATGTTCGGATCCTTTCCTTGCAGACTCTGTTGCGGGATCTGTTGAGCCGTCCTTCTGTCCCGGCTCGTGTTTGGTTGCGGGTCCGGAGATTGATGGCTGCGATGTCATGCCGCCCTTCGACCCTTAAGTGCTATGGTCGACATTGGGGTTCTTTTGTCTCTTGGTGTTCTTCCCATGGGGTGGATCCTGTGCTGGGGGATCCTACTTCTGTGTTCGATTTTCTCCGGGATGGTTTTTTGATGGGCCTTTCCCCTTCCACTTTGTCTGCTCAGTGGGCGGCGGTTCGTGCTTGTCGGGGTCCTGGGGCCTCCTTTGGAGGTTATTGCCCTTTTGGTTAGTCGGCTTCTTCGGAGCTTTCGGCTTCGTCGGCCGGTCTCTCCTGTTCTCGTTCCTTCTTGGGATTTGCCCACTGTTTTACGGGGTCTGCAGTTGCCCCCTTTTGAGCCTTTGCTGGAGGCGGATTTGTTGTGGCTGTCCGCTAAGGTGGCTTTTTTGCTGGCCATAACCTCCGCTCGCAGGTTGGGTGAGTTGGGTGCCTTGCTCATTTCGTTTCCTTATTTGCAGTTCCTGCAGGATTGGGTCGTTTTGCGGCTTGATCTTGCTTTCCTGCCTAAGGTTTCTTCCAAATTTCATTTGCAGCAGGAGGTGATTCTTCCTGATTTGCCTACTGAGGGGGATTCCCTTGTTCCCCCTTCCTTGGATGTTTGCAGGGCTCTCCATATTTACCTCCAACGTTCCCTGGAGTTTCGGGTTTCTCCTGCCCTGTTTTTCTCCTGCGGGGTGTGGCTAAGGGGAATAAGGTTTCCACTTCCACGATCAGTCGGTGGGTGCGTTTGGCGGTCTGCCTCCTCCGTCTCAGGTGCAGGGCCATTCGACGTGTTCTGTGTCTGCTTCCTGGGCTGAGGCGGCGGGGGTCTCTATCCAGGAGATTTGTAGGGCAGCCACCTGGCAGTCCCATCACACTTTTGTGCGACATTATCGGCTTGATGTTTTACATGCCTCTGCTCACAGTTTTTCTGTTGGCGTCTTGAACGCTGCTGTTCATTGATAATTTCTTGATTAAAGTTTTGTACTTTGCATGGATCCCTGGTGTCCTGCATTTTTTATTGGTTCTCTGCTTGTGAGTTCCTCACGTAGTAAGGACTGGGACAGGGAGGACCCATAGGGGGTAATGTCTTGTTACTTACCGGTAATCTTCATTACCCCGATTAGGGTCCTCCCCATCCCAGTCCTATTCCCTCCCTCCCTCCCGCTGTGTTTGTGTCAGAGTCTTGTTGATAACAGGCATGGCGGTAGGTGGGCGGGGCTTATGTAGACTTTTGATACTGGCGTTGTGATTGGCTGGGTGGAGGCAGGACTGCCTCACGTAGTAAGGACTGGGACGGGGAGGACCCTAATCGGGGTAATGAAGATTACCGGTAAGTAACAAGACATTTTTTCAGATGGTAGTAAAAAATTCATGTTTTGAGCTGTCATTAAAGATGATCCAGAGGCCATCACATCACAATACCTAACAAATGAGTTGCCTAAACCAAGTCACAGTGATCCACCAGCAGTGTCATCTAAGTTCCACACTGGTCTACAATGCCGCCATCTTCTTGAAACCATCTTTTGATACCTCCAAAAAGCAAAATATTGGCGATAGATGGATTGTGTGGATAGAGACATTTGATGATTTCATTGATGCACTTGAAGCGACTGGTAACAAAAAGATAATCAAATACCTCAAAAATCTTCCTTTTGATGGTGTGAAAGAAGTCATATGGAAGATGCTGCAAACTGATGAAAAAATCACATACATCAGATTAAAGAAACTTTGAATCGCAAGTTCAATCCAATGCCAAATGTAGATTATAAAAGATGCATTTTCAGTCAAGTATGACAGAAAGTTGGTGAAACCATCGATGAATTTGTGGAGAGATTTAACACACTCATCAAACACTGTTCAATTAATTTAATGATGAAGCTATAAGTCTTATAAGTCTTAGAGTTATTGATGGATGCTTGTCAGATTCATTCAAACAACGAATGGTGAAAGAAACTCTTAGTCTAGAGCAAGTGTTAACGTCTGACCACTGGACAGATACATAAAAGCTGTAGGAAGGAGAACCATTTTGTGATGATTTGCAGAGCAAAGGAAAATGCAAGTGTGTCACCGCACACAGACAAAATGGCCGCCAGAACATTCCAGGAGCAGCGTTCGATGCACACCCGTAAGGCCATGCTGCGTTCTGTTCTCCTGTCTAGCATATTGACTACAAGCTCACTCCTTGATGCTTCTTCCACAGCCTGAGCATACCCTGGGGGGCATACCCTACAGTTCCTGTCTCAGTGTCAAACGTTGGAGGGCTGGGACCCTATCTTCTCCTCCACTGGTGGTATCCTCCTCTATAACTGCTATGAACCTTCCTCTGACTCTAGGGCATTCGGAGGGGTGGTTAGGAGCATGTGCTCCTCATCCTGCTGGTGCTTGATGGGCCGCAACCAATGGAATGGAGGTTGAGCTTTGAGGGAGACTTGTGAAGGACTGGGAGGGGGCTGACTTCACAAGGGGTGGTTGAGCTGGTGGTATCCCTCCCTGGGTCTGATGGCTTGCTGCCTGATGAGGGGCCCAGCAGCACCCCTCAACTGGTGGATTAGTATAACTCAGTTCAAGGGCAGCTTGGATGGCAGGCATCAAGGAGAACACTTCCTTGCCAGTGTATTGTGTGGGAGGTGCTGATGCCTCATGTGTGTGCTTGAGGATAGTCTTGCAGTATGGGGCTACCTTGAAGATGGCCCATAGTTCTAGTTGGACCTCTCGCTTAGCCCACTTCTGACTGGCATAATTGGTCTGTATGTGTGTCCGACTGTGTTGTATGATGTTGTAGTCGAATGTTCCCCCCTTAGGTCAGAGAAATGCTTGTGCCCAACTTGGTATGCATGTGCCACTCACAGCAGTGCTTCTCTAGTTTCCAAACATGTGTGGAAAACCTAGCTCACATGTGGTCTAGTGGTGTCTCCATGATTGATTACTTGTTAGGGAGTTTAAAAACTTTTGACTTTTGACTGTTTCAAGGTGTTAAATAGTTAAAAATTCTACTTTAATTGGGGGGAAGCTATGCACACAGGGCTGTACCAGCAACAATCTATTGGTCTCGAGCTCTATAAAAATGATGCATCATAAAAGCACTTAACAATTAAAAAAGACAAATGCAGTGAAATAGTAAAAACCTGTAACAAAGTGCAATGGTTAGTTCAGAACAGTACAAGTTTATTTTTAGCAACAAAATAGCAAATGTGCAATCCCACTTTGTGGGAAAAAATGGTTCTTATTTCATATGCACATAAACTTACAAACATGACATAACATTCAAACATGAAACACAATTGAAAACTTTTAACAGCACCACAACATCAATAATGCATAGATGGAAAACCTAAAATAAACTAGAAAAGATCGACAGAAAAAATGATCATGTGTAGTACACAGAGCTAACTGAGTCCGATAGTCTGGCAGTATTGGCTTGGGGACAAAAAATAGCAACGATTTGTGCAGAGACAAAATAACAACCTGACAACTATAGGCTCTCTGTAGCCAGACACAAGCTACACCTTTTTCACCAAGGTCTGAATTTTTTCCCTAACATTCAAATTACACCCTATGTCACACCTAGGGGGCATGTATACCTCTATTGTACTGCCCAGTGGTAAAAGCAAAAAAGTCCACCTCTTCACTTCTTTCAGACATCGTCAGTATAAAGAAACTGACAGTCCCTAAGAAAACTCTTTTAACTAAAAAATAAGATCAGGATGGTGGCCCTATATCAAATACCAGTGGCATCTAACTTTGTGGTATTTTGGGAACGTGAGCTTTGGCCAAATGTGTTTTATTGAGACCAATTCCCTCTGACCTGTTTGTGGTGTATCTGCCCATGGGATTGATCAGCGTTTTCCCTGGTTGCACGTTTATTTTCGTGCTGAGGGTAACCCCACTTGTGACCTATAAATTGTTAGGTCTGACTTTGAATCGCAGGGCATGTCTGACCACATATCTCTGACTCCGGGTTGATGAGTCGATCATCTTAGGTGAATTCAACAGCAATGATATGGGCTCGTTATTGTGTGTGCATAGAACATGGCGGTCATTGATATCATATTTACTGACATTCTCATTAATATGCACACAGTTGTTGTAGCATACATTGCCATTGCCTTTACTAGTATTGCCGCTGTTGGGCCTGCACATTTCATGGTGTACATTGGCATCGCTTTCACCAATATTAACAACTATACCCCACTCTACTCCACTATATGTTACTCCACTATACGCAATTCTGCTCTACCCTATTCCAATCTATGCCACTCTAGTCTATGGCACTCCAGTGCATGCACTCCACTGTGTGTCACTTCGCTCTAAGCAATTTCACTGTACGCTAGTTCAGTTTATGCTACTATTCTGTAGGCTCTTCCACTGCATGCCACTCCACTCTATGCCACTCTGCTCTGCACCACTTCAATATATGCTATTCTACTGCATGCCACTCCACTATACCCACTCCTCTCTATACCACTCCACTCTAAGCCGCTCCCCTGTATGCACTCCACATTACGCTGTTCCACTGTACGCCACTCCACTATACGCTATTGCACTGTACGCCTCTCCACTCTATACTACTCCACTCTACAACACTCCACTGTATGATATTCGGTCTATGCTACTTCACTGTACTAAGTTCCACTCTATACCACCTACTATGCACTATTTTGTTGTACTCAACTACACTGCTATTCTACTCTATCCCACTCCACTCAACCACACTCCACTGTACACCACTCCACTTTACGCTATTCCACTGTATGCTACTCCACTATACCCACTCCTCTCTATACCACTCCACTCTAAGCCACTCCCCTGTATGCACTCCATTTTATGCTGTCCCACTGTACTCCACTCCACTATACACTATTGCACTGTACACCTCTCCACTCTATGCTACTCCACTCCACAACACTCCACTGTATGATATTCGGTCTATTCTGCTTCACTGTACTAAATTCCACTCTATACCACCTACTATGCGCTATTTTGTTGTACTCAACTACACTGCTATCCCACTCAACTCAACCACACTCCACTGTATGCCACTCCTCTTTACGCTACTCCACTGTATGCTACTCCACTATACCCCATTCCACTCAACACCACTCCTCTGGATGCTATTCCAAATCTAGGCCACTCTACTCTACACTACTGCAGTGTATGCTATTTAAGTGGATGCTACTATAATGTACACTATTCCACTGTATGCAACTATACTCTACGCCACTATGCTCTACAGCATTTCATTGTACACTATCCCCCTGCATGCCACTGCACGCCACTTTACCCACTCCTCTCTATGCCACTCCACTCAATGGCACTCCACTTTACACCACTCCCCTGTCAGCCAGTGCACTCTATGCTATGCCACTATGTGACAATCCACTCTATGCTACTATACTGTATGCCATTCTGCTATATGCCACTCCACTGTATGTCACTACACTTTGTGCCACTACACTGTACGGCAATCCACTCTACACTATTCCACTGTCCACAATTACACTCTACGCCACTTCACTGGATGCTATTGTACTGTACGTCACTACACTGTACCTCACTCCACTATACACCACTCCAATTAACCTCACCCTACCCTACAGCACTCCACTCTATGCTAATCCACTGTAAGCCAGCTCACTGTACATCACTGGAGTCAACATCACTCCACTGAATGCCACTGCACTCTTTGAACGTGTACTCTAAGCTATTCCACTATACATAAATCCACTGTACCGCACTCCACTCTATGGTATTTCAGTTTATCACACACTACTGTATGCAACTACACTGTAAGATACTCACTGTACACCTTTCAATGCACGCCACGCCACTCCACTCCACTGTCTGCTATTCCATTGCACACCACTCAACTCTACCCAACTCCACTCCATGACACTCCACTACAGTCTGCTCAAAACACTATACTTTGCTATACTTAACTTTATAGCACTACACTGTACAACAATATACTACTCTCAATGGCAGTGTACAGCACAGTACTTTACTCTATAGCACGTTACAACATCCTACAACTACTGCACACTACTCCACTCCATGCCACTCCACTGTACAACCCTTTAATCCACTCTGTCACACTCTATTGTACTTCACTCTATGACACTTTCAGTCACTCTAAAGCAAACCAGTCCACTCCACTGTACCACACATCACTCAACTCTACAAAACTTTTCTACACTGTATAATACGCCACTCCACTATACTCAAATCCATGCCACTGTAGTCTAGAACAGGCTCCACTCTATTCTATGTCATGCCACTGGACTCCACTCCACTCTATGGCTCTGTATAACAATCCTGTCTATGCTGTCTAACTGTACTCCACTCTACTCCACTCTATGCAACTCTACTCTACAAGACTCTATTACACTCTGTGCACTATACAACACTGTACTCCACTCTATGCCCCTACACTGCAGTGTACAACCCTTTACTCCACTGTATGCCCCTACCTCCAATTGTACAACCCTCTAGTCCACAACACTTTCCAACACCTTAAGACAGATCACTACGTTATACTGTATAAAATGTAACTCCAAATTATAACAAGTTGCTCCACTTTCCACTATGCCTATCCCCTCTAGTGTACTCCAAGCCACTGTACTTTACAACATGCCACTATACCATATAACAATTTACTCCACTGTATACCATGCCTCTCCATGATACCCCACTCTACTCAACTTAACTCTATACCACTCCACTCTACCTCACTCCACTGTACAAATCTTCACTGTACGCCACTCAACTGTACACCACTCTACTTTACACAATTCCACTGTACGCCACTCCACTGTACAACATTCCACTCCACTCATCTCCACTCTAAAATACTATACTCTAGAACAGTACGCTATCGGACACTCTCCTCCAGTCTACACTACCACACTCCACTTAATAACACTCTACTCGCCAACAGTTAACTCTACAATTTGATTAAAAATAAAGAAAATCATTGAAATTCAATGAAAAAACCCAAAGGCTAAACCTTTGTTATAGTTAGGAAAACTTTATTTATTCTTTCTATACAAACCAAACTTGAAATCTTATATTATAGTTATGCCTTAAATGTATTATTTATGCACCACCTCTAAATGAATATAAATGTATTTGTTTTGTATCTACAAACCAAACCTAAACAAAACAAAAATTATAATTTGTAAACTTCTACTTATACATTTAGTTTATAGTTTATAATTTACGCCACACTTTCATATTATTGTGACTCGCACACCTCCTTACACAGTGTATTCAACTCACTAACCATTAACTATATCTCACCACTATACCACACAATGTGTTCTCACAAAAGATTTGACTTGCGATGTCGTAACTTTTCTTGTCAATACTGTTATTTTAGATTGTATAAGTGAGATAATATAAAATGGCATAAGCAGTGCATGGAAAAGGTGCGAGTTACAGTTAATGCAGTGTGGCTACTGAGTTGAATACACTGTATATTGAGGTGTACAAGTTATAATAATTTGAAGGTGTTCCGTCAATTATAAATTGAAGGTATATGTGTGCATTTATTATGTATGCATCTAACATACATAGCATACAAAACCACAAGTAATTATATGATATTCACGCACATTAATTATATATATATATATATATATATATATATATATATATATATATATATATATATTATATATATATATATATATATATATATATATATATATATATATATATATATATATATATATATTATCTACTGGCGGTCGCCAGTAGATAGTTATAGTTAGGACCTATTTTCCATAGGAAATCCGCAACATTCTATTTGAAATAACGTTGGCGCCGGTTGACGAATCTTCGCGAAAGTTTCCAACTTGTTGGGGCGCTCCGGTCCGCTCCTGTCCTGAAAGTCTCGGGGTGATTCGTCAAGCGGGGGCCGAGAAAAAGGGGGTCCCAAAGCGTGTTTTCCCCATTCATTTTTCCATAGGAACCTTTAGTCGCAGCTACAGCCCGAACTGCTGAACGGAATTACACCAAATTTGGCAAAGAGGTAGCCCTTGGTTCAGTGTCGTGCCTTTTGCTTAAATGGTGTAAATCCGTTCAGTAGTTCCTGAGAAAATCAAAAGTAAAATCACATATATATCTGGGCGGAGCCTAACCACACATGTCATCGTGAGATCTGATTGGCTGTCAGCACTTCATCCTGGAATTGCTGGCAGCCATCTTGGGACCAATATAAATGATAGTACCCCATTGAAATGCATTGTAGTGAATCAAAGATTTTGAGGGTTACCAAAAGGAGAACTATAAAGGGTGATAACAGACTTTAGTTACATTAGAATTCATTTGTTGATGGTACCATACTAATTTCAGGAATTGTGGTGTGTTCTAAGGTGATTTTACCCTGTGAAAAACCTTCTGCTGGGATATCATGAATCATGTTTGAGAGAAAACTATTTTCACATGCTTGTCCCATAGAGTTTTGGAAGGTGCTCCAGAAGCTAAAATGAGAGCATATTTTCTGTAAATTCACATTATCTTTCTCAGTCATGTGAGAATGAATTCTGATATTCTCAGTAAAACATGTACATCCAACAAGGGCAGAGACTGTCAGTTGATTCCTTTGTGTTCTACTGCAGCTTCCCAGAGTGTTCTAAAGAACAACTAGAGTGCTAACAGCCTTACTTATGACAAAAGTATGGCACACCTGAAGCCATCTTGATTGGAATAAACTGGTAACACTTAAAACATTTAATTTAAAAAGGAACAAAATGATGGGGTTCATTTTGTCATAGAAATTATGGTTAGTGCTGTAGAAAGAAAAATTAGGACATGTTTCAAGTGTGATCTCAAATATCTTCCTGTTATATTTCAACAGGAGCAGCCTGCCAGTTGATGCCTTTGTGTTCTACTGCAGCTTCCCAGAGTGTTCTAAAGAACAACTAGAGCGCTAACAGCCTTACTTATGACAAAAGTATGGCACACCTGAAGCCATCTTGATTGGAATAAACCGGTAGCACTTAAAACATTTAATTTAAAAAGGAACAAAATGATGGGGTTCTTTTTTAAATAGAAATTATGGTTAGTGCTGCAGAAAGAAAAATTAGGGCATGTTTTAAGTGAGATCTCAAATCCTCTTCTATTTCATTAGAAAATTCTGACATGCAGACTGAAACAATCACTTTCAATACCAGCAGCAGACTTCCAGTTAACTCACTGGTGAGCAGTAGCTTTACTACAGTGATCTAATGAGCAACTAGAGTGCTAACATTCTGAATTTATGGCAAAAGTGAGACACATCTGAATGCCTTCTTGATGGAATCAAAGTAAAAAACTGAAAGCATTTCCTACTGAGGAGACTGCAGTAAATGAGGATATTAGGAAACTTCATAACAAAGAAGTCTTCCAAGATGGCCACCAGTGAAAAAGAGCCCAAATGTAGCACAAATATTACCCAGATGTAGCCCACATATAGCCCAATGACAAAAGTGTGCAAAACACTTTTTATTTTTAGTTTTTTGCAGTTTTATGTAGTGCAGACTGGTCAGGTATTGGAGAGTTGCATCTTAAAACATGACCCCCTACACTACAAAAACACCACTGCACTACCCTAAACCCTAAAACACTACCCCCAGCACGACCCCCTACACTACACAAACACCACTGCACTACCCTAAACCCTAAAACACTACCCCCAGCACGACCCCCTACACTACCCAAACACCACTGCACTAACCTAAATCCTAAAACACTACCCCCAGCACGACCCCCTACACTACCCAAACACCACTGCACTACCCTAAAACATGACCCCCTACACTACACAAACACCACTGCACTACCCTAAACCCTAAAACACTACCCCCAGCACGACCCCTACACTACACAAACACCACTGCACTACCCTAAACCCTAAAACACTACCCCCAGCATGACCCCCTACACTACCCAAACACCACTGCACTAACCTAAATCCTAAAACACTACCCCCAGCACGACCCCTACACTACCCAAACACCACTGCACTACCCTAAAACATGACCCCCTACACTACAGAAACACCACTGCACTACCCTAAACCCTAAAACACTACCCCCAGCACGACCCCTACACTACACAAGCACCACTGCACTACCCTAAACCCTAAAACACTACCCCCAGCACGACCCCCTACACTGCCCGAACACCACTGCACTGCCCTAAACCCTGAAACACCAGCCCCTGCACGACCAACTACACTGCCCGAACACCACTGCACTGCCCTAAACCCTGAAACACCACCCCTAGTACGACCCCTACACTGCCCAAATACCACTGCACTGCCCTAAACCCTGAAACACCACCCCCTTCATGACCCCCTACACTGCCCGAACACCACTGCCCTAAACCCTGAAACACCACCCCCAGCACGACCCCCTACACTGCCCGAACACCACTGCACTGCCCTAAACCCTGAAACACCACCCCCAGCATGACCCCCTACACTGCCCGAACACCACTGCTCTGCCCAAAACCCTGAAACACCAGCCCCAGCATGACCCCCTACACTGCCCGAATACCACTGCACTGCCCTAAACCTTGAAACACCAGCCCCAGCACGACCCCCTACACTGCCCGAACACCACTGCACTACCCTAAACCCTGAAACACCACCCCCAGCATGACCCCCTACACTGCCCGAGCACCACTGCACCTCCCTAAACCCTGAAACACCAGCCCCAGCACGACCCCCTACACTGCCCGAACACCACTGCACTGCCCTAAACCCTGAAACACCAGCCCCAGCACGACCGCCTACACTGCCCAAACACCACTGCACTGCCCTAAACCCTGAAACACCAGCCCCAGCACGACCCCCTACACTGCCCGAACACCACTGCACTGCCCTAAACCGTGAAACACCAGCCTCAGCACGACCCCCTAAACTGCCCGAACACCACTGCACTGCCCTAAACCCTGAAACACCAGCCCCTGCAAGACCCCCTACACTGCCCGAACACCACTGCACTGCCCTAAACCCTGAAACACCAACCCCAGCAAGACCCCTACACTGCCCAAACACCACTGCACTAACCCCTGAAACACCACCCCCAGCAAGACCACCAACACTGCCCAAACACCACTGCACTGCCCTAAACCCTGAAACACCAGCCCCAGCACGACCCCCTACACTTCCCGAACACCACTGCACTGCCCTAAACTGTGAAACACCAGCCTCAGCACGACCCCCTAAACTGCCCGAACACCACTGCACTGCCCTAAACCCTGAAACACCACTCCCTGCACGACCCCCTACACTGCCCGAACACCACTGCACTGCCCTAAACCCTGAAACACCACCCCCAGCACGACCCCCTACACTGCCCGAACACCACTGCACTGCCCTAAACCCTGAAACACCACTCCCTGCACGACCCCCTACACTGCCCGAACACTACTGCACTGCCCTAAACCCTGAAACACCATCCCCAGCACGACCCCCTACACTGCATGAACACCAGTGCACTGCCCTAAACCCTGAAACACTACCCCCAGCAAGACCCCCTACACTGCCCGAACACCACTGCACTGCCCTAAACCCTGAAACATCACCCCCAGCATGACCGCCTACACTGCCCGAAAACCACTGCACTGCCCTAAACACTGAAACACCAGCCCCAGCACGACCCCCTACACTGCCCGAACACCACTGCACTGCCCTAAACCCTCAAACACCAGCCCCAGCACGACCCCCTACACTGCCCGAACACCACTGCACTGCCCTAAACCCTGAAACACCAGCCCCTGCAAGACCCCCTACACTGCCCGAACACCACTGCACTGCCCTAAACCCTGAAACACCACCCCCAGCAAGACCCCTACACTGCCCAAACACCACTGCACTAACCCCTGAAACACCACCCCCAGCAAGACCACCAACACTGGCCGAACACCACTGCACTGCCCTAAACCCTGAAACACCATCCCTGCACGACCCCCTACACTGCCCGAACACCACTGCACTGCCCTAAACCCTGAAACATCACCCCCAGCAAGACCCCCTACACTGCCTGAACACCACTGCCCTAAACCCTGAAACACCACCCACACCAAGACCCCCTACACTGCCCTAACACCACTGCACTGCCCTAAACCCTGAAACACCACCTCCAGCACAACCCCCTACACTGCCTGAACACCATTGCTCTGCCCTAAACCCTGAAACACTAGCCCCAGCACGACCCCCTACACTGCCGGAGCACCACTGCACTGCCCTAAACCCTGAAACACCACCCCCCGCATGACCCCCTACACTGCCCGAACACCACTGCACTGCCCTAGACTCTGAAACACCAGCCCCAGCAAGACCCCCTACACTGCCCGAACACCACTGCACTGCCCTAAACCCTGAAACACCAGCCCCAGCATGACCCCCAACACTGCCCGAACACCACTGCACTGCCCTAAACCCTGAAACACCAGCCCCAGCACCACCACCTACACTGCCCGAACACCACTGCACTGCCCTAAACCCTGAAACACCAGCCCCAGCACAACCCCCTACACTGCCCGAACACCACTGCACTGCCCTAAACCCTGAAACACCAGCCCCAGCACGACCAGCTACACTGCCCGAACACCACTGTACTGCCCTAAACCCTGAAACACCCGCCCCAGCATGACCCCTACACTGCCCGAACACCACTGCACTGCCCTAAACCCTGAAACACCACCCCCTGCACGACCCCCTACACTGCCCGAACACCACTGCACTGCCCTAAACCCTGAAACACCACCCCCTACACTGCCCGAACACCACTGCACTGCCCTAAAGCCTGAAACACCACCCCCTGCACCGCCCCCTACACTGCCCGAACACCACTGCACTGCCCTAAACCCTGAAACACCACCCCCAGCACGACCCCCTTTACTACTCGAACACCACTGCACTGCCCCAAACCCTGAAACACCACCCCCAGCACGACCCCCTACACTGCCCGAACACCACTGCCCTAAACCCTGAAACACCACCCCTGCACGACCCCCTACACTGCCCGATCACCACTGCACTGCCCTAAACCTTGAAACACCACCCCCAGCACGACCCCCTACACTGCCCGAACACCACTGCACTGCCCTAAACCCTAAAACAGTACCCCCAGCATGACCCCCTACACCGCCCGAACACCACTGCACTGCCCTAAACCCTAAAACACCACCCCCAGCACGACCACCTACACTGCCCGAACACCACTGCACTGCCCTAAACCCTAGAACACTACCCCCAGCACGACCCCCTACACTACCCGAACACCACTGCACTACCCTAAACCCTAAAATACTCCCCCCAGCACGACCCCCTACACTACCCAAACACCACTGCACTGCCCTAAACCCTAAAACACTACCCCCACATGACCCCTACACTACCCAAAGACCACTGCACTACCCTACACCCTAAAACACTACCCCGCACGACTCCCTACACTACCCAAAGACCACTGCACTACCTAAACCCTAAAACACGACCTCCTACACTACACAAACACCACTGCACTACCCTAAACCCTAAAACACTACACCCTACACTACACAAACACCACTGCACTACCCTAAACCCTAAAAACTACCCCCAGCACGAACCCCTACACTACCCAAACACCACTGCACTACCCTAAACCCTAAAACACTACCCCCAGCAGTACCCCTACACTACCCAAACACCACTGCACTACCCTAAACCCTAAAACACTACCCCCAGCAGTACCCCTACACTACCCAAACACCACTGCACTACCCTAAACCCTAAAACACTACCCCCAGCAGTACCCCCTACACTACCCAAACACCACTGCACTACCCTAAATCACTACCCCAGCACGACCCCCTACACTACCCAAACACCACTGCACTACCCTAAACCCTAAAACACTACCCCCAGCACGACCCCCTACACTACCCAAACACCACTGCACTACCCTAAACCCTAAAACACTCCCCCAGCACGACTCCCTACACTACCCAAACACCACTGCACTACCCTAAACCCTAAATCTACCCCCAGCATGACCCCCTACACTACACAAACACCACTGCACTACCCTAAACCCTAAAACACTACCCCCAGCACTACCCTCTTCACTACCTAAACACAACTGCACAATTTGTTACAGGCGTTGCAACACAGGCCTGTGGTGCTTACTGGAATTACCTTGTGGGCTAGTTGGGCCCCAGGGACCCTCAGGATTCAAGGTGACCTAATCCCCCAACTTAAAACGCTCCACGGGGCGCGTTTGCAAAGTGGTGAAGGGAGGGGGCGGGCCTCGGGTGACATGTGCGCAAACACGCCCTGTGGTGCGTTTTAAGTTGGGGAATTAATTCCCTTTGAATCCTGAGGGACCCTGGGGGCCAACTAGCCCACCAGGTACCTTCAGTAAGCACAACAGAGTTGCGTTGCAGAGAGGTGAAAAAAGGTGTGTGGCCTCGGAACGCCTCTCCAACTCAGCTCTGTGGTCCTAACTGTAGGTACCTGGGGGCTAGTTGGGCCCCAGGGACCCTCAGGATTCAAGGGGACTTAATCCCGCAACTAAAACGCGCCACGGGCGCGTTTGCACACATGTCACCTCAGGCCCCCCTCCCTTCACCACTGTGCAAACGCGCCCTGTAGCGCGTTTTAAGAGGTAGTTTTAATCCCCCTGCCCTATTATGTACTAGGGACTTGCAGAGGAGGTCATGCTATTCACAGGGGTACCCCAACGCATAGTGTTCCCTAGTGTATGTAGGTGTTTTCACTGTATTCTAAGTGTCTTTTAGCATAGCACTGGCTCTGGTTAGTCAGAGTCAGTTACCACCAGTACCCGTCTGAAAAAGTTGTGGGCACAGGATGATTTTGCAACAAGGCCTCTTTCTGCTCCTCTGTTGGTTCTTTCTGCACATGTCTTGCTTCTTCCTGCACTTTTCTTCGTCTTTGTGGACTTCTGTTGCTTCTTTCTGCATTTCTTTTGCTTCTTTCTGTGCGTTTTTCTTCTTTCTTCACATGTCCTACCTCTGTAGGCATAGTTAGAAACTAGCATTTAAAAACCTTTGAAATTCACTTAAAAAATCATAGGTTTCAGGCACGTTATAGTAAGAAATTAGCATTTAAAAAACCTTTGAAATTCACTGAAAAAACCATAGGTTTCAGACACGTTATAGTTAGAAATGAGCATTTAAAAAACATTTGAAATTCACTGAAAAAACCATAGGTTTTAGGGACAGTTATAGTTAGTTGGACATTTCACTCGTACAAAACCATAGAAATTCCCCGTTATAGTTAGTTCAGCTAACTATAACTCGCGCCCGCAATGCACTGCTGATGACGTCACATATTACATCACTCATGACATGGTCAGTGACATCACTGATGACATCTCAAATGACATCACTGATGACATCATCCATGTGATAATTTCATGCATCTTCTCACACCCTAATATAACTTTTGATACACCCACTCTAAATTACAGACTGCCATTCTCAAAACCATAGACACTCCAACACCAAAAACTACATACCCACTCACTGATTCTTAGGTCTACACACACATCCACTCACTCACCCGTACAGTCACTCATACTTACAGTCACTCAGTACAGGACTATCATATGCACTCATACACCTATATAAACACTCACACACCGCCACTCATCCATAGAGGTACTCACACACCTAGTCAGTCATGCAAAAAATTAATCACACACCCATTTACTCACCTATACAGTTATACACACACCAGCTCACTTACTCATACAAATACTAGCACATTCTTACGCTCTTATACAATAACTGATACAAGCACACAAGCATCCATACAGCCACTCTCACTATCACACACTCTCACTTATAGCCATTTAAATACTCTACCACACATATATACTGCCTTTTACATATGTAGTTACTCGCACATGTACCACTGAGATATACATTCACTCACTAACACACCCATACACACACTCACCCACCCAAGCAGTCCACACCACAGATGCACTCTTGAAATCATGCACCCAGTGAATCACCCACTCACACATCTATGTACAGAGTCACACACACCCCACCCACACAAACACTCAGGCAGCCATACAGATACTCAGAGAACCAATCAATAACCCATATAGACACTCATGTAGCTATTCGCAAATCCATGCATCCACTTACACACCAACAAACAGACGGATACAGACATTCACACAGTTTAGTCACTAACCCATGCATTCAGTAAGGTACGTTTAATCACTCACTTGTAGAGTCAGTCACTCACGTACTAAATCATCCATTCAGACACTTATACACCCACTCATTCTTCAATACGCCTTTCCCTATATATATTAAACATATTTAAACTTTACAGAAACACACAGTCACTGGATGATGTCATCAGTGATGTCATCAGTGATGTCATTTGAGATGTCATCAGTGATGTCATCAGTGATGTCACTGACCATGTCATGAGTGATGTAATATGTGACGTCATCAGCAGTGCATTGCGGGCGCAAGTTATAGTTAGCTGAACTAACTATAACGGGGGAATTTCTATGGTTTTGTAAGAGTGAAATGTCCAACTAACTATAACTGTCCCTAAAACCTATGGTTTTATCAGTGAATATATATATATAATTATATTATAAATGCATATATTGAGAATAACATGCATACTCATTATATATTCATATGTAATATAAGTATTATATATATATTCGCTCCACGTTCGTTCTGGGTAATCACAAACGGAGCAGACACAAATACGTTCATTCATCTTTTCGTTTATTCCGTCCACCATAACACGTTTCGGCCGCTTCAACGGCCTTGATCACTTGACAAGTAGGCGTTGTCCACAACCTTTTACGTGCAGCAGTTCAAATTAACATAAAGAAAAGACTTTCACCTCCGCATTGTTACTCTCTTTGCACCAATTACAATTCATTGTTATATTTTTCGAATAACTTTTCATAAATCAAAATTCTGCAGTGTGACTCGTTAGATAATTAATTGTCAATCAATTCATTTCGGTATAAAAAATACGAGTGATCGGGAGCATAGCTACTAATTCCATAAGTAATACCGGGCAAGTGCCCTATTGTCTACTCCACATTTTATCTGATTCCTAATGCCAGATAACAAATCATCAATTTGTTGTGCAATGTGCACAAAAATATGCACAGAAAAAGTGCATGAGTGCAGATACTGTAGTAACATGTGGCCAATGCCTAGTGTAATGTACCCATGTACCCCCTCACTACTTTTTATATAATTCCACAGTCCTTATGATTGATATTATATATAGAAACTCACGGTCACATACTTGATTTTTTGGGCTAGTGCCTTAATCTGGATTCTTATTCATCCAGATGAACCTGGTTCATTACTAATTAATTGAAATGGAGGTAGAAAAAAGAAATTTTAAACAGTTCTCAAATCTAGTGCCAAACTTGTGTGCATGAGTTTCTTCTATTGTTAACAGGCCCAGGTGGAAAGGAGTTTAGTATGGAGACATGATTGCTACAGGAATGTAACTCTTCATAGTAGTTTAACCCATTGGGTGTTTTACTGTCTAACATGACTGTGTACCTCGCTTCTAATTCCTGTAGTGTTCTTGTGCGGTCACCCCCTCTTTTACTTACGGGCACTGCATTGATTACAAAATATCTGATTTTCTTCCAGATTTATTTGATGGAATATTTCACAGTGACGTGCCACTGGGTAGGTACGATCCCCATTGGTTATTGCCCTTATGTGCTGGAGGATTCGTCTGTGGATAGGCAATGTAGTGCTGCCCACGTACCTTAAATTGCAAGTGCAAATTAACATGAAGACCGCAAAATCTGTTTGGCAATTGTATGCCCCCTTGATTTTCACCTCCTCTCTTCCAAATGGGGTGCAGTATGTTGTAGTGTTTTGGCCTACACTGCAGGCCTTGCAACGTATGCATTTCCTGAAACCTTGTGGTGGTCTTAACCAACTCTGTTCGAGGTCCATCTCAGGACTGCTCTTTACAACTGCATCTCTAAGTGATGGGGCACTCCGATACGTTATGGGGGGATGTCGAGGTAGTAAATTCCCTATGACTAGATCTGATTTTACTATGTGCCAATTTTTACTTAACACATTTTTTAGCTCCTTATCCTGCGTTCTATATGTGGTTAGGAATCTTAGTGGGGCCTTTTCTTCCTTCTCTCTAGATTTTGCTTTGGAAAATAAAATGCCCTCTCTTTTCTCTTTATTGGCCGCTTTACGGGCTTCCTCTATAACAGAGATATTATATCCCTTTTCTAAGAATCTGCTGGTCATATATATATATCACTTATCTTGTTAAAACAAAGGTTACAGGGATGTTATAGTCAGGAAACAATATTAAAAAAAACTTTAAAATTCTTGAAAAAACCAAAGGTTACATGGACGTTATAGTTAGGCTCAGATTTCACTTGTATAAAACCAGTGGAATTCAGCAGTTATAGTCAGCTGAGCTAACTATAACATATGCCCCCACGGTGCACTGCTTATGACCTCACATATCACATCCCTCGTATATATATAAAACCTGCTGGTGGTCGCCAGTAGGTAGTCATAGTTAGAAACCAGTTTCCATAGGAAAAGCATTTTTTGACTTGGCTATAACTTTGGTGTCGTTTGACCAATATGTTTCAATTTTTCTACAAAAAGTGTCATGGTGGGTACTATTGTTATGTAAAGTTTGGGGGAGATCCGTGCAGTGGGGACTGAGATTTGGGGGTGCGAAATAAGGTTGCATTTGTAATGTTAATTTCCATAGGAACCTTTAGCCACACCTACAACCTGAACCGCTGAAAGGACTTACACCAAATTTAGCAGGGAGGTAACTTTCGGTTCAAGGAAGTGCCTTTTGCTTATTTGGTGTAAATCTGTTCAGTAGTTGTTGAGAAATGTAAGTTTAAAATTATAGTGATACCTCTGGCCGTGGATATTTTGCGGTGGTTTCGCGATGAATCGCCAATGCATGTGCCAATGGGAATGCTCTGATTGGCTGCCTTTTTATCGATGGGGAACAGTTGCAGGGGTCAGAAATTTCCGAAAAAGCTAACATAAGGGGTCAGAGTAGAGGTACTCTGACACCATATTTGAGAAACGGGGGTGTGAGTGACACAAGTTATGTGTCCAAAATAGATTTTTTATTTGTACACGATATTCGCTGCAATGCCGTGACCTCCAGCGCGCCCCCGTGTATCATCGTGGAGAGATCGCGACAATCAACTTTGTTGCGAATATTGGTGAAAGTATACAAAAATATATCAGTGAATCATTAATACGCATTGTTGTGAGATATTGAGATTTTGATAAATGTTTTAATAGAGTTATTTATATACTGAGTTATCTACTGTGATGGTTAGAATCAATTATATAGTATAATTTTTTTATGTGGTGGTGGCTATTAAATTCCTGCTTTTGCTTTCTGCTTTCGCGAAGTAACCGCGGGGATCACGATTAACAACGTCTTGGCAATCTCCGGCCTCACTGCGAAAACAGGAAATAGGTTTTAGAGATGGTTGTTCTAGAGATTCACTAGAAAAACATGAGTTTGAAGTGTACAGTAATAAACCCCTAGTGTGTAAAATACAGCAATACGTGTGCATTTATGCGTTTTCACTTTATGGAAAAGGCGCGATTGTCACGGTTAACAACGCCATTGCGACGTCACGAATAACCATGGAAAATAGGTCTGAAAGATGGTTTTTAAAGAAACTTAGTAGCAAAATATGAGTTTACACATCCTTTGAAAAAAGTATGCATATAGAAATATGTGTAGGGTAATGTTCAGAATCGATTTATTTTACATATTATTTTTGGATGTATTGGTGGTCACTGAATGCCTGCTTTTGTTTTCCATTTTCACGACATGTTCGCTGGGATCGCGACATTGTCGCAAAGATCCCCAAAAATGAATGAAAAAAAAAACCTTAAGAAAAAAACTTCACAATACTTTGGGTACTAGGGTTGCTCTGACAAAGGCCGTTGTGTTGGTTGTGTGCATATGACAGCTGCACATAAGACCGGATGCCGAGTTTCAGGTTACTTAGAAACACCCTGTTGCCTTCATCTGTAAAGTGCACTCCATCAATTCTATAAATTCCATGCTTGTCAAAACGCAGATTGTTGTTATAGATACAGCCTATGCAATGGTCTCTGAGGAATGCAGAAACAGATTTATTAACATGTTTCTTGCTTTGTCAATCTCTGGGCAGAATTGATTTGACCACTTCCATTTCTGTCTTTGGCATATATTAGAGATACTGTGAGGGAAAAGTGACATTGGTTCTGCAAAGGCTTGTTTCATTAGGATTTCCAGCCCTACCCCAGTCAATGTGCCTAGGTCATTGCCACCACAGTGCACAATCATGAGGTGAGGAGCTTGGGAATCCACAATGGATTTAACCAAAGCCAGCAACTGATGCAACTTTAACCCTCTCTGGCCAAACCAAGTAATCTGCACATTTGGCAAACCCAAGTCCCTGTCAATACCTCTCTTTTTTGGAGCCTCTTTATCCCAGTAGATATAGCTGTGGCCCATAAGAGATACTCTAAGCATTTTGAAGTGAAGGAGCACTAGTAGTCAGGAGAAGGCTGGAGCTGAATGAGGTAGCTTTCCAAAGGAAAAGCAGTTAAAATGGAGGTGTTTTTTTTTTTAAACAAAAGATATATTTCATTGGATGCTGTCAGCATGAAAGTGAATAAAGTTAGGTAGTGTATTGGATGCCTTAGCAAGAAGTCTTATTATTGGCTGTTGTTTAAGAAAATAAATGAAGTACAGACATGGATATGCTTTTGAATCTGTGGAGTAAAGCACACCTGCTGTATCTTATTTGGAAGCAGCATGTTCCTTTTAGAATGTGCTGTGAATTTGTGACCTACTGGTTCCACTGGGTTTCTAGGCACACTGAGCTTAGACTGTATTGGGGAGAAGGGTGTTAAAGAGACAGACATTTTTTTATAAAGTTGAGGAGAGATCACACAATGTAAGTAATAGCAAGTTTTAATTTCCAACTCAGGACTAAGTAATAAACTGTTGTGTAGTATTTAAATTTCAGTAAAATTAAGCTAGCTATAGGTTTGAACTCCCGTTTTGTTTCACAATTACTCCGCGATGAAAGCGAAAACGTGCTGGCAGAACCCTTGTTTGAATGAGAGGGAAAGGGTTGACAGATGCTAACCATTCACATGTGTAGATGCAGTAGTCTAAAATTAAAGACATAATTTCATTTGTTGCCTTTCTCATGATGATAGAGTGAAAAGTTGAAGAAGTTGCATTTTAGAGTTGCTTTGTATGAGAGTGGTGTACCATTCTTGTGCTTAGTTTTTGCAAATCTTAACAGAGTCAAAACTATCCAGAAAGAGCTAAAACAACAATGTAATGTACAAACTCAATTCACTGGTATGTATATAACGTTGTAATTATTTTAAAAATGTACATTAGAAATTAAGATGTATATGGGAGTTTGATTAAAAGGAGTATCACAGTGGTGTGAAAAAATACATGAGATGAACTGTAGCTATTAGAGGGTATGTGTTTAACCCCTTCGATGCTCATGACGAGCTCAGCTCGTCATGCTGCGCGGTCGGCCTGTGCGCATGACGAGCTGAGCTCGTCATGACCACACCCACAATCGGAATGTCCAGCACCTGGGCGGAATTCCGATCGCGGCGAAGCGGTTAAGTGGTTAGTGGTTAAAAGTTTTGGGATGTAACAGAAAAAATTATTAGTGCCTCTGTACTGCATTTTGAATTTTATTGAAAAATAACAGTATAGTCTGGTGGAAAGTTGCAATGAGGAATTAAGAATGTTTTAAATGTCTAAACATCATGTGTAAAATAGATACATCTGTTATTTTCATTCTGGGAGTTGTAGTACTTTTAGTAACATTATTAAACAGGAATAGTGTAGTGAGAAATAAAAGATGAGAACATGTTCTACGCCTGTATATGAATTAGAAAGAAGTAATACTTGTTAGGCATGCATTGGGAAGTGTTTGTCAATGTGGTTTTTAACTTATATGAACGCTTTGCATGTGCTTAGATGGTGAGATATGGTTTTTGTGATTGCACATGAGTTTACTTAAAGATGCAGAGAGATATTTTCCGAAAGATGGCTTGAAGGTGTACATCTATTAAGGAATCGCATATATGTTTACATGGTGATCTATGTTCAGTAAGGCTGATGAAAATTCCATGTATATTGCGAGGGTAGTGTTTTTATTTAAACATGGTTTGTTTAAAATTGAGAAGGATTACTAGTGCAGAGTGCCTCGAGAGTTCTTGTGATGGCTTCATTTGGAGTTTAACTTTTGTTTGAGATGTGCTGAATATATGTTTTAGAAGCTTAAGATGTATTTGACAAATGATGTATGTATGCCATTCGCAAAAGATTTTGTGCTTTGAAAAATTTCAAAATGTTGTTTGCCATTTTAGAAAATTACTGATGCATGTGCATTGTCAGTAACAAAGCAACGTATGTTTCTAGAGAGCCATGTATGGAATTATATATCAACTGTGATACCTAGATTTCACTCACACATAGCACAGAAGAAAAGCATATATACAGTAAGACAGGTAGTTTGATACTAACAAAAGGAGATAACTAATGAGTCAGAGATATAGTGACAACTGTTATGTATCTAACAGCAATGAAGGTATTTTCACAGTCAGTTAGGCAGTATTCAGGCACTCATGCAATCACCCAGCCACTACTCAGGCAGTCATCAAATCAGTGATTCACTATCCATGGAGTTATCCAATTACTCAGACACTCCACATGTATCCTTGCAACCACTTAGGTACTAACTATTGACTTATGCAATTAACAAGGCTGTAACTATGCAATCATTATAACATTTGTGCAGAACCTATGAAGCCATCTAAACAGCCACTTACAGCCCATGCAGTCATTGAAATACTGAGGCACACGTGTGAACTGATGAAACACTCAGGCGATACTCATGCACTTGTCTAATTACATAGAGAGAACCATTGTTGTAACCACTTCCACTCCCAAATACAGCAGCAGGTCTAGCTCCTGGTCCATTATGTCTACCCAGCAGTGCGTCACTTGCTGGTGGGTGCAGGAGACACTGGTCTAGTGGTGCATGCAGTGTTGTACAATCTCCCACCTCAGCTGATGCTCTGCTTACTTTGATACATTGAAAATGTATCAAGGCTCCTACCTTAACAGTCCATAATTGGATTAATCAACTAACTCTACAGCCTTTACTGTCATGGCAGGCTTAAAAACCTTGAATACTGTGATTGTTTAATATGATCGGGTGTATTATGCCCTTTGCAGAGAGACACAGAAGGCAACATATTCCAAGTAATATTTGCACTACTTTGAAGCTATTAATGTAACAAGCCAGCATCTCTTTTAATGCTGTTAAATAATTTCTTGCTGATGTTGCTATAAGTAGTTTTATTTTTGAAGAGAGAGATATTTATGAAGAATGCCTGGAGATCCAGACTGAAACAGACTCCCTGATATTATAACTTAGGGCCCGATTCCAATGTTGTTCAGAAGGCTTCCGAATCGGATTTGGCTTTCCCGGATTTGTAGCCCTTGTTTCCGACCGAATCGTACACAGGTCCGAACGACCAAGTACGATGCGAAGATTGCGTACGTGTCGACCGAATCATTTCCGGGACCTGAGCCTGTCCGTACGACTCGTTCGTAGCCGAATCGTGCCGCACAATGGAGCCGAATTCTGACTGAGTGATATGAGTACAATGCACAATTTGGACAGCCGCTTCACCTCGGTCTCAGCGAGATAAAACGGCTGTCGGAATAGTAATTCGGGGGGCTGTAGCAGGCCCCCCTTCACCCGGGGCCCTCCGAATATATCACAGGGGTGTGCCCATGGGTCCCCCTGATCCAGGCATGCACAGAGTGGCGGGCACCATGGGGTGCCCACCACAGGGTGTACGCTTTTCCCCACCCACCCCTTTTTGCTATCGAAGCCTGTGTACGCGTCCATACACAGGCTCCCATAGAGTTCAATGGGAGCCCGAGCAAACCGTTTCCGTAAGCATACGGCTGCATCGTACTCGCTCGTTCAGACTCCCGGAGCACGTTTTGCTTGGAAAGTCCTGAGATCCGAGACGTACGGAGGACTTTCCTAGCGAGATCGGAATCGGGCCCTTAGTTGATGGTGGATCATGTATTTCCCATTTGAAGCTTACTATGTCACATCAGGCAATGCCATTTTCTCAGATGCTGAGAGTATTTTTATATGTAGTTTTTAACCATTGAACGGCAAAACTGTTGCTATAGTACTTTGCTTGCATTCCATCTTGAGCACCTTCTTTATTTCTGGAATCATAACACCCTCAATGTATTTCTATAAACAATCGTACTTCTGCAGTCCAATGTTACTGTTTGTGTAGGCACCTATCTCCTCCAGATCGCTACACCTGTTCCACTGCTAACACCTAAGGAAGGGGAGAAATGTCTACATGTAAAATGTGTGATGATTATAATGTATTCATGAACCAGGCTCTCAAGTAGGAAGTGGTCTTATAGAATTGTGCGTCACAAGAATATTATCAGAACACTGCTTGGTTTCATGGGGTAAAAACCCCTTAGGCACCCATGCCAGAGAGACATATGGACACAAATAATATGCAAAGATGAAGGGCCCGATTCACAGAACTAACTTACGACAAAATCCTAAACTTACTACCATTTTGGTATTCACAGAATGAACTTACTCATTTTGGTATTCACAGAATAAACTTACTCATTTTGGTATTCACAGAAGACACTTACACATTTTGTGTAACTTACACATTTTGTGTAACTTACACATTTTGTGTAACTTACTCATTTTGTGTAACTTACACATTTTGTGTAACTTACACATTTTGTGTAATTTACACATTTTGGTATTCACAGAAGGCACTTACTCATTGATGAGTAAGTGCCTTCTGTGAATACCAAAATGAGTAAGTTAATTCTGTGAATACCAAAATTGTTGTAAGTTCATTCTATGAATACCCAAATGTGTAAGTTCATTCTGTGAATACCAAAATTGTTGTAAGCTCATTCTGTGAATACCCAAATGTGTAAGTTCATTCTGTGAATACCAAAATTGTTGTAAGTTCATTCTGTGAATACCCAAATGTGTAAGTTCATTCTGTGAATACCAAAATTGTTGTAAGTTTAGGATTTTGACGTAAGTTAGTTCTGTGAATCAGGCCCGAACTGTCCATCAAACTAATATTCTCGTGAACACAGAACATTTTCATGTTAAGTAATTGCTTTGATTACTATCACGACATTTGTAGGGTTTCCTGTTTTCATCGTTTATTTTTTTAACTCATGTATACTTTGCAGTGTTTTCTTAACATTTGGAAATAGATATTAATCAGAGTTTATACAGCTGTCTAGCAAAAACTGTCCTTTTATTAGCGTTGTATGTTAGTACTTGAACATTTCATGTAAAAGAGGAACATTGAAGAATAAGTAATGCTCTACCTATTAGGAGTGTGTTATTAGCACACTCTATGTTTTGCATGAACATGTCTTTTTTACTAAATTTACACCATATTTTCTCTCTCTTTCCCTAACTCTCTCCACCATCCACTAAATGCCACTTTCTCACTTTTCCAGGAATCTGGCTGATTTATAGGACTATTAAAGGTTCAATAGTTTGTTATATTAATATTGTTTCAAAACCAATTCATCTACACAGTTATTCACTTAAATGATCTATAAAATTTTTAAATGCATACGGGTGATAAACAATACCAACTAGATGGCAGCCTGCGGATTACATAAGTTTAATTCATACTATTGCGTTCCTAAACACTGGAAACCTAGGTTCTGATGTATAAAATACTGGGCACAGAATACTGTTGCAAAAATTGCCACCAGTATTTTTGCAACTGGTGTAGAATATTATGTCCATGCCGTGCAGGAACTGTTTTTGGTGTTACCATATCGGTGCTCATTTTCAGAGGCAATGCATTGGAATGCCCAAAAAAATGCCTGCCAGACAGGAGGAAATTCCTAATCTGGCAGGCGGACCAACCACGGTTTTGGCGCAGTGGAAGCGTGGCAGTGGTATACCGCCTGCTCCCGCTCCGCCAAAAGTCATATTCATTCCCTCAATGTATTAAGACATCTACCATAAAAATCCTAGCTTTCCAATCATTGCTTTCTGTTTGCTCATGTCTCATTCTGCTTGAAGTCAGTTTCTTCTACAATCATCTTTTAATCAGTGTTACCCATGTAATTCACTCCAGGATTTGTAGTATTTTCATCATGGTTTTCATCCAGAAAGTTTTCATCAGTATTTTAAAGGATATAGACGTGTCTACAAGGGTGGCATTGTGTTTCTGAATGCTATGTGAACAACTTTTGTTGAGCTGAACTGCATAGGATAGTGACATTACCAAGCAATTTTCTCCTGAATGACTCTGAACTAAGATATTGGGTGTTTACATACAGGCTTACTGAGATCGGCATTCAATATTCCTTTTTAATATTGGATTGACATATATACAGATGTTGCAGGCATATTACACTGACACTATAGACAGATTCTGAATTTGTGAACCATGGTGCTGTGTTCTCCAAAAAACACACGTAGCTGCAGAGGGTTGTAATGTGAGATTCTAAAGGTAGGCAATCTGTAAGATTGCTGAGTTAATTTTGCCTTTGTGTCCTTCTTGATGGGAGAAAAATCCACACCAAGTCAAGACAAGGGTTTTATGGAACACGTAACACCCTCATCTGGATTTGGATTTCCGAATCTCCCTTCCCCTGTTTCCAGGACATGTTTATATTATTGTTCTCAGAGAACAAGGTGGGCTAGATGGAGCAGCATCCAAGTCCTGATCCTCACCCTCCCAACCCCTGGCAGTGGAACTGTGAGTCTGATAGAAACCTCCCCTTGTCCGAGCTGCTGACTGCTATGTTGTGGCTAATAGTAGATCATGAGAATTCCCTTGTTGCTTTGATCCAGATTCCTCAGGGATCGACTTATTATTTGCATCCTGTCAACAGTGCAGAGTAGTATATTGTAATCAGCAATATGCCATACAATATAAATATACTAACAAGGTTAAAACGTTGTATCTCTGTACATTTACACATATTACAACTGACACCAACAAATCTTAAAATACAAACATTAAAATCCATACACAAAAAGCTATTTCAGAACATTATCGCTTTGTATAAACGGAGCATACTTTATGAGTACCACCCAACATAAGCTTCAATATAAAGTGCATTTGAATTCTATATAAACATTCACTGAGTATATTTTCAAGATCACCCGGTTTAATAATTCCATTCGGTCTTATGGTTCCTGATAAGTAGCCATGCTGTCCATATGTAAAAAGATAGAAAGTTAAAAATGATCACTTTGTCTGACCTAATACAAAATAAAATTGGCTGCAGCACCTAAACACTGGGGGCCTTATTTATGGGCTTTTGCCGTAGGGCAGTGCCACATGCCTCCCTGCTGCGCTGCCCTACGGCAAAAGGAAAGGGCAGGAATGGGCTGTATCTATAAGATACGGCGCATTCCTGTCCTTTTCCCCTGCGCCGGCAGACAATGGGCTGCTGTGCGCCAATGCATGCACCTTTGCACCATGGTGCCAGGGTGCCTGCGTTGCGGGGATGATTGATGTTTTGCAGGAATGGACCCTACCTGCACAAAATCAATCCATTCAAGCACTTTCCTTTTTCTATATGTGCTGCAGAATGCAGCACACATAGAAAAATGAAAGCACGAGGAGAAATGTTTTAATTTCTCTTCGTTGCGCCTCCCTAATGCCCCCCCTGGGGTGACGTTAGGTTCTGACGCATTCCCAGGTTTACGATGCCTTATCATCTGGGAATGTGTCAGGTTCCATGGGTGTTGCACCCCAGCAACACCCATGGAACGCAGTTTTCTCCGTGAAGGGGGCACATATTTATAAGACCATGAAAAGCCACGTCAAAAAGTGGCATTCCGCGGGCGCATAAATGAGGTCCAGGTTACTTCCTTTATTCCATATGTATAGCATCATATATAGGCCTGATGCTATACGTATGGGAAACATCCATTACAACGCAGTCATTGAAACGACCTACCTTTACAATGCAACTGTTACAACGCAACTGCCTTTACATCGCATGCCATTACAATGCATGCCATTACAACGCATGTCACTACAACACATGCCATTACAACGCATACCATTACAACGCATGCCATTACAACGCATTATAAGGTAAGTAATAGAGATTTTTTTAGTATTAGGGTGGGTATGGGTTTTGGGGTTCTTGGGATTAATAATATACCCCTACACTATCCAACACTTTCCCTACTGTTGCACTCACTCGAGTGGGAATAGTAATTTTTACCCCTACACTATCCAACACTTACCCTACTGTTGCACTCACTGGAGTGGGAATAGTAATTTTTACCCCTACACTATCCAAGACTTACCCTACTGTTGCACTAAAAGTATTATGCGTTGTAATGGTATGCATTGTAATGGTATGCGTTGTAATGGTTGTTTTTAAAAATGCATTGTAATGGCATACATTGTAAAATCATGTAATGTAATGGTAATTGTGATGTAAAGACTGCGTTGTAAAAGCATGCGTTGTAATTGCATGCGTTGTAACATCATATATTCATACGTATGGAATAAAGGAAGTAACCTGTGCTTACGTGCTGCAACCACTTTTGTGCAGGATAACTGAAAGCGCATAGTGATCTCTTTGCCTCCAAATGAGCAATCACAGAATTCTTCCTCTTCTTCGAACCTACTACACCTCACTAGGTACACCCTAGTGGGGGAATGTTCCCACCCTAATTTTGAGAAATTAATATTTTTTGTATTCTACATAGGTTTTCCTTCCTTCACATAAGCCCTCTCATGTTACTCTTCTTTCATGCTTTCCTTTATTATATTCAAGCTATGTATCTTCAAAGATGTAGGTTCATAGATATATGGAACGTCTCTGTGCTGCAATACATACAAATTTAAAGTGTGATAGAAATCATGAGGAATATTTACAAGCCCTGTGCACCACCAGAGCGACACTTTTTGTGATGTTCCTGTGGAGCACAGGGCTTAGCCATATCTACAAGCTCACATAAAGACAACTTGTGTGGCTTTTCATATCCTTGTAGATATTGAGTAAGGCAAAGCAGTGCAAGTCGATGCCTTGCCTTACTCTGCGTCACAGAGGCATTCCATGGGTGTTGCAGTGGGTGTTCTCATGCAAGACCCATGGACTTTGACGCTGCCCTAGATTTACAATATCTCATAAACCTGGGGCACCACCAAATCCTTGCACCTCCCTAGAGCAGGAGTAAGAAATGTTTACATTTCTCCTAATTTTTTCCTCTATGGAACAAGGAAAATGTCTCTCATGGTTGTTTTTGGGCCGGAAGGTGCCCCTTCCTCCACAAAAACAATCCTGCCAACAGCACAAACACCCTTGCACCATGGTGCAAGGGTGCCTGTGTTAGCGCTCGGCTTCAGATTGTGCGTCAGCACAGGCAGAAGACAGGAAAGTACCGGATTTTGTAAAAACGATTCATTTCTGCCCTTTTAATTTGGCATAGGGCAGCGCAGCAAAATGAATTGTGGTGCTGCGCTATACCAATTATTTGTAAATATGCCGCCTATTTTGGTCTATCACTATCCCAGGGTGTGGTGGAGCACACCGACTTTGAAGTAATGTTCTAGTTTTTAAAAGTCAAAGCATGCCTTTTTGAAATTGTATGTGAATTTACATGAAGGCAGTGCTTAATTTGAGCCGGGGCTTTCCGGTGCTAAGCACCGGCACTTAATTGGTTTCCGGTGCTCGGCACCGGCACCTAATTGTCAACACCATACATAGAACAGTCTACCACATGGTGGCGCTGCTCTTCTAATTTAGAGATGAGCAGAACAACCGTCGTTTAGGAATACAATATACATTAAAATTGCATATACCTGCCTCCCCAGCTATTCCTTTAGCTTTGGGGACCTGGAATAATCTGAACTGTCGCATTTACATGCGAGAGAGATGATTAGTAGTTGTTTTGGCAGCGATGACAAGGGCGATTGGTGGTGCAAACTTCAGTGGCCTCCCGGTCAGAGCCCTGGCACTTAATATTTTACAAATTAAGCACTGCTTGAAGGATAACAAAATATCTAAAGATTACGAATGATAGAGGGTAGTTTAGTTTCAGCTGACATCTTATCCTTCACTTTCATTACTATTGTTGCAACTCTTTGTACCACCTCTTGAATAATCAGCTGTAAGCAAAACATGGCCATTTACTAATCATTGAAGATTTGCACGATCTCAACGATTCAATAATGTGCATATTTCATGGGAATCCTCTAGATGTGAACGCTTAATTCCTCCTTTCTTTGTTGTTCGTGCCACCGTGGTTCAGACCTGTGCGCTGTAATTTGTTGAACATAGCAAATATTGTCCTTTGTGACTCAGAAACTGCTCTCATAGAAGACTGCTGATTGCAGGGTGGTTGTTTCCCCGTGACCAGATGGAAACATTTTGTACAAGCTGCAGTGGACCACCTGCCCACACAATCAGCAGATTATCACTAATCAAAAGCATGATTCGGCTTTTTAATTAAGCCCTACAGGAATGTGTCGACTAATTATAATGCTCCAAATAGGAATTCTTATGTGGCTGGTTCTTAAGAAAATAGTACTTGCATTTGAGTTCACTCAGTCTATGAATTACAAAATATATATTTAATTGTAAAGACTTTTTATTTTATTTTATCGGATTTATATCTTCGCACATTATGTGCCATACCCATTTCTAGCAGTATAGGTGCTGCAACAGATTAGTTGTACCAACTTTTCAATGAACGTGAGAATGACACTTATATTGGTGTACAAACAAAGGAACTTCTCCTTTGATTTGTCTTCATTCTGCTTTATGTATGTATGTAGATAAAAACAAAATTTTGCAGATTTGTGACTGACAGCAGTTGGAAGGAGAAAGGTGAAATTGCGTTGTTTGTGAAAAACTTGGGCCCTACGATGAACGGGAGCTGTAGTTGCAGCAGACTTGAGTGCCTCTTTTTATTCTGTTGCTCTGTGTAAAGTGCTCTGCCCGGATTACAAAACATTTTTGACAGGCACTATTTCATGTCCTCGGGGGCAAGTTAAGGCAGTGCTTGCTCCAAACACCTTACATCATCTTGGACGTCAATTCACCAAAATGCCAGGGGTAGCGGAAGGGACTTCACATTCCCCTTTGTCCTTCACTTTCACTCACACATACATATGCTTACACATACACACGCATTCACACATACGCACACACTCACACATACAAACACACTCTGCCTACACATGCATGCAAATTCACACATACACACACTCTTTCTTACATAAACACACTGAAAACTCCGAGCACACAAACAACATACATGCATTTAAAAGCATTTTTGTTACTTAGCTCAGTTGCCAGGGAAAACCATATTCTAGGCATTTGGACTCCATTTGTTAGTAAACTAATATTGAATAATGTAATATTATTCACTATTAGTATAATAAAAAAGTTACAAAAAACGAGGTGAGTGAAGCCCCCACCGACATCAATAAGGACGAGCTGCTTCTGTTTCTGCCACTGATTTTGCCACTGCTGATGCTAGGGGTTGCAAAGGCAGTGTCAGGTGTCACAAGTGGCATGCTTAAATGACGCCCCCGTATATCACTGTATTATGAAGTCAGAATTCTGAAGGCGGTAATGTGTGGCAAGAACGTTCATGCATATTTCTTGTGTGGCATTTTCTTCTGGTAGTCATGTGGTGTGGTGTTTGTTCCTGCTATATATTTGTGCTGCATTGTTGTAATGGGACTTTGTTGTGTTGTACTGCACTTGTGACGTGCAATGAATGTTATGTTTTAATGTTGTTGTCATGTTGTTTTGCCTATGCTATGGTGTTATGTTCTGTTGTTTAGTTGAAATATATCAGCAAATGCAGCTACATTTCCAGCCAAACGCAGTACAATCCTTGAAAGTTCCTTTGACAAGCAACCTCTTACCACTGTCTAAGGTATTAAAACTGTGCTGCTCCAGCTCTTCTGTGGTAAAACAAATTGCTTCTTACTTGACTCTACTTAATTCTAATCTTCCATTATCAACCTGGCCGAGACATCCTGTAGAACTGTACTTGCCAATTTGTCTGTTTTGTATCGTGGCCTCTCCATCCTGCAAGGTGGTTCAATAGTATATGCCTTGGTAGCCCTGTTAGATCATCCTATCCTAAATATAGCTACAGATTTCTAAGCATCACAAAGCCACATGACTCTGCCAATAAACAGCATTTCATGCATTGGTTGCAATAACCACACGGGAACGGTATTGTTCTTGCACCAATTTAGACAATGGATTTAAGCCTACAAGATATTATGTCCTGACACTCAGTATTGATTCTGTACCCTTGTTCCTTTGCGTCTTTCTGCAGTGGTGAATCTTGTAACATGTGTAGTCATCAGGCAGCAATTAACCTCCGCTCAAACAAGGGGTGCCCCCAACCTCTCAATAATAACACCTTAGCTCTGATGAAATGGCCCACTTTCATCAAATATTCAAACAAATACATTACTCAAAGGCAACGAAGAGTATGGCCCAGGTTCCATTCTGCTCAGTCAATGATACAGAGATATCTTTGTTGGAATTGTGATGTAAACTGCTCTAGCTCAGTGATCCAGAGCAACCAAAATCAAATTACTATACTTTCCATCACATTGTGGAGTATGGGGAGAGTATGGGACCTGGAGGCAGTACTCAGCCCTAAGGAGTGTTTACCCTGAAATTCAGGTCTCAGGAGGTTAAAATAAACCTCTGCCTTCATGCTAATTTCCACTACAATATTCAGCCCTATCCTTCCTCCGTTTTTCAAAGACTACCTTATTCGGCTGCTGGGATAATCTGGATTGGTCTACTTTGGGAGTAAGAGAGAGAGAGGATCCTACTCAGAATCGTTTTAAAGATGTGTTTAACTGAGTGACGAGGAAGAAGAATGTGGTTCTCACGTTGTATATGCCTCTTCCAATTTCCTCCCAGACATAAATATAAGGGTAATTTAGACTATGATTTATTCTCGAAGAAATACATTTTCTCAATGCATGGCGATTAGTGTCCTACTGGGTTTCACAACTAGGGTCACTGCTTAGCACTATTCGGCTACTCCAATTCCTTATAGACTGCATTTCTCATCTGCGCAATAAGGTGACTCTAACAAGCACAGAATAGGAGGTCAGTGTCTTGAAGCAACTCATTTGGAATGAATAGGGCTCAACCCAAAAGAGAGGGCACATGGGGCCATACATTTCAGGTTGTAGAGCCTGCTATCCTTTAGGTTTTCCTCCTTCAGCCACCCACTTGCCTCCTGCAGCACATAGATACCTCGGTAAAAAACAATGTTGGTGGTCACAACCATTTCTCCAGGAAAAACATGAACAGCTACAAAGCCCCTATTTGGTTCTGATTGAGTCCCATTTTCAAAAGACTCTGTTACAAGATCATAAAGGCTACGGAGAGTCACTACACCTCATGGTGCTCATCAAGCTGAAACTAAAACAAAAACGCCACAATTCCTCCTTTCGGCAAAACAGCATGTCTGACGTCCTCCCCAAAAATGTCTCTGAGGACAAACCTGGAACCCTTTGAAACTGTATGTCACCAAATCTCGCCAAAATCCCTCCTCCTTCCAATCCCGGTTCTTCCAGAAGCAAAGAAGTTGTCTCATTACTCTCTGACAAAATTAACAAATTTAGACAAGAACGTATTGTTTCTCATGAAATCTCTTCTAATCCGTCGAAGAACTCTCCAATAACCCTTCAAATATTCATTCTCATTTTCTTTTCTTGCACCATGCTAATCTCCCCTCAGAATTCTTTTTAAGCCATCCCTAGAGAAAATAATCTGGCTGAAGACTCATTCCTTGGCGATATGGCACACATTTGTATATTTTACCATGGCCTCTGCCATCTGCCCCTTTCCGAAAATGTGTAATTCAATCTTTTCTTACATTATATCATTTTAGTGTATGCTCAGTATGCCATTGGCTAGATGTACTTAATGAATACCATACGCTTTGCATATAATTGATTGTTTTGAATAGTGAAACTTCCTGCCATGCAAGGAAGAAATTTGTAAAAAAATTAAGTAATGCGAATCATGTCACCCCCCAATACACTAGGAAAGTATTCGTTGCGTGTATATACTTTATTGTCTTACCGGAATTTCATCCACATTGAAATCTCCTGTCATCTAAAGGCCAAGCGTTGAAATCTCGACAAGGCTGTCTGAGCCTTACATCCTTCTAGATAGGCAACATGAGTACCACTAAGTTGAGTAGTAGTAAAAGCTGTCATTTCTAGAGATTGGAAATGACAGAAATGCCTGCTAAAGCAATACATGAAAACACAATGGGCCTTATTGCCATGGCTGTCATACCGCAACCAACGGCTCATTGGTTGTTGTCCGACTGCCATCTGGTGCTGCTGCGGTCTGACCGACCGACGCCTCCGGACTGGCTTAAGGAGCCCATCAGTGTGTCAGAAACTCCTGATAATCCCTTGATGGCGGCTGCTCCGTCGTCGGGATTATGATGTTGGTTTCCAAAAGCCATTCCATGGAAAGGCTGTTGGAAAGTGACATTGGGGGCCTCTAGCAGGGCCCCCTTAACCCCTGGCCCTCCACATCGTGGCCTGGGGGGCACCTATGGCGCCACCCTAAACATCCCTGCACCGTGTGGCAGGCAATGTGAGGTGCCCACCACACGGTGCAGGGATGTTTGAAAACATCAATTTTTCAATGGGAGCTTGTGCTCTGGGCGTTTTCAGCCCACTGCACAAGTTCCCATTGGAAAATGGATGTTTCTGAGCTCACTATGTGCGGTCGCAACCAAATTAAAATGTCGGAACCACCGACCTATGGTCGGCGGTTCCTTCCCCGCAGCGGTTTCGGGCAGACACAAGTCCCTGCGACCTCATAATCAGGCCCATAATTATTACCATCATCGTTATTATTATTATTATTAGTAGTAGTAGTAGTAGTATTATTATTATTATTATTATTATTACTATTATTATTATTGTTGTTGTTATTGTTATTATTATTACTACATTTTTATTTAGGCATTTTCAAAAAGTCTAATAACCACACATAATAAAAGCCCAAATCAAGAGATAAAATGTACCACATGCAACAAAAATTAACATTCTGAAGAAAAATAATATTACTATTATTTTATTTTGGGTGCTGTGTTAAATGACTGAGGGCCTGATTACAAGTTCCGAACCTGTGGTGGAGGTGCGGTGGCGGTCGGGGATGGGGCAGTTGGACCATTTTGTGACTGCCAAAACACCCAGGGAACCACATTCCCTGGAGGTGGCATGGCAATCTGGGCCAGCAATATACTTGCCAAGCATATTTTGAGTTTCTCCGCTGCCATCCTTTTCATTGCAGTGAGCCCGCCATGGAAAGGCTGGCGGTGGGGAAACAAAGGGAGACCTACTGGGCTCCCTGGTGCCCCTGTAAACTGGAATGCATGCAGGGGGGCACATGGTGTGCCCCTCTGTGTGCATGCACTCCCAGTTGCTGCATGGCATGGACTAAACAGTCCATGACATGCAGGAGCTTGCTTTGGAGTTCCCATTGCGGTGCCTTTTTCAAAGACACTGCCGTGGGAATGCCAAAGGACCGCCTGCCAGGTTAGGAGAAAACTCCTAATCTGGCGGGCAGCCAGTGGTCGACTATGGTGGAGAGGTTGCAGTGCGGTGACATGCCACTCAGCTCCCACATCACCAAAGTTGTGATTACCCCCTAAGGGGTATATTCACAAGAACGTGTGCTAAACATCTCCAAAAAATTTAACGCACATACCCTATGTTAACCTGGAATTCACAACACGGTGGTACCATGCGATAGTTCCCCGTAAACGCGGCCAATGTCTGCGATACAACAACCGCGACCGTGATAAAAACACAAACCTCAACGCGAAAAAACATGCGATGGGCCAAAGCGCGATGAGGAAATCAGCGATAAGCAGTGCCAGGCCTGCAATACACACATGGCAGGTGGGCAAAACCACTATAAAAGTAGAAAAAACACACAAACACAAAATGACCAACACACAAGCACCATAGAGGCAGCCGGAGCAGGCGCAGAGGACGAGCGCAACCCCACAAGCACCCCGGACGACCAGCCTGGGACCTCGGGGACAGGGAAGGGCAAGGACAAGAAGAAGAGGAAGATGAAGTTCAGTCCGCAGGAAAACAGGATCCTGGTCACGGAGGTGATGGAACACCATCAACAACTGTTCGTCACCTCCAACGTGTCATTGGGCACCAAAAATGGAATATGGCGGGACATCGTGGACAAGGTGAATGCCGTCGGAGAGCACAAGAGGTCAATGGACAAGGTCAAGAGGGGATGGATTGACATCAAGCGCAAGACCAAGGAGAAACTCGCAGCCAACCAGAAGGCAGCAATGCAGACTGGAGGTGGGAGCCCAGCGCTACAGCTGGAGCTGGATGACATGGAGGAGCTGGTGTCGACAGTCATCAGTGTGGAGACCGTGGCAGGAGTCGGGGGACCAGACACTGCTCGACAGGACAAAACACATCCGCAACAGGGTAAGTGACCACCAGGTACTGGGGGGACTGGTGGAGATGGCCACAATGGCACACATACACAATCAAGCAGAGCACAGTGCACACCCACAATGACTCTGGATCATGGCCCTGATCCACAGACTGTCACAATGTACAATGCCATGCTGTCTGAATGTGAATCTGTACCATGCGACTACATATATGCGGACACATTGTAATACACCATCTCCCCTTCACATTGCAGGGGCACCATCAACACCTCCTACAGAGCAGTCCCAGCCACTCAGCACTGATGACGAGGAGGACACCCCCAGCATTGACACACAAGCCCTCCAAGACATCATTGCAGTGCTTAATTTGTAAAATATGAAGTGCAGGTGCTCAAATGTTTGTTTGAGGCCACACCCACTTTTTTCTGGCTCCACCCACTCCCTCCACTGGCTCAACCCCCTTACTCTATTAGTTCCACCCACATCTTCAACTGGCACTGCTAAAAGTCAGATGGCATCTGTGTAAAAACTGAGCCCTGTTAGCTGATTTTCTTTTTTAGGACTGGAGCCCTTGGGAGGACCTCACCAGCTCCATAGGCATGGCAGAGCAAGCTTGAGTCTGACAGCGATCTCTGACATCCTCGCAGTTGCATTTAGGGGGGTCAGGCATTTTTATGCCCCACTCCTGCCCCCCGTGGCTACAGCGACCCTGTACACACATAGTGGCCGCACTTTATTACTGCCCTTCTCAAGCACTTATCAGGCACATTCCAACCGCCAGGGAGAGTCCAGGCACTCTTCAAAGCAGACGAGATTATAAGGTGTTCCGAGGGGCAGCCCCACCATGAGAGGTGCGGGGTGTAGCCTCTGTCCAGTCCTTCCACGTATCACGCATCAAGCATTAGACTAACGCATTTCAGGGTGGTGCTCCCCATCACCACACTGAAATGCATTGTCATGCACATGCAGGTGTCTCAGCTGTCACTAAAAGCACTGCAAACTAGTGTGTCAGTGTGGCAGCTGGCGGTGCGCCGCCCGTGGCCCCTGCGCGCTGCTCCTGCAGGCTTGGGGCGCTGGCAGTTTCACTACAATGTATTTATCATTTCGTACGGCGCCCCGTGGCTCTGAGAGTCACACAGCCTGATGTGTCATTAGGTAGTAGTGCCCAATGGCTGCCAGAGCGGGGAGTTTGTAAGCAAGACGGGAGGCTACTGGTTTGCAGGCTGCGGCGCCGGCTGCAATTTTGGCACTCAGCTTTCAGTGCCGCCTGCTGCTCAAAATGGGCCTCCCGCGCCTCTGTGACTGTAATATTAAGCTCTTATTATGGCCGGCAAATTCATTATTGCTGAGCCCAGAGAGAGAGTTGTCACGGAGTCATGTCTGTCACTGTGACCAGTTGCAGCGGCTGACAGGACAGACGGGTCGCAATAAAGACACCCGTCAGCCTGGACTTAGAGCAGGCGGCAAAGCGAAAAGGTTGCCGGTGGGGTGTGGCTCCCAGCCATAGGCCTGCTGCCTTGCAGAGTCGCCGACATCAGCAAAACTGCCTGCAGTGCTGCAAAACTCAAGATCAGTAAGTAGGTACCAGCCACTGCCACCCACCCGAGTGTGTGTACTGTCAGTGTGTTAATAATAACATAAATTATTTCTTTCCAATGTTGCGAAACAAACTATTTACATCCGATTACCTTTCTTTTAGGGCTCTTTACGAACGCGCTAGAAACAATAGTTTCTTCCTACTACAAGCACAAACTTTTTTTTTTTGTAGGGACATTTTTTGTTGATTCACCTCATGCACTTTAGACATTAACCCTTCGAAATAATCTGCTTGCTTCTTAAAGGCACCACGCAGATAACATCACTTTCTGCATTATCATTACACCCATGCCTTCCACTGCATGAAGTAGTATGACTGTTCTCCTCAGTTTTTAGCTGCCTCCCGTTAGCACACTTAGTCCAGTGACTTCTTAGACTTTCTCGTTGCTCAATGGAGTGTAATTTCGAATATTTATATGTTTCACTTGTCTTTATTGCTTGGTTTTGCTCACAAAAGAGTGTCACTTAAAGCACGATCGCGCCATGCTGGCTCTGGAGCAGTGCACTAAGAAGAGCTGTGTAAGCACAGGTAAAAGTGACTTCCAATAAACCGTTACACCGGCCGTTAATTTTGCGCACATTTGAGTGTCACTCCTAGTCGTTGAAATGTCACTCATAACTTCACTGAAATTATGAAAATGTCACACAGCATTCTGAAACCTTAGCAGCTATGTCTGTCCTCCGGTTCAGTAAGGGAAAGAGCCCCACCCAGAGGAGTGCGGGGTGTAGCCACTGTTTTCCAGTTCTGTAAGGGGAAGCACAGCGGATGTATCGGCACTTCTCTCCAGTTACACCCAGATTGTTATATTACAAGAAGGCGACTGGAAGCAAGAAACCATCTATGGGGCAGGGTGGGGCAATGCACGTGCTGCTTAAACAACCAGAGAGTGATGCCGGTGTTTTAATACTATAGGAGGAGGGCTCGAAATTGGACGCATGGTCAGTCATTGGGCACGTGTGCTGTGCAGCATCGAGGAGTCCAGCACTCGGCACTGCCGCCCATCTGTAGGACCACTCCCTCTATGAGAGCCAATGCACCTGAGGCCTGCTGATTGCTATCTTAAAAGATAGAAAACTGTCCAATCAAAATGAGCCCCCCCCATGTATGACATCTGGCTCCTCTTTATTTTACGCTAGCCTCGCATTGGCCTTTTAAATTTACTTAAACCTTACCCGGCAGGCCAGTACTGCGGCGCCAGCAGGGCAGGCCCGCCCTGCTCTATCGAGATACATAAAAGTGTACCGCTACGGCCAGCGGGCGTGGCGGCTTCCGCGGCTACTACTAGGCCAGGCACTGGTCTGCATGGTCTGGCATTCAGTGAACCTGAATGAATCACATCCATGATGATCCTAATAATCGTTGTATCTTATGGAGCCACCGGAAGTGAGCTGCCTCCCACCCTGCTGGTGATCTTACAACCGGACCATCACGCTGCCCAAAAAAAACCAGGGTTGGTTTTGGCACGGTGACGGCATATTATTGGAATGGCATCGCTAGTTAGTTGGCCTAGCTTAGCTACTAGTACTAAAGTTAGTTAGTTTACAATTACTGCTTAACTTCTAATCTTACCGTTACTCGTGGTGGGCCGGCCGGCAGGGACACACACTGGCTGCACTGCCTTTTCTTTAATTAGTACGACTAGGCGGCCTGGTGCTGCTAAGCTTGCTACCAGACCGTCAGTCCTGTACTACTGGCTGGCTGCTGATCGATGCCAGCACAGGATGCCCAGCTCTGCCCTTACTCGTCGGTCGGGGCCGGGCTGACAAACGACGATGACTCGTGGGGAGCTGCGGTGGTTATGCTGGGGCGTGGCAACTGGTGGCAATCAAATGCACAGCCCTTACCCCATCAGAATCTCCAGCGCGGCCCGCCCAAATAAATCAGTGTGTGTGTGTGTGTGTGTGTTCCGCGGCCCACCCACCGGCAAGTGACAACAGTTAACACTGCACTGACTGAACTAAGAAGGGCCGTGGCCCGCGGCCGCCATGTTCTACATATTATATTTATTATTAATTTATGAATATTCTCTTGGACTTGGGCTGCAGGCCAAGTGGTTAAGAAGTCTCACAGCCACAACACTAAACGCCGTGACTCACACTCGGTATACGTGGAAAACACGCTGCGGGCCTGCGGCGGCTGCACCGAGTACATACAGTAAAGTACATTTTAAAAAACATCAATGTGTGACGTGGGCAGCAGATGCGTAGACCCGGCCCTGATAATGATGTGCCGGTGCTAAGCACCGGAAAGCACCGGCACAAATTAAGCACTGCATCATTGACATCATCTGCAACTCACCTCCAGGATCAGGCCAGCCCAGCTGCATCAAGGAGACCCCACCCACTACCCAAACCACCCAGCAGGAGGCACCCACAGCCCCGGCAGTCTCCCAAGACCCCCAGGAACAACACATGGCCTTCCAACGCCGTGTGCTGGAGGGCCAGAGGGAGACGGCTGAGCAGGTGCTGGTGGGGTTCGACATCATTGCTACCAAACTGGACGCCATTCATGGGGGTCTAGGTCCCATCAGGGACCAGCTCCAGTCCCTAACGGACACCCACGGCCCACTCCATGGTCTCCAACGAGCCCTGACTGACATCGCTGGAGTCATGACTCTGAGACAAAAACATCTGTCCACTCAGAGTGGCTCCAGCGATCCCAGCCGTGAGCTGGCACACATGCGGAGGCTCATGGAGGACATGGTGCAGATGGAGGCAGAAAGGATGGCAGCCACCGCTGCACATCAGCGAAATGTAGCTGGGATCTACCAGGCCCTGCAGATCCTCATCATGGCATTGCTGCCACAAGGTGTGGCGCAGATGAATGCTGCTGCCCCACCATCCACATCTCCGACCCCTGGTGTGTCAGTGCGTCCCACTGCGGCAGGCGTATCCACTCCGGCACCTGCTGTGTCACTGCCATACAGTGCGGCCGACAATCCTCCTCCGGCCCCTGATGTGTCAGTGGCACACAGTGCCGCAGCCGGTACTGCAGGTGGGACAGAGCACACATCCGAGGACAAGGACGTGGATGGGATTGAGTTCAGAAGGAGGCACGAGCATTCATGTCCGCCACCTTGCCTGTTTCTGCTTGGGCCGCACATTGCCCATGACCTGCCACTGACCCCTCATACACTCCGCTGCACTCACCTTGGACCGCGACATGGACTGCCATATCCTGTTTGATGACCAATGATATGGCGACCAGACTGCGGACTGTACCCTTCCTCTTCCGCAGTATTTGTCATCCCCGGATGGACTCTGGCTGGCCCTCCACGGGCCCATATTGTGTGGTGTGCTTGGCATGGCCCTGTACCGCTCCAGCTGCAAAACTCCACTGGATGTGCAATAAACATCCAGAAACGCACTGCTGTGTCATGGCTTTCATCATTCATGTATGAATGTGTGGATGAATGTAGGGACAATGATTTCCCTTATGTCAATGCTGCTCATCTATTGGGATGCCAGTCACAGTGTGCTACATTGCCTATTGTGTTGCGCTTGCCATGGACACTTCAACAGGGACACACGCATTAGTCACTCCCTTGTCCGGACATGGACTGAACCACGCCCAGAGCCCCCGAGTCATAGTTGCAAGCCCTGCGCTGGTCCGGCGTACTCCAGCCCAGACCACTCCGCTTCCGCTCCGAGGGGGGCCCACATAGCTACATGTCACAGGCGTACACGCTGGTGGTATGCAGGTCACTGGTCTAGTTGTCAGCATGTCACGGCCACTCGCTGAGGGCAGGTCTGCACACACACCACACCCATCCGGCACAGGCGTCACAGGCCATGTGACCCTGCCAATATAAGGGGCCGATGACGTCACATTCCCCACTGCCGGTGGTGACTGGATGACGGACGCTCCACGGTTCTCAATCATAAAGGGCCCATGAGTTGTGGCGCACAGGGTTTGTCGCACCCGAGGCCTTGCGCCCGTCACTGGCCTACCACTACATGTCGCTGACTAGAGTTGCACAGGGTTAGTGGCACCCGAAGCCTTGCGCCCGTCACAGGCCTACCACTACGTGGCGCTGACTGGGGTTGCACAGGGTTAGTGGCACCGAAATAGCTGAGCGGGTGTGCAGCCTGCGATGATGACGTGTGCACCGATGTGGTCTCTGCCATTGATGCCTCAGGACTCAGCGTCATGTGTGGGACCTGCTGGGCCACGGGGCGGGTCCGCATGATGGGGACCATGCCATGGTGGCGGGACCGGGGCCTGGAGCTTGCACAGGCATGTGGTGTGCCCACTGGTGGACACACCGTTGGCGGCAGGTGAGCAGTGGGCCCGGGGTGCGCAAGTGCAGACAGCCAGCGCTGGCCGGCGGGAGGGGGTAGGGTGCGGCTTCATGCGTGCGCAGGGACGGACATGCGTTGTTGCCGTGTGCTGTGTGATGGACTCTGCCATGATTGACTCTGGCCTTGATTACAGATTGCAGACCTGGTGGCTTGCAGTGTATCCCAGCACGTGGTTGGAGACACACCGGTGGCAGCAGGTGAACAGTGGGGCCTGGGTGCGCTGGGGCGGCGGTGTCTCTCTCTCTCTCTCCCTTCCTTCCTTCCCTCTCTCTCTCACTCTCTCTCCCTTCCTTCCTTCCCTCTCTCTCTCACTCTCTCTCCTTTCCTTCCCTCTCTCTCACTCTCTCCTTTCCTTCCTTCCCTCTCTCTAACTCTCTCTCTCCCTTCCTTTCCTTCTCTCTCTTTCTCTCTCTGCCTTTCTTTCATTCCCTATCTCTCTGTGTCTCGCTCCTTTGATGTGCGCTTGGCACACGTTCTGATTTTGTGCTTTATTTTCCAGGCTGTGACGTCGTGATTGTCCCGGACGGACCCGACAGGAGTCTTCCGCATTGGTGTTTTATGTTGTGTTTCAATAAAGTTTTTGGTTGTTACTTCAGTGCTGTGTGACTGTTTCTCGTTCTTCTGGCCACACGTGTGTTATTTTTTGACTATTTGTGCGTCATCATGCGCTTTTTGTAGCTCTTGTGTCGTGCACGGTATGTGTATGTCCGGGGGGGGGAAGCTGGGGGTGGTGGCGGTGAGTGTTGTGGCCCTCATGGGTATCCGAGCTGCATGATCATTTTCTCCATGACATCTGTGGGTCTTCGGGTGTGGCTCTTGCCTGGGCTCCCTTTCATGCTGCAGGTAGTCGTCCTGCTTAACACCAGCAAAAGGCAGGTGTTAAATCACTGGTGCTACCGCGGCTTATCGCCTGTTTTTGGTTCGCATCGCAGATCTGGCAGTTTGTTGTGAAAGTGGTGTTGTGGTTTTTTCGTGTGTTTTTGCACGGGAACGCCTACTCTGCATCTCATTAGGGTTAGTTGGTGGTGTCCACCGTGGAGATAAATTTTGGGGCAGTTATCGCGGGAATACTGGCGATGTCTGCAGTTTGCACCCGCTTGTGATGGGGTGTTGAATCTATCTCCACTTTGGATGCGTTAAGGTGGAGATAAATCGGCGGTAGGTCCTTGTGAATATGCCCCTAAGGGTCTTATTTAGAGTTCTGATATGTGGCACACAGGCCTGCCAAGTTGAAGAGGCATGTTCTCTCTTCCCCTGGCTACAGGCCACCTGTAATACTTAGAGATCCTTATCAGGCAGGCAGGTATCTCATTCCCTTGAGCTGAGCCACCATGGCAGTAGCTCCACTGAAGGCACTGAATCTTTGTGAGTGTGCTCCATGAGTAATGCACCTTCTCAGGAAGGGCTTTTGTTTTTCAAAAACAAACTCAGAGAGTGGGAGTTAGTATTGAAAAACAAGCCCAGTGAGTTTTCTCCCAGCGTCTGTAGGTCATATCTTTTGACTCCTGTTCAGGACCTCCAGGCTTTCCCCTGTGGTTCCAAACAAGGCATCTAGTCAGATGCATTTTGATCAACAACCCAGTGGTCGACTGGCTGCCGGTCAAAGATTTCTCCATTCATAGACTGCGGAAGTCTTGACATGGTTGCATGGGACTTGTACTGACTCTCAACAAAGTGAAAAACAAAATGTTTGAGGGCCAGATCATCTGACACTTTTGAGATGGTATCAAACAATTTCCAAACTCTAAATGACCTGCAGATGCTAAATATATAACTAAGATAGGACCTTAATTAATGTAAGCAGGCTTTATTTGGTATATATTCTTATGTATAGATGCCAATGCAAATGAATACATTTTAACTTATTTATTTGGCGAAATCAAGAAACAACTTTCTTAGCACACATACTTCACATCACCCTTCTCTTCAGTGCTGCAATAAATATCAGCCTTTTTACAAATTTCTTTTCTTATATTTCTTCACTGGTGCTCTTCGCCTTTACAGATATGCCAATGGCTTTGGTTTTGTTAGAGCAGGTGCACGGTTGAAAAGTCAACTACTCTTAGCATATCAACGAAAAATGAACCTAATTAAATCCTCTTAGAAAGAAACACAGTTCATTAATTTAGTATCATACAAAATTAACAACCAGTCTTCTCAACCCAATCTGTCAATAATTGGACATCTGACCCTCTGAAAAGCTATGAGAGGATAAAAAAGAATGTTACAATGCTAACGAGGCAAATGTGTTCAGTTCTGCCATCTCATTAATGTCAGAATGTCATTCCTCACTAATGACTCATTTACAGAAAATTCTTGTCTGGCATATTTTATGTTTCACACAGTCTCAATACGTGTCATGATTTTCCCATTCCACTAAAAGAAAAACTGAATTAACATATTTTAAAATTTCCAAATTCAAATTCAAATTACATTTTAACGAGGTAGCTCTCTCGCTCATTCTTTTATAATGCATTGCTTTAATACAGTGGGTTTTTTAACTTTCAAGTGCTTATAATAGTATGAAAGGTAAAATCTTTGCACGTCATTGATAATTCAAAGTCATACACAGGTGTTTTGCTCTGTTATGAACAAAGATATTATCGTGTATACCATTATTATGGAAGATAATAATATCTGAATGCATTCTTATGTTTGACAACTAGTTAAACATAAGGGGGATACCTATTACCAAACAATGATGGCTGCATTTATTTGCCAATCAGTTAAATAGCTTGAGACGACCGAAAGCAATTAGAATATATAAATTAATTCCTGTTCCAATAGATGATGAATAAACTAATTGCCTGGATTGCTCATCACCCATAGCACCCAGATACAGTGAAGTGAAACTTAAAAATACTAATGGCAAGTCTGTCTCTGATAATTCGGGTCAGACAGAGGAAGGTAACAAATTTATAGTGCATCATGGAACAATATATGTTTGTAACTTCCATTTTAGTCAGGGGCGTAACACAAACCCCTGCAGCACCTATGGTGCAGGATGGCCCCACCTCTTCAGGCCCCCATCAGGCCAAACTCAATTAATATCTGTGATATGTGGGTGACTCAGGAGCACCTTGACACATTCTGAAGGGAGGGCGTAATATTATGTTACAATATTTGATGGCTTTCATCCATAACTCAAGCTCACAAGCTCACTGAAACCTGCTGGCACCACTGACCCTGACAATAGGCTAGTGTGAAGTTATTTGTGTGTGAGCTGAGGCAGTGTCTTTGAAGTGCAAGTGTAGCAGCTGACAGCCCTGTCCCACTCATCACATGAGGATGGCCCATCCTGCCAACACCCAGGCCTTCTGTTGTGATACTATCTGAGAGGAATATACAAACATCAACTGCCATCTACACCTAGTCATGTGACCAAGGAAACAGGCTGCAGGCACCAAATGGATAGGACAAGGAAATGCCAACTTTATCAAAGTGGCATGTTCAGAATCCTGATTAAAAATCTGACTACACCATTAAAGAGGGTTTCAAATTACAATTCCTCAGACACCAAATATGATATCTACCTGTTCCCACACAAAAGTTGTCACTTGGTAAATGTAATAAGGCAACCCAATGTTATCCTATCGGAGAGGTTGGTTTTGCAATAGTCAGGGTTTTTCATGACCAGGGCATGTAAAACGTGAAAATATATGTCCAAAGTTGAATGCATGTATTGAAAATGAAGGTTTAGGTCTGGCAAAAGGTTTAATTTGCAAAGTTGAATTGGCAGTTTAAAACTGCACACACAGGCTGCAATGACAGGCCTGTGACTATTTTAGTGAGTGGCACAATAAGTGCTAAAGACCCACTAAGAGCATTTAATTTACGTCCCCTGGGAATATGTAGTACCACTTTACTTTGGCCTTATACGTAAATTAAATGTGCCATTTGGGTGCAAGGCAATTTTACCATGTTTAAAGGAAGTAGCATAAGCACTTTAGCACTGATCAGCAATAGTAACATATGCAGAGTCCTAAAGCCAACAAAAATGAATTCAGCAAAACAGGAGGAGTAAAGGCAAAATGTTTGGGGGTAACCATGCAGAAAGGGTCAGGTTCAACAGGGACCATCCAGCAAGGGCTTTAATAAAAACTTCAACTCCTTGCTTCTTATGCTGCATGTGCAGGATCTGCTATGCTTCTTTGAGCAACTAGTGGTTATGTGCCTCTGCTAGGTTTTGCTTTTTTTCTAATTTTGGTAACGTGCAGTTCAGAAATTACAGTCTTATATGCAGACCTGGTTTTCTTTTTACAGCATCGTTGGTCCAAATGGACTGATCAATGTAGTCAAGTTCCATATATGCTGATTTGTGTTCTGTATATAGTTGCTCAGGCTGTCCTCACTGGATACATTTAATACACATCCTTTGAGGAGATGAGTTTCCTCTTGGTTCCTACGGAGCCATCCAACTATTTTCATGTTTACTGAACACTTGCACATGATACATTTAGTCACTCGCATGCACATCTTACACATACACATAATTACAGCATTCACAGCCCATCCAGTCAGAACGTTTAGGCCCTCATGAGTAGCTCTGTAAATGGAATAGATTTTTTCCACCCATGATACCGGTAGTCCTAGTAATTTTGAGGTGTAGAAAATGTGGTCCATTAAAAATTAGACTTTTTGGGTTCATTAGGAAAGGAGGCGTCATTGGGGAAATTGGTAATTCTATGTCTGAGTCCCATGATATTTCTTCATTTCTCTTAGTACTTTCACACTGAAATTTGAACTTTTTTCAGCAGAAGGTGAAAGTTAAAAATTGGGTTGTTGGTTTACTAAGGTATGAGTCCAAGTCAGGCATCAACTGCAATATTAATCAGGATAAGAAGCAGGAAAACCCTCAATTAACCTGTGCTCACCCTCTTGTAGCTTGGCACAGAGCAATTAGGCTTAACTTAGAGGTAGTGTGTAAAGTATCTGTGCAACATTTCAAACAGTAAGAATGAAAACACAAGACAAAAAGATTCAACACCAAGTTAGGAAAATAGAACTTAATTTGATAAATAAAACAAGACCAAAATGGCAAAAATCTCATGAGTAGAACTTGAGATACAAATGTTTTAAAGAATAAACTGTAAAACATTTTGATGTCTGGTTGCACAGGACCGGCACAAATTCAAAAGTTCAGGCCGAGCACGATGGAGCACATGCCGGATACAGGGACCTGGTGAGGCCTGCTGATCAAAAGCCCCTTAATCCTGGTTACATCAATGTCGAGGATGCGAGGCGCAGCAGTTCCGATGTGTCAACTCCAATGAGCTGTGATGCGGAGGTTCGTCGTCGAGGCTGCTGTTGACCGTAATTCTTAGACCTTGCACTGGTGAGAGGGTCGAGCAGGGAAAGTTCTGAAGGTGATGCGTTGGTTCTGATCCATGCAACAGAGGTGATGCACAGGGACTGATCTACGCAGCAGTGGCAATGCTTACAGAAGATGTGTTGGTTCTGCTAGACCGAACACCTTAGGTCCACTTCTAAGGGTCCGGGACTGGGGTGGCATCACTTGGCAGGGCAGACTCACAGATGGCAGAGTCCAGGTGTGGAATCAGGGTTGTTGGAAGTCTTGTATATCCCTGAAACTTCAGATCAGGAGGCCAGCAAGCTAGCCCTTAGAGTCATTCTGGGTTGAAGTGATGCAGGTCCTGACCTTCTCCCCCAGGCAGGGGAACAACAGGCAGCAGGGCAGCAGGGCAGCACTGGAAGGCAGTAGTCCAGCAAAGCAGCAGTCCATCAGAGTGGTAGTTCTTTAGCAGCACAGCAGTCCTTCTTCCTGGCAGAGTCTTCACAGATTCAGAAGTATACTGAAGTGGTGGTGTCTTAGGCCCAGTACGTTTACCCAGTTGGGCCTTTGAAGTGGGGGACACTTCAAAGACATACCGTTGTAGTGCACTGAGGTCCTCCCTACCTGCCCTGACTGCAGACTCACTACAGGGGGCATGAAGACCTTTGTGTGGGGACAGAACACAGCCTATTCAAGTGCAAGTAAGACTGAGTCCAGCTTCTCCCTCCCATTCTGCAAGGATGGCCTATCAAGTCACACCCAAGCTCCCAGTGTGTGTGGCTGTCTAGGGGAAATACACAAAGTCCAACTGTCACCTACCCCAGACATATGATCAGAGACAAGGCAGCAGGTGCCAAATGGCTAAAGTAAGAAAATGTAAACTTTCTAAAAGTGCAATTTTTCAGAATGGCAATTTAAAATCCGATTTCACCATAACTTTTCAAGTTTGATGTAATTGGAATCACAATTTAAATTGTGATTCCAATTACATCAAACTTGAAAAGTGTGTGTCTTCACAATTGGGAATTACACTTGTAAATGGAAAAAGGACATCCCAGTGTTATTCTTTGGGAGAGATAGGCCTACCGGTACTGAAAAACGAATTTGAGGGTTTTTCATTACCAGGCTATGTAACACTTAAAACTACATGTCCTGCCTTTTAAATACAGTGCACCCAGCCCTCTGTGTTGTCAAGGGCCTACCTTAGGGGTGACTTATGTGTAGAAAAAGGGCATGTTTGGACCTGGCAAGATGTTTAACTCACTACATCGAAATGGCAGTTTAAACTGCACAAACAGGCTCTGCAATGGCAAGCCTGAGCCATGGTTAGAGGGCTACTTAAGTGGGTGGCACAATAAGTGCTGCAGGCCCACTAGTAGCATTTGATTTACAGGCCCTGGGCACATGAACTGCACTTTACTAGGGACCTATAAGTAAATTAAATATGTCAATTGGAGATGAGCCAATATTACCATGTTTTAAGGAGAGATTACATGCACTTTAGCACTGGTGAGTATTGGCTAAGTGCTCTGAGTCCTAAGGCCAACAAAAACAAAGTCACAAATAGTGGAGGAGGTAGGCAAAAAGTTTGGGGGTGACCCTGCAGAGTGTGCCATTTTCGACAGTGAAGGTAAAGAGATCATCTCATTCCTGTCGAACTCATAAAACATATGGGGCCAGTAACTGCTCTTACCCACCCCATTCAAATTAACAGGCCACTTGCAATCAGAGCCTGAGTGGAAGAATAAATATCTTCAAAATGAGAACTCCCAGCCACAAAGAATGTGAATAAGTGTGCCCATGCCTTTATATAAACATCATATTTTTTCTATATTTGCTTGTTAAAGCCCCATTTAGCCCCATTTTGAGGCAAGACAGGACAGTACATAATGGGATTTTTCAAAGTTGATCAATGGACCTAGTAATCTTGTGTTCGACAGCTTCAGGAAAAGAAACCTAGAGGAAAGAGCATGGGACTATTTTGCCATCGACAGAATGTTCATTAGTCCAGAGTCCAAGCAGCAGGTCATGGGTGGAATAAATCTCAAGACAATGTAGGATCTGAAAACAGAATGAGAGAAGGACCAATGATGGCTTATGACATAGTTCCAAAAATACCTACCAGCTAAATAGTGCAAGAATTGCTGATAATCCTTCTCGAAAAAATACAGAGTTTAGACTTACATTTCATTATCTGCTCAAGTTTAAAGAGTTGTGTCAAAATAAATATAATTTACTACCATAAAGTACTTACTACAAATAACTTCATGACATTATTTCCATGTTCTCCACGCATTGTGGGACCTTTGAGCTTGGGTGTAGAACTATGCATTGAATGGGAGAAATAAATACAAAGAAATCATGCAACCCTTCCAACATAAATACCATAGGATCTGCTTTTTTCCTCTTCATCTTTTACATCCTTCAGCTACCACATTGTGTATAAAGAATGCACACCACACCTCTGAAGATGATGAGACATTTCACAGAGGAGGGGATCTCCCTTTTAATCAAATCTGTAGTAAAAAATTACAAACAACTGCATCAGCTGCCTCCATTTACCAAAATTGGAACACAAAATTCTGTGTTATGCAGGAGGTGACAGTCTGCTAATGCATTGAGGGAGGAGGCATACACCATGTGGATATTAAAAGGAAGAGCAAGTTGAGAGGAGGCAGGTGAAGGAAAATGTCTCCACTATTCATTCTGTGAAATTTATCCTGAGGGGCCCACTGGATCCCGTCTCCATCTTACCTCCTCAAGAAGGCGCTTCTCTCCACAATGCACCTCCACCTGCAATATGAGCTGCTTCTTTACTACAGCACTAATGTGGTGCAAGGTAAGATTCTAAACCTCTCCCCTATAAAGGCATACCCATAAAATTGAGGGTACTTTTGGTAGACCCTCTCACTAATTATGTCTAATTCTTGGTGAGTGAAATAGGGTCTTTAATATCAAGTCCCTCTGACTTGGAGGTTAGATTATGCCAAGGAGCATCAAGATGGAGGAGTATGGCGTTGCAGTGATGTAGGAATGCCTCAGCATGACCAAAATTGGCTGACTTCCTCTTCCTGTATGTAATTTCCCATTTGTTTTGTTAGATGGAGGACTCCATCCAAACTGCTGATTCTCTGTCTCGCATTTGAGGGGCAGACTCCTCCGTATGTGGGAGGAGTTTCTTCAAATATTTTGGCATAAAGATACGCTCCTAGAGGGATTGGACTGAATCTTGATTTTATTAAATCACTTGTTTTAAGGATCAGCAGCAGGTCTACATATTTTTGCATTGACGTTATTTCATAGGATTTAAGCATCATTGGTGCATATGATCTTTTCCTAAAGACGGCCATGTCTTCGTCAACGGTTATCAGCTTATCTTGTTTTCTTATCAGTTTCACTGATTGTATTGCTGGTTGCCGCTTTTCCTATATTCCCAAAGACCTTTTTATAAGTAGCGACCATTTTGGGGAGGCGCTGTTAATTCCACCTGTCTTATCTTTTGCTAGCGTCAGATTTAAAATATTCCTTTTGATTTAGAGGATTTGTGTAGTCTCGCACATGCATGATTTGCTCTTGAACGCCTTAAGGCCCAAAGTTTCCTCCTATATAGTGATCTTATTGCACTGATTTGCTTTATTCAATTTGAAGTGAAGCATTTTATCCTTACATGTCCTTGTTGCTTTGTTTAATTTATATTTGTGGTCCCTGATTTTTCTTGGTCAATCGTGACTTGTACAGTGATGATTTTTTTGTGCTACTGACCAGTGGATCACTTAGTTCTACTAAAAGCTTCTGGACTAATGATGGCTATGGTCATGCACAGCTTATTGATTGGCTTTTATGTCTTCCATGTTCAACCTGAGGAATTAATTTAGGCATTTTAGTCAATGAGTTGGTTCTGGTCCAGTCTGAAATCTAATTCGTTTCAGACAGTTATTCCTAGTGGTTTTATGGTGGATTGTAATTTGCTGACTGGAACGTGGTCACTGCCCAACTTTGATATTATTTATTAAATCCATTATTAAATGAAAGGAGTTTATTGACACCAGGGTATAGTCTGGTACAGCAAGCCTTTTCAGGAATACTTGTGCATGGGTGGGAGGTTGATTCAGAACCCGTTTAGTAGTCTTAGCCCCAGACTCTCCAGAGATTTTTCAATAATCCTTCTTTAGGGTCCCTCTTTTGGGTGAGTATTACCATTGATGGTATGTCCTAATACGTATTGTCATTCTTTTGTGACTCTATTTTGGGGTTCTCTGCGAACAGGTTTGACTTAATCTCACCTGCTAGCAGCCATATTGCATCACTCTATTCTCTTTGTTTTCCTGTTTTATTGCTGCTTTTTTTTTTCAAATAAAGGTTGGTGCTACCTGTGGCATAAAGGTTGTCAATGATCATTGTTTTGTTGTCTCAATTGTGTTTGTGATGTAGATCAAGTGTAATCAGTAACAAGAATATTCCGTCAAGTGCAATGTATACTGCGTTGTGTGTAGGTGTGCAATTTAATTGTGCACATAGATTGCTAGTCTCTGGGAAGCATGCAAAGCCTGCTGTGATTCTGTCGCCGGACATATGAAAATGAGTCAGTAATTGAGTTAGAGTTGATGCCCAGGTTCTTGTAGACATGCCACATGTTTCCAATTAGCTTAACATTTCAGGATTTAAATTTGTGGTGTGCTGTCCTCTGATATTCCCTGAGCAGATTGATATCTGACCATTATCAGGGTCCTGGCATCTATCTGGATTGCTGATTTAAGGTGCAGACTAACCAGCAGGTCCAGTCTTTTCCCTCTTCGCCCTGTATTTCCAGACCTTTCGTTCTTTACATATTGGTCTGCTCATTATACAGTCCACTTTTATGTTTTATGAGCGCACAAGTCCCTTTGCCCCCGGTATTTCGTTTGCATTTTGTTAAATCCTCATTGCATTAGGTGTATTTGTTGAATGTTTACTAGCGTTTGTTTCAAAGACATATGGATACCTGTTTGGAGCTCGAGTAGGTATTTTAATTCCCCAGTGTGCAAACTGATTTGTGTTTTCTTCAGTTACTTTTCAAATTTCACTGTTTGCAGAGGTCACTTTGTTGATTCATTAAATTCTTCTGCTTTTGGTGATTTGAAAGCCATTGCCATTATACCTTCGGATTCGATATGTGAAAGGGTTGAGGCAGCTTTACAGAATTTAAGATATAACCCTGTTCAGAATGTCCCCCTGCCTTGGGATTGATATTCCGGGTACAAGATGAGTCTAGTTCGTTCCTACACCGAATTTTCTTGGTCCCTTTTTCTTTGATGCTCCTTATATTCGTTTGCATAGTAAAGTGTCTGACTATTTGATGCATCGTCTAATTTCACTGAGACCTGCATCCCTTCCACCTTTTCAGTTGTCTTTAACTGAAAATATTTTTTGACGTCACATTATTTTATGTAGAGTTGCTGAGTCGGATGAACTATGGTCAGGGTCAATGGAATTATGTGGCAGAAGAGGGCCAAATTATGCAGCAGGTTCGAGTAAATTGTGCAGCTAGAAAAAGCAAATTATGCAGCATAATGCGGCACATATTGTAATAGTATTACTTTATTATTTAGTCATTTTTAAACTTGGTAGCACTGGCTGGGCATTGGTTGCACATAATTAGTCCCAGTTTATCACTCAACTGGAGCGATACGCTACAGAAAGGTGACCAGTTCAGTTTTCCAAATGGCCTTGCAGCGCGCTGCAAAACTTGTTGCTGCATTTTTAGTAACCTTTGAACTGTTTAAGCTAGAAACACATTTTCTTGTTAAAATCTGCACATTAGGCAGCAGATGATAGATTATGTGGTAAATGCGTCACATCTATAATTATGCGAAATTTGCTGCGGCTGCACAACCGCATAATTCCAGTGGCCCTGGCTATGGTCGGTCGTGTTAGTTTGTATGGCTATATGTTGCTTTGTGCCACTTCGCTGGACATTTTTATGTACATAGTTAAGTCAGCGCGCCAACTTATTTTCAGGGCCTTCACCCCTATTCTGTGTGTCCTCATACTGGAAATAGTTACTTGTGGTATTTCTTCTGTAACTATTTGTATTATCTCTTGGACATGATTTTAATAGGTCCATCTTATTGTTGCGGCTATCTTGATTTCAAAACTGCTCTCTTCCCTCATTGTGAGCACTTATATTCTCTGTTATAGTCATAAGGTCTCAGCAGTTCCAGTGATTGTAGGGAGATTTTGTTGCTATTTTTTGTCTTCGTTCCTTCTGAAATCTATGCCACAGAATAGAAAAACTTAACTTAAAGAAAGTGTCAAAACAATTAAAAAGTCTAAGACACAACACAATAAAAATGCCACTTAATTTCAAAAAGAGAGAAAAATTCAATAAGGGCAAGGACACTGTTGGACCTGGCCCTCTCTCTAGGGTCACCTCGGATTTTTGTCTTCCTCCGCCTTCTTTTGCTGAACCTGTTTTTTGTCGGCTTTTAGGACTCCACACTTTTTCCCTGCCAATCAGTGGTAACGTGTTTGGGCTCTCTCTAAAACTTGGTAAAATTGTCCTAATTGGTGTACTTAATTTACTTGTAAGCCTCTGGGATATGGTACTGGAGGTACCCAGGGCCTATAAATTACATTTTTAGTGGGCAGCAGCACCAATTGTGCCACCCACTAAAGTAGCTTTTGCAAAACATGTCTACAGCCTGTAGTGGTGTTTTAAACTACCATTTTGACCTGGCAAAATAAACCTTTTGCCAGTCCTAAACCTTCATTGTAATACTTATGAGTCCATCCTAAGGCTCATAGGGTAGGTTGCATGGTAAAAAAAAGTAGGAAATGTGGATTTAAATTTTACATCTCATTGCAACAACCAAACGATGTGCAAGAAGTTGTGGCCACAATATGTAACTGTTGTGTGTGCTTGCAGGAACAGAAGAGTACATATCAGTGAATCAGCCCCTAACATCACAGACAGCTTACATGTGGATAGCGTGCCAGTGGTGTCTGTTACGGAAAAGGTGATGCTGAGTGGTGAGGTTACTAAATGCCACATGGCTGCAGTCAATGGTACCTACCACATGATGGCAGTGGGTAAAGGCATAGAATTCCCTTTCCTCCCTTTGCCTTTCCGCCAACAAATGTGGCATGGCACAAAAGTGCTTCGAACTTTTCTTGTTGAATCTCAGTACCTAACGCAAGCAGCAAAACTGGCTTGCCTGTGAGATGTCAATGTTGTCAGGGGTGACCCTCTGAAAAGATCCAGTGGCCATGAAATAGAGTGCCTCCAGTAATTCAACATAAGCAGGGATCAGCCTATCATTGAATCAAACTGCTGGTCCCAAAATGCAACCATTTCAAAGATCACATCATGTGAGAAGCGGTATCTGACAATGACATCTTTTCTGGAGATCCCAAAGATGTTGATCTTCTGCCTCTGAACCCTGTCTCCCCTGCTCCTCAAATACATAACCCTCAAATGAGGGGCAAACTAACAAACATGTTTCCAAGCATAGGGCCATATTTATGACCCAGTTTGGTTCACTCTTGCATCACGCAACATGCTGCTAGAGCGACGCAAACCTTAAGTCAGAGTTTTGAAGCCACGCAAAGCCACATTGAATGGCTCCAAAAATGTGGAGTAAGGCAACGCATCGCAGATTGTTGTGTTGCCTTTATCTGCCCTGGGTACGTCTTCCATGTGTGCTGCCTGAGTGTTCCCACACAACTCCCATGGTTATTGATGCATTCCCAGATTTACAAGACCTTGTAAACCTGGGAATGTGCCAAACAGATATGCCTCCCCAGGAGAGGCGTAACAAGGAGAAAGTTCTTTATTTCTCCTTGTTACTTCCTCTGAGTATTGTTTTTGTGCAGGGAGGTGTCCCTTCCCGCACAAAAACAATCATGCCTACAACACAGGCACCCTTGCACATGGTGGAAGGGTGCCTGCATTGGTGCTAGGCTGCCAAAATGGTGCCAGCGCAAGCGAAAAGGACAGGAATGACCTGAATAGGATAAATACGGTGCAAGATGACTTGCTGCGCTGCCCTGCACCACAAAATTCAAAATATGCCCCATAAATTATTGGGCAGAGGTCTTAGCCAGCTCAGAATATCAGTATTTGCATTTTTTGTAGGATAAGATTGTGAGGATGCTCCTATGAATTTGAAAGATTGATCACCTAGGCTGGAAACAGGCATTGATTATCTTTGGTTTTCTGTACAAGGGAAAAGATTCCAATTGGGAATCCGTAATAGTCAGAAGAAAATTATCTCTAGTTCATTTCTAATGCAGGATTACTCTGAGATGGATGATGAATATAGAGGAGGTATATATATATACATATATATATATAGAGAGATGCTCTCCCAATCAGAGCCTAAGGCATTAGTTGACTAAGTGTTTGTGTCCTGATGCCAGCAGGATAAATTTGAAAGGAAAACCAAAGGGGATGATGGACAGAGTGTTGAACATTGCAAGCACTCACCCCCAGTCAACTGATCTGGGTTTAATCCATCATCATTCTTTAGCTCACTCCGCCACCCCAGTTCAGACATGGCCATATGCAAATCAGTCTGACCCTGTGCCTCATGGGAACAGTCCAGCCCGAACTGCCAAGCCATGTCTTCCCTGGACTGGAAACAAGCATCCTGGGACCGGTTTCAGGCTCACAGCCCTCATCAGCCAGGCTATCTTGAATTCAGTGGCAAAGTGAGCAAGGGACCCACGTCGTGGCATACCCTGCCAAATTAGGGCAAACAAAGCAAAACCAAAGGGGATGATAGACAGAGTGTTGAACATTGCAAGCACTCACCCCCAGTCAACTGATCTGGGTTTAATCCATCATCATTCTTTAGCTCACTCCGCCACCCCAGTTCAGACATGGCCATATGCAAATCAGTCTGACCCTGTGCCTCATGGGAATAGTCCAGCCCGAACTGCCAAGCCATGTCTTCCCTGGACCGGAAACAAGCATCCTAGGACCGGTTTCGGGCTCACAGCCCTCATCAGCCAGGCTATCTTGAATCCAGTGGCAAAGTGAGCAAGGGACCCACGTCTGGGCATAGCCTGCCAACTTAGGGCGAACAAAGCAAAACCAAAGGGGATGATGGACGGAGTGTTGAACATTGCAAGCACTCACCCCCAGTCAACTGATCTGGGTTTAATCCATCATCATTCTTTAGCTCACTCCGCCACCCCAGTTCAGACATGGCCATATGCAAATCAGTCTGACCCTGTTCCTCATGGGAACAGTCCAGCCCGAACTGCCAAGCCATGTCTTCCCTGGACCGGAAACAAGCATCCTGGGACCGGTTTCGGGCTCACAGCCATCATCAGCCAGGCTATCTTGAATCCAGTGGCAAAGTGAGCAAGGGACCCACGTCTGGGCATACCCTGCCAACTTAGGGCGAACAAAGCAAAACCAAAGGCGATGATGGACGGAGTGTTGAACATTGCAAGCACTCACCCCCAGTCAACTGATCCTGGTTTAATCCATCATCATTCTTTAGCTCACTCCGCCACCCCAGTTCAGACATGGCCATATGCAAATCAGTCTGACCTTGTGCCTCATGGGAACAGTCCAGCCCGAACTGCCAAGCCATGTCTTCCCTGGACCGGAAACAAGCATCCTGGGACCGGTTTCGTGCTCACAGCCCTCATCAGCCAGGCTATCTTGAATCCAGTGGCAAAGTGAGCAAGGGACCCACGTCTGGGCATACCCTGCCAACTTAGGGCGAACAAAGCAAAACCAAAGGGGATGATGGACGGAGTGTTGAACATTGCAAGCACTCACCCCAGTCAACTGATCTGGGTTTAATCCATCATCATTCTTTAGCTCACTCCGCCACCCCAGTTCAGACATGGCCATATGCAAATCAGTCTGACCCTGTGGCTCATGGGAACAGTCCAACCCGAACTGCCAAGCCATGTCTTCCCTGGACCGGAATCAAGCATCCTGGGACCGGTTTCGGGCTCACAGCCCTCATCAGCCAGGCTATCGTGAATCCAGTGGCAAAGTGAGCAAGGGACCCACGTCTGGGCATACCCTGCCAACTTAGGGCGAACAAAGCAAAACCAAAGGGGATGATGGACGGAGTGTTGAACATTGCAAGCACTCACCCCCAGTCAACTGATCTGGGCTTAATCCATCATCATTCTTTAGCACACTCCGCCACCCCAGTTCAGACATGGCCATATGAAAATCAGTCTGACCCTGTGCCTCATGGGAACAGTCCAGCCCGAACTGCCAAGCCATGTCTCCCTGGACCGGAAACAAGCATCCTGGGACCGGTTTCGGGCTCACAGCCCTCATCAGCCAGGCTATCTTGAATCCAGTGGCAAAGTGAGCAAGGGACCCACGTCTGGGCATACCCTGCCAACTTAGGGCGAACAAAGCAAAACCAAAGGGGATGATGGACGGAGTGTTGAACATTGCAAGCACTCACCCCAGTCAACTGATCTGGGTTTAATCCATCATCATTCTTTAGCTCACTCCGCCACCCCAGTTCAGACATGGCTATATGCAAATCAGTCTGACCCTGTGGCTCATGGGAACAGTCCAGCCTGAACTGCCAAGCCATGTCTTCCCTGGACCGGAAACAAGCATCCTGGGACCGGTTTCGGGCTCACAGCCCTCATCAGCCAGGCTATCTTGAATCCAGTGGCAAAGTGAGCAAGGGACCCACGTCTGGGCATACCCTGCCAACTTAGGGTGAACAAAGCAAAACCAAAGGGGATGATGGACGGAGTGTTGAACATTGCAAGCACTCACCCCCAGTCAACTGATCTGGGTTTAATCCATCATCATTCTTTACCTCACTCCGCCACCCCAGTTCAGACATGGCCATATGCAAATCAGTCTGACCCTGTGCCTCATGGGAACAGTCCAGCCCGAACTGCCAAGCCATGTCTTCCGTGGACCGGAAACAAGCATCCTGGGACAGGTTTCTGGCTTACAGCCCTCATCAGCCAGGCTATCTTGAATTCAGTGGCAAAGTGAGCAAGGGACCCACGTCTGGGCATACCCTGCCAACTTAGGGCGAACAAAGCAAAACCAAAGGGGATGATGGATGGAGTGTTGAACATTACAAGCACTCACCCCCAGTCAACTGATCTGGGTTTAATCCATCATCATTCTTTAGCTCACTCCGCCACCCCAGTTCAGGCATGGCCATATGCAAATCAGTCTAACCCTGTGCCTCATGGGAACAGTCCAACCCGAACTGCCAAGCCATGTCTTCCCTGGACCGGAAACAAGCATCCTGGGACCGGTTTCGGGCTCACAGCCCTCATCAGCCAGGCTATCTTGAATCCAGTGGCAAAGTGAGCAAGGGACCCACGTCGTGGCATACCCTGCCAAATTAGGGCAAACAAAGCAAAACCAAAGGGGATGATAGACGGAGTGTTGAACATTGCAAGCACTCACCCCCAGTCAACTGATCTGGGTTTAATCCATCATCATTCTTTAGCTCACTCCGCCACCCCAGTTCAGACATGGCCATATGCAAATCAGTCTGACCCTGTGCCTCATGGGAATAGTCCAGCCCGAACTGGCAAGCCATGTCTTCCCTGGACCGGAAACAAGCATCCTAGGACCGGTTTCGGGCTCACAGCCCTCATCAGCCAGGCTATCTTGAATCCAGTGGCAAAGTGAGCAAGGGACCCACGTCTGGGCATAGCCTGCCAACTTAGGGCGAACAAAGCAAAACCAAAGGGGATGATGGACGGAGTGTTGAACATTGCAAGCACTCACCCCCAGTCAACTGATCTGGGTTTAATCCATCATCATTCTTTAGCTCACTCCGCCACCCCAGTTCAAACATGGCCATATGCAAATCAGTCTGACCCTGTTCCTCATGGGAACAGCCCAGCCCGAACTGCCAAGCCATGTCTTCCCTGGACCGGAAACAAGCATCCTGGGACCGGTTTCGGGCTCACAGCCCTCATCAGCCAGGCTATCTTGAATCCAGTGGCAAAGTGAGCAAGGGACCCACGTCTGGGCATACCCTGCCAACTTAGGGCGAACAAAGCAAAACCAAAGGGGATGATGGACGGAGTATTGAACATTGCAAGCACTCACCCCCAGTCAACTGATCTGGGTTTAATCCATCATCATTCTTTAGCTCACTCCGCCACCCCGGTTCAGACATGGCCATATGCAAATCAGTCTGACCCTGTGCCTCATGGGAACAGTCCAGCCCGAACTGCCAAGCCATGTCTTCCCTGGACTGGAAACAAGCATCCTGGGACCGGTTTCAGGCTCACAGCCCTCATCAGCCAGGCTATCTTGAATCCAGTGGCAAAGTGAGCAAGGGACCCGCGACTGGGCATACCTTGCCAACTTAGGGCGAACAAAGCAAAACCAAAGGGGATGATGAACGGAGTGTTGAACATTGCAAGCACTCACCCCCAGTCAACTGATCTGGGTTTAATCCATCATCATTCTTTAGCTCACTCCGCCAACCCAGTTCAGACATGGCCATATGCAAATCAGTCTGACCCTGTGGCTCATGGGAACAGTCCAGCCCGAACTGCCAAGCCATGTCTTCCCTGGACCGGAAACAGGCATCCTGGGATGGGTTTCGGGCTCACAGCTCTCATCAGACAGGCTATCGTGAATCCAGTGACAAAGTGAGCAAGGGACCCACATCTGGGCATACCCTGCCAACTTAGGGTGAACAAAGCAAAACCAAAGGGGATGATGGACGGAGTGTTGAACATTGCAAGCACTCACCCCCAGTCAACTGATCTGGGTTTAATCCATCATCATTCTTTAGCTCACTCCGCCACCCCAGTTCAGACATGGCCATATGCAAATCAGTCTGACCCTGTGCCTCATGGGAACAGTCCAGCCCGAACTGCCAAGCCATGTTTTCCATGGACCGGAAACAAGCATCCTGGGACCGGTTTCGGGCTCCACAGCCCTCATCAGCCAGGCTATCTTGAATCCAGTGGCAAAGTGAGCAAGGGACCCACGTCTCGGCATACCCTGCCAACTTAGGGCGAACAAAGCAAAACCAAAGGGGATGATGGACGGAGTGTTGAACATTGCAAGCACTCACCCCCAGTCAACTGATCTGGGTTTAATCCATCATCATTCTTTAGCTCACTCCGCCACCCCAGTTCAGACATGGCCATATGCAAATCAGTCTGACCCTGTGCCTCATGGGAACAGTCCAGCCCGAACTGCCAAGCCATGTCTTCCCTGGACCGGAAACAAGCATCCTGGGACCGGTTTCGTGCTCACAGCCCTCATCAGCCAGGCTATCTTGAATCCAGTGGCAAAGTGAGCAAGGGACCCACGTCTGGGCATACCCTGCCATCTTAGGGCGAACAAAGCAAAACCAAAGGGGATGATGGACGGAGTGTTGAACATTGCAAGCACTCACCCCAGTCAACTGATCTGGGTTTAATCCATCATCATTCTTTAGCTCACTCCGCCACCCCAGTTCAGACATGGCCATATGCAAATCAGTCTGACCCTGTGCCTCATGGGAACAGTCCAGCCCGAACTGCCAAGCCATGTTTTCCATGGACCGGAAACAAGCATCCTGGGACCGGTTTCGGGCTCACAGCCCTCATCAGCCAGGCTATCTTGAATCCAGTGGCAAAGTGAGCAAGGGACCCACGTCTGGGCATACCCTGCCAACTTAGGGCGAACAAAGCAAAACCAAAGGGGATGATGGACGGAGTGTTGAACATTGCAAGCACTCACCCCCAGTCAACTGATCTGGGTTTAATCCATCATCATTCTTTAGCTCACTCCGCCACCCCAGTTCAGACATGGCCATATGCAAATCAGTCTGACCCTGTGCCTCATGGGAACAGTCCAGCCCGAACTGCCAAGCCATGTCTTCCCTGGACCGGAAACAAGCATCCTGGGACCGGTTTCGTGCTCACAGCCCTCATCAGCCAGGCTATCTTGAATCCAGTGGCAAAGTGAGCAAGGGACCCACGTCTGGGCATACCCTGCCATCTTAGGGCGAACAAAGCAAAACCAAAGGGGATGATGGACGGAGTGTTGAACATTGCAAGCACTCACCCCAGTCAACTGATCTGGGTTTAATCCATCATCATTCTTTAGCTCACTCTGCCACCCCAGTTCAGACATGGCCATATGCAAATCAGTCTGACCCTGTGGCTCATGGGAACAGTCCAACCCGAACAGCCAAGCCATGTCTTCCCTGGACCGGAATCAAGCATCCTGGGACCGGTTTCGGGCTCACAGCCCTCATCAGCCAGGCTATTGTGAATCCAGTGGCAAAGTGAGCAAGGGACCCACGTCTGGGCATACCCTGCCAACTTAGGGCGAACAAAGCAAAACCAAAGGGGATGATGGACGGAGTGTTGAACATTGCAAGCACTCACCCCCAGTCAACTGATCTGGGTTTAATCCATCATCATTCTTTAGCTCACTCCGCCACCCCAGTTCAGACATGGCCATATGCAAATCAGTCTGACCCTGTGCCTCATGGGAACAGTCCAGCCCGAACTGCCAAGCCATGTCTTCCCTGGACTGGAAACAAGCATCCTGGGACCGGTTTCAGGCTCACAGCCCTCATCAGCCAGGCTATCTTGAATCCAGTGGCAAAGTGAGCAAGGGACCCGCGACTGGGCATACCATGCCAACTTAGGGCGAACAAAGCAAAACCAAAGGGGATGATGAACGGAGTGTTGAACATTGCAAGCACTCACCCCCAGTCAACTGATCTGGGTTTAATCCATCATCATTCTTTAGCTCACTCCGCCACCCCAGTTCAGACATGGCCATATGCAAATCAGTCTGACCCTGTGGCTCATGGGAACAGTCCAGCCCGAACTGCCAAGCCATGTCTTCCCTGGACCGGAAACAAGCATCCTGGGACGGGTTTCGGGCTCACAGCCCTCATCAGCCAGGCTATCGTGAATCCAGTGGCAAAGTGAGCAAGGGACCCACGTCTGGGCATACCCTGCCAACTTAGGGTGAACAAAGCAAAACCAAAGGGGATGATGGACGGAGTGTTGAACATTGCAAGCACTCACCCCCAGTCAACTGATCTGGGTTTAATCCATCATCATTCTTTAGCTCACTCCGCCACCCCAGTTCAGACATGGCCATATGCAAATCAGTCTGACCCTGTGCCTCATGGGAACAGTCCAGCCCGAACTGCCAAGCCATGTTTTCCATGGACCGGAAACAAGCATCCTGGGACCGGTTTCAGGCTCACAGCCCTCATCAGCCAGGCTATCTTGAATCCAGTGGCAAAGTGAGCAAGGGACCCACGTCTTGGCATACCCTGCCAACATAGGGCGAACAAAGCAAAACCAAAGGGGATGATGGACGGAGTGTTGAACATTGCAAGCACTCACCCCCAGTCAACTGATCTGGGTTTAATCCATCATCATTCTTTAGCTCACTCCGCCACCCCAGTTCAGACATGGCCATATGCAAATCAGTCTGACCCTGTGCCTCATGGGAACAGTCCAGCCCGAACTGCCAAGCCATGTCTTCCCTGGACCGGAAACAAGAATCCTGGGACCGGTTTCGTGCTCACAGCCCTCATCAGCCAGGCTATCTTGAATCCAGTGGCAAAGTGAGCAAGGGACCCACGTCTGGGCATACCCTGCCAACTTAGGGCGAACAAAGCAAAACCAAAGGGGATGATGGACGGAGTGTTGAACATTGCAAGCACTCACCCCAGTCAACTGATCTGGGTTTAATCCATCATCATTCTTTAGCTCACTCCGCCACCCCAGTTCAGACATGGCCATATGCAAATCAGTCTGACCCTGTGGCTCATGGGAACAGTCCAACCCGAACTGCCAAGCCATGTCTTCCCTGGACCGGAATCAAGCATCCTGGGACCGGTTTCGGGCTCACAGCCCTCATCAGCCAGGCTATCGTGAATCCAGTGGCAAAGTGAGCAAGGGACCCACGTCTGGGCATACCCTGCCAACTTAGGGCGAACAAACAAAACCAAAGGGGATGATGGACGGAGTGTTGAACATTGCAAGCACTCACCCCCAGTCAACTGATCTGGGTTTAATCCATCATCATTCTTTAGCTCACTCCGCCACCCCAGTTCAGACATGGCCATATGCAAATCAGTCTGACCCTGTGCCTCATGGGAACAGTCCAGCCCAAACTGCCAAGCCATGTCTTCCCTGGACTGGAAACAAGCATCCTGGGACCGGTTTCAGGCTCACAGCCCTCATCAGCCAGGCTATCTTGAATCCAGTGGCAAAGTGAGCAAGGGACCCGCGACTGGGCATACCATGCCAACTTAGGGCGAACAAAGCAAAACCAAAGGGGATGATGAACGGAGTGTTGAACATTGCAAGCACTCACCCCCAGTCAACTGATCTGGGTTTAATCCATCATCATTCTTTAGCTCACTCCGCCACCCCAGTTCAGACATGGCCATATGCAAATCAGTCTGACCCTGTGGCTCATGGGAACAGTCCAGCCCGAACTGCCAAGCCATGTCTTCCCTGGACCGGAAACAAGCATCCTGGGACGGGTTTCGGGCTCACAGCCCTCATCAGCCAGGCTATCGTGAATCCAGTGGCAAAGTGAGCAAGGGACCCACGTCTGGGCATACCCTGCCAACTTAGGGTGAACAAAGCAAAACCAAAGGGGATGATGGACGGAGTGTTGAACATTGCAAGCACTCACCCCCAGTCAACTGATCTGGGTTTAATCCATCATCATTCTTTAGCTCACTCCGCCACCCCAGTTCAGACATGGCCATATGCAAATCAGTCTGACCCTGTGCCTCATGGGAACAGTCCAGCCCGAACTGCCAAGCCATGTTTTCCATGGACCGGAAACAAGCATCCTGGGACCGGTTTCGGGCTCACAGCCCTCATCAGCCAGGCTATCTTGAATCCAGTGGCAAAGTGAGCAAGGGACCCACGTCTTGGCATACCCTGCCAACATAGGGCGAACAAAGCAAAACCAAAGGGGATGATGGACGGAGTGTTGAACATTGCAAGCACTCACCCCCAGTCAACTGATCTGGGTTTAATCCATCATCATTCTTTAGCTCACTCCGCCACCCCAGTTCAGACATGGCCATATGCAAATCAGTCTGACCCTGTGCCTCATGGGAACAGTCCAGCCCGAACTGCCAAGCCATGTCTTCCCTGGACCGGAAACAAGCATCCTGGGACCGGTTTCGTGCTCACAGCCCTCATCAGCCAGGCTATCTTGAATCCAGTGGCAAAGTGAGCAAGGGACCCACGTCTGGGCATACCCTGCCAACTTAGGGCGAACAAAGCAAAACCAAAGGGGATGATGGACGGAGTGTTGAACATTGCAAGCACTCACCCCAGTCAACTGATCTGGGTTTAATCCATCATCATTCTTTAGCTCACTCCGCCACCCCAGTTCAGACATGGCCATATGCAAATCAGTCTGACCCTGTGGCTCATGGGAACAGTCCAACCCGAACTGCCAAGCCATGTCTTCCCTGGACCGGAATCAAGCATCCTGGGACCGGTTTTGGGCTCACAGCCCTCATCAGCCAGGCTATCGTGAATCCAGTGGCAAAGTGAGCAAGGGACCCACGTCTGGGCATACCCTGCCAACTTAGGGCGAACAAAGCAAAACCAAAGGGGATGACGGACGGAGTGTTGAACATTGCAAGCACTCACCCCCAGTCAACTGATCTGGGTTTAATCCATCATCATTCTTTAGCTCACTCCGCCACCCCAGTTCAGACATGGCCATATGCAAATCAGTCTGACCCTGTGCCTCATGGGAACAGTCCAGCCCAAACTGCCAAGCCATGTCTTCCCTGGACCGGAAACAAGCATCCTGTGACCGGTTTCGGGCTCATAGCCCTCATCAGCCAGGCTATCTTGAATCCAGTGGCAAAGTGAGCAAGGGACCCACGTCTGGGCATACCCTGCCAACTTAGGGCGAACAAAGCAAAACCAAAGGGGATGATGGACGGAGTGTTGAACATTGCAAGCACTCACCCCCAGTCAACTGATCTGGGCTTAATCCATCATCATTCTTTAGCACACTCCGCCACCCCAGTTCAGACATGGCCATATGCAAATCAGTCTGACCCTGTGCCTCATGGGAACAGTCCAACCCGAACTGCCAAGCCATGTCTTCCCTGGACCGGAAACAAGCATCCTGGGACTGGTTTCGGGCTCATAGCCCTCATCAGCCAGGCTATCTTGAATCCAGTGGCAAAGTGAGCAAGGGACCCACGTCTGGGCATACCCTGCCAACTTAGGGCGAACAAAGCAAAACCAAAGGGGATGATGGACGGAGTGTTGAACATTGCAAGCACTCACCCCCAGTCAACTGATCTGGGCTTAAACCATCATCATTCTTTAGCTCACTCCGCCACCCCAGTTCAGTCATGGCCATATGCAAATCAGTCTGACTGTGCCTCATGGGAACAGTCCAGCCCGAACTGCCAAGCCATGTCTTCCATGGACTGGAAACAAGCATCCTGGGACCGGTTTCGGGCTCACAGCCCTCATCAGCCAGGCTATCTTGAATCCAGTGGCAAAGTGAGCAAGGGACCCACGTCTGGGCATACCCTGCAAACTTAGGCCGAACAAAGCAAAACCAAAGGGGATGATGGACGGAGTGTTGAACATTGCAAGCACTCACCCCCAGTCAACTGATCTGGGTTTAATCCATCATCATTCTTTAGCTCACTCCGCCACCCCAGTTCAGACATGGCCATATGCAAATAAGTCTGACCCTGTGCCTCATGGGAACAGTCCAGCCCGAACTGCCAAGCCATGTCTTCCCTGGACCGGAAACAAGCATCCTGGGACCGGTTTCGGGCTCACAGCCCTCATCAACCAGGCTATCTTGAATCCAGTGGCAAAGTGAGCAAGGGACCCACGTCTGGGCATACCCTGCCAACTTAGGGCGAACAAAGCAAAACCAAAGGGGATGATGGACGGAGTGTTGAACATTGCAAGCACTCACCCCCAGTCAACTGATCTGGGTTTAATCCATCATCCTTCTTTAGCTCACTCCGCCACCCCAGTTCAGACATGGCCAAATTTGAGTGCTTGGAGAACTGAATGGTTGAGTGCATAGACATCCTGGGCCCTATTCTCAAAGGTAAATTCACACATGTATATTTTCTAATGTGTAAATTTGCTCTAAACATTTATAGTAACATTTTTACTTTTCTCTATTCACCAAACCTGTCTACATAATTACTACAACGGGTAGACTTGCTTATCCCAACACTCTGAAATAAAAGATTAGAACCACATTTTTGAGTGCAAAGTTGCTACTGGTAGCTTTTCACGTGTAGGTGGAGGTCTCTGCCATCTGGTAGTGAACTAAGCAATTATTTTCTATAGAAGGGTGTTGCAGTTCCAGTGGTTGGCCATGAGTGGTGCTGGACTTACTCGAGGTCTGAGCTGGAGTACATTTATGACTGCTTTGGGGCCTTTTGGCTGTACTAACTATAGAAATGCACTAAGTAAATAACAATGTGCTTCCTTTTTTGTGGGTGGGAATTCATCCCTCCATAAATCACTCCTTAGCCCTCCTTTAAAAACTCTTTAACTATCACAAAATGCCTCCCATTTTGTACTAAGGAGACCCTATTTTCCAGCCATTCCCACGGACCCTCCTATATCTACTACAACAACGTAGGTGGACATGTGCAGAGATCTCCACAAATGATGCAGAGATTTCTGCATAGAAAAAATAGGAGAGACGGAGGCAGAGTTATCTATGTGTAGGTGTTGGAATAGCATTGCAAAGTACACAAGTAGTGTTAATGTATTGTACAAGGTCAGGGGCCTATTTAATTTGTGAGAGTGATTCTAGAGGATCCGTAAAGACCTTGGCTAAAACTGTTATATATGTGTCACTGAACTTGCCTATATATCTGATGGCTGGTTTACTGTCTATAAGGAGGTGGGTGACTGGTTCCAGCCCATTTAAGAAATGTATGGTAAAGGTAGTGGCTGCAAAGTTCATTGAGTTGATTTCAAGTTTGATTTCAAGACAAACGTCCAACAGCAACACTGCTATTCACATTCACAGGACAACCAGACCTCCATGAGTATGACTTTATTATGACATCTAGAAGAGTGTCATATACAGCTCTATAAATCAAGATTCCCACATTGAAGACTCCGCACAATAACCCATTGTTGCAGTCATTGTTGAGTTAAATATAGCCTGAGTTGAAAAAACCCCATACAAGTGGATGGTTTCATATTGCTGAAGGACTAGACAATGACATTTACAGTCGAGGCTGGCATGAATCGTGGGAGGGGGGTCGCGTGGGGAGGGGGTGGGGGGGTTAATTTAATAAAATTTAATTTCAAAAAAACTTACCTTCGCCTCCGGTGCCGGACTCCCGCGTCGCGCCTCCTGCTCTCTGCTCACAGGAAGCAGAAGCTGGCAGCCTCCCTCTCTTCCCCATAGCCAATCACAATGCTGTAATGGCAGCTTTGTGATTGGCTAGGACGCAGTCCTTGCAGGTGTCTATGGGAGGCCGTTTTCTTCATGCAGGCTGCTCAGCAGCCTACATGAAGAAAACGGAGAGTGCTATGACTCGTTTGGTCGGCCCTGGGGCCGACCAAACAGTCAGCACCCATAACACTGGGCTAGCCACACCTCCCTGACCTGTCGACCTGCCCGCCCCCAACCAGGCATACCCTTCTTCTGCTTTCTTGCAGTGCGAGAAGCTGAAACGTAAAATGGTATTTATACCATTTTAAATTTTTGCTTCTTGCACTGCGAGAAAGCAGTGGGGCGACGCTCCGATGCCCACGTGAAGGAGCCGCCCCTGGACATTTACAAGTCATAAAATGGTGTGGACTGAGTCAAAAAGTTACTCTTGAACCTTGCAAAGTTTCTTAGGTAGAGAGTCTACTTTCTATGGACGTTTGAGATTGTTTGCAATATATCTTGGAATTGAGCTAGGGCACAGAAGACTTTTCACAGCTCATTTGAAAGCCAAGTCTGATGCCAGTTTGAACAACACTGGAGCATTAGAAGGATGTTGTCTTGATAAATTATGGAGCTTTCACCCAAAAAAAATTCGACTACAACTTTAGGAACTGGGCATTTTTGCGGTGAAGCACCACTGTTCAATGTGCATGTATGATAATATCCCACAGCAGTGACTTTCTATATTTAAGTGCCTCTGTGTTACACACCCGTGTAGGGCATGATGAATTCTTATAAGCAGAAGTTCATTTTATATTCTCTGAAGTGGGAAGGAGGACATTGAAAAGCAAACTTGAAAAAATAGGCAGAAAAGTGTACCTTTTAACCATTCCTTGACCTCCTAATCCACCAAGTATCTCTCTTCAGTGGTAAAGGAGTCTCAATGAGACACATATGACTGAAAGGGAGCTCTGTTCTCTGTCATGTTCAGTAGGACACTGACATCTGACATGTTGCCTTGCCAATATGGGCGTAGTTAGTAAGTAGAGCACATTAAGCCGTTCTGATTTAGGTCACAGCAACTGCAAGCCATTGTCCTCAGTGCTCTGAGGCTAGACTTCAGTCTCTAGAGAGCAGATATATTTCAGGTCCCTGGTTCAGTCCTTCCTTTGAATGTTGCACAAACATATACCGGATAGGGCAAGGAGAGCACAAATTCTTTGAATCACTTATTACTCCTCAACACCATCCTGTATGAAATATAGACAAAATTGCACATATCCCGGACTAAAATGTTCAGTTTCCAAATCCCACATTCTGAATATATATATATATATATACACGAAGCCATGAGACAGCTCAACAACACGACATGCTACACTAAGGTTGACAAATCTTATATTTCTACACTACAGGTTAGATTTTTTGACCTCCTTCAGGGATGGGCAGATGACAACCTATTGAATTGGGATGAGCAGAAATTCCTTAGAAATGACACACCAACTATACCAACTTTTTACCTTTTACCGAAGGTACATAAAGAACCTTTGCAGCCTCCTGGCCGACCCATAGTGTCGTCAAAAAATAGTCTGCTCGAGAATGTTTCCATTTATGTGGACCATTTTCTAACAGACTATGTCAGAGACCTTACCTCACACATTAGAGATACAAAAGACTTTCTACAAACAATTGAGAACATACATTGGGACAAAAAATATTGGCTGGTTTGTTTAGACGTAGAAAGTCTATATACAAGTATAAGGCATAGAGATGGACTAAAAGCATGCAAACATTTTTTGAAGACCAGAAGTATACACCTGTTAACACATACTAGGATGTTACTACAAATAATCGAAATTTGTCTCTTGGAGAATGTATTCACATTTAATGGAGCCTTTTATAAACAAGTACAGGGGACTTCGATGGGGACCTGCTTCGCTCCCAGCTACGCTAATCTTCTGGTGGGCTGGTGGGAGAAGCAGGTGCTCTGGAGTGAATCTCTGGAACACTGGACCAATAAGGTCAATATCTGGCTCAGATTCATTGACGACGTCTTCTTTGTATGGGAAGGCGAAGAGGGAGATCTCCTTGATTTTGTAAAAGAACTCAATGAGAATTCTGTAAATCTAAAATTTACCATGCAACACAGTCAACAAACTGTTGATTTTTTAGATATCAGATTAACTGTGACAGGTAACAAACTAGAGACAGATTTATTTAGGAAGAGTACAGCAGGCAACTCAGTCCTACACTCAGCCAGTTGCCACCCTCCGAATTTCAGGTGGAGCATACCTTTCGGAGAGTTCCTTCGAGCTAAGAGAAATTGTAGTTCTGAAGAAACATACAGAAAAAACAAGAAGGAAATGTCACACAGATTCAGAGCCAGAGGGTATCCACCTAAAATGCTTAAAATGGCCGAAAAGAGAGCAGACAAAATTGAGAGAAGTGAAGCCTTATACAAAGCACCTAAGATCAAACAAACTGAAACAGATGCCCCCATAAGACTTATCACTACCTATAATTCTCAGTCCAATCAGTTCAGCCAGATAATCAGAAAAAGATGGGACATTCTAACACAAGATAGATTACTACAAGAAAAACTGGGTTCACACCCAGCGATAACTTATAGAAAAGGTCCCTCGATTAAAGATAAAATAGTCAGAAGTCACATGGAACATCGCAAAGTGACATGGCTGGAAAAAATGGGGGGTTTCCATAAGTGTGGAAAATGTAAGGCTTGCAGTCACAGTGAAAATGTAAAGGAGGTTACACTACAGAGAACCCATAGGAAATGGTGCATCAGGAAGAACATACAGTGTAGCACTGACTTTGTAGTGTATGTCATCACATGCCCTTGTGGCAAGTGGTACATTGGTTCAACTACCTTCCCTGTTAAGAAAAGAATATTGGAGCATTGGCGTGCCATCACCAATAAAGATTTTAGCTATGGCACGGCAAAACATTTTCACCAAGAACACGATGGTGATTGGACACAAGCGAAATTCTTCGCTCTTGATACCATCCCCAAAAATCCTAGAGGTGGTAATAGAATTCAAGCTTTACGCAGAACTGAGTCCAGATTCATTTTGCAAGCTGGCTGTGTCGTGCCTTTTGGGATGAATAATGATGAAGAGATGCATGTGCATCTGTAATTTGATAATAATAGTGCTTCCCGATGTACCTTTGAAACAGAACTAGTATTCTGTATTCTCCCTTTTTTAAATTTCGTATATATAATCACTATTATGTCACTTTCCCATCCCCTTTTAATATTTTTCTTTTTGTATCCCTTCACAAGTGCACAACATGATTGTTTTATTTTTAAGTAGTATTGAGAAGCGGTGTGTTGATTTAGTCTCCGTACATGAGTAGTGTATTATGTAGTAGAAACACTTTTGAAGTGGGCTATAGTGTAAACATTATGACGTTACTTGTATTTTAAATTGACCGAATGTATGATTAACTGTTTCATATTTTTGATTGCTCCCCTATAGATTAGACGGATGGAATTCATGGGTCATCTTCACCAGAGTTATGAGCTACGAGCACGGAGTTTTAGGTGTTTGTTTCTACAACCACGCTCTCCATTTCCATTTCCATTTCCATATTTGGGGCGACAGGATACTTCATACGGTTATTTTGTATATACTGTTAGTTCCACATTTGTCTCTCTATGGGTACTACACCCTCTATAGATCTCGATGTCAATAATTCTAAAACAAAAAAACAGGTACTAGACCTTTGATGACATCTTTAAACCAATATAGCCCACGCTTTACAAATGGGTACTTGACTTTTATAGTGCATTTACCGTTACTAACGGAAAGTCGTCACAGAATTTATGTCGGAGACATTACTATACAACTCAGTAATATAATGTATAAACCATTGAATGGTACATTTCAGTATGATATATTTCACCGCTTTTCTTCACTGTCTTGGTATAATGTACATATTTCACTATTTTTCTAATTTATGAGTTTAAATGAATTAAATACATAGCACTATGTAAATGGTATAAATTGTTTGGTAATACTCACATAATTAGTGGTGATGATTAAAATGTGAAGTATTTTCTTTAGCTCTATGGTAGAGTATATAAAGTCTGAACTTTGAACTAAGGTCATGTGACCAAGAGCTGGATAGCTCGAAACGCGTCTTTTGCCCTGAATTAAAGAATATTTTTGTACCAAACTGGATCGGTGTGGCTCATGCTTACGAGGATTTGTAAGCTGTTTGGTGGATATATATATATATATATATATATATATATATATATATATATTACCTACTGGCGGTCGCCAGTAGGTAGTTATAGTTAGGACCTATTATCCATAGGAAAAGCGTTTTTTGATTTGCCAATATCTTGGGCGCCGGTTGACGAATCTTCGCGTGAAATTTTCAAAACTAATGGGCCCTCCAGTCAGCTCCTGTCTTGAAAGTTTCGGGGTGATTTGTCATGCGGGGGCCGAGAAAAAGGGGGGTCCCAAAACGCGTTTTCTCTATGTTAATTTCCTTAGGAAACTTTAGACAAAGCTACAGCCCGAACTGCTGAACGGAATTACACCAAATTTGGCAAAAAAGTAGGTCTTGGTCGAGAAAGCGTGCTTTTTAAAAAATGGTGTAAATCCAATCAGTATTTGCTGAGAAATTAAAAAAATAAAAATATCGATATCTGAGCACCAAGGAGGGTTCGCGACCCCTCCCGGGCACAAGCTTCACTCTAAACCAGAATGTGTTGGCAGCCATCTTGTGACTCGGTAACCGAGTCACAAGAAAAAGGGAAAACAAAGGTAAAAAACAAGAAAAGGGGGCAGGGTAGAAACACCCTGACCCCCTAGGCCTGCTCAGGGGGTCCCACAAAGACCCCCAGGCCCAAAAAAAGCATAAAAAAAAAAAAACGGCCAAATTCGCCCTGGGTGCACAAATCCGTCTGAGAAAATAAAAAAAACAAGCGCGGAATCCCGCGCTTCATTGTAGCTAAGCCCCCGGGTGGGCCAGGTCCCGGGGGCAATGCCTAATTAATTTGTGGGGGCCCACGGGGGCCCCCGCAGCCCCGGGGACTGCCACCTCCCTGGGGCTTTATTATAATGGAAGCAGGGGGACTCGCGGGCCCCCCAAGCCCCGGGGACCACCACCTCCCCAGGGCTTCTGTTATTAATGAAGGGGGGGTGACACAGGCCCCCCCAAGCCCCGGGGACTGCCACCTCCCTGGGGCTTTCTTATAATTGAGGTGGGGGGCCTTACGGGCCCCCCCAAGCCCCAGGGACCGCCACCTCCCCGGGGCTTCCTTGAATAATGAGGGAGTGGCCTCGTGGGCCCCCCCAAGCCCCGGGGACCACCACCTCCCCGGGGCTATGTTAAATGTTGGGAGGGGGGCCATGCGGCACCCCTCCTGGAGCCCTCGATGGCTCTGGGGACCGCCACCCCGCATGTTAGCAGCTCCCCTTGTCCAAAAGCAATGCCGGCTCCCGCAGGAGGCGAGGGGCCAGCAGGGACCGTGTGGGCATTGGGGCTCCCCCCACAGTTCTCATCAAAGAGGCCAGGCCCCGGGGGATGGGGTCCCGGGGCCAGGAGTGGCCCATGAGGGGGCCCACAGGGCCACCATGTTTTTAGAAAAATCCAGGCTGGCCATGCCCCGGGGGATGGGGTCCCCGGGGGCAATTATTGGCCTGAGGAGGGGGGCCACGTGGTCCCCCTCCTTATTTTTTTTATTTTTTTTAAATGGTGGCAGGCCTCGGGGGCTGGGGTCCCCAGGGCAAATAATAAATAATGGTAGTGGATCGGTGTTTTTTTTTTCTTTCGAGTTTGGAGTCGAGACTCCAACGCGGCTCTCAGCGCGGCCCCCCGTGTAATCGTGATTGGTTCGTGAATCTACCTTAAATAAATAATTAAGTAGTATATAATGTAGAAGGTAGTGTTGTATTTGTGAAGTTGTTTTAAAGAGGTACTGTGATTGAAGTTAATGACAAGATTACAATTGATAGAGTTGTTAAAAATATATAAAATTAAAAATTTATAATTAAACTTGAAAAGTGTGTTGTGTTGTAGTACATTGAATTTGTGCTTTTGTTTTGTGAATTCGCAACGGGTTCGCGATTCCCCCCCCCCAAAAAAATGTATCTGTAAAAAAAATTATAATCAGTATTATGTTATAGGGTGGCTCTAAAAAGAGCCCTTGTTTTCATTTTGAAGTTTGTTGTAGCTACATGTAAGTGCCGATGCAGAGCTTTAGGTTGTTGTGAAAGACTCTGTTTCCTTGATCTGTGAAGTGTACTCCATCACTTCTGTAGATGTCATCCATATGAAAACGTAGATTGTTGTTATATATGGAGCCCATCCTATGGTCTCTGAGGTAAGCAGAAACAGCTTTATTGACATTCTTTCTAGCTTTCTCAATCTGTGAACAGAATTGAGTTGACCACTTCCATTTCTGTCTTTCACATATGTTAGAGTATACAAAGACAGTTTGAGGTAAAAGCAACATCAGTTGTGCAAAGGTGTCCTTCATTAGCATTTCAATACCTACCCCAGTCAATGTGCCTAGGTCATTGCCACCACAGTGCACAATCATGAGGTCAGGGGGTTGGAGATGCAAAAAGGTTTTAACCAAAAGCATCAATTGGTGCCACTTTAATCCTCTCTGTGCAATCCATTTAATATCCACATTTTACAAACCTAGGTCTTTGTAAAAAAAAAAGAAAGAAAGCATAACAATACAATAAAACAACTTTCACACTACTAAAATCATTATTTCAAGTAAATATAAATTTAAGTTGTACACATAAACAGCACAGTATATTTTTAGTACTGTATGATATATATATTTTAAAATAGTGATTTTAATTTTTGAAGAAGATTTTAGAGAGACTAAGCATAATTTTTTAAAAAAAGTTCAAAAATATATTTCTAAACATTTTTAAATAAAAGGAATTCGATTGAACAATTACAAATATTGTAAAAAAGGTAAGATTAAAATAATGTTATACTTAAAATTTAGCATTTGAAAAACCTTAGAAATTCACTGAAAAAACCATAGGTTTCAGGGATGTTATAGTTAGAAATTAGCATTTAAAAAACCTTAGAACTTCACTGAAAAAACCACAGGTTTCAGGGACGTTATAGTTAGAAATTAGCATTTAAAAAGCCTACGAAATTACTGAAAAACCCACAGGTTTCAGGGATGTTATAGTTAGAAATTAGCATTTAAAAAACCTTAGAAATTTAATGAAAAAAACACAGGTTTCAGGGATGTTATAGTTAGTTGGACATTTTACTCGTACAAAACCAGAGAAATTCGGCCATTAAAGTTAGTTGAGCTAACTAAAACTCGCGCCCCGCAATGCACTGCTGATGACATACATCACATATTACATCATTCATGACATGGTCAGTGACATCACTGATGATATCACTGATGACATCATCCACGTGATAATCTGACGCACCTCCTCATACCCTAATATAACCTTTGATACACCCACTCTAAAATACAGACTACCATTTTTGAAACCATAGACACACCGATACCACTTACAACATACCCACTCACTAATTCCTAGGTCTAAACACACATCCACTCATTCACCCATACAGCCACTCATACATGCAGGCACTCATCAATACAGCACTATCATATGCACTCATACACCTTTACACACACTCACTCATCCCGAGTTACTCATCCAGAGTTACTCACACACCTAGTCAGTCATGCAAACAATCAATCACATTCCCATTTACTCACCTATACAGTTATATACACACCACCTCACTTATTCATACAGATACTCACACATACTTACTCTCTGATACAATCACTGATACAAGCACACACTCATTCATACAGCCACTCTCACAATGACTCCCTCTCACATATATTCATTTATATACTCCAACACTCACATATATTGCCTTTCACATATGTAGTTACTCACACATGTTCCACTGAGACATCCATTCACTCACCAACACACCCATACACACACTCACCCACCCATACAGCCCTTCACAGATGCACTCTTGAACCCATACACCCAGTGAATCACCCACTCACACATCTGTGCACAGAGTCACACACCCACCCACACAAACACTCAGGCACCCATGCAGATACTCAGACAACCAATCAATAACCCATATAAGCACCCATGTAGCTACGCACCAACCCATGCAGCCGCTTACATACCAACTGACAGACTTATACAGACATTCATACAGTTTAGTCACTAACCCATGCATTTAGTCAGACACGTTTAATCACTCACTTATACAGTCAGTCACGCACCTACTAAATCATCCATTCAGACACTTATACACCCACGCATTCTTCAATACACCTTAGCACATATATATATATATATATATATATATCCTCCAACTGTTTTATCCCTTGCTTGGAGACGCACTCAATAACCAAGCAGGACCCCATCAGTGGTAACAGAGTCCTTTAATGAAGCAAAACTGGCATTTCCTTTCCAAATTCTTTCAAAAGCCCTACGCGTTTTGGTGCTCCTGCACCTTGGTCACGGGCTAGCACAGTAGTATTGGGCAGGTTCACGAGAGCGCCAAGTCACCTGATTTAAATAGCAATCACCTGCCCCCTGGTGGGCTGGCTCCGGTGCGAACAATAGAACGGCATGCTGGGACTTGAAGTGTTCCCTCGTGTGCTCTCTCCCTTCAGTGGGTTCTGCCGGCAACAACCTATTTGTGCAATTTTTTCCCTCCAGTGGGTCTTTAAAAAGGGATTCCGGTTTCCAATAACGCTCAAAACTTGTCATTCTGCTATGCTGAGATTCCAGTATCTCGCAGCAGCCCATCAATATTCCGATGGTGGTGCAATCTCCACGACCAAGGACTGGCCGTTTTTATGTCCTCCAACTGTTTTATCCCTTGCTTGGAGACACACTCAATAACCAAGCAGGACCCCATCAGTGGTAACAGAGTCCTTTAATGAAGCAAAACCGGCATTTCCTTTCCTTCATTAAAGGACTCTGTTACCACTGATGGGGTCCTGCTTGGTTATTGAGTGCGTCTCCAAGCAAGGGATAAAACAGTTGGAGGACATAAAACGGCCAGTCCTTGGTCGTGGAGATTGCACCGCCATCGGAATATTGATGGGCTGCTGCGAGATACTGGAATCTCAGCATAGCAGAATGTCAAGTTTCGAGCGTAATTGGAAACCGGAATCCCTTTTTAAAGACCCACTGGAGGGAAAAAATTGCACAAATAGGTAGTTGCCGGCAGAACCCACTGAAGGCAACTAATAATCTTATTACCTGTTCCTGAGTCCGGAGTCATATCTGCCTTGAACCTCTTCTGTTCCTTTAACCTAGGACTCCCAGTCCTTTTGCCTCCCTGCCTCAGTGTTCCACTACCTGTGCCCCCACTATCATTTGGGGGAAAAATCTCTTGGACTAGTATTAAAAACTGCTGATGTAACAAGAAGAGGTGAGAGCACAGTAAGAACATGGAGTGACAAAGAGGCAAGAGTTATGGTTTTAAAAGTGGGCTGCGAGTTCCGTTGTTGAGCATTGTGTTAATTGACGTGAGAAACAGATATCTAGGCATTGTGTGATCCGATGCTGTAATGTAGCAGTAAGTTCTAGAGTCAAAATATGGAATGAACCAAGTATTGTTTTTGCTTGTCTTGTGTGGTATAGCTTTCAAGTGGAATCCATATTGTTTTAGGAGGGGTTGCTAACTATTGTCTTAGTCTAGCTAAGGCATGCATGTGTGGGTCGAGAGAGTTGTGGCCATTTAGGGACTGAAGATGAAGGACAGTTAAGCATCTGTTCTTATTTAAGGCTATTTTAGTAGTATAGTGTCTGTTTTCTTTCTTGTAATATCATGAAGGAACCACACCGGTGTCTTCAAAAAGTCAAGGCCCTTACTGCCATGATAAAAAGAGCAACGTGGTGAACACTGTTCCTGAAAGCAGTGTTCATATGTGCGGACCATGCTTCTAGATCCTGTTTTTTTTCTTCCAACTGCGTCCCAAAATTATCTGTGTTTCTAGACTTTTTAGGATCTCTCGACTACCAAATTGTTCTAGCACGGTAATATAAGAGCCTTATTTTGAGTTTGGTGGATGTGATACTCCATCACAACCGTGGCAGATGTTCCAGATTCTGTGGCAAAAGCTCATTATAGCCTTGTCCCTTCCTGCACAAAAACAATCTTTCCAACAACGTAGGCACCCTTGCACCATGGTGCAAGGGTGCCTGCGTTGGCCCTAGACATCATATTGTGTGCCGGCGCTGACTTAAAAGACAGGAATGCACCGTAGCTCATAAATACAGTGCATTTCTGCCCTTAAGTCCCTAGTAAATGTCCCCCCTGGTACCTTGCAGTTATTGGGAGTGAAGAGGGTCCACTAGGGCTGCAACATCAATTGGGACCCCGTACTAAGACCATGCAAACTGCCATTGCAGGATACATGTCTTTGTGCAGAGAAAACTGAAGAGTCGACAATGCATACATCCCTGGGTGCCCCCAGACAATGCACGAGGTATAGATAAGTCACCCCTACTGCAGGGATTAATGCCCTAAGGCAGGGTGCACTATAACAGATGTGTGCTCATATCTGCTTGAGAAGATATGACCCTATAATATCTAAGTCCATCCTTGGATATTGTAAGTGTGTGGGGAAGCCATATAGAGTACATGGGCTGGACACCCGTCATTACGGGTTCCCCAGCACCATGATGGATTCACTGTACCCAGGGATGTTTAGTAGCAAACACCCCATCTTAATAAATCCAGACTGATGACAGTGTTGGATTTATCAATAAATTCACAAGAGGGCACCTTATCAAACACTAGTGTGGTCTCTGACTAGACGTAGCCATCCTGCCACCACTAGACATGCTTCTGACCTCATGGGGTGGGAGCCTTCACTCTCAGAGGCCGGAAACAAGGCCTGCTCTAGATGGAGGTGATTCACACTTCCTCCAGGCCGGAATGGCATTCCAAGGCGGGACGCTTCAAAGGTGATTCCACCTTTAAATGCAACCCAGGCATCTCCATCTAGTGGAGGATGCCAACCCCCCTGTCCTGCTCCACTTTTGGCAGGAGGACAGGAGGTAAAATGTGTTAGATTGGCAGGTGGGCCCACATTCAGCCAGCATCTCCCCTAAGTTGGGGCAGGTGATGTTTTCCAATTCCTCCATTTTGTGTTGGAGAGAAATAGCCAACCAGGTTCAGTGTTATGCCCACTTCCCAACAGAAGTGGTCATAGGAGGGTGTAGCCACCCTAAAGGTAGGTAGCCCATTGCTACTGCCTGGTACTCCCTTTAACACCCATAAATTTAGGAGCAGATTTACAAGCCCCTTGCGACACATTTGCACCGCCGTTGTGTCACTTCTGTGACACAGCGGCGTCGTAAACAATGCGCCACATTGCGACATATTTACAACGTGACGCATCTAGGGAGATGCGTCACGTTGTAAAGCCCTGCGCTACATTATACCTGCGTCAGGTATAATGTATGCAGAGTGGGCATAACGTCGCAAGAAAGCCTCGTAAAAGTGACGCAGTTAAATCTACTAGATTTCACTGAGTCACTTTTACGATGCTGCTGCGTCAAAACCTTATGCCTGCTAAGAAGCAGGCGTAAGGAGTGACGCAGCATGATAGGTATGGGCCACCCCTGAGCATTGCTGGAGTTGCGACGTGCTTGCAACATGACTCCAGCAATGCACTGCTCTTACGACAGAAGATGCGACACGCATCTGTCTATCCTTGCGCCACGGCACGCCGCATTGTAAATGCGACGCATCCGTGGTGGCGCACGGGTATTTTTGCGTGTCGCATCCTGACTGGCGCATCCCTGCTAATATGCAGAGATGCGCCAGTCCTTGTAAATCTGCCCCTTAGTATTTAGGTAACCCTTGACCCTGATCTCTAGAATCAATGGACCTAGAACAAAACGGAGAAAGAAGAGCTTCTGACCTTAGACTGGAGCACCTGCTGCAGAAGTTTGGTGCAAAACACTGCCTGCTGTATCATGGATCGACCATTGTGATGTGCTGTCTCATCCTGCTGCTGTGAGGCCCCCAAGAACCCAAGAGCTCCTCCAGTCCTCCAACAATCACCAGAGAACTCCCTTGGAGTAAAGGAACTACTCCCCTGCAGCCCACAGGCACTGAAAATGCAGAGTCCTTCTTACCAACTTGCTGCTTCCCAGTGACACTGATGCAGCAACCAAACTAGAAGAGGAACACCAGCTCTTGTGGGTCAGATATGTCACCCCACCAAGTAAGAGGACACCAGGACCTACCAGAGCTGTGATGGAGCAATACCCGAGGTATTGGACCACCTGCAACCGACACCGAGACGAATAGTCTAATCCGGACTCCAACTGCACAGGAAGCAAGCACCCATTGTTAGACATCAAGACCCCATAGACCTACCTTGTGGGTGGCCCAGCTGTTACAAAATCGATCCTGCAACTTCCTGCTCCTGACCGTGAAGACCTTCTTGACGCCCAGAGCCCGGCTGACCTACCTGCTCTGCACCCAGCCCGCCCCGCCTGGGTTCAGATGAACCTGCTGTGCTCCCTTGGTCCTGAGGCCCTTGCGACCTGATCCCTCGCTTGGGCTTCCCGGACTTACCTGTAAGGCCCTTTGTGCAGTCTGTTTTGAGGTGGCCCGACTTCTCCTTAGTGTGCCTGCTACCAAAGACCTCAGCACCCTGCTCCTGGCCAAATAGGGGACGTCCCCGATGATCTGCTGGTGGAACATTGGACCTGGCCCTGCTACCCTCCTAAAACCAGCTGTATGATTTTCTATACATATTCCTATTTTTATCTATAGACTTATATTGTGCACAATTGCACACAACTGTGAATTATTTTCCGGACTTTGAGAAATCATAACAAAAGAAGTACTTACCTGTGAAAAAGCTTCTTGGTCTGAAAAATTATATAAAAATCTGTTATTTTTGCAAATTAATCACAGATTTATTCTTTAGTGTGTTTCAGTTATTGCCTCTGTGAGTACAACAAATGCTTAGCACTACCTCTGATAAGCCCAACTACTCGCCCATACTACCACAAATAGAGCATTAATATTATCTGCTTTTGCCTCTGTGTATCAATATGGATCTCACTGGACTCTCTGCACAGTGTACTTCATTTTAGTACACTATATAGAGCGCCAACTTCATATCTTGGTACCAGTGGTGGGAGCTACAACTTTGCGTTTGGTGATACCACTTTATCAATAAGTGACCACATACGTTAATCCAAAAATTGCCTTTAGCTGGTTGTATTTTTCAATTGGTCTATTTTTCAAAATTTCAAAAATCAACTGTTAGGGCTTTATTTAAGCCCTTGAAATTAGTGGTTAGAATCTAAAAGGCTTTACTTTATTTAGGACAAAAGAGTATTTTGTTAAGGTTTTTTACCTCTCCAAAAATGGTCCCAAGTTTAGTAGAAGAAATGACTGACACAGAGAACCAGGCTCAGGAGCTAGATCTGACCCTTACATGGAGTTATCCTACACCCAGTTAAGGGCTCTCTATAAAGGTTATGGTATTAAAACTGGCTCTCATGTTACCACTGATAAGCTTAGAAGGCTTTTGGCAGAATATGAGAGAAATGATCCAGTGGATGAAGATGTGTGCCCTGAGGACTAGATTGATGGTAACAGTTCTGAGGAGGTTGCAGAGTCCCTGCACTCAGAACTGAGGAGGAGCCCTCAGAGGAGGAGCTTGATCTGGAAAGATTGGTCAGGAGCTTAGCTTTAGAAGATCAACTCCTAGACATAGAGAAACAGAGAAAAGAGATGAGTCTAGGACCCATTTCTGGTGACAGCTATTTCATAACTAGGGAGAGAGAGGAATCTTTTGACCCAAAAATCCCCAAAGGGATTGTCCCAAATATGCAAATGGTGATGATATCACCAAGTGGTTTACTGCTTTTGAAAGAGCTTGCATTGTAGAAAGGTAGCCAAGCAGCATTGTGGGAACTGTTCACAGGTAAATGCAGGGATAGACTCCTCACATTGAACGAGACAGATGCTGAGTCCTATGACCTCATGAAGCGTACCCTGATTGAGGGCTTTGGACTCATATAATCAAGTTCAGAGAGACTAAAAAAACTCAGAGCCAGTCCTGAGTTGATTTTGTAGACTTTTTAATTAAGACAGTAGGTGGCTGGTTGAAAGGTAACAATTTGCATGACTATGATGGGCTTTACAATTTAATCATGAAAGCGCATCTGTTGAGTATTATTGTCAAGTGAGGTTGCATCAGTTCCTGGTAGACCTAGGTAGATGGTGACCAAATGACAAAAACAAAAATGAGTGTCATAAAGGCCCCTAAAAACCTGCTCAGGAAGGTGGCACCCAAATTTATAAACAGTCTAACGGTAGGTACCAGGCTAAGAACTGGGATCTTAAAAACACTCTGGGTCATGACTGTCTGGCTCTTGGACACCGAACTGGAAAACTTTGCTGTAAAAACAAACATAATGCCTCTAGTGCACTTGCAGTAAATGTAGTGGCAAGTCTGCAGATGGGATCACAGGTGAGCCCTGACCATGTCAAGGTGCTCATTGAGGGAACTCTAGTCACAGATGGTGGGCTGGATGTAGCTACACTGCCTATCTGGCCCAGTAATCTGGACAAATACAGACAACAGCCACATATTAATGGGGTTAGAGTTGAAGCCCTGAGATATACTAGTGCCAGTGTCACCATGGTGACTGAGCATCTGGTGTCCTCAAACCAATACTTGCATGGAAAGACATATTTTTATTTATTTATTTAAAGGATTTATAAAGTGCGCAGCTACCCAACAGGGTTTCCCGGCGCTGAAGCGGGTCAAGCGAGAGAGGGGCTCAGTTGGCATTAGGCCTGACTAAAAAGAAAGGTCTTTAGCTTTTTTCGGAAAGCAAGGAGAGATTGACAATTCCTGAGTTCTAGTGGAGGGGAATTCCATAATTTAGGAAGGAAAATGAACGGCCTCCCATACGAGTCAGCCATATTCTGGGAACGGAGAAAAGAGAAAGATTGGCCGATCTTAGGTTGCGAGATTGAGTATGTATATGGGGGCCAGGCCGTGCTGAGCTCTAAATATGTTGCAGAGGGCCTTAAACTCGATACGCTTACTGACCCTGAGCCAGTGAAGTTGATGGAGCAGAGGGGAAGCAGAGGCGTGCCGAGGCAACCTAAAAAGTAGGAGGGCTGCCGCATTCTGAATGAGCTGGAGACGATGTACAGAGGTCTTGTCCGCCCCCAGATACAGTACATTACCATAATCAAGTCTGGAGATCACCAAGGCCTGCAGAACAGTCCTCTGAGCAGCCAGTGGAATTAGCCAAACTATTTTCTTTAACCACTTGAGGACAGTAAAGCAGGCCGAGCTGACTCCCGAGATCTGAGCAGTGAGGGAGAGCTTGCTATCGATGGAAAAACCCAGGTTCTTAACCTTGGGAACCCGGGTGGGCAAGGGTCCCAAAGAGACAGGCCAATGGCTGGCTCCCCAAAGCTCAGGATTGTTCCCCAGGATGAGAACCTCAGTCTTAGAACCATTCAGCCTTAAAGCATTTCTGGACATCCACAGTGAGATGTTACGCAGACCAAGTTTAAGTAAGGAAGGATCCTGGTGTTGAGCCGGCGATAAAGAGAAAATAATCTGCGTATCGTCAGCATATAAAAGGATGGTCAACCCAGATTTTTCTGCAATGTCTGCCAAAGAGCGAACGTAGAGATTGAAAAGCAGGGCACTCAAGATAGAACCCTGCGGAACTCCAGATGTTAAGGCCACGGGACTAGATTTAGCAGTGTGAGAGAAAACTTGAAAGGAGCGATCCTTTAAAAATGAAATCAGCCACTGCAATGCTACACCTACAATGCTAGAACTTTCAAGGCGATCCACCAGAATAGAATGGGAGACCGTGTCAAAGGCAGCGCTCAAATCCAGTAGGATGAGCGCTGCTGTGCCCCCACAGTCAAGCTGCTGCCTAAGGTTCTCCGTGACCCCTAATAGAGCCGATTTGGTTCTGTGACCAGGACGAAAGCCAGACTGTGATGGATGAAGTAGCTTATGTTTTGTCACATGTACAGAGAGTTGAGAGTTAATGTGTTTTTCCAATATTTTGGAGAAAATGGAGAGGAGAGATATAGGCCAGTAATTTGACCAGCAAAGGGGATCTAAGCCATTCTTCTTCAACAATGGAAGCACAAGAGTGTGCTTCCAATTACGAGGCAACTGGCCCAGTTTTAGGGAGGAATTAAGAACCTTGGTAATCACCTCGAGGCCGGCTCGTCCAGGCATCTGAGCTTAGATGGGGGGAGCGGATCAAGTGGGGAGCCAGACTTAATGTTTCCCAGTTAGTTTTTCAAAGAAATTAAGTCAATTGGGAGCCAGGCCTTAACTTGGCAAGATCCATCAGATGTAAAGTCAGGGGGAGCAGTTATGACCTGGTAATATACATTCCTCAATGTTGATAATCAGGCTAAGGCACATCCAAAGGTGTTGGTGTCCTTAGAGTGGGGAGGGGTTACTGGCCACAAAAGGGTGATGTTATCTTCTGCATCCCTGGACAGTGTCTGCTTGGCAATGATTTGGAGTCCTCAGCATGCACTGAGGTAGAAAGAAAAACCAATGCAGCCATGCTGGGTATACATCAGTGGGTGTGTGTAAAACCAAGAGCACAGAGTAGTGCCCAGGGTGAAAAAGTAATGTTGGAGCCTGACATTATGGCCAATCTTCCGGGAGAAAGGCAAGAAGACTGGGAAACCAGCTTCCCCACTGACCCCAGACCAGGTCCCCCTCCTCAAGGAGAAGGCCTGGAAGCCCCAGAGGGAATTGAGCTGCAGTAGCTTGCGCCTTACACGGCAGAGGTTTGGGGCCCAGGAGGATCCTCTAGGGAAGATATGTGCCAGGGGCAGAGGATCTGTCCCACTCTTGAAGGCCTGAGACAGCAAGCTGCTGATCAGGAAAAGGGAGATGTCAGTGGCTCTCACAGGACCAAGTGGGAGGAGGGACTCCTTTACACTGAGGCCAAAGGCCCCAAAACTGGTCCCAGTTGGAGAGAGGTAGTGCCTCAGCAGCTTTAAGAGTTTTTCTTCACATTGGCCTGTGACATCTCCATAGCTGGGTATCCTGGCCAGACCAAAACATGGAGTAGATTGGTGAACCACTTCTACTGGCTAGGCATACCGTAGAAGGTTAAGGAGGTTTGTAACTCCTGTGCCTCCTTTCAAGCCAGTGGCAAGTCTGGTGGCCACCTGAAGGTCCCCGTAGTTCCACTTCCAGTGGTTGGAGTTTCCTTTGAAAGGGTAGGGATTGATATTGTTGGTACCCTTGGCCCTCAAACAGCATCAGGAAACACATTTCAACTGGTAGTAGTTGATCATGCTACCAGGTATCCTGAGGCTATTCCCTTAAGAGCTACCACTTCTCCTGCCGTAGCTAGGGCTCTCCTTTGCATCTTTACCAGGGTGGGTTTTCGTAAGGAGGTGGTATCAGACAAAGGTACAAACTTTATGTCTGCTTACCTAAAGCTCATTTGGGCTGAATGTGGACTGACTTACAAGTTCATAACCCCATATCATCCACGTACCAGTGGGCTTGATGAAAGATTCAACAAGACCGTGAAAGGTATGATTGGTGGCCTCCCTGGAAAACTCAGAAGGCGATGGAATGGCTTACTGGCATGCCTGAATTTTCACCCACAGAGAGGAAACACAGAAGGGAGTGGGGTTTTCACTCTTTGATTTTCTATTTGGTCATCCTATAAGGGAACCATTGTGTCTTGTGAGGGAAGGATGAGGGAAGCCTCTCAGGGAGCCCAAACAAGATATTGTGGTTTATGTGCTTAGCCTTCATTCCATAAAGGCTGACCACACGAAAAAAACAAACAAAAATCTTGAGGCTAGCCAACACCTCCAGAATCTCTGGTATGACCAGAAGGCTGCCTTGGTGGAACTCCAACCAGGGCAGAAGTTGTGGGTTTTACAGCCTGTGGCTCCTAGGGCCTTCCAAGACAAATGGATTGGGCCCTACCCTATCCTGGATAGAAATGGGGAGGTTGCCTATCTGGCAGACCTTAGCCTTTGCCGGAACCCCAAGAGGGTCATCCATGTAAACCGCCTTAAACCCTATCATGACAGGGCTGAAGTGACCATGTGATGATCACAGATAAGAATCAGGATGCAGAGAGTGAATCTCTCCCTGATCTCCTCTCTTACAGCCCAAAAGATGGGTCGGTGGATGGAGTTAGTTATTCAGACACCCTCACTGCCCAACAGCAGGCTGACTGAAAGCAGATCTTACAGCAATATGCTAAGCTCTTTTCCTTGGCCCCTGGTCAGACAAACTGGTATACCCATGATGTGGACAGTTGGGACAGTGTACCTGTCAAAAACAAAATCTATCGACAGTCTGATCAAGTTAAGGAAAGCATCAGAGCTGAAGTCAGCAAGATACTGGAGTTAGGGGTTATTGAACCCTTTGAGAGCCCCTGGGCTAGCCCAGTGGTTCTAGTCCCCAAACCTCATCTACAGGGTGAAAAGAGAGAAATTAGGTTATGTGTGGAGTATAGAGGTCTCAACTATGTCACCAAGACATATGTTCACTCTATCCCAAGAGCTGATGCATTGATAGATAAATTGGGTGCAGCCAAATTTCTAAGTACCTTTGACTTAACTGCAGGGTACTGACGGATTGGCATGTGACCAGGAGCCAAAGAGAAAACTGCATTCTCCACACCTTATGGGCATTATCAGTTTACTGTTATGCCCTTTGTTTAAAGAATGCCCCTGCCACTTACCAAAGGGTAGTGAACCCAGTCCTTGCTGGATTCGAGGCCTTTAGTGCAGCATATCTTGATGATATTGCTGTCTTTAGCTCCACCTGCTAGGATCACCTGGTCCACCTGGGGAAGGTTTTAAAAGCCCTGCATACTGCTGGCCTAACTATCAAGGCATCCAAATGCCAGATAGGGCAGGGGACAGTTATATACTTGGGCCACCTTGTAGGTGGAGGCCAAGTGCAACCTTTACAAACCAAGATCCAGGCCATCCTGGACTGGGAAACTCCAACAACCCGAACCCAAGTCAGGGCATTCCTTGGCTTCACTGGGTACTACAGGAGGTTTGTGAAAGGGTATGGATCTATTGTGACACCCCTCACAGAAGTCACCTCCAAGAAAATGCCCAAAAAGGTAAACTGGACAGTCAGCTGTCAAAATGCTTTTGATACCCTGAAGGAAGCAATGTGCTCAGCACTCATTCTGAAAGCTCCAAATTATACCAAGCCATTCATAGTGCAGACAGATACCTCTGAAAATATAATAGGAGCGGTCCTATCCCAGACCAGTGATGATGGCCATGACCAATCTGTTGCTTTCATTAGCAGGAGGTTACTCCTAAGAGAGCAGCTTTGGAGTGTCAATGAGAGGGAACCCTTTGTTGTGGTTTGGACCAGGCCTAGGCAGTGAACTATGGTCTGTTTGCAGAGCTTGCTGAGTTTTCCGCTCTCCGTGCTCAGCGGAGCACGCTGAGTTCCAGAGTTTTTTCCTCACTTGCTAATGTTAAGTTGGCAAGCACAAGAAAGGAAGATCCAACGCTAGACCACCTCACAGCGAGATTTCTCAACATGGGTGGTCGCAGATGGTCACGGCCGCTCATGTAGAGGAACCTTTTGTTTGCATTGAGGAAGCTGCCGCTCAAGTAGAACATCTACTCAAGCGGCACTCGTCCTCTTGTGCTACACATGGTGCCATTCACACTGATTTTTTCAGCGTTGGACTAACACTCGGCGCTCAGGACCAGTGCGTACTGCATGGCCTAATGCACTCTGCCACTTGCTGCGCTCCACGTAGTGCGTGAAGTTTTTCAGTCACTTTGCGGTGTTATGTGCCCTGGTTAGGCACATGTGGTGAAGTAGCTAATTTCGGACATTGTCCTATTTTTCACAATAACATTTCGGTTGTGACCTTTTGCACATATTTGCGTGCACGACAATGTTGGATTAGTTTCTCTGAAACTACTTTGTTTACACATCTAGCTTCGCACAACATTATCACGATGCCTCAAACATCATGTACAAGGCCCTTTTAGGCACTATGCACAAATGTTGTTCTATCTTCATCCACGGGGCGACAATGCTGTCTACATATCCATAACATCGCTAATCTATACACACATCGCAAGGCTTCTTTCTAATATAAATAAAGAGCATACCAAAAGATTAGTAGAGGAGGCACTTCAGCTGACACCGAGGGTCCCTGAATGCTGAGACTTCACCACTCAGGGGTCTGACATCTCTGTGAGTGGGTGTCAAGTTCATGACCAAGACAGGCTCCTACATTCTCTCCCACCTGTTTGAGGGCTCTGGACTCATATAATCAAGTTCAGAGAGACTCAAAAAACTCAGAGTCAGTCCTGAGTTGATTTTGTGGACTTTTTAGTTAAGACAGTAGGTGGCTGGTTGAAAGGTAACAATTTGCATGACTATGGTGGGCTTTACAATTTAATCATGAAAGCGCATCTGTTGAGTATTATTGTCAAGAGAGGTTGCATCAGTTCCTGGTAGACCTAGGTAGATGGTGACCAAAAGACCAAAACAAAAATGAGCCTCCTAAAGGCCCCCAAAAACCTGCTCAGGAAGGTGGCACCCAAATTTCTAAACAGTCTAACTGTAGGTACCAAGCTAAGAACTGGGATCTTAAAAACACTCTGAGGAGGCACTTCAGCTGACACCGAGGGTTCCTGCATGCTGAGGCTTCACCACTCAGCGGTCTGACATCTCTGTGAGTGGGTGTCAAGTTCATGACCAGGACGGGCCCCTACATTCTCTCCCGCCTGATTGAGGACTTTGGACTCAGACAGTAGGTGGCTGGTTGAAAGGTAACAATTTAATCATGAAAGAGCATCTGTTGAGTATTATTGTCAAGAGAGGTTGCATTCTCTCCCACCCGTTAATGGGGTTGGATCGTCCCTTGGGGGGATTCTTGGCTTCACACCTACACACACTCTAGGTACGCTTAGAGTAGGGTCTGCATAGTAGGAGTATGCCTGATTACTGCCTTGTTTATATGCCTGCATACATGCACTATTTTAGCACCATGGTAGAACTATATCTACTATTCACTCTGTTGGTGCTTGTAATCACTTTCATCTGCTTCTGTCAACTGATTATCACAGCACATTTATTCTATTTCAGAATAACGTTGGTTCAACAAATATATTGAAAACATCCCACTGTGTATTCTGTATATTTCTCTGAGCATGAGTGACTAAGTGAAAGGTTCTGATCTGTTTCCACAATTCCTGAGAGGTCAGGGTTGTCATGTTCAGTGGTTGCCAGAAACTATTCACTCCCTGGTAAGGTTAGGGGGGCTTATAGTGGTACTGTGAGCTAGCTGGTCTCTAGGCCAACATATCCTGCGGGGGTGCCCAGACTCAGTCTAGGCACCTCGCACAAAGTTTATGTTGTCCAACTAATGTGCAGAGCCTACCGATTAGTAGGAACTACGCGACAGCAGAGTTCTGCATAGCAGAACTCTGCGAACTCCACCCAGGCCTAGTTTGGTCCCTGAAGAAGCTGAGACCATACTTCTTTGGTTCTCACTTCCTAGTTCAAGCTGATCACAAGCCTCTCACATGGCTCATGCAAATGAAAGGTGAAAACCCCAAATTGTTAAGGTGGTCCATATCTCTACAGGGAATGGACTTTACAGTGGAACACAGACCTGGAACTGACCATGCCAATGTAGATGGCCCTTCCAGATTCTTCCACTTAGAAGATGAAGACTCTCTTGGGAAAGGTTAGTTTCATTGTCTTCCGTTGGGGGAGTCATGTAGGAGAGTGCCTCTTTTGACATTTTTAGTACCCACTGTTTGCCTGGAACATTATATGATTCTGGATGAAAGTGCACTGGGTCCCTGCTAACCAGCCTCCCAGTGCCAGAGCTCTTTCCTAAAACTATGCCACGACTATGGCACAACTTCAGCAACCCCTGTAAGTCCCTAGCAAATGGTATCCCTGGTACATAGGGCACTGGGGCTGAAGACCTCCTTTTCGCCTCCATAAACAGTCTTTTTTCCTGCCTAAACTTAACCTTTTGCCCTCTTTTTGCCTCCATAAACTGTCTTTTTTCCCACCTAAACGTAAGCTTTTTGCTTCAATAAACCATGTTTTCCTCCCGCCTAATAAAACCTTTGCTTCCTTTTCATCTCCATATCCTTCTTTTTCTTCCGCCTATTCGTGACCTTCTCTCCCACCAATTGTGACTCTTTTTCCCCTGCTTTGTAATGTTGAATCTTTTTCCTAATCTAGTTTTCGGATTCCTGCCTAAACTTAACTTCTTTCCCCCTCCTGCTTCCCACCTTCTCCTAACCCTGCCCAGTGCCCCGTCCCCTCTCAGGCACCTACTTAATGAAGGCCACAGCATGGCTGTGCAATGGATGCGTACAGCAGGTGTGCTGCTGGCATGCCAAAAGCAAGCACGTCTATGCCTGACGGCACCTGGACCACCTCCAGTCTCAGGTCCCCTGGATCTCTAACCACCCACAGATACTCTAGAGCTGAGTTAACTGCCCTGATCCCAGGACCTTGCAGCAACCTCTGCAGACTCACTTCCCCTCGATCAATGTCAGGACCCTTCTCCTGCTGACATTGCTGATTCTCCTGAAACGTCGACCCACCCCCCTTAGAACTCAGCCCAGACCCACTGACAAAAGAGAAATCTAATGCCTCCTGATGAACACCTGATGACTCCACAAACACACCACAGAAATCTGGGACATCATCTCCTCCCTCACCCCTCAACTGCACTTCTGCACCAGACATTGCCACCGCCACTCCCATAATCTACAAAATAATACACCAAGACTGATCCATCATCCACAAAGAGTCCCTCCGCTGCACAGCAGCTGACAATGACACCCCCCCCCATTATGGTATACCTCAGTTTCAAACTCAACACAGACAGCAAGTCCACCATCAGGGGCACCCTGGCATACAGGCCACTAGCACCACACCCTGCCTTCAGCAAGGACATCTCTGACTTCCTAGACCCCTTGGTCATCCACTCCTAGAATGTAATCTTCCTCAGAGACCTCACTTTCCACATTGATGACCCAAGCGATGTCAACACAGCAAACTTAATAGAGAGCATGAAGAGCCTCAGCACCACCCAAATCAAAACAGACCCCACGCACAAAGCTGGACACACTCTGGACTCGATATTCACAGCCAGCAACAGAATCAAAAACAGCCACACCTCGGAGATCATCTGGTCTGGCCACTCAATCGTCCACTTCTCCATCTCCACCATCCACAACACCGACCAGACCAGCAGTACCCAAAGGAGCTGGTACAAGGTATCGGAAAATCTTTAGACGAACACCCTAATCACCGCCTGCCTGGAATCCACTGCCAACCTCAAGATGGCTATTCAAAATTTCAACACCTAGATCACCAAATGCGCCGACATAGTCGCACCCCTAAAACCCATAAAATAAGGTGGACCCTCCAAATAAACCAGCTGGTTCACTTTTGAAAAAAAAGCCTCCAAATGTAATTGTAGATGACTGGAAAGAATCAGGCGCACCAACAAAACCCCCAGCGACCGAGCCAACTTCAAAGTGGCTATCAATAAATATCACATAAGTCTGAAAAATGCCAAAAGGGAAGCTCTAGCCACCCGCCTTTAAGCTCACTCCAACCATAGCAAGGACCTCTTCAGCATAGCATCATCAAAGAGTTTGCCAACCCCTCAGCAACTGAGAACACTGTAACACCCTTGCAGGAGCTCTGCGACACCCTCGCAGACTTCTTCTACAACAAAATCACCACCATCTGCGAACACTTGGACCCAAAACCAACCAGTGACAACTTTGACAAACTCCTCAACAGCAGCAACTCCACCTTAAGCACTATAATCACTATGCGGGATCAACTAACCATGCAAACCACAGCTACCATCATGAGCTCCATCCACTCAGGAGCACCCAGAGACCCCTGCCCCAGAACATTTTTAACCTGGGGAGCATCTCCGTCAGTAAGGAACTCACCATCATCCTGAACTCATTCATCACCACTGCCTCCTTCCCAAAAGGATAGAAACACACAGAAGTAAAACTTTTGCTAAAAAACTACCACTGATCTAGAAGAACTGAAGAACCACTGGCCCATCTCCCTGCTCCCATTCCCAGCTAAAGTCCTGGAGAAAGCAATAAACAGCCAGCTCTCCAACCACCTACAGATCCACCACCTTCTGGATCCATTCCAGTTGGGATTCCATGATAACCACAGCACAGAAACCACCCTAATCGCAGCCACAGATGACATCCGTTCTCTCCTAGACCAGGGAGAGTTCGCAGCCCTTATCCTCCTCAACCTCTCCACAGCCTTTGATGCTGTGTCACACTACACCCTCCTACACAGACTACATTAGATGGAGATGCAAGGAAATGCCCTTATATGGATCGCCTCCTTTCTCACCGGAAAAACCAGGAGCAGTCACCTCCCGCCTTACACCTCAGGCCCAAAGAACATCATATGGGCCGTTTCCCGAGGGTCCAACCCTGTTCAACACACACATGGCCCCCCTGTCCACACTGGTCAAATCCTATGGGATGAACATCATATAATACGCTGATGACAGTCAGCTCATCCTCTCCCTAGCCTCAAACCCCACTAACACCAAAATCAATTTCCACAGGTGCATGACCAGTGTAGCCAACTGGATGCAAAACAAATGCCTCATACTTAACACCGACAAAACAGAGGTACTCATCTTCAGGGGCAACACCTCCCCATGGGACAACTCCTGGTGGCCAGTGGAACTGGGACCCTCGTCCTCGCCCACTCCCACAGCCCACGCCAGAAACCTCTGAATCATAATCAACATCAAGCTCACCATGAAGAAGCAGACAAATGCTGCCTCCTCAGCCTGCTTCCTAACCCTCCTCATGCTCCGGAAAATATTCAAATGGCTTTCCATCAACACCAGATGCACTGTCACCCAAGCCCTCATCACCAGCTGTCTCGACTATGGAAACTCCCTCTACATGGGCATCACCTCACAATTACTAAGCAGACTGCAAACCATCCAAAACACTGCAGCCAGGCTCATTCTCGACCTCCAGAGAAGAGCCCACATCACCCCCCACCTCAGATTGGTCCACTGGATTCCCGTCCAGAAAGGTGCCAGTTCAAATTACTGACCCACACCTACAAGGCCCTGCACAACAAAGGACCGGCCTACCTCAACCACAGACTGAACTTCCAAAAACCTGGCAGACAACTACGCTCCGCTTCTCTCTCCCTCACCCACACGCCCTGCTTCCACAAAAGCAGAAGCAGCAGCTGCGCCTTGCCGCCAAGAACTGGAATGGCCTCCTACTCTACCTCCAGACTGAACCTACCCTACAAAAGTTCAGAAATTGCCTAAAAACCTAGATGTTCGACTGACAACTCCCTCTCCCCTCAGCGGCTGAATACCTTCGCAGGTGATAAGCAGCGCTCTACAAATCGCTGATTGATTGATTGAAGGTCCACTAGGACTGCAGCACAAATTGTGCCACCCTAAGGACCCCTCACCAAGACCATACAAACTGCCACTGCAGGCTGCGTGTTTTGGTGCAGAGAAAACTGAAGAGTCAACATGGCACACATCCCTATGTGCCATGCCCACAGAAAATGCATGAGGCATAGGTAAGTCACCCGTACTACAGGCCTTATTGCCTTAAGGCAGGGTGCATTACACCACATGTGTGGTCTTCTTGAGCAGATATGGCCCTACAACATCTAAGTCCATTCTTTGATATTGTAAGTGCCCATGAAAGCCATATAGAGTACATGAGCTGGACACCAGTCATTACCGGTTACCCAGCAACATGATGTATTCAATGTACACATGGATGTTTGGTACTGATACAAGCGTTGGATTTATTCATAAATGCACACAGAGAGTACCTTAGAGGTGCCCTTGAAGGCCTACCAAACGCTGGTGTGGTATCTGACTATTCCTAGCCAGCCTGCCACCACCAGACCTGTTTCTGACCACATGGGGTGATAGCCTTCAATCTCAGAGGTCGGCAACAATGTCTGCTCTAGGCTAAGGTGCTTCATACCTCCTTCAGGCCAGTGTGCAACACCTTTGAAATGCAACCCAGGCATCTCTAGCTAGTGGAGGATGCCACCCCCCCTGTCCTGCTCTATTTTTGGCAGGAGGACAGGTGGGAAAATTAGTTAGATTAGGTGGTGGGCCCACATCCAGCCAGCACCACCCCTAAGTTGGGGCAGGTGATTTGGACCCCACTGACGAGGTTCAGGGTTATGCCCACATTCCAATGGAAGTGGTCATAGTGGGTGTAGTCTCCCTAAAGGTAGGTACCCCTACATTTAGTATTTAGTTGGCAACCCTGGACCCAGGTTATATTTAATGGACCTAAGAAGAAAACGGATAAAGAACTGCTGCTGACTAGGCCTGGGTGGAAAACTACACTACGCTCGCGTAGTTTGCGAAGTTTGCGCTACTTCGCACTACGCGAATTGCACGTAGCACAGTGCAAACACGCGTAGTGTAGCGTAGTGCAGCGGTCATTTTGCTTGCTCGCGGTCCTCAACGTCAAGTTGGCGACTGCGAGCAAGCAAAATGACATCCCGGCGAGACTTTTTCTCGTCTCGCGATCAGCAACATCAAGTTGCCGATCGCGAGCGTGGAAAATAAACCTCCCGGCGAGATTCTCAATGCGGGAAGGTCAGGTTTCTCATTGCGAGTGGTCGCGTATGCTCGCTACCGCTCGCGATGAGAAACTACCAGTCCGCGTTGAGAAAGCTGCCGCTCGAGTAAAAATCTACTCGAGCGGCAGTAAAAGACAGCTCGCACTGTGCAAGATGCCGTTTTCAATGATTGCACAGTGCGGACAAGCATCCGGCACTGTGCAATCATTGCGAACACGCACTACGCAGTTCGCGTAGTGCTACGCGTAGCTCGCGTAGTGCGAACTGCACTTTGCGTAGCTTCGCGAAGCGTTACTTCGCGAACTACGCCCAGGGTTACTGCTGACCCAGAACAGAGTACCTGCTGAACAATTTTGGCACAAGACCCTGCCTGCTGCCTCAAGGACTCGACCATCATGGTGTGCTGTCTGGTCCTGCTGCTGTGATGGCTCCAAGAACTCCAAAGCACCTCCAGCCCTTCCACAATCACCAGAGAACTCCCTTGAAGTAGAGGAACTACTTCTCTGCAGCCAGCAGGCACCGAACCGGCAGAGCCGGGCTTACCGACTCTGCCACTCCCCAGCGACGGAGCAACCAAACCATAAGAGGTACTCCAGCTCCAGAGGATCAGATCTGTCCGACACCAGGACCTAACGGAACCAGCCTGTAGCAATACACGAGGTACCAGACCACCTGCAACTGACACCATGATGAAAAGTCCAATCCAGACTCCAATTGCCCAGGAAGCAAGCACTCATCGAGAGACATCAACACCCCTGAAACCTACTCTGTGAGTGGCCCATCTGTCCCCGAAATTTTCCTGCAACCTGGCTGCTCCTGACCACGAAGACCATCTTGACGTACAGAGCCCGGCTGACCTACCTGCTCTGCACCCAGCCCGTTTAGCTTGGGTACCAATGAACCAGCTGTTCTCCCGTGATCCTGACCTCCTTGTAACCCAATCGCTTGCTTGGGGTCCCCCAGACTTACCTGTAAGTCCCCTTGTGCTGCCTGTTTAGACGTAGCTCCCCTTCTTCGTAACGCCTTCTCAGTGGCGGTTCATTTATACGGCGGAGAGGCCACGCCCTGATCATTTTTCTGCCCCCTAGTTGAGCTTTTTATTCTACAATTAAGAATCAATATTTCTGACGCCCAGTAAACTGCCTCAGGCTGTCTGCTATGCAGACATCGACTTCAGGCAGCGTACGCATTGTCAGGTTTATGGAAGACACAAATCATGCACTCTGAGCATGCCCCGGGAATCCTATATTTGCAGGGGTGATGAGCTCACAGCCCTGAGGCTCATGACATCACCAGCTCAGCAAAGCCATTCTATTCCTTTCTGAAAGACATCTGCACTAATAAAGTTAGCTCCCTGCGCTGTGGGCTTCAGCTCTGCAGAGGCCAGGGCTACACATCAATCACAGTTCAGCAAGCCTCACTGTTAACCCCACCCAACCCTGCCCTGTGACCAACCAAACAAGGGCAGGTTAAAGTTAAAAGAAAGAAGCTGTGCAATGCTTCCTCGCACCACCGGTAAGGGAAATAAAAACTTACATATTTCCAGATTAAAGTGCTCAAAATGCATGCCCCAGGTTCATCTCCCATATAAGCGATTAGCAGTGTTTAATTGTGTTCGCGCCCTCCTGTCAGATATTAGTTTGTGGTTTGTGGCTGGAATCCCGAGGTGCGTGATTGCTCTGTTTGACCTTAAGGGGCAGTAAACTGTAGCATTTCGTTTCCTAACAGCAGCCATATTGACAGCACATGTGAAATCCTTCATTGAAATGCGCATGTTGTTAGTAATTAATATTTCGTCACAGGCCATTGTTTTAAAGCAACTGCTCCAGAGCACATTGTGCGAGTTACATGTGGAAAGCATGATTTCAGTCTGTAAACGCCTTAGCCTTCCACCTATCTGACCCCAATAACCTGAATGTCATAATACAAAGATTTCTCTACACTGCATAATAGCACAAAGATTTTTCTACACTGCTATGAAGCACAATTAGCGTAGGAGCAAGCTCTACTTAAACAACAGCGATTAATTATGCAAAAACAATGTCACAGCAGATGTACATCGATTTGCTTTTCAGCACTCATTTTCACACTAGCCGTGGCGTAATATGGTGACAGAATGCTGCATCTGCGCGTTTGCAAATGTGACCCCTTACTGTATGGGTAGTGTTGTGCTTAAATCCCAGAAAACCCTACCTGACAGTAGAAACGTGATGCTTGGTGCTTATTTGCTCAATCTTTAATTTAGTGTTGGGTGTCAATAGGGCAGATACAGCATGAGGCAGGCTCCAGGGATGCCCGGGCTGCTGACCATTGGGGGATAGAAAGAGGAGGGCGTGGTGGTGAGAGGGTGAGGGCAGTCTGAACTAAACACCGAGGAGTTGCCTTGGGAGAATTCCAGTTCATATCCACCAATGGTATGTAAACAAAACGTAAGGTAAAATGGCTTTTTTATCTAGAATTAGAATAATTACACTTAAAGTGGCACCTCAGCTAACATTAATCAACATTATGTGTAGACCAATGACCCAAACAAGAAAAGTGGCAAACAATACATGCATGCATCAGGATGTTGCAGTAAGGGTGTGTGCAAACCACTGAATGCCCCAATTGCACATTCATTAAGACATTGCAATGTAGGTAACTGAGCTTCAAAGGTATCTGCTTGAGATGGACAATCGGAAACTCCTGTTTTAAACAAGAGACCACTATTTAATTTGTATTTTAAAAAAGCATGAGCACCAGGGATTAAATAGTATGCTTCTGCAGGCTGGCACTGCTCTCTGCCAGCAGCAACACTAACCAATGTTATGTCCCTTTCTCAGACATAGCTTCTATCTCAATGCCATTTCAACACACAGTGCTCCCCAATGAGCTGTTGATGAAGCAATGTGTAAATATCAGTTTGTGTGTTATAATATGCCATATATTTCAGTGATGGAATTACTCTGAATTGTACCATGTTTGGTTTAAGTAGCATGTCCTATGCCGATTTTCCATTGCATTCCAGAATTTGGAGTCTAACATTTATAATAAAATAACAATGTACCAGAATTTAATGTAAATACAACTAGACAGTTCTTATGAATTTTGGAAAGGTTTCTACATGTGACCACCTCAATTCTAAACCAACCAGTGGGTCACCTACCTGCCACTCAATGATTTGCAGTAGGCTGCAGGAGAGTGCTGGCATTGGCCTCTCTGGATCAAATCAGCCAATGGGAGGAAAAATGTAAGGCAAGCCAGAGGCTCTCTTTGCGTGTAGGTAAGGTGGAGGCTAGGAGATGCCTCTTGTGATTTGCTGAGGTTTTTTGAGAGGTCTGTCTGTTGTGTTTGCCGAAGCATTACTGCCCTTGTTGGCATAAAGTGTGCATGTCACCCACAAGCGTGGCCGGCACAGGTAAGAGAGGTGGGGTGGTGGGAGGGGCAGGGGCGGGGGAAAGTTGACAGATGACTGGATTGGTAAAATAAAATAAAAATTAATAAAACCGACTCGGCCAATGCGGCGAGCGCAAGTTAAGTGGTTTTATTTATTTTTGAAATTTATTTTACTCATCCCGTCACCTGCCTACTTCCCTCCCGTGCCCCACCCCACCGCTCTTACCTTTGCTGGCCGCACCTGGTCTCTCCCATTTAGCAGTGTAGGGAACTGAGCCATTTATGTAAGGGGTGCTCGAAAGTGTGCATAATGTGAAAGCCTGATTGCTTTCCCATAATTTTCAGCTTTATGAAATATATATGAAATGCTTAGCATTTGTAAAAGTAGTTGCGAGTGTTACATGTTTTATAAACATTTTGTAAAGCAAATGGTTGAGATAAAAGCACTGCCACTCTGGAAATAGCCAGCATGGGCTGGAAGCACTAGAGAGCCCTGCCTATTGCAGAAGAGAACCAGTTTTTGGGGACAAATCAATGGGTAATTCACTGTGATTTTATGAGTTAACTGACTGGCTGCTTCAGTGGAAGTTATACTACTGTAACAGGATGCAATGTGTTTGTACTTGTAATATTAGTGGCATGGGATGTATGGTATCATATGAGTTACGTACTTCCTCAGCCTACTTGCCAGTTTTGCTTTCTATGATCAAAAATGTGTAAGTTTTAAACCACTGATTTTCATGATGGTGATAAATGAAATTACATTGCACAAATATTTGTGGGATTATGACATGACAGTAAAACTTAGTGAACACTCCCCTTCATCAGTTACCTCTTTCACTTCTCTAAGCCAAAATTAATTTAACCCACCAACCAAAAAATGCTCATGTGCTGGTGTGAAATCGAATAGAAAAACATATTGGGGGATATTCACAAGAACGTGCGATAAACATTGGCAAAATAGGTTAACGCAATTTTTCATATCGCCGTCTATCGCGGGAAAATAACTCTGAGTTAACGTCCTATTTGCAACACAGCGGTAACATGCGATAGTTTCCCAATAACGCGGCAAATGTCCGCGATAACAGTACCGGGACGGCTATAAAAATCCAAACCCGAACGCGAAAAAAGTTGCGATGGGCCCAACCGCGATAAGACAATCAGCGAGAAGCAGCGCCAGGCCTGCAATTCACACACATCAGGCAGGGAAAATCACTACAAAAGCAGAAAAAAAAACACAAACAAAAACCAAACAACAGCGAAGCACAATGGAGGCAGCTGGAGCAAGTACAGTGGACAACCAGAACCCCACAAGCCCCCCGGAGGACCAGCCTGGGACCTTGGGGCAGGGAAGGGCAAGGACAAGAAGAAGAGGAGGACGCGGTTCAGTCTGCAGGAAAACCGGATCCTGGAAATGGAGGCGATAGAACACCATCAACAACAGTTCGTCACCTCCACTGTGTCATTGGCAACAAAAAATGCAATATGGCAGTCCATCGTGGACAAGGCGAATGCAGTTGGAGTGCTGAGGAGGACAATGGGAGAGCTCAAGAGGCGCTGGAATGATGTGAAGCGCAAGACCAAGCTGAAACTCGCCAACAACCAGAAGGCAGCAATGCAGACTGGAGGTGGGAGTCCAGCGCTACAGGAGGAGCTTGACGAGATGGAGGAAATGGTGTCGACAGTCATCAGTGGGGAGACGGTGGCAGGAGTTGGGGGACCGGACACTGCTCAACATGACCCGACACAACAGCAACAGGGTGAGTAACAACCAGGGACTGGGGGGACGGGGGGAGATGGGCACAATGGCACACATGCACAATTAAGTACAGCACATCTGTGGGCAAACCATGGCCAAGAGTCACAACTCCAACCAAGAGCACAATGTACCCAAGTCTGCAATATCACAGCACTGTATAAGCACAGAAGTGAAAGCCACACCGCCTGATAGGGACCAGCCAAATCAGAGCTGAAGGGGCAACTCACCTACAATGCAGCACACACACATGCGCTCCAGAGCACCTCAACAGTTACAACAATGTTGAACAAACAGCAACACCAGCACAACAGAACAGAGGACACAACTGCTGCCGCTTGTGTGTGGAAAATGGCCATTCGAATGTGGCAAAGCAGGAAACTGTGAGATGATAATGTACTAGTACAACCCCACATCCCTGATGGTGTAGAAAAGCATGTATGGCCATGACCCAGATAGGCAGTGAGACACACATTGTCAAACAAATCAACACTCAACACAGTTGAATACAAGTGAAGGTGCGTAGACCTAATTAGCATATGCGTGTCAGTACGGGCAAGATAAGTGCCACAACATGGAGACCAATGCAGCAGTATGTCAGAACGTGTAACGTTGCTAAGCGCCGCTGTCCACTCCGGGGGAGTGCCGCACCATTCACAGGTGTGTGTTTACCCGCATTGTTGTCCGCTCATGTATTCGGAGTCCAGGCGAATGCAGCCATTTTCACTGTCGTCGTGGGAGATGTGACCAGAACCCCAAGATGCAACAATGTGTTGGGACATGTGCAATGGGTTCCAAACTGTTGTGGCTGCAGGTACGTAGTTACACATCCATGAAAGCGAGTGCAGCTCCGTAGGCAAGCATTTCCAACATGATGTCGTTGTCGACGTCATCAAACAGCACAGTGAGAAAATCCATTACCAGGCCCGGACAGATGTGCTGCGTCCACCCCCTCTCACCAATTAGCACTACAGCCCAATAGGGGAGCAGTTCAATGTGGTCATTGCTCACGAGGAGTTCTGCAATCTCCCAGGTCCAGCTGCCAACATGTTTGCCAAGTATCCAGGCATCCCATAGACGGGTGTCACGGTGACACTCATGGTCGTGGGCCAACAGGGGGTGCACACACACATGTCAAAATCCAGTTTGGCTACCGTACTGTTGGATAGGCAGACATCCATGGACCACTCGAATATGCACGAGCGACAATGCAACACAGGATGAATGCAGGTGACGTTGGCAAGGCAGAAGCTCAGCCGGTAACTGATCTGCAGCACTACCAAGGGCAGTGACCCCAGTAAATGCAGCATACGTGCACGGTACAGTTCCAAGTGACATGGGTTGTGCATGTGTCCGGGATGTTCTGCCATTGCGTTAGTGGCTCTGGTTGAAGCGGCACTGTTGTGACCTGTGCCAGTTCTGTGGATGAAATGCCACAGCTCGGATCAATGAGCAGTGTTTGTGTGCCACGGTTGTAGGCCTGGGATGGTGTGGGAGTAAGTGTGAAGGCCATTCCATGCACGATAACTTCGAGCAAGGACTTCTGTGTGTGGGATGTGTACACGTTGGTCTCACGTCGGGCTGTGCGTAGTGTGGGAGTCGTCATCAAATGCTATCGTATCTGTCAGGGGGTGCCGGGCACATGCAATTCCCAGGTCGGAGCTGCAGATGTGCGTCCGCCTGATAGTCCAGACAAAGGAGCTTTCATCCCCACACTCAGTTTGTCATCTGCTTCCATTCATGAAATGTGTAGAGGCTTGTTGGGGGTGGGATGCCTGCGACTTTGGGAATCATGTATGACATGCCTATCATGTGGCAAATGAGCGGCCTCACTGTGTGTTACGTTGCCTCACAGCTGCTCCTCCCTACCACTGTGCCTTTTACTTGTGTGCATTGCGCGGTTGCATCACTTGCACTCCTACGGAACACCACTGTCATGCCTGTCAGTGCATGTCCACAAGCCTGACAATGACACTGTGATGTTGGCCGTTGAGGGTGGGACTTTTTTCTCGTTCGCGATCAGCAACATCAAGTTGCCGATCGCGAGCGTGGAAAATAAACCTCCCGGCGAGATTCTCAATGCGGGAAGGTCAGGTTTCTCATTGCGAGTGGTCGCGTATGCTCGCGACCGCTCGCGATGAGAAACTACCAGTCCGCGTTGAGAAAGCTGCCGCCGAGTAAAAATCTACTCGAGCGGCAGTAAAAGACAGCTCGCACTGTGCAAGATGCCGTTTTCAATGATTGCACAGTGCGGACAAGCATCCGGCACTGTGCAATCATTGCGAACACGCACTACGCAGTTCGCGTAGTGCTACGCGTAGCCTCGCGTAGTGCGAACTGCACTTTGCGTGAGCTTCGCGAGCGTTACTCGCGAACTACGCCCAGGGTTACTGCTGACCCAGAACAGAGTACCTGCTGAACAATTTTGGCACAAGACCCTGCCTGCTGCCTCAAGGACTCGACCATCATGGTGTGCTGTCTGGTCCTGCTGCTGTGATGGCTCCAAGAACTCCAAAGCACCTCCAGCCCTTCCACAATCACCAGAGAACTCCCTTGAAGTAGAGGAACTACTTCTCTGCAGCCAGCAGGCACCGAACCGGCAGAGCCGGGCTTACCGACTTGCCACTCCCCAGCGACGGAGCAACCAAACCATAAGAGGTACTCCAGCTCCAGAGGATCAGATCTGTCCGACACCAGGACCTAACGGAACCAGCCTGTAGCAATACACGAGGTACCAGACCACCTGCAACTGACACCATGATGAAAAGTCCAATCCAGACTCCAATTGCCCAGGAAGCAAGCACTCATCGAGAGACATCAACACCCCTGAAACCTACTCTGTGAGTGGCCCATCTGTCCCCGAAATTTTCCTGCAACCTGGCTGCTCCTGACCACGAAGACCATCTTGACGTACAGAGCCCGGCTGACCTACCTGCTCTGCACTCCAGCCCGTTTAGCTTGGGTACCAATGAACCAGCTGTTCTCCCGTGATCCTGACCTCCTTGTAACCCAATCGCTTGCTTGGGGTCCCCCAGACTTACCTGTAAGTCCCCTTGTGCTGCCTGTTTAGACGTAGCTCCCCTTCTTCGTAACGCCTTCTCAGTGGCGGTTCATTTATACAGCGGAGAGGCCACGCCCTGATCATTTTTCTGCCCCCTAGTTGAGCTTTTATTCTACAATTAAGAATCAATATTTCTGACGCCCAGTAAACTGCTCTCAGGCTGTCTGCTATGCAGACATCGACTTCAGGCAGCGTACGCATTGTCAGGTTTATGGAAGACACAAATCATGCACTCTGAGCATGCCCCGGGAATCCTATATTTGCAGGGGTGATGAGCTCACAGCCCTGAGGCTCATGACATCACCAGCTCAGCAAAGCCATTCTATTCCTTTCTGAAAGACATCTGCACTAATAAAGTTAGCTCCCTGCGCTGTGGGCTTCAGCTCTGCAGAGGCCAGGGCTACACATCAATCACAGTTCAGCAAGCCTCACTGTTAACTCCCACCCAACCCTGCCCTGTGACCAACCAAACAAGGGCAGGTTAAAGTTAAAAGAAAGAAGCTGTGCAATGCTTCCTCGCACCTCCGGTAAGGGAAATAAAAACTTACATATTTCCAGATTAAAGTGCTCAAAATGCATGCCCCAGGTTCATCTCCCATATAAGCGATTAGCAGTGTTTAATTGTGTTCGCGCCCTCCTGTCAGATATTAGTTTGTGGTTTGTGGCTGGAATCCCGAGGTGCGTGATTGCTCTGTTTGACCTTAAGGGGCAGTAAACTGTAGCATTTCGTTTCCTAACAGCAGCCATATTGACAGCACATGTGAAATCCTTCATTGAAATGCGCATGTTGTTAGTAATTAATATTTCGTCACAGGCCATTGTTTTAAAGCAACTGCTCCAGAGCACATTGTGCGAGTTACATGTGGAAAGCATGATTTCAGTCTGTAAACGCCTTAGCCTTCCACCTATCTGATCCCAATAACCTGAATGTCATAATACAAAGATTTCTCTACACTGCATAATAGCACAAAGATTTTTCTACACTGCTATGAAGCACAATTAGCGTAGGAGCAAGCTCTACTTAAACAACAGCGATTAATTATGCAAAAAACAATGTCACAGCAGATGTACATCGATTTGCTTTTCAGCACTCATTTTCACACTAGCCGTGGCGTAATATGGTGACAGAATGCTGCATCTGCGCGTTTGCAAATGTGACCCCTTACTGTATGGGTAGTGTTGTGCTTAAATCCCAGAAAACCCTACCTGACAGTAGAAACGTGATGCTTGGTGCTTATTTGCTCAATCTTTAATTTAGTGTTGGGTGTCAATAGGGCAGATACAGCATGAGGCAGGCTCCAGGGATGCCCGGGCTGCTGACCATTGGGGGATAGAAAGAGGAGGGCGTGGTGGTGAGAGGGTGAGGGCAGTCTGAACTAAACACCGAGGAGTTGCCTTGGGAGAATTCCAGTTCATATCCACCAATGGTATGTAAACAAAACGTAAGGTAAAATGGCTTTTTTATCTAGAATTAGAATAATTACACTTAAAGTGGCACCTCAGCTAACATTAATCAACATTATGTGTAGACCAATGACCCAAACAAGAAAAGTGGCAAACAATACATGCATGCATCAGGATGTTGCAGTAAGGGTGTGTGCAAACCACTGAATGCCCCAATTGCACATTCATTAAGACATTGCAATGTAGGTAACTGAGCTTCAAAGGTATCTGCTTGAGATGGACAATCGGAAACTCCTGTTTTAAACAAGAGACCACTATTTAATTTGTATTTTAAAAAAAAGCATGAGCACCAGGGATTAAATAGTATGCTTCTGCAGGCTGGCACTGCTCTCTGCCAGCAGCAACACTAACCAATGTTATGTCCCTTTCTCAGACATAGCTTCTATCTCAATGCCATTTCAACACACAGTGCTCCCCAATGAGCTGTTGATGAAGCAATGTGTAAATATCAGTTTGTGTGTTATAATATGCCATATATTTCAGTGATGGAATTACTCTGAATTGTACCATGTTTGGTTTAAGTAGCATGTCCTATGCCGATTTTCCATTGCATTCCAGAATTTGGAGTCTAACATTTATAATAAAATAACAATGTACCAGAATTTAATGTAAATACAACTAGACAGTTCTTATGAATTTTGGAAAGGTTTCTACATGTGACCACCTCAATTCTAAACCAACCAGTGGGTCACCTACCTGCCACTCAATGATTTGCAGTAGGCTGCAGGAGAGTGCTGGCATTGGCCTCTCTGGATCAAATCAGCCAATGGGAGGAAAAATGTAAGGCAAGCCAGAGGCTCTCTTTGCGTGTAGGTAAGGTGGAGGCTAGGAGATGCCTCTTGTGATTTGCTGAGGTTTTTTGAGAGGTCTGTCTGTTGTGTTTGCCGAAGCATTACTGCCCTTGTTGGCATAAAGTGTGCATGTCACCCACAAGCGTGGCCGGCACAGGTAAGAGAGGTGGGGTGGTGGGGAGGGGCAGGGGCGGGGGGAAAGTTGACAGATGACTGGATTGGTAAAATAAAATAAAAATTAATAAAACCGACTCGTCAATGCGGCGAGCGCAAGTTAAGTGGTTTTATTTATTTTTGAAATTTATTTTACTCATCCCGTCACCTGCCTACTTCCCTCCCGTGCCCCACCCCACCGCTCTTACCTTTGCTGGCCGCACCTGGTCTCTCCCATTTAGCAGTGTAGGGAACTGAGCCATTTATGTAAGGGGTGCTCGAAAGTGTGCATAATGTGAAAGCCTGATTGCTTTCCCATAATTTTCAGCTTTATGAAATATATATGAAATGCTTAGCATTTGTAAAAGTAGTTGCGAGTGTTACATGTTTTATAAACATTTTGTAAAGCAAATGGTTGAGATAAAAGCACTGCCACTCTGGAAATAGCCAGCATGGGCTGGAAGCACTAGAGAGCCCTGCCTATTGCAGAAGAGAACCAGTTTTTGGGGACAAATCAATGGGTGATTCACTGTGATTTTATGAGTTAACTGACTGGCTGCTTCAGTGGAAGTTATACTACTGTAACAGGATGCAATGTGTTTGTACTTGTAATATTAGTGGCATGGGATGTATGGTATCATATGAGTTACGTACTTCCTCAGCCTACTTGCCAGTTTTGCTTTCTATGATCAAAAATGTGTAAGTTTTAAACCACTGATTTTCATGATGGTGATAAATGAAATTACATTGCACAAATATTTGTGGGATTATGACATGACAGTAAAACTTAGTGAACACTCCCCTTCATCAGTTACCTCTTTCACTTCTCTAAGCCAAAATTAATTTAACCCACCAACCAAAAAATGCTCATGTGCTGGTGTGAAATCGAATAGAAAAACATATTGGGGGATATTCACAAGAACGTGCGATAAACATTGGCAAAATAGGTTAACGCAATTTTTCATATCGCCGTCTATCGCGGGAAAATAACTCTGAGTTAACGTCCTATTTGCAACACAGCGGTAACATGCGATAGTTTCCAATAACGCGGCAAATGTCCGCGATAACAGTACCGGGACGGCTATAAAAATCCAAACCCGAACGCGAAAAAAGTTGCGATGGGCCCAACCGCGATAAGACAATCAGCGAGAAGCAGCGCCAGGCCTGCAATTCACACACATCAGGCAGGGAAAATCACTACAAAAGCAGAAAAAAAACACAAACAAAAACCAAACAACAGCGAAGCACAATGGAGGCAGCTGGAGCAAGTACAGTGGACAACCAGAACCCCACAAGCCCCCCGGAGGACCAGCCTGGGACCTTGGGGCAGGGAAGGGCAAGGACAAGAAGAAGAGGAGGACGCGGTTCAGTCTGCAGGAAAACCGGATCCTGGAAATGGAGGCGATAGAACACCATCAACAACAGTTCGTCACCTCCACTGTGTCATTGGCAACAAAAAATGCAATATGGCAGTCCATCGTGGACAAGGCGAATGCAGTTGGAGTGCTGAGGAGGACAATGGGAGAGCTCAAGAGGCGCTGGAATGATGTGAAGCGCAAGACCAAGCTGAAACTCGCCAACAACCAGAAGGCAGCAATGCAGACTGGAGGTGGGAGTCCAGCGCTACAGGAGGAGCTTGACGAGATGGAGGAAATGGTGTCGACAGTCATCAGTGGGGAGACGGTGGCAGGAGTTGGGGGACCGGACACTGCTCAACATGACCCGACACAACAGCAACAGGGTGAGTAACAACCAGGGACTGGGGGGATGGGGGGAGATGGGCACAATGGCACACATGCACAATTAAGTACAGCACATCTGTGGGCAAACCATGGCCAAGAGTCACAACTCCAACCAAGAGCACAATGTACCCAAGTCTGCAATATCACAGCACTGTATAAGCACAGAAGTGAAAGCCACACCGCCTGATAGGGACCAGCCAAATCAGAGCTGAAGGGGCAACTCACCTACAATGCAGCACACACACATGCGCTCCAGAGCACCTCAACAGTTACAACAATGTTGAACAAACAGCAACACCAGCACAACAGAACAGAGGACACAACTGCTGCCGCTTGTGTGTGGAAAATGGCCATTCGAATGTGGCAAAGCAGGAAACTGTGAGATGATAATGTACTAGTACAACCCCACATCCCTGATGGTGTAGAAAAGCATGTATGGCCATGACCCAGATAGGCAGTGAGACACACATTGTCAAACAAATCAACACTCAACACAGTTGAATACAAGTGAAGGTGCGTAGACCTAATTAGCATATGCGTGTCAGTACGGGCAAGATAAGTGCCACAACATGGAGACCAATGCAGCAGTATGTCAGAACGTGTAACGTTGCCAAGCGCCGCTGTCCACTCCGGGGGAGTGCCGCACCATTCACAGGTGTGTGTTTACCCGCATTGTTGTCCGCTCATGTATTCGGAGTCCAGGCGAATGCAGCCATTTTCACTGTCGTCGTGGGAGATGTGACCAGAACCCCAAGATGCAACAATGTGTTGGGACATGTGCAATGGGTTCCAAACTGTTGTGGCTGCAGGTACGTAGTTACACATCCATGAAAGCGAGTGCAGCTCCGTAGGCAAGCATTTCCAACATGATGTCGTTGTCGACGTCATCAAACAGCACAGTGAGAAAATCCATTACCAGGCCCGGACAGATGTGCTGCGTCCACCCCCTCTCACCAATTAGCACTACAGCCCAATAGGGGAGCAGTTCAATGTGGTCATTGCACATGAGGAGTTCTGCAATCTCCCAGGTCCAGCTGCCAACATGTTTGCCAAGTATCCAGGCATCCCATAGACGGGTGTCACGGTGACACTCATGGTCGTGGGCCAACAGGGGGTGCACACACACATGTCAAAATCCAGTTTGGCTACCGTACTGTTGGATAGGCAGACATCCATGGACCACTCGAATATGCACGAGCGACAATGCAACACAGGATGAATGCAGGTGACGTTGGCAAGGCAGAAGCTCAGCCGGTAACTGATCTGCAGCACTACCAAGGGCAGTGACCCCAGTAAATGCAGCATACGTGCACGGTACAGTTCCAAGTGACATGGGTTGTGCATGTGTCCGGGATGTTCTGCCATTGCGTTAGTGGCTCTGGTTGAAGCGGCACTGTTGTGACCTGTGCCAGTTCTGTGGATGAAATGCCACAGCTCGGATCAATGAGCAGTGTTTGTGTGCCACGGTTGTAGGCCTGGGATGGTGTGGGAGTAAGTGTGAAGGCCATTCCATGCACGATAACTTCGAGCAAGGACTTCTGTGTGTGGGATGTGTACACGTTGGTCTCACGTCGGGCTGTGCGTAGTGTGGGAGTCGTCATCAAATGCTATCGTATCTGTCAGGGGGTGCCGGGCACATGCAATTCCCAGGTCGGAGCTGCAGATGTGCGTCCGCCTGATAGTCCAGACAAAGGAGCTTTCATCCCCACACTCAGTTTGTCATCTGCTTCCATTCATGAAATGTGTAGAGGCTTGTTGGGGGTGGGATGCCTGCGACTTTGGGAATCATGTATGACATGCCTATCATGTGGCAAATGAGCGGCCTCACTGTGTGTTACGTTGCCTCACAGCTGCTCCTCCCTACCACTGTGCCTTTTTACTTGTGTGCATTGCGCGGTTGCATCACTTGCACTCCTACGGAACACCACTGTCATGCCTGTCAGTGCATGTCCACAAGCCTGACAATGACACTGTGATGTTGGCCGTTGAGGGTGGGCGGCCACGTGAGTGTAGGCCTATGGTAAGGACAGGGCGGACACAGGTTTACAGTTCATGGCTGGCTGTACTCGCAATTGAGGCCAGGGATTTGGCTCATGCTGCGGCAATACAGATACAGATACACACAACACTTGGCATGTATGGGCCAAGACCCCGAGCGGCCTTGCGCTCCTTCATTGCCCCGTACGTGCGAGCCTGCACCTCCGGGTGCATGATACATTGCAACATTGACAATTGTGGGCCGGGTGGCGCCCACACTGCAACAGACAAACGCATTACGTACTTCCTTGGTCCGGCCAGAACAGAACCACGCCCAGTGCCCCAGGCAAAATCTGCAAACCTGTACGCTGGACTGGCGTACGCCGGCACAGCCCACTCCGCTTGCGCATACAGGGGCTGACGATGAAGCTACATGTCCAAGGTCCTACCCACTGCCTGAGGTGACATGGTTGCGTCCACTGTCCACAACACTGCAAACGTCAGCAGTATATGTCCACATGGCCATGTCTGGGCTCTGCATTCTGTGGTCTGTCCAGCACATCACCGCCACACCTAGCATTGTGTGCATTCTTCTTCATGGGTGAGTGGCCTCCTTCACACTTACTTTGTTCCCACCTCTCCCCACATTCTGCCCTTGTGTGGCTGAGGGGCCATGCCGTTTTCGGAAGGTCCGCTGTCTTGTTCTGTGCTGCATCGGTGGTAGTCCGGTGGGGGTGGTGCGGGAGGGGGGGACCTGGGGGTGGTGGCGGTGGGTGTTGTGGGCCTCTAGGGTCTCCGAGCTGCATGATCAGTAGCTCCATGACATCTGTTGGTCTTCAGATGTGGCTCTGGGCTGGGCTCCCTTTCATACTGCAGGTAGTTGTCCTGCTTAACACCAGCAAAAGGCAGGTGTTAAATCCCTGCTGCTAATGCACCTTATTGCCAGTTTTTGGTTCACATCGCCGATCTGGCTGGTCGTTGAGGATCTCGCGGAGTGGTGTTTTCATGTGTTTTTGCACGGGAACGCCTACTCTGCATATCATTAGCGTTAGTTGTCGCACTCATCCGTGGTGATGTGTTTTGCGGTGGCTATCGCAGGTAAACTGGCGATGTCGGCAGTTTGCACCAGCTTGTGAATGGGGCGATAAATCTATCACCAATTTTGCGGCGCTAAAGTGCCGATAGATCGGCGATAGGTCCTTGAGAATATGCCCCATTGTTTTCTCTCGTCCTCTTTGAAGCTTGAATCAGTATCCTAGATTTTGGGCGTGAGAGGCCTTTTCAACCGTTTCAGTGAGACTGAAGTCACAGAAATGTATTTTAGGAAGCCTTAAGAGATCTGCTGCAGTACTTTAAAATAACATCCTAGATATGTTGTGATATATATGAACCTATTGGGCATTTTCTAAACAAAATTCCCTGAAGGAGAACCCTCTGTGCCCCTTTGGGACAGTTGTGCTTGCTAGCTACACTCACATCTGGAAATTCATGATTTAGTCTTATGCCTCACCACTTTGAAAGTTCACCAGCTGCCACTGCACCTTCTACCAAAGACCGCAGCACCCTGCTCCCGACCAAATACGGGACGTTCCCAATGATCTCCTGGTGAAACATTGGAACTGGACCTGCTATCCTACTAAAACCTGAAGATGAACCGAGAGAACCAACTGTATGATTTCTATTTTTCTTCATAGACTTCTATTGTGCATAATTGCGCACAACTGTGAGTTATTTTACGAACTTTGAAAATTCATAACAAAAGAAGCACTTGCCTCTGAACAAAGTTCTTGGTCTGAAAAATTATATAAAAATCCAAGCTATTTTTGCAAATTCGTCTCAGATTTATTCTTAAGTGCTTTACCACGCATACCTTTAAATGGCATGCATGGTAAAGGGGTATGCGTTGCTAAGGTTACCACCCGCCTTCCCTCCCCCTGAACCCTAAAAACGACCCCACCCTCCCCTAATCCCTAAAAACTACCCCATCCCCCTCACTGAGCCCTAAAAACAGCCCCTAAAAAAACCTGAATTCCCCTGAAAACTACCCCGAACCCCCACCATTAAAAACTACCCTAAACACCCCCACCCCTAAAAATAACCCTGAACCCCACCCCTGAAAACTAACCCGAACCCTCACCACCCCTGAAAACTATCCTGAACCCCTAAAAACAACCCCAAACCCCCCACCCTTAAAAACTACCCCAAAACCCCCACCCCTGAAAACTATGCCGAACCCCACCACCCCTGAAAACTACCCTGAACCCCCTCCACCCCTGAAAACTACCCCGAACTCTCACCCCTAAAAACTACCCCGAACCCCCCACTCCTAAAAACTATCCTGAACCCCCCACCCTTAAAACTACCCCGATCCCCCATCACCCCTTAAAACTACCCCGAACCCCCACCACCCCTGAACACTACCCTGAGCCCCCACTACCCCTGAAAACTACCCCAAACCCTCAGCACCCCTTAAAACTACCCCAAACCCCCACTATCCCTTAAAACTACCCAGAACTCCCACCACCCCATAAAACTATCTTGGGCCCCCACCAACCCTGAAAACTACCACAAACCCCCCCCCACAGACCTGCCCCCAGCCCCACTTACATGTCCGTGTCCACTTGACCGCTTCCCGACGGTCCTCTTTCCCCGCCCATTTTGAACACTAGAGCACCTTTGCCTTAACCAACCATGTGCGTGGTTAAGGCAAAGTCGTTGTTCGGGCAAGCGTGGTTACGCTTGCGGGCTCCTGGAACTCGTGGCTCTGGCCTCGTTGTTCCGGATGTTTCCCATATCGGTAGAATTTAAACTTCTTGGTAAGTTTGCTAGTTCAACCATCTTCCTTCAAATAATGGTGATTTTCGATCAAAAGTTAGTCAACATGGTTAATTTTATCCCAGCAGAGGATCAACATTTTTCACAGGGTAAAACTGTGAAAGCCTTAAAACACCCCACAATTGCTAAAATTAGTGTGGTTTCATTACCCTTTATATGTGTTCCTTTTTGTGACCCTCAAAAACAGGCTTTTACTACATGCATTTGAATGGGGAAATGTCCCTGAGTCCTACATGTTGTCGATACTTTGGCCAGCCAGTTAAGAGGTGGTCCCTTTGGAAACCCCCACATTCCTCTTGGGGTCAGAGTGTGCCCACCTTGACCCTTCCTATTTTTTTTTAATTCATCTGCAAGCTACATGGAGCATGCCCCTGAATCCTATAATGGCTGCAACAACATATTATTCAAGTAGTGGCCAGCAAAATAAGGATTGACTAGTCACCTTTAGAGTGATCAATCAGAACATATCTGTTCACACTGACCCTGATTCACAAAGGTAAAATGACACCTTTGTGTAAGTTTTCAATCATTTTCTATTCGCAAAGGTATTTTACTAGTAGTATCTTAATGACACATAAAAAGATAAGAGGGTTCCATCTTTTTAAGTGTGGATAATCTGCAGTCGTAAAGACACTACTAGTAAAATACATTTGTGAATAGCAAACTATTATTTATAAATCAGGCCGAAAGAGTCTAAATATACTAATTTATTTAACCTCTTCATGACCACCTTGTGCACCTCTTTAAACCACAATTTCCTCAAAAGAAGCTGAACGGATTTGCATCAATTTACACAAAGCATGCTATCTAAGTAAAGGTCTATCTTTTGGCCGAATTCAGTTTAATTTTGTAGAGCCATTATTTTCTACAGATGCGATGAAAGTTCCCTATGGGAATTACCATAGAAATCAATGTTTTGGGCCCCCATTGACAGAGCACCCCAGAACTTTCCCAGGAGGAGCAGAGAAGTATGACGATTTTTTGGGGAAGTTTTGTGAAGTTTCTTAGAGCAGCACCAAAGCTATTAGTGAAATAAAAAATACTGGTCCTCTGGAAACTCTAATCTAACTATAACTACACAGTGGTGACCACTGTTGAATGTGTGTTTGTGTGTGTATGTGTGTGTGCATGTGTGTTTGTGTGTGTGTGTGAAAACAGAAACTGTAATTACACTTAAAACATGATACACGAAGACCTCAAATTGTGACAAAATTCGAAACTAGAGGTTTCTAACTAACCCTGGGTGTAAAATCCACTCCGCTTGTGGAGTTTGCGGATTTTTGGCTACTCTGCATTCCGCGTAGAACGCGGAGTTACCAAAAACTCCGCGCTCCGCAGCGGAGCAGAGTTTTTTTTGTGTTTGCACTCTCAAAATGCGTTTTTGCGCCCGGGGGAGTGACTTACCAGGATGCCTGCGATCACTGATGAGATTTCCCATTCTGTTCGCGAGCGCCACAAGAATTGGTAGCCAGCCGCACGTTCCCGCGAGAGTGTGCAATCGCGAACACATAATTCGGGCGCACCATCAGACTTCCGGCGGAAGTTTTGCAAAGATCGTGATCCCGAACATGCAGAATTTGCAATCTGGAGAAGAATCTCTCTCGAGCAGCATCAAAACCTTCTCGAAATAGTGATTTTGATTAACCCCTTCGCTGCTAGGCCTTTTCCCCCCCTGTGCTAAGCCTTTTTTTGGCTATTTGGGGTAGTGCACGCTTAGGCCCCTGTAACTTTTTGACCACATAAGGTATCCACGCCAAATTTGCGTTCTTTTTTTCTAACATCATGGGGATTGTAAAGGTACCCAGGGTTTGTGCATTCCCCTGGAGGGGACCCAGAAATTAGCCAAAATACAGCAACATTTTGTTTTTTGGGGGAAAAATGCGAAAAAAGGGCTGCAGATGAAAGCGTCTTGTTTTTTCTATGCAAATGGCATCAAAAAAGGGGTTGTGGTGCTGAAATCACCATCTTCCCATATTTCAGAGACAAGCAGGCTTTTGTCAGAAAACCAACTATTTTTACACAGTTTTGGCATTTTTCTGGGACATAGCCTATTTTTGCTATTTTTTGTGCTTTTAACCTCCTTCCAGTTAATGGTAGAAATGGGTATGAAACCAATAATGGATCCTGGAAAGCCATACATTTCTGAAAAGTAGACAAAATTCTGAATTCAGCAAGGGGTCATTTGTGTAGATCCTTAAAGTTTTCCTTATAGAAACTAACAGTTAAATGAAGGAAAAATTGAAAATTAGTTAAAAAAACAGCCATTTGTGTCAACGTTTTCACCTGTAACTTCTTCTAATAATGACAGCTATTTGAAAGCAATATACCGTTATATCCGCTGGACCTTTCTGGTTGTGGGGATATATAGGACTTGTAGGTACACTAAGAACCCGACGAACCCAGAGCCAATAACTGAGCAGCATCTTGCAATGGTTTTTTATTATGTACCGGGTATATAGCAATTATTTTGGGAAAATGTATACATGGAAAAATTGTTAGGAAAGACACCTATGTATTTCTGAAATGGGAAAAAAATGTAGATTTTAGAAACAGTAGATATTTGCACATTTCCGAAATTGGGAGTACCCATACTAGCATGAGAATTATAGGTCATTTTTCAAAATGACTTATTTTTTACACATTGTCTTTCATTTGGAAGGCAGAAATGCATCGAAAGTCAATAGGTAATAACAGTTGCTCCACAATTCTGTGTTACCCTAAGTCTCCCGATAAAAATGGTACCTCAATTGTGTGGGTAGGCCTTGTGCCCACAACAGGAAATGGCTCAAAATGCAACGTGGACGTACCACATTTTCACAATGAAAAATTACCCTTTTTTTGCAAAGTGCCTAGCTGTAGTTTTTTAACCCTAGCTCTGCGGGCACTTAGGGAAACCTAGCAAACCTATACATTTTTGAAAACTAGACACCCAGGGGAATTCAGGATGGGGTGACATGACTGGCTCTCACCAGGTTCTGTTACCCAGAATCCCTTGCAAACCTAAAAAATTGGTAAAGAAAACACATTTTCCTCACTTTTCTGTGGTGGAAAGTTCTGGAATCTGCATGGATCCTCAAAATTCCACCCACCCCGCGTTCCCCAAGGTCTTCCGAAAAAAATGGTACCTCACTTGTGTGGGTAGGCCTAGTGCCCGCGACAGGAAGCAGCGCAAAACGCAACATGGACGCACCACATTTTCACAGTGAAAAATGACCCTTTTTTTGCAAAGTGCCTAGCTGTAGTTTTTGAACCCTAGCTCTGCCGGCACCTAGGGAAACCTAGGAAACCTATACATTTTTGGAAACTAGACACCCAGGGGAATCCAAGATGGGGTGACTTGACTGCTTCCCACCAGGTTCTGTTACCCAGAATCCCTCGCAAACCTAAACAATTGTCAAAAAAAACACATTTTCCCCACATTTCTGTGGAGGAAAGTTCTGTAATCTGCGTGGATCCACAAATTTCCACCTTCCTCGCATTCCCCAAAGTCTTATGAGAAAAATGGTACCTCACTTGTGTGGGTCGGCCTAGTGCCTATGACAGGAAACGGCGCAAAACGCAACGTGGTCACACCTCAATTTCGCAGTGAAAAATGACCCTTTTTTGGCAAAGTGCCTAGCTGTAGTTTTTGAACCCTAGCTCTGCCGGCACCTAGGGAAACCTAACAAACCTATACATTTTTGAAAACTAGACACCCAGGGGAATCCAGGATGGGGTGACTTGACTGCCTCCCACCAGGTTCTGTTACCCAGAATCCCTCGCAAACCTAAAATTTTGTCAAAAAAACCACATTTTCCCCACATTTCTGTGGTGGACAGTTCTGGAATCTGCGTGGATCCACAAATTTCCATCCACCCCGCGTTCCCCAAAGTCTTACGAGAAAAATGGTACCTCACTTGTGTGGGTCGGCCTAGTGCCTGCGACAGGAAACGGCGCAAAACGCAACGTGGTCACACCTCAATTTTGCAGTGAAAAATGACCCTTTTTTGGCAAAGTGCCTAGCTGTAGTTTTTGAACCCTAGCTCTGCCGGTACCTAGGGAAACCTAGCAAACCTATACATTTTTGAAAACTAGACACCCAGGGGAATCCAGGATGGGGTGACTTGACTGCCTCCCACCAGATTCTGTTACCCAGAATCCCTCACAAACCTAAAAAATTGTAAAACAAAACACATTTTCCCCACATTTCTGTGGTGGAAAGTTCTGGAATCTGCGTGGATCCACAAATTTCCATCCACCCCGCGTTCCCCAAAGTCTTACGAGAAAAATGGTACCTCACTTGTGTGGGTCGGCCTAGTGCCTGCGACAGGAAATGGCACAAAACGCAATGTGGTCACACCTCAATTTCGCAGTGAAAAATGACCCTTTTTGGCAAAGTGCCTAGCTGTAGTTTTTGAACCCTAGCTCTGCGGGCACCTAGGGAAACCTAGCAAACCTATACATTTTTGAAAACTAGACATCCAGGGAATCCAGGATGGGGTGACTTGACTGCCTCCCACCAGGTTCTGTTACCCAGAATCCCTTGCAAACCTAAAAAATTGCCAACAAAAACACATTTTCCCCACATTTCTGTGGTGGAAAGCTCTGGAATCTGCGTGCATCCACAAATTTCCACCCACCCCGTGTTCCCCAAAGTCTTATGAGAAAAATGGTACCTCACTTGTGTGGGTCGGCCTAGTGCCTGCGACAGGAAACGATGCAAAACGCAACGTGGTCACACTTCAATTTCGCAGTGAAAAATGACCCTTTTTTGGCAAAGTGCCTAGGTGTAGTTTTTTAACCCTAGCTCTGCCGGCACCTAGGGAAACCTAGCTAACCTATACATTTTTGAAAACTAAACATCCAGGGGAATCCAGGATGGGGTGACTTGACTGCCTCCCACCAGGTTCTGTTACCCAGAATCCCTTGCAAACCTAAAAAATTGTCAAAAAAACCACATTTTCCCCACATTTCTGTGGTGGAAAGTTCTGGAATCTGCGTGGATCCACAAATGTCCACCCACCCCGCATTCCCCAAAGTCTTCCGAGAAAAATGGTACCTCACTTGTGTGGGTCGGCCTAGTGCCCGCGACAGGAAACGGCGCAAAACACAACGTGGTCACACCTCAATTTTGCAGTGAAAAATGACCCTTTTTTTGCAAAGTGCCTAGCTGTAGTTTTTAACCCTACCTCTGCCGGCACCTAGGGAAACCTAGCAAACCTATACATTTTTGAAAACTAGACACCCAGGGGAATCCAGGATGGGGTGACTTGACTGCCTCCCACCAGGTTCTGTTACCCAGAATCCCTTGCAAACCTAAACAATTGTCCCAAAAAACACATTTTCCCCACATTTCTGTCGTGGAAAGTTCTGGAATCTGCGTGCATCCACAAATTTCCACCCACCCCGTGTTCCCCAAAGTCTTATGAGAAAAATGGTACCTCACTTGTGTGGGTCGGCCTAGTGCCTGCGACAGGAAACGATGCAAAACGCAACGTGGTCACACTTCAATTTCGCAGTGAAAAATGACCCTTTTTTGGCAAAGTGCCTAGGTGTAGTTTTTTAACCCTAGCTCTGCCGGCACCTAGGGAAACCTAGCAAACCTATACATTTTTGAAAACTAGACACCCAGGGGAATCCAGGATGGGGTGACTTGACTGCCTCCCACCAGGTTCTATTACCCAGAATCCCTTGCAAACCTAAAAATTGTCAAAAAAACACATTTTCCCCACATTTCTGTGGTGGAAAGTTCTGGAATCTGCGTGGATCCACAAATGTCCACCCACCCGCATTCCCCAAAGTCTTCCGAGAAAAATGGTACCTCACTTGTGTGGGTCGGCCTAGTGCCTGCGACAGGAAACGGCGCAAAACACAACGTGGTCACACCTCAATTTCGCAGTGAAAAATGACCCTTTTTTGCAAAGTGCCTAGCTGTAGTTTTTAACCCTACCTCTGCCGGCACCTAGGGAAACCTAGCAAACCTATACATTTTTGAAAACTAGACACCCAGGGGAATCCAGGATGGGGTGACTTGACTGCCTCCCACCAGTTTCTGTTACCCAGAATCCCTTGCAAACCTAAAAATTGTCCAAAAAACACATTTTCCCCACATTTCTGTGGTGGAAAGTTCTGGAATCTGCGTGCATCCACAAATTTCCACCCACCCCGTGTTCCACAAAGTCTTATGAGAAAAATGGTACCTCACTTGTGTGGGTCGGCCTAGTGCCTGCGACAGGAAACGACGCAAAACGCAACGTGGTCACACTTCAATTTCGCAGTGAAAAATGACCCTTTTTGGCAAAGTGCCTAGGTGTAGTTTTTGAACCATAGCTCTGCCGGCACCTAGGGAAACCTAGCAAACCTATACATTTTTGAAAACTAGACACCCAGGGGAATCCAGGATGGGGTGACTTGACTGCCTCCCTCCAGGTTCTGTTACCCAGAATCCCTTGCAAACCTAAAAAAGTGTAAAAAAAAACACATTTTCCCCACATTTCTGTGGTGGAAAGTTCTGGAATCTGCGTGGATCCACAAATTTCCGCCCACCCCGCGTTCCCAAAAGTCTTACGAGAAAAATGGTACTTCACTTGTGTGGGTCGGCCTAGTGCCCGCGACAGGAAATGGCGCAAAACGCAACGTGGTCACATCTCAATTTTGCAGTGAAAAATGACCCTTTTTTGGCAAAGTGCCTAGCTGTAGTTTGTGAACCCTAGCTCTGCCGGCACCTAGGGAAACCTACCAAACACACACATTTCTGAAAAGTAGACACCCGGGGGCTTCCAGGGAGGTATGGCTTGCGTGGATCCCCCAACGTTTCCTTACCCAGAATCCCCTGCAAACCTGATATTTTGCTGAAAAATCACTTTTTCACACATTTTGTGTGGAAAGTGTGGCATCACTGGCCTCACACAAATGTCCTACCACCCAGCGTTCCCCAGGTCTCCCGATAAAAATGGTGCCTCACTTGTGTGGGAGGCCCAAGTACCCACGACAGGCAAGGGCCCAAAGCGTAGTGAGGCGACATCAAAATTGCCTATCTCAAAACCACTTGGTTTTGCAAGGGAGTCACCTGGGTTTTGGCCCCGTGCTTGGCGGCCATCTAGGAAACCTACCAAACCCACACATTTCTGCAAAGTAGACACCCGGGGCTTCCAGGAGGTATGGCTTGCGTGGATCCCCCAATGTTTCCTTAGCCAGAATCCCCTGCAAACCTCAATTTTAGCTGAAAACAATCACTTTTTCAGACATTTTTGTGTGGGAAAGTGTGGCATCACCGGGCTCACACAAATTTCCTACCACCAGCGTTCCCCAGGTCTCCCGATAAAAATGGGGCCTCACTTGGGGGAGGCCCAAGTACCCACGACAGGCAAGGGCCCAAAACGTAGTGAGCGACATCAAAATTGCCTATCTCAAAACCACCTGGTTTTGCAAGGGGGTCACCTGGGTTTTTGGCCCCGTGCTCGGCGGCCATCTAGGGAAACCTACCAAACCCACACATTTCTGCAAAGTAGACACCCGGGGGCTTCCAGGGAGGTATGGCTTGCGTGGATCCCCCAACGTTTCCTTACCCAGAATCCCCTGCAAACCTCAATTTTAGCTGAAAAAATCACTTTTTCACACATTTTGTGTGGGAAAGTGTGGCATCACTGGACTCACACAAATTTCCTACCACCTAGCGTTCCCCCAGGTCTCCGATAAAAATGGTGCCTCACTTGTGTGGGAGGCCCAAGTACCAGCGACAGGCAAGGGCCCAAAACATTTTTGATAGGCAATGTTGATGTTGCCTCAAAACGTTTTGTGTCCTTGCATGTCGCGGGTACTTGGGCCTCCCACACAAGTGAGGCACCATTTTTATCGGGAGACCTGGGGGAACGCTGGGTGGTAGGAAATTTGTGTGAGTCCAGTGATGCCACACTTTCTCACACAAAAATGTCTGAAACGTTGGGGTATCCACGCAAGCCATACCTCCTTGAAAGCCCCCGGGTGTCTAGTTTTCAGAAATGTGTGGGTTTGGTAGGTTTCCCTAGATGGCCGCCGAGCACGGGGCCAAAAACCCAGGTGACCCCTTGCAAAACCAGGTGGTTTTGAGATAGGCAATTTTGATGTCGCCTCACTACGTTTTGGGACCTTGCCTGTCGCGGGTACTTGGGCCTCCCACCCGAGTGAGGCACCATTTTTATCGGGAGACCTGAGGGGACGCTGGGTGGTAGGAAATTTGTGTCAGCCCGGTGATGCCACAACTTACCACCCAAAAATGTGTGAAAAAGGGATTTTTCAGCAAAATGTCAGGTTTGCAGGGGATTCTGGGTAAGAAAATGTTGGGGATCCACGCAAGCCATACCTCCCTGGAATCCCCGGGTGTCTACTTTCAGAAATGTGTGGGTTTGGTAGGTTTCCTAGGTGGCCGCCGAGCCCCAGGCCAAAACGTCATGGGACCCCCTTGCAAAACCAGGTTGTTTTGTGAAAGGCCATTTTGAGGTCGCCTCAATACGTTGTGGGCCCTTGCCTGTCGCGGGTACTTGGGCCTCCCACCCGAGTGAGGCACCAATTTTATTGGGAGACCTGGGGGAACGCTGGGTGGTAGGAAATTTGTGTGAGTCCAGTGATGCCACACTTTCTCACACAAAAATGTCTGAAAAAAGTGATTTTTTCAGCTAAAATTGAGGTTTGCAAGGGATTCTGGGTAAGGAAACGTTGGGGTATCCACGCAAGCCATACCTCCTTGAAAGCCCCCGGGTGTCTAGTTTTCAGAAATGTGTAGGTTTGGTAGGTTTTCCTAGATGGCCGCCGAGCACGGGGCCAAAAACCCAGGTGACCCCCCTTGCAAAACCAAGTGGTTTTGAGTTAGGCAATTTTGATGTCGCCTCACTACGTTTTGGGCCCTTGCCTGTCGCGGGTACTTGGGCCTCCCACACAAGTGAGGCACCATTTTTATCGGGAGACTTGGGGGTACGCTGGGTGGTAGGAAATTTGTGTGAGCCCGGTGATGCCACACTTTCCCACACAAAAATGTCTGAAAAAGTGTTTTTCTCAGCTAAAATTGAGGTTTGCAAGGGATTCTGGGTAAGGAAACGTTGGGGATCCACGCAAGCCATACCTCCTTGGAAGGCCCTGGGTGTCTAGTTTTCAGAAATGTGTGGGTTTGGTAGGTTTCCCTAGATGGCCGCCGAGCACGGGGCCAAAAACCCAGGTGACCCCCCTTGCAAAACCAGGTGGTTTTGAGATAGGCAATTTTGATGTCGCCTCACTACGTTTTGGGACCTTGCCTGTCGCGGGTACTTGGGCCTCCCACCCGAGTGAGGCACCATTTTTATCGGGAGATCTGAGGGGACGCTGGGTGGTAGGAAATTTGTGTCAGCCCGGTGATGCCACAACTTTACCACCCAAAAATGTGTGAAAAAGGGATTTTTCAGCAAAATGTCAGGTTTGCAGGGGATTCTGGGTAAGAAAATGTTGGGGGATCCACGCAAGCCATACCTCCCTGGAATCCCCGGGTGTCTACTTTTCAGAAATGTGTGGGTTTGGTAGGTTTCCCTAGGTGGCCGCCGAGCCCCAGGCCAAAACGTCATGGGACCCCCCTTGCAAAACCAGGTTGTTTTGTGAAAGGCCATTTTGAGGTCGCCTCAATACGTTGTGGGCCCTTGCCTGTCGCGGGTACTTGGGCCTCCCACCCGAGTGAGGCACCATTTTTATCGGAAGACCTTGGGGGACGCTGGGTGGTAGGAAATTTGTGTCAGCCCGGTGATGCCACAACTTTCCCACACAAAAATGTGTGAAAAAAGTAATTTTTTTTCAGCAAAATTTCAGGTTTGCAGGGGATTCTGGGTAGGAAAACGTTGGGGGACCCACGTAAGCCATACCTCGCTGGACTCCCCCGAGTGTCTAGTTTTCAGAAATGTGTGGGTTCGGCAGGTTTCCTAAGATGGCCGCCGAGCCCAGAGCCAAAAACCTCACTGGTGTGGGTGGTTCAAGTACCCGCAACAGGCAAGGGCCCAAAACGTATTGATGAGACATCAAAATGATCTATCACAAAACAAGCTGGTTTTGCAAGGGAGTCACCTGGGTTTTGGCCTCGGGCTCGGCGGCCATCTTGGAAACCTACCAAACCCACACATTTCTGAAAACTAGACACCCGGGGAGTCCAGCGAGGTATGGCTTGCATGCATCCCCCAACGTTTTCCTACCCAGAATGCCCTGCAAACCTCAAATTTAGCTGAACAAAATCACTTTTTTCTCAGATTTCTGTGTGGGAAAGTTCTGGAATCTACGTGGATCCACAAATTTCCTACCACACAGTGTTCCCCATGTCTTCCGATAAAATGATACCTCACTCGCGTGGGTGGGTCAAGTACCCTCGACAGGAAAGGGCCCAAAACCTATTGAGGCGACATCAAAATTACCTATCACAAAACAACCTGGTTTTGCAAGGGGGTTCCCATGAGTTTTTGGCCCTGGGCTCGGTGGCCATCTAGGAAACCTACCAAACCCACACATTTCTGAAAACTAGACACCGGGGAGTCCAGCGAGGTATGGCTTGCATGGGTCCCTAACGTTTTCCTACCCATAATCCCCTGCAAACCTCAAATTTAGCTGATAAAATCACTTTTTCTCAAATTTCTGTGTGGGAAAGTTCTGGAATCTACGTGGATCCACAAATTTCCTCCCACCCAGCGTTCCCCGGGTCTCCTGATAAAAATGATACCTCACTCGCGTGGGTGGGTCAAGTACCCGCGACAGAAAAGGGCCCAAAACCTATTGAGGCGACATCAAAATTACCTATCACAAAACAACCTGGTTTTGCAAGAGAGGTCACCTGGGTTTGTCCCCGGGCTCGGCAGCCATCTTGGGAAACTACCAAACCCAAACATTTCTGAAAGCTAGACACCCGGGGAGTCCAGCGAGGTATGGCTTGCGTGGGTCCCATAACGTTTTCCTACCCAGAATCCCCTGCAAACCTCAAATTTAGCTGAAAAAAATCACTTTTTCCATACATTTTTGCGTGGGATCACCGTGCCGGCACAAATGTCCAACACCCAGCGTTCCCCTTGTTCTCCCGAGTAAAATGATACCTCACTTGTGTGGGTGGGCCAAAGGCCTGTGACTGGGAAGAGCCCAAAACATAGGGATTTAAGGTATAGCACCGAGAATTCTAAGCACTACATTTTTTTAAAAATACGTTTTTAGCCAGATCTGCTTTGGACACAAACACAAGTGAGGTATCATTTTACTCGGGGAACAAGGGCAACGCTGGGTGGTAGGACATTTGTGCCAGCACGGTGATTCCATGCAAAAATATGTGGAAAATATGTTTTTTCAGCTAAATTTGAGGTTGCAGGGATTCTGGGTAGGAAACGTTGGAGATCCACGCAAGCCATACCTCATTGGACTCCCCAGGGTGTCTAGTTTTCAGAAACATGTGGGATTGGTAGGTTTCCCTAGATGGCGGCGAGCCCGGGCCAAAAACCAGGTGCCCCCAAAACCAGGTAGTTTTGTTATAGGTAATTTTGAAGTCTCCACAATACGATTTGGGCCATTTCCTGTTTCAGCCCCTATGCCTACCCACACAAGTGAGGTACCATTTTTATCGGGAGCCCTGGGGGAACGCAGGGTGGTAGGAAATTTGTGGATCCACGCAGATTCCAGAACTTTCCCACACAGAAATTTGAGTAAAAAGTGATTTTTTTCAGCTAAATTTGAGGTTTGCAGGGCATTCTGGGTAGGAAAACGTTTGGGGACCCATGCAAACCATACCTCGCTGGACTCCCCCAGGTGTCTAGTTTTCAGAAATGTGTGGGTTTGGTAGGTTCCCTAGATGGCCGCTGAGCCCGGGGCCAAAAACTCAGGTGACCCCCCTTGCAAAACCAGCTTGTTTTGTGATAGGTAATTTTGATGTCTCCTCAATACGTTTTGGGCCCTTGCCTGTCGCGGGTACTTGACCCACCCACGCGAGTGAGGTATCATTTTTATCGGGAGACCTGGGGGAACGCTGGGTGGTAGGAAATTTGTGGATCCACGTAAATTCCAGAACTTTCCCACACAGAAATTTGAGAAAAACGTGATTTATCCAGCTAAATTTGAGGTTTGCAGGGGATTCTGGGTAAGAACATTTTGGAGGACCCACGCAACCCATACCTCGCTGGACTCCTCCGGGCGTCTAGTTTTCAGAAATGTGTGGGTTGGGTAGGTTTCCCTAGATGGCCGTCGAGCCCGGGGCCAAAAACTCATGGGACCCCCCCATGCAAAACCAGGTTGGTTTGTGATAGGTAATTTTGATGTCGCCTCAATAGGTATTGGGCCCTTGCCTGTCGCGGGTACTTAACCCATCCACACAAGTGAGGTACCATTTTTCACGGAAGACTTTGGGGGACGCGGGGTGGGTGGAATTTTGTACATCCACGCAGATTCCTGAACTTTCCACCACAGAAATATGAGGAAAATGTGTTTTTTGGACATATTTTTAGGTTTGCAAGGGATTCTGGGTAACAGATCCTGGTGAGAGCCAGCCAAGTCACCCCATCCTGGATTCCCCTGGGTGTCTAGTTTTCAAAAATGTATAGGTTTGCTAGGTTTCCCTAGGTGCTGGCAGTGTTAGGGTTCAAAATCTACAGCTAGGCACTTTGCAAAAAAGGGTCAGTTTTCACTGTGAAAATGTGGTGTGTCCACGTTGCGTTTGGGCCGTTTCCTGTCGCGGGCACTAGGCCTACCCACACATGTGAGGTGCCATTTTTCTCGGAAGACTTTGGGAACGCGGGATGGGTGGAAATTTGTGGATCCACGCAGATTCCAGAACTTTCCACCACAGAAATGTGAGGAAAATGTGTTTTTTTGACAAATGTTTCGGTTTGCAAGGGATTCTGGGTAACAGAACCTGGTGAGAGCCAGTCAAGTCACCCCATCCTAGATTCCCCTGGGTATCTAGTTTTCAAAAATGTATAGGTTTGCTAGGTTTCCCTAGGTGCCGGCAGAGTTAGGGTTCAAAATCTACAGCTAGGCACTTTGCAAGAAAAGGGTCCGTTTTCACTGTGAAAATGTGGTGTGTCCATGTTGCGTTTCGGGCCGTTTCCAGTCGCGGCCACTAGTCCTACCCACACAAGTGAGGTACCATTTTTCTCGGAAGACTTTGGGGAACGCTGGGTGGGTGGAATTTTGTGGATCCACGCAGATTCCAGAACTTTTCACCACAGAAATGTGAGGAAAATGTGTTTTTTTGGACACATTTTTAGGTTTGCAAGGGATTCTGTGTAACAGAACCTGGTGAGAGCCAGTCAAGTCAGCCCATCCTGGATTCTCCTGGGTGTCTAGTTTTAAAAATGTATAGGTTTGCTAGGTTTCCCTAGGTGCTGGCAGAGCTAGGAACCAAATTCAACAGGTAGGCACATTCCGAAAAAAAGTCAGTGCCTAGTGGGCTTTCTGCCGCCCTGGGGAGGGGGGAAATCAGGGGCTATTGCCCCTATATGCCCCCGAGGGGGGCAGAAAGACTGTGGCTATTCTTTTGGGTGGTCGGGGGCATTGGGATGCCCATTCTGGACAGCCCCCACCCCTGTGTATAAAAAAGCCAGCATCATCGCTGGCACATAGTGTGCCCCCCCGGGGGGCAGATCAGGGGCTACTGCCCCCATCTGCCTCCTGGGAGGGGCAGAAAGACAGTGGCATCGTTTTTGGGGTGGCTGGGGGCATTGACATGTCCATTCTTGGCAGCCCCCACCCCGAACTTTGTAAAAAAAAAATCCCTGGTGGCTGGTGGGCTTTCTGCCCCCCCCCCCGGCGGGTGCAGATAAGGTGCTATTGCCCCATCTGCCTCCCAGGGGGGGGCAGAAAGACTGTAGCATTTTTTTTGGGGTGGGGGCATTGACATGCCCATTCTGGGCAGCCCCCACCCCTACCTATATATACAAAAAAAATCCCTGGCGCCTAGTGGGCTTTCTGCCCCCTCCCCGGGGGGGGCAGATCAGGGCCTATTGCCCCCATCTGCCTCCTAAGGGGGCAGAAAGTCTTTTTTTCTTTGGGGGTAGGGTGGGGGCATTTGCATGCCCATTCTGGACAGCCCCCACCCCGGGCCTATAAAAAAATAATCCCTGGCATCTAGGGTGTTTCTGAACCCCGGGGGCAGATTGGTGGCCACTGCCACCATATGCCCCCGGGGGGCAGAAAGACTGGAATTTTGTGGGGGAGGGGTGGGGGCATTGGCATGCCCATCTTGGGCAACCCCCACCCCTAAATTTATTGAGGGGAATAAAAACCCTGGTGTCTAGTGGGCTTTCTGCCCCCCAGGAGGGGCAGAAAGACTGTACCTTTGCGTCGAGGGGTGGGGGCATTGGCATGCCCATATTGGGCAGCCACTACCCCAAATTATAATAAAAAAAAAATCCCTGGTATCTAGTGGCCTTTCTGCCCCCCCGGGGGGGCAGAAAGACTAATTTTGTGGCCGGGGGGGTGGGGGCATCGGCATGCCCGTTTTGGGCAGCCCCCACCCCTAATAGATATCCCATAAAAAATCCCTGGTGTCTAGTGGGCTTTCCACCCCCCCCGGGGGGGCAGATTGGGGGCTACTGCCCCCATCTATCCCCCAGGGGGGGCAGAAAGACTAATCATGCGAAAAATGTTATGGGGGAGCAAAGGCCCTTGCCCAAGGGGCCGCTCCCCATCCCTGGTGCCTAGTGGGTGGATCCTGCTTGGGGATCGCCCTCCTGGGGCGATCCCCAAGCAGGGATCCACTAGGAGAGGTACCATTGGAAAGGTGAGATTCTCCCTTTCCAACGATCTCTCTCCTGAGTTTCTACGTGCTCAGGGGCTGAGATAGCCCCTGAGCACGTAGAAACTGAAACTGAAATGAGCCTCTTGGCTAATTTCAGTTTCAGTTTCACTGAAATGACATCAGCGCAACGTGCGCGCCGATCGTCATTTCAGGGAAACCAGGGGGGGGCCTCGGGAGCTGGGGAAGCTCTTCCCCAGCTCCCGAGGCTCTTTTGGCATAAAGGGAATCCCTCTGGTGCGCGCACCAGAGGGATTCCAGGGGCTGTGTGTCATGATGAGCTGGACTCGTCATGAGCACACGACCACTGTGTGCCATGACGAGTCCAGCTTGTCATGAGCACAGAAGGGGTTAAAAAAACTCCTCAGATTGACATTTGGCTGTACTTTTTTGTGCAAGGAGTGTTTTATCTTTTTTAACTTTTTTTTTTAAGAGGAAGGACGTGCTTCAGAGTCTCCAATTTCCTGTTCCTGTCCAGCTCGCTTCTCCCAGTGCTTTGTCCATCTCCTGTTCACTTTTCATTTGGATTTGGAGCTGGAAGGATCACTCTTTGTGGCTGCTGCATCATATATCATTGGATTTGAGGACTTTTGAATCTGAGATTTCACAAGTAAGTCAGAAAATTGGCGTTGTTTGTTTGATTGGGGCATTGCACATACATTTTGTTTGTACTTTTCCTCTTTTTAAAAAAAAATTATTGTGGTGGGTGGCCTGTAGTTCAGTAGGAGCCTAGTTGTTTCTTTGTAAGTAATTTTTCATCTTTTATAAAGGAAACATGTTGCACAGTTCACTGCATTTTCTCCAACTTTTGAAATTAATTAATTTGCAATATTTATTTAATTCACTAGCCCAGTAGTCTGCCAATACTATTGGCCATTCAGCCAGTATGCCCAGAGCTATTCATTGGTGCATGAAACAACTGTTTCTGTGGTGTCTGTTGAATTTAAACATTATTTAGGGCATGGATGGCATTGGATTGAATTGCAAAATGATTTTTTGGGGGGTATTTCACTTTTTTCGTGTTTGTTAAATAAATGCCTTTGTTGGATGTGTGTGGTGTGGTTGTTGTGTAACTTGCAAACCTTTTTTTGCCCTGTGGATTTTCGTTTTTGCATTGTTCATTAAAGCTGTGTTGTTTAGCATGCCTCCTTTGTCTGGCCATATGGCCTGCTTGAGTTCATTGTTTTCCAGGCCTCCTGCTTGTTGTGAGTGACCATGTGGCTGGTGGCCATTTTGTGGTGGTAGTTAGTGTGCTGCCTTTGCCATAGGCCTGCATGTCTTTCCTTTGTTCCTCTTGGCTTACTTCTTGTTGTTGTTGTGGCCTGGCCATGTGGCTGGTAGCCATTTTGTGAAGGCAGCCAGTTTGCTTTTGCCAAAGGCCTCCATTGTCTGTCTTCCCTTTCTTGTTGTTGTGGTGGCCTGGCCATGTGGCTGGCGGCCATTTCGTGAAGGCAGCCAGTGTGCTTTTGCCATAGGCCTGCATTGTCTGTCTTCCCTTTCTTGTTGTTGTGGCCTGGCCATGTGGCTGGCGGTCATTTTGTGAAGGCAGTCAGTGTGCTTTTGCCACAGGCCTGCATTGTCTGTCTTCCCGTTCTTGTTGTTGTGGTGGCCTGGCCATGTGGCTGGCGGCCATTTTGTGAAGGCAGCCAGTGTGTTTCTGCATTAGGCCTGCAAGCCTTCTTTGTGGTGCCCATGCCTTGTTGTTGATTTGCATGCATTTTTTTCTTCTTTTACCCAGCAAAAAATGCAGCACAGTTCACTACATTTTCTAATTTATTTGCAATATTATTGATTTGAATTGATTCACTATGTGGCCTAGTCTGCCAATGGGTTTTCCAACCAATAGGCCCAGAGCTACTCATGGGTGCATCAAATACATGTTTCTGTGGTGTCTGTTGAATTTAAACATCATTTAGGGCATGGATGGCATTGGATTGAATTGAAAAATGTGTTTTTTGGGGGGTATTTCACTTTTTGCGTGTGTGTTGAATAAATGCCTTTGCTGGATGTGTGTGGTGTGGTTGTTGTGTAACTTGCAAATTATTTTTTACTGCTTCCATCCCCATTGCCAGCTGCAGCTCCCTGAATGCTGCATCCCACGTGATGCACAATGCCAAACAGGTTCCATCCATTACATTTGTATTTTTGTTTTTGTTCTTTTTCTTTCCTATCCTTCCTGAGTGTACACAGTACACCATGAAAGCCCTTGTTGTCAAAGTCTCACAAATGGCTACACTGTTGTTATGTTTGTTTAATAACTGAGTTAATAAAATGTAATAATATTAATAATAACACTAACAAGTGTGACCACACACTAAGTTATATATTATATTTGTTTGTTTGTACTAGTAGTAATTGAACCACAACAATAAATGCTGCATTTCACTGATGTTCTTCTTGCTTCTTTGCTTTTAGGTGCACAAAAGAGGAGGAGGCGTCATCGCCCATTGGACTGCCAGACAGAAGTCCTGCTGCGCACAACGTCACGTGACGTGTGACCACAGATATCTCTTCAACTTGTGCCACTGCGTGATGCTGACATCTGAAGAAGATGGCCCCAAAGAAAGGTACCAGGTCCTCCAGTACCAAGAAAGTTGCCCTTGAGAAGAAGGAACTGCCACTAACCAAGAATGGTGTGCTGGCCAAGATCTTTTTTGGGAAACAAAAAATTGCACCTGCAGCAGCGGTGTCAGGGGAGCAAGCTGGGAGCAGCACCCCGCATCAGTGGACCCACCCCACCAACCTAGGCCCAAGCCCATGTCTGTCACAGAGGCAGCCAGTCTAATCACGAGCAGTGATGTTGAAATTGACTTATCGTTATCGCAAAGTAGTACCCAATCAACGCAGGAAACTCAGATAAGTGGACAACAAGAGCCGCAACCACCAGCCCCAATAGTAGTTGTTCCTCCCGAAGTAGGGGATGTTCAGGAAATCGAGCTTCCAGCAGAGGAAGAAGAAGAGCAAGCCACTCTTTCAGAAGATTCATTGTCTTCCAGATCCCCAGCAAGGAAAAGGAGGGTTAGTCCATCGAGTTCTTCTGCAAGTCCCCCTTCTGATGATCTAGACGCCACTTGGAAGCCACCACCTCAGTCTGAGAGTGAGACACGCCAAGAGACAAGGATAGGGAAAAGGAAGCTTCCAGAAGTCCTTAGAGTTATGGAGGTACATGTAGAAGAGGAGGATGATGATGATGACGAGCCAGTCATCATGGACATTAGTCCCGCTCCAGTGGAGACCGACATTACCCCATCTCAAAATGCTGTGAGGGATGTGGCATGGATACCACCAACACAGGTAACATCAACACCACCTCCAGCTTCCATATTTGCATTTGTAAAGGCCCGGCAGCGACCTACATCCAGCCCAACCACCGCAGTAGAAGTAGGTACTGCAGAGAGTCAAACTCCACGCCCACCTACCAGTTCATCCGGCATTGGAAGTGGCACCAGCAGCTCCAGAAAGTTCAGCTCTCCAGTTTGGGACTTCTTTCCGGTTAGCAGGAAGGAGGTGAACATTGCGATATGCTCCATTTGTGGACAAGGTGTTAGTCGGGGTAAGCTTGGTACAAACTATGGTACCGGAGGCCACCAACCCATCTGAAAAAACACCACTTGATCCATTGGGAGGCGCACCTTAGGGGCCAAATAACTGCACCCATTGTTGTTGGTGGGGATGAAGGAGTAGAAGATCTGATCACGGTGGAAGGTGAACAAGAGGGAGACATTTTCTCTGGTACACAAAGTAGCCCTGTCCCCAGCGGCCAGATCTGCATCAGCAACATCTCAGTGGCACAAGAGTAAGAGTCAGGCTGAGACACCAAGGGGTTCCAGGCAAAAGAGTACAGCAACGAAACGTGGGTTGAGCCTAACAACATCTGGCATCAAGAAGATGTCACCTGCATCAGTGGCACCAGAAAAGAAAAAAATCCAGGCTACCATTGTCAGCATGTTTAGGTCGGAGGGGCAGTACGAACGCAACAACTCAATGGCACGTTTGTACAATGCGAAGCTGGCTAAAATGTTAGCGCTGGACCTTCTCCCTTTTTCTTTTGTGGAAGGGGTGGGTTTTCTTGAATTTGTGACAGCCATCTGCCCAAAATGGAACATTCCCAGACGGTCCTATTTCGCCAGAGTTGCTGTTCCAGCACTACATCATGATGTGCTGGAATTGCTTGGACAAGCTTTGCAGCAGAGTGCTGTTCACACTATCCACCTGACAACAGACCTGTGGACCAGTTGCCAAGCCACTGATTACATGTGAATCACTGCACACTGGATCTCTTTTGTGGGGGTTCGAGAAAAGATATCTGCAGGTGTTGACACTGTTGAGATTTTTAATGCCACTCGGAAACATGCAGCTGTAGCCATGTTCGCCATGGAGAAATCTCATACTGCTGCAAACATTTTGGAAGAGTTTAACAGCAAGGTCTTTGAATGGCTGCACCCAAGAGGGCTTAACATTGGTTTTGTTGCCACGGACAATGGCAGTAATATAGTTAGAGCCATGTACGATGGTGGCTATTTCAGGGTCCTGTGTTTGGCGCACTGCATTAACATTATTGTTCAAGACTTTCTGAAAAAAGAAGACTGAGTCAGCAACTAACTGACCACCTGCAGAAGAATCTGCACACATTTCAGCCATTCTTTTAAAGCCCAGAAGCATCTGAGGATCATTCAACGTGAGCATAGAGTGCCAGTTAAAGAACTCATCCAGGAGGTGCCAACATGTTGGAACTCAACTTATTACAAGCTTGAACGTCTTTTTGAGCAGTACAGACCAATCAATGAATATATCATGCAAAGAGGGGATGCTACTGTGAAAGGCATGACCGTTGAGATGGACCAATGGAGCCTAGTTAAATGTTTGTCAGAGATGCTACTTCCTTTCGAGCTCTTCACACGTGAAGTCAGCAAAGAGGACTGTACTATGGGCCAAGCTATCCCATTGTTGCACATGCTACAAGAACAACTGAAGGGGGTTTCTGCAATGTACGCAGGTGTGGAGGAAAAAAAAGAAGCATATGAGTTGGTGGAGAGCTTAACCCTTCGCTTATCTGGAAATACAAGGGTGCAAAAAGACATTGTGTCATCCAACTATTACATTTCTGCCACAATTCTGGATCCACGGTACAAAGCAGTACTGAACACTAACACATTGATTCCTTTTTCAGAAGTGCATGTTGCCAAGTACAAAACTTGGATAGCTGCAGAAGCCACTCGCTTAGAAAAAGAACGGCTGGGAATTAGAGGCCTGCTACTCCAGCCCACAACAAGTACTGCAGGGCAGCCGGCGTCAAGTTCAACTTCAGAGCCTGAGGGCAATGAGGTTGGCTCACAGCAGTCAAAACCACCAACAACACCAAGAACAACATCAACAACAGCAAGAACAGGATCATCAGCCCCAGTAAAATCGGAACAGGAATGGTATGTACGGCAAGGGCTTGTTAGGTCCAGTGCTGAGGCAAAGGCAAAAGAGGCAGAGCAAAGCAGAGCACCCCTGAGCATTGAGCGGATGGTCCAGGCCTATCTGGATGTCCCAACAGAGGTCTACATTGATCAAAACCCATTGGTGTAGTGGTTTGGGAAAAGGGGCCAATGGCCAGTGCTCAGCAGGCTGGTGATAAACTATCTGGCTTGCCCTGTCGCAAATGTCTCTTCTGAGTGTGTTTTAAGTGCTGGCGGTGCCGTTGTAACAGTGAAAAGGACCAGTCCCTCACCCCAAAGCGTGGAGAGGTTAACCATGATCAAAATGAATCAGCACTTTATACCACCAGATTACACCATACCTAAAGTAGCACAGCAGGAAGATGATGACAGCGACTTAGGTCATGGAAGTAGTGTGTTAGATGGCCTACTTCTCGGTGAACCACCAGAGTTTGAGGACGAGCTCTACTTCCCTGACAACTAGGCTTTCAGTTTCAACTTGTTACTTTTTCTTTCTTCCTTATTTACTTTTATTATTTGTGTGTGTCTCTGTCTTTCTGGTTCGAATCACAACAAATCCATCACCACAGTCTTACTCTTTTATTGCCGGATTGGAGTTGCAACTGTGTGCAGTCTTTAAGAAGTCCACTCCTCTGAGTCCTGCTCCAGTCCACTCCTCCTGACTCGCCCTAAATCAATTTCCCTCAAGCCAGACATTGGATGGAGAATAGTACAAGAAATGTGTGCCTGCCTTGTCGAGTCCCTCCAAAGAACATGACTAATTGACTATAGCTATCTTCCTTTCCGAGCTAGGAGGGACTGCCCCTTAAGGACAGGTAATGATGATGGCGTGCATTGGACGCTGACTCTGAGTGATTGGTGTTTGTGCTGTTGTTGTTGTGCATAAAGTTTACTAGTATTTCATCTATTCTACACACAAAAAAGTGACTCAAGTAAATGTTTCCCTTCTTGTTGTTTAATAACAAAATTGTACTTCTACTGCAGGCCGATCCATTGTATTTTTGAATATGGAATCTGTACTCACTCGGTACACTACAGAGTTGGACACCATGATGACCATACTATAGTCATCGCAGTCAGTCAGTAGGATCGGAGATGATTGATGGAATAACTTGCGGCGTTTCATGAAGTGGCCTAAAAGGTAAACAAGTCAACAACAACCACAGCAGACCTACATGTCTGTGTAGTGGTGGAGGCGAGTGTAGTGGTATGACTGTCAGCGGTGCATTGATTTATTTACTTAATTTGGAAAATGCTATGTTGCTCTATATGTGTGCTCTGTCTGGCTCAAAATCTAAGCTAAGTGGAGGTTGGGTGGGCGCCGCGGACCTGCTCTGTCCTGCTGTTGTTGTAGGTTAATGCTGGAAACGGAGTAGACATGATTTAGTCATGCCGCCTCTGAAAGTGATCTTGTTGCACTCCTCCGTAATTTATGGATTTCAACTTTACTTTTCGCCTTGATTTTTCAATATCCAATTTGTTTTTCCATCTACACCTACAGGCCGGAGTTTACCCTGTGCTATACTGGGAAAAACAACTCACACTTACCTTACCAATCTGCATCCGCCAGGCAGGTAGTGGCACCCAAGATTGACGGATGGAGCGTCCATGGAAGGAAGGACCAAGAGGAATGCAGAGATGTAACTCCCCAAATTGTCCATAACATAGTAACTTAGTATAATTCATCATCTTTTAATTAATTTGATTAATTTTTTCTCTTCAATCATTACGACTGTGTGTGTTGTTTATTATGTTTACTCTTTGCTTATATATTTGACCCCTACATCTATTTTTTAATTTTCTTTGCTAGCTTTAAAAAGAAGCCCGGTACAACAGAACATAAAATGTATGTAATTTGGGTCTCTCTGAGGGCAGACAGGCAAGGCAATTGCATATTAATAATTAATAATTAATAATTAATGTTGCCCTGTACTACCTGTCTAGTACTACTTATCATTAACCATCAAGTCATCATGCATGCATTTCCTTTTTCTCCCTTAACAGATTTATGATGGTCGACGCCAAGATTGTGTGTTGTCCATGTGTAGTGTTTGTCTTTGTCAAACCTTTCCCTCAAATACCCCTTCCCAACCATTCATCAAACCCTAACCCTCTTCCCCCGGGCTGTGTGATTTATATTGAGGTGTGACTAAATTAAATTTACATCAATAATTGATCACACACTTGCTGGGGCGGATGTGGTGAAAGCAAAACTAACTAAAGGCAGGACGAGGATCTTCTTCTGCTCTAAGTATATATATATTCACTGAAAAAACCATAGGTTTCAGGCACGTTATAGTTAGAAATTAGCATTTAAAAAACCTTAGAAATTCACTGAAAAAACCATAGGTTTTAGGGACAGTTATAGTTAGTTGGACATTGCACTCGTACAAAACCCGTGAAATTCCCCCGTTATAGTTAGTTCAGCTAACTATAACTTGCGCCCCTGCAATGCACTGCTGATGACGTCACATATTACATCACTCATGACATGGTCAGTGACATCACTGATGACATCACTGATGACATCTCAAATGACATCACTGATGACATCATGCAGTGACTGTGTGTTTCTATAAAGTTTAAATATGTTTACTATATATGCCAAGGTGTATTGAATAATGAGTGGGTGTATAATTGTCTGGATGGATGATTTAGTAGGTGCGTGACTGACTCTATAAGTGAGTGATTAAACGTATCTTACTAAATGCATGGGTTAGTGACTAAACTGTGTGAATGTCTTTATCCGTCTGTCTGTTGGTGTGTAAGTGGCTGCATGGGTTTGTAAATAGCTACATGAGTGTCTATATGAGTTATTGATTGGTTGTCTGAGTATCTGTATGGGTGCCTGAGTGTTTGTGTGGATGGGGTGTGTGTGACTGCACATAGATGTATCAGTGGGTGATTCACTGGGTGCATGGTTTCAAGAGTGCATCTGTGATGGACTGTATGGGTTAATGAGTGTGTGTATGGGTGTGTTAGTGAATGAATATATATCTCGGTGGTACATGTGTGAGTAACTACATATGTGAAAGGCAGTATATATGTGTGTTGGAGTATCTAAATGGGTATAAGTGAGAGTGTGTGATTGTGACAGTGGCTGTATGGATGAGTGTGTACTTGTATTAGTGATTGTATAAGAGCGTAAGAATGTGCTAGTATTTGTATGAGTAAGTGAGCTGGTGTGTGTATAACTGTATAGGTGAGTAAATGGCAGTGTGATTAATTATTTGCATGACTGACTAGGTGTGTGAGTACCTCTATGGATGAGTGGCGGTGTGTGAGTGTCTATGTAGGTGTATGAGTGCATATGATAGTCCTGTACTGAGTGACCATAAGTATGAGTGACTGTACAGGTGAGTGAGTGGATGTGTGTGTAGACCTAAGAATCAGTGAGTGGGTATGTAGTTATTGGTGTTGGAGTGTCTATGGTTTTGAGAATGGCAGTCTGTAATTTAGAGTGGGTGTATCAAAAGTTATATTAGGGTGTGAGAAGATGCATGAAATTATCACATGGATGATGTCATGGATGATGTCATCAGTGATGTCATTTGAGATATCATCAGTGATGTCATCAGTGATGTCACTGACCATGTCATGAGTGATGTAATATGTGACGTCATCAGCAGTGCATTGCGGAACGCGCGTTGTTATAGTTAGCTGAACTAACTATAATGGGGGAATTTCACGGGTTTTGTACGAGTGCAATGTCCAACTAACTATAACTGTCCCTAAAACCTATGGTTTTTTCAGTGAATTTCTAAGGTTTTTTAAATGCTAATTTCTAACTATAACGTGCCTGAAACCTATGGTTTTTCAGTGAATTTCAAAGGTTTTTAAATGCTAATTTCTAACTATAACGTGCCTGAAACCTATGGTTTTTTCAGTGAATTTCAAAGGTTTTTAAATGCTAATTCCTAGCTATAACATGTCAGAAACATATGGTTTTTTTCAGTGAATTTCAAAGGTTTTGTAAATGACAATTTTTAAATGTATTAATTGTTATATTTATTTTTTTGATACTGATTTACTACATTTTTTTAAACGATTTATTTTTAGATATTTTATTTTTTAAATTACATTGTAATTACATTATACATTACATTACAAAATATACTTTCTCAGAATGAATGACTTTAGTTTAAATACTTTGCAAATAGGCAATAGACTTTTAAGTACAGTAGTTACAGTTGTTGCAATGGGCAACACAATTTCAAACACAATGCAACATTGAGCTCAATGTGAATTTCTAGTTAAATGCAATTAGTTACTTTATGGATTACTTTTCTAACCACAGGACTGGATCCTAGATTCAGTCCTGGGACATCTCCTGTAAACAGTTGAGTAAAAGCGTTTTGGTTACAGTAGTGCTTTTTAAGGAATATTATTGTATTTTAAAAGTTGACAGAAACTTTTTCACATAGAGTCACCAATGTTATCCTATGGGAGGAAATTCACTTAGCAGGTAAGTAGTGTTATTGTTACTTTTTCTTACTCAGTGGTGGATCCTAGATCCAGCACTGGTGCATCTCCTGTAAACAGTTGAAAGAATGCGTTTAAGTCATACAGGCGATTTTTAAGAAATATTTGTAGTTTGTGAAAATCAACACTTTGAAACTTTTCTGCTGAAAACCAGACAATGGATTCCTATGGAAGGAAATACAAGTTACTGGTAAGTACGATTAGAATTACTTTTCAGGGTCAGTGCTGGGCTAAAAGATGCAGCACTGGGTTCTCTCCTGATAACAGGTGAGTAAATTGGAATTCATAGTTCGGCTGATTTTAGAGGAATATTATAAAGTTCCAAAACTCCACACTTAGAAGAATTTCCAAGTGAAACCAGTCAATGTTACCCTATGGAAGGTTATTCAAGTTACTGGTAAGTACGGTTAAAATTACTTTTCAGGATCAGTACTGGGCTCGAAGATGCAGCACTGAGGTCTCTCCTGATAACAGGTGAGTAAATCGGAATTCGTAGTTCTGCTGATTTTAGAGGAATATTTGTATGTTTCAAAATCGACACTTAGAAACTTTTTCAGCAAAAGCAGGCAATGATATCCTATGGAAGGAAATTCAAGTTACTGGTAAGTACGGTTAAAATTACTTTTCAGGATCAGTACTGGGCTCAAAGATGCAGCACTGAGGTCTCTCCTGATAACAGGTGAGTAAATCGGAATTCGTAGTTCGGCTGATTTTAGAGGAATATTTGTATGTTTCAAAAATCGACACTTAGAAACTTTTTCAGCAAAAAGCAGGCAATGATATCCTATGGAAGGAAATTCAAGTTACTGGTAAGTACGGTTAAAATTACTTTTCATGATCAGTACTGGGCTCAAAGATGCAGCACTGAGGTCTCTCCTGATAACAGGTGAGTAAATCGGAATTCGTATTTCGGCTGATTTTAGAGGAATATTATAAAGTTCCAAAACTCCACACTTAGAAGAATTTCCAAGTGAAACCAGTGAATGTTAGCATATGGAAGGAAATTCAAGTTACTGGTAAGTACTGTTAAAATTACTTTTCAGGATCAGTACTGGGCTCAAAGATGCAGCACTGAGGTCTCTCCTGATAACAGGTGAGTAAATCGGAATTCGTATTTCGGCTGATTTTAGAGGAATATTATAAAGTTCCAAAACTCCACACTTAGAAGAATTTCCAAGTGAAACCAGTCAATGTTAGCCTATGGAAGGAAATTCAAGTTACTGGTAAGTACGGTTAAAATTACTTTTCAGGACCAGTACTGGGCTCAAAGATGCAGCACTGAGGTCTCTCCTGATAACAGGTGAGTAAATTGGAATTCCTATTTCGGCTGATTTTAGAGGAATATTTGTATGTTTCAAAAATCAACACATAGAAACTTTTTCAGCAAAAAGCAGGCAATGATATCCTATGGAAGGAAATTCAAGTTACTGGTAAGTACGGTTAAAATTACTTTTCAGGATCAGTACTGGGCTGAATGATGCAGCACTGAGGTCTCTCCTGATAACAGGTGAGTAAATCAGAATTCGTATTTCGGCTGATTTTAGAGGAATATTATAGAGTTCCAAAACTCCACACTTTGACTGGTTTCACTTGGAAATTCTTCTATGTTAGCCTATGGAAGGATATTCAAGTTACTGGTAAGTACGGTTAAAATTACTTTTCAGGACCAGTACTGGGCTGAAAGATGCAGCACTGAGGTCTCTCCAGATAACAGGTGAGTAAATCGGAATTCGTATTTCGGCTGATTTTAGAGGAATATTTGCACAATGGTGAAGGGAGGGCGCGGGGCCTGAGGTGACATCTGTGCAAACGCGCCCGTGGCGCGTTTTAAGTTGGGGATTAAGTCCCCTTGAATCATGAGGGTCCCTGGGGCCAACTAGCCCACCAGGAACCTCCAGTATGCGCCAGGGGCTGCATTGCAGAGATGTGTACAGAGGCCACACCCCTTTTACACCTCTCTGCAACGCAGCTCTGTGGCGCTTTCTGGACGTACCTGTTGGGCTAGTTGGCCCCCAGGGACCCTCAGGATTGAAGGGGATTTAATTCCCCATCTTAAAACACGCCACGGGGCCTGTTTGCACACATGTCACCTGAAGCCCCGCCCCCTCCTTCACCACTGTGAAAACGTGCCCCGTCCCCTTGAATCCTGAGGGTCCCTGGAGTCCAACTAGTCCACCATGTACTTCCAAAAAGCGCCACAGAGCTGCGTTGCAGAGAGGTGTAAAAAGGGGCGTGGCCTCTGTACACCTCTCTGCAACGCAGCCCCTGGCGCATACTGGAGGTTCCTGGTGGGCTAGTTTGCCCCCAGGGACCCCCAGTATTCAAGGGGAATTACTTCCTTCTCAAAACGCGCCAGGGGCGCGTTTGCAGACTGCTGCAGGGAGGGGCGGGGCCTCCGGCACGATGCCGGTCTTTTTTGATTGGGAGGGGGCTGCGTGGCCCCCTTCCCTCAGCCACTTTTGCCCCGGGGACCCCATCCCCCGGGGCCTGAGGAGATTTTTATTTTAAATAAAATTTTAAAAACGGGAAGGGGGCCGCGTGGCCCCCTTCCTTGGGCCTGTATTGGCCCCGGGACCCCATCCCCCGGGCAAGCCCTCTTTTTTATTAAAAATTTGGAGGGGGCTGCGTGGCCCCCTCCTCAGGCCATTAAAGTCCCCGGGTACCCCATCCCCCGGGCCGGCCTTTAAATATTTTTTTTTTTTTTTAGGGAGTGGGGGCTGCGTGGCCCCCTCCCTGGCCACTTATGGCCCCGGGACCCCATCCCCCGGGGCCTGGCCTCTCATTGGGGACTGTGGGGGTCCCCAAACACCCCACAGTCCCGCCGGCTCCCCGTGTCCTACGGGAGCCGGCATTGCTTTCCACATGGGGAGCAGCTAAGATGCTGCTCCCCATGTGGAAAGCTACTTGCTTTGGATATTGGAAGCGAGAGCAGGTTTCCTGCTCTCGCTTCCAATATCCAAAGCAAGTTTGCAATGACAGGACAGGAGCCGCGAGGCTCCGTCCTGTCATTGCAAACAGCAGTGTTCCGGGGTAGGCACCCCGGGACACTGCAGGAGCTGGCCCTGGGGGCTGGCGGTCCCCAGGGCCACCACAGGCTCCAGGAGGGGGCCACGCGGCCCCCTCCCCACATTGAAAGCCCCGGGAGGTGGTGGTCCCCGGGCTTCGGGGTCCAAAACGGACCCCATTTTAAATTTCTTAGTGCCCCGGGAGGTGGCGGTCCCGGGGCATGTGGGGGCTGGAGCCCCCACACAGGTTAAAACATTTAAAAAAGAAGCCCTGGGGTGGTGGCGGTCCCTGGGGCAGCGGGAGGGCAAAGAGCCCTCCCGCACCATTATTTTTTAAGCCCCGGGGGTGACGGTCCTCGGGCTTGGGGCCTTAGAGGCCCCCCATATTAAAAAGAAACCGCTGCATGCCCCCGGGACTTGGCCCACCCGGGGGCCAATTAACAACGAAGCGCGGGAGACCGCGTTTCGTTTTTTTTTTTTCTCGGCGAAATCCGCGCACCCTGAGCGCATCCCGCCAATTTTTTTTTTTTAAATGCTTTTATGCCCAGGGGTCCTTGTGGGACCCCTGAGCAGACCTAGGGGTCAGGGTGTTTCTACCCTGCCCCTTTGTGCGTTTTGCACACTTGTTTCTTCTGGGTTTTTTCTAATCAACAGGATCCGCGCCGCCTGAGCGCATCCTGCCGATTTAAAAAAAAAATGCTTTTCTGCCCAGGGGTCCTTGTGGGACCCCTGAGCAGACCTAGGGGTCAGGGTGTTTCTACCCTGCCCCCTTTTGCGCTTTGCGCACTTGTTTCTGTCCCTCGGTTCTACCGAGGACAAAATGGCTGCCAACACTTCCTGATTTGGAGTGTTGACAGCCACTTGACAGCCAATTAGCATGCAGCTCGTGGTCGGGAGGGTACGCGGACCCTACTCGGCCATAGATATATATGTGACTTAACTTTTAATTTTCTCAGGAACTACTGAACGGATTTACACCATTTAACAAAAAGGGTTCTTTCTGAACCAAGAACTACCTCTTTGCCAAATTTGGTGTAATTCCGTTCAGCAGTTCGGGTCTGTAGCCGTGTCTAAAGTTTCCTATGGGAAAATGAATGGGGAAAACACGTTTGGGACCCCCTTTTTCTCAGTCCCCGCTTGACGAATCACCCTGAGACTTTCAGGGTAGGAGCGGACCGGAGCGGGCCATAAAGTTTGAAAATTTCGCAAGATTCGTCAACCGACGCAAGAGTTATTTCAAATAGAATGTCGCGGATTTCCTATGGAAAATAGGTCCTAACTATAACTATCTACTGGCGACCGCCAGTAGATAATATATATATATATATATATATATATATATATATATATATATATATATATATATATATATATATATATAAATATATATATCGGCCACACTGGCAACAGATTAGATTGCCCAGTGCCCACCCATGCTCAGTAGTATTCACTATTCTCTTTTTTTTCAGAGGAACATAATTATTAACCTGCGGGGGGTGCGCCAGGGATGTGTCCTTGCTCCTACGCTCTTTACTCTCTATATAAACGAAGTGGCTGACATTCTGAAGGACTGCAGGAATGATTCCCCTACACAGAACGGCAGCAAGGTGCCGATCCTCTTATTTGCCGACGACTCCCTTCTCATCTCCAAGACTCCAATGGGACTCCAGCTCCTTGTTGACAAATTCACAAACTTCTGTGCGTCAAGGGGTTTGGAGCTCAATGCTAGCAAAACCAAGTTTATGGTGTTTGGGAAGGGAGTGGCCAAAAACGTATTCATACGGGCCAGGGAGGAAACACTGGAGAGGGTGAGGAGCTTTGACTATTTAGGAGTTAAGGTAATGGAGAGCTTGAAGTGGAACGATCAGCTCAGGAAAAGCATGTTACTACTCGAGCATAGAGCAAATGCTATTAGTAGGTTGCATAAACAAACAAGCTCTCGTGCTGTCTCGCCGGCTATAGAAGTTTATCGCGGTAAGGCACAAGGGGCTGCTCTATATGGAGCTGAGATATGGGGATGCGCAGATGTTTCCTTAATCACTGCTGCAGAAAATAGATTTGTAAGACGGTTGGTCTCTGTCCCTAGCAGTACACGCTAATTCCCCTATTCTTTGATTTACGACTCAAAAGAATTGCAGATCTAGCCGCTCTAAGACCACTTGTTTACTGGATTCGGCTTTGGGTCACCCCTGAGCTAAGGGAATTTAGAGATTGTCTCGTTGAAGTGCTCTCTATTAGAGGTGCCAAGTCAATGTCCTGGGTCAAACATGTTTCCAATTGGTTTAATAAGCTGGGTTTAACAAGATTATGGACTAACCCGGAAAAAATGAGCATAATTGATCTTAACATTATGAAATCTAGCTACTGGGTTTAAATCCAAGGCAGTTATCTTAATAACCAGCAAGTAGGTACATTGATGAACAGATTTTTAGACATTAAACCCTTTTCTCGTTTTGAGGAATTCCTAGATTTTGTTTCCTCTCCTTTAGCTAAAAGCCTTTATATTAATTTCCGATTTTGTACTTTACCCTTGAGATCTCTAACTAATAAATGGCATAAGGTTCCAAGTCTCAGTATTTGCCCAGCGTGTGGCTTGGAAGACGAGGATGAGGTACATATACTATTTTTCTGTCCTCACTATCATGGCCACGCCGGAAATGAATTATTCCCTTGTGTCATAATTTGAAGGTGATCAAATATCTAGTGGTTTTTAGAATTTTAAAAAGTAACACCACTCCTGTTATTGTTATTGCTGTGAGCAAATTCCTACAGGCAGTCTGGCACAAACGTAGTAGATTTCTGAATTTGATTCCTAGTGCTTAGATTAATTCTTTTTAATCATTGTTCGATTTTAACTGTGCCAATCTTATGTATTAAGTAGAAAGGTAAATTTTACATGTTTTAAGTGTTTGCTCTATTTGCACATAGTCTAGCCTGTCCACAGCTTTTGTTTTACATGCTAGTAATAATGGAAGGGAAGGAATTTTGAATAGCTTCTATTGTTTTTTAAAAAAAAAGGAAAACGAACTGTGATGAAAGATATTTTAAAATGCACTTTGATGTATTTATTGTAATGTTATGTGTTTGTATACTTTGATGGTACTTGGCTACTGAATAAAGTTTATTACTACTACTAATTATTAACCCATTATTAATTATTAATAATATCATCCTTCCAGCACTAAAGGTTACGCTTGTCCACTTCATAGGTCGAGTCAACTTCAGTTTGTTGTAACTTGTACTAGGCTATCCCTGCCACCATTACGTTTTATTTTACTTTAGCATTGCTTATCAATATCATTCATCATCACTTTCTTCCTGTTTGGCAGTCTTATTCTTGTGTTCTTACTACTTACTGTACTTCTACTACTCGTTCCCTAGTGTCCCTCAGGTGACTGACTGTCTCATTTTCTTTTTTTGCAAATGCAACTGTCTACTACTGCTACCACTACCCACCATGGCACCTTAGGAAACCAAACCATCACCGTGCAGCCATCGCTTTGCCTAAACATCCATCACAGGTAAGAGAAGTGTTCTTTAGGTCTCGCTTACAGACAGCTTTAGCTGTTTGTTGTCTAGGGGGTTGTCTACAACGCAATTAACAAAATACATTGAGTGGATTTTGGGTCAGCACCTTGCTTATAACCGGATGGCTTTCTTGTCTGTCTCACTTCCCTGACTCTTAATCTGTGGATTTTCACCCAGGTCTTTCATTTGTCCCTTCCCTGGATCATTTCATCTTTACTGTGTTTCTTACTGATTGAATGAGTTCTATCTTTCCACCGCTTACATTTTCATTTGTGCTTCAGCACTCCATGGAGGTGTCTGTCTTTCTTTGCTCTCACTCTCCCATCCGCTCCTTTTCCTCACATCCTTGCGCCCTCACTTTCTTTAGGGACTTCCCTTTCCCCCAACTCCTGTTACCCCACCTCGCCCCTTCCCATACACCTCATTTAAAAAAAAAAGAATATTGCTTTGGTGAGGGCTCGGCAGCTGCACTGTCACTGGGAGGCTTCCTTTTTTTTTTCTTTATGCAGCATTGTATGGATACCTTTTTTTTATTCGCCATTTTAAATGGAAGTCAGCTGCCATGGAATAGAAAATTAAAGTTTTTAAAATGGAAAAATACCTGCCAGTGCATCACAACGCTTGTGCGTGTTGTGCATGCATCGACAGCCATCATGGAATGCTCTTTGTTACAAAAACCATTCCAAGATGGCCAGCCGTGCATCTGCATGCTTCTAAGCAGAGTGTTGGATATGTACTGTGACGCATGTGCTGCTGGGTGCTCTATAATGGGTAGCACAATGCATTGCATGGCAAAGGTATGGAACATCCACCTCTAGCTGTAATTAGCATGCTTTCAAATCTAAGAACATTTGCAAACGTAATTACTTCTACCTGCAACGTTACCCAAAACCAAGTGATCTGCAATTGTTTATGTTTTCTGCCTAACTTCTCCAGTAGTCATTCAACTGAGATGTTTTAATTTAAAACAATGAATACAACTGAAGTGAGGAAGAGGTGCTGGAAAAGCATCAGTGAGTTAACACAAGACAGAGGGTTCATGATTTACTTCTAGCTGACTTATATCAGAGAGGCAATAGATTTATAGGGTTTCACAATACACGCCACCTCACTTCCTCATCAATTCCCTGAATCACTCCCTGCCTCGCTCACTCACTCCACATCCACGCTCCCTGCCTCGCTCACTCACTCCACATCCAGGCTCCCTGCCTCGCTCACTCACTCACTCACTCCATATCCAGACTCCCTGCCTCACAGGGACTTAACAAAGACCTCCGCAGCCCCGCTGTGCAGGTGGCCGCCGAACTGCATTGGGCCCCCTCAGCACAGTTCTCAGGCCTGAGAGCTCCGGATTAAATGCGGAGTGGGGGCCCCTCCGTGTACCTTGCAGGGGGGCCCCCTCAACTTCCGTTACGCCACTGGTCCCCTATGTATCCTAAACAATTTCCAATGATTCATAAGGTCAAGTGTATTGCACTGTGGCCCATATTCACTCTAAGCAGAAACGAAGAATCCTCAGCGTCACGACCGAAACTTCCTCTCTCTTCCGTGTTCAATCACAGTGCAATACATTGGAAATTTGGGCTGTTACAACAGATTACATCTGCCCGTCGACCTGTCTTCGTGGGGCTTTTTCTCATATTTGGATCCGTCTTCCTGGTAATTGTTGGAATTTTTACAAACTGTTACAAACAGGCCTACATAGGAACATACTGTCTTTGGTGAGAAGCCAACTGTTCTGAAGCTATTAATAAAAATTGTTGGCACTTTGGCAATTTGTACTTTACAAATGATATATTTTTCTGCCCTGATGAAGCTCCCTATATGGGAATGAAACGCGTTGGCTGGATTTTCTATATCTGATGATCTTAAGAAAATTTTGGAATAAAGAAGTTACTTTTCTATTAATCTTGGCCTATTGGAATTCTTGAGCTGCGCACCCCATTTGTCATAAATAAACATAGTTGCTCTAAAAATATTTTTAGAGAGGAAACGGCAATTGCAATAACATTGACCTATCCTAAAGATCGACTTATTCGACTAGTAGTAGTCGACTAGTATGTATCGCAGTCGAGTACCATCCGATCATTATTATTCCGCAGTTCAATTCTGATTCCTGAATGCTAAACATACCTAGCCCGCCTATTCCAGACTTTGGAATGAATTGCAAAAAATTATATTTGCTTCTACTAAGTTCTGATCTCATTCCCATTCATCTCTGTCTCCAACTCAATCCCCCTTTGACGGGCCAATTACTATGTATGTATTTGTATTCTTCTTAATGCATAGATGGACGCATGCATATTGCATACACCATTGGTCGGTTGCTATTCTATTCACTCACTATACAAACAAACTACAAAAGGTTCTACTAGGACTGAAGTCAAGTGAGAGGACGTGTCAGGCAGGCCGCTAAATTACCAAATAATACTAACTACTACCACTATCTTAGTGACAGGAAACAGGACAGCCTGACAGGACAAAGGAAAGGACTGGAGTCTTCCCTATATGCATTACCTAACTTAAATTCTCTAACCTCTCTTACATAACCAGCCGAAGAGAGTGCAAAGTTGCAAACAAGTACGATTAGTTATTAGCGCCGAGCATGAGCACCTGTCTGGAAGTAACAATCACATAATAATAAGATTTTTAAACATAAGTTACCTGCACGTAAGCAGCAGCAGCATGGTAGACATTTGCGAAAAAAATCATATTTGCAATAGCATAGAACAGAAGAACACAATAGTAATATAATTAGCTACTCACCAAGCCCTGGGACCTCAACACCTAGCAGGTCCAGCAGGTCCTGCTCCCGGTCCAGGATGTCGGACCACCGGTGCGTCAATTGGATACGGGTGCGCCGGCCCCCAGAGCAGCGAAACACTGCCTGACCCACCCTCTCCCACCGCTGGTGACGCTCCCGGAGCCCGTACCCGGACTCAGGCCTGCCAGGGCCAGGGTTAAGGGGAGGTGGCGCTGGACAAAAAAAAACAGTGCGGCAACCTCCGCCTCAGTGAATAAGGCCCGTGGCCGCACCCCTCGTGGGTGCCGCCTTCCGCAAGGAAGGCGGTCGCGGCTCTCACTCCTCTTCCCCTGGCCCTGGGTAGGCAGGGGCAGAAAAGGAAAGGTAGGAAGTAAGAAAGTAAGTAAAAGAAATGAAAAAAGCAAGTAATAGAAAAAGAGTGAAAAACGCACTAAAAAACACACAAAAGTAGGAAAAAATGCAAAATATACAATCAGCAATAGAGAGGGATAGATAATAAATAAAAAAGACCCCAAAACATTTCTAGAGAAAAGGATTGAAAAGATATAAGGAGGATAGAAAAACAGGCCCAGAACCATGGCAAAAAGTGAAAAAACAAGATGGCCGCGCCCATTGGCGACCGCGTGGTGAAGTTTGCACGATATTTCCCCCCGAGCACACAAAAAGCGTCCCCGAACACGCAATATGCATTCCCGAACAAGAAAAACGCATCGCAAACGGGCGGAACAAGCAACTTCGCATGCTTGCGGAACTCCGCGTAGCTCGCAGAGTTTTTTGCGACTTCGCAGAATTCCTCGTAGCGCGGCTACACGAACTCCGCCCAGGGTTATTTCTAACATAGTTTACCACACGTGCAATGGCTGAGCTTCTATCAAACGACATTGGTGCAATTGTTTGCTCACTTTGGTGTGCATGAGTGTTCAACACATATGGATCTCAGTACAAAAGAAATGACTCACATATACAATTTAACATGAATGATAATGTGTTACATGGAGATATTCAGTGTATAAAAATATATGAATGCAAGGAGATTAAGACATGGTAATTTAGCAAGAGGGACCATCTAAACAGAAATAACAGACCTGTATTTGCGCGGAACCTATGACTGCATGAATACATATAAGAATGAAAAACGCAGAAAGTGGTGGGTGAGCAGGGCATGTCAACATACTGCAAAATGATGTAGGATGGCCTAGGTGCTGCTGTATTCTTTCAGATTTTGTCCCATGGGATAAAAGTAATAGTGATTGCGAGAAAATTGTGTAAATATTTAGACGGTAGGGGCATGATGATCGTTCCCTTCTAGTTCTCGTTACCTTTAAATGCATAGGTAATACGTTTTAGTTGTCGCTGCTTCGTTCATTGTATAACGCGATCTGGGTTGTTTTTGTCGGGCAAATTGAGGTGTCATAGTAGAGCCATTAATGACAGCAATAGATTCACATCATTATTAGAAACCTCTTCTTCCCACAAGCTCCAAACTAAAGAAATTAAATGGCTCTCTAAATAAATAAAATATCTTGAGATTGAGAACTTTCTGTGTGGGTTAGATTGATGTGCTCCTATTTTAAATTAATCTCTTTGAATTTAACTTATGAAGTGTTCTAACTGCACTTGACTGTTTCCAGCGAAGGAGGTAATTGCCTTCATATGAAAATAAACCCTCATCATAATTAGAGTGGGGCTCGAAGACGTATGTTTATTATGAGATAATCAGGCTCTTGGGTGTGAAAAGGAGACACTTTTCGGCAGCGTTCCTGCTTAATTCTTCTAGAAGTCAGTTGATCTATATTTATGACTGTGCTCAGCCTTGCCAGTAATATCGCTTCAACTCTTTTGTGAGGACGGTGGGACCTTTTACCCTTTCCTCAAAGTTTGCCTATAATCTAGTGATGTTTCGTAAGCAGGCAAATACTAAAGTGTCTGAATGGTTTGAACCGTTTACAATACTTCTGATTTACTCTCTACGCTGGCGTTATCAGATGTAAAACAGGGGTAGCTTCAGAATTAAAAAATGTAAAGAAAATTTGACAGTGGCGAATTCTGTAGAGTCAGTGGATTTGGGCTTTCTATATGGGAAAAATGTTTTCCCCGAAGAGACAAAAATGTGTGTGTTTATACAGTGGGCTCCATTTCCCCTATATTGAATTCAGCATGGGGAACAGGGGTCTTTTTAACTGGCTACTTGGCATCCCTAGTAATATGCCTGGAAAATGGCATGTGATGTAGCTAGTACCAGGGATGTTAGTGAATAGTAAATAAACAGAAAAGTATTCTCTGGCAGACGCGCAAATCTACACTTGTACTTGGTGTACCAGTATTGGCGAAATTCTGTCTGTATGATGGCTGTCCATCTAAATCCTTATTATTGAGTTTGAAGCATTTCTACCATGTTTTCCTAAGTTTTCACACACAGAAAACTTGCTTAAGTTTGAAATGTCTCACAGGAATTGAGAAAATTCATGATTTAGGCTGCCATGTGGGCTGTGCCATTGCCATATGTGTTGATTGCATCACTTTAAAAGCTATGGCAATGACATTGAACACTGCCTTTTCCATGAGAGTGCATACCTAATGCATGTTTTCCATTTAGATGACAGTTGGACCTGGTCCTCTATGCAAAGTCACCCCCAAACATTTTGTCTTTACCATCCACTTTTTGCTTAATTCCTTTTTGTTGGCTTAAGGACTCTGTGCATTTTACTACTGATAACCAGTGCTAAAGAGCTTGTGCTCTTTCCCATAAACATGGCAAAATTGGCTTATACCTGATTGGCAAATTTAATTTACTTATAAATCCCTAGTAAAGTGGCATACCATATTCGCAGGGCCTGACAATTAAATGTTACTACTGGGCCTGAAGCACTTATTGTACTACCCACTTAAGTAGCCCCTTAGAACTTATCCTAGGCTAGCCAATTCGACTTGGCAATATAACCTCCTTACCAAGCCTTAAACCCCTGTTTTATTGCATATAAGCCTCCCCTAAAGAAAACCCTAGGTAGTGCATAGGGCAGGGTGTATTGTATTTAAAAAATTGAACATGTACTTTTAAGTTTTACTTGTCCTGGTAGTGAAAAGTTTTTTACTACTGTGAGGCCTACCTGTCCCATATGATAACATTGGGTTGCAATATTACATTTAATAAGTGATTTCTTTTGATTGGGAAAAGGTAAGCGTTTCATGTTTGGTGTATGAGAAATTGTAAATAAAAATTCTCTTTAATGGTAAGCTTGGATTTTAAGTTATAATTTTCAAAATGTCACTTTTAGAAAGTTGGAATTTTCCTGCCCTAAACTAATTGGTGCCTGCAGCCTCCCCTGAGCCAGATGACTGGGTGTAGTTGGCAGCTGGACTTTGTTTATTCCTCCCAGACAGTGACACAATTGAGGGCTTAGGTGTGCCTGGGTGGGCCATTATCTGGCTGGATGGGGAGGCAGGGCCGGGCACAGCCCCACTTGTGACTGAATAGGCTGTGCTCTGACTTCACACAAATAACTGTCACCACTGCCGTGTCCCTGCAGCCAGCTTGGAGCCAGGGAAGGAGGAGTCAGGAAATTCCAACCACTTCAAAGGACAACTTCTACAAACTTCTCCCAACTTCACGAATGCACCAGATATAAAAAAGGGACTCTCAGACCCACATTTCAGTTCATTTTCTGGACATGTGGAAGGACTCTCAGAGGACTGCATGCTGCTGTGACCTGATGTGTACTCCACAATACTGCTTTGCTGCACCTGGAAGGACTGCTCTGCTGTCCAGAGCCTGTCTTGAACCCTCAGAGGCCTGCCCTGTTGCTTGAGCCCTGCTTCATCACATGAACCCAGGACTATCAGAGTGAATTCAAGGGCTAGTTTCCTGACCTCCTGTTCAGAGCCTCAGAGACAGAAAAGGATCCCACCAACTTGAACCTACATCTGGACCCAGCTTGAGTGAGTACAGAACCCCCAAGTGGTGCCCCTTCACTTAGGGGCTCATTACGATGACGGATGGAAGCCCATCCGCACTGGTGGCGGTGGCTGAATAGGTTAATTCCCCCGCTCCGGATGCGGTCATTACGACCACCGAATTACAATGGTACAACAGAGGCCGTATTCCATCCGCCGCGGTCTGTCAGGCTCCGCACGTTTCTTGCATACGCAAGGGTGGTGGATGGAGCCAACAGAGCAAGACCGACATGCGGAAACACGTTCCGTCCGCCAACCAGATTACGATGTGGCAAACAGCCCTTCCCACCGCCGCATAAAAACCACCATGTTGCGGATGGCGGAAACACAACAACTGAGAGGAAGAGCCGATACAGAACCCATCTAAACCACCGGAGCCGCCATGGATCCTGCGCAACAGGCCTTCCCGCTGCACTACCTGCTGCACCTCCATCAGACAAGACGCCGTTGCGCTCAACAGCAGAGGTATGTACCAAACATCTCCACGCATGCAACCCCTGAACAACTAAAACTCCCAGCAAGCGTGGCGGCACCACGATGAATGTGGCAACCTGCCAAATTCAAAGTGCGAGGCCCACCCAATCCCCATGAATGACCCTCGGTGCCCCTGAAGGCAATTGGGGCCAATGCCAAGCCCCGCAGTTTCAGAGCGCGCACACCGCAATATCAAAATATGTACGCCGAAGGCCCCATTGGCTGATGGCTCATTCGCATAGTGGTTGCCACACCGTGGCGGCATGGAAGCTGCGACCGCAACCCTGCATCATTCAATTGGGGCCAATGCGTGTGCGTCCGGCCCCGTTTGTTGGCAGGGTTACATGTCCAGTGACGCCTGTGCTGGGTGGCTGTGGGATGGGGGTAAGCCAGCCCTCTGGGAGTGGCTGGTGCATCAGAACAACTAGAACAGTGACCAGCTGATCACTACACTGTGAAAGTATGAGAGAGTGTGACCCTTGAGTCAAGTCCTCGCACACATGGTATGTCCAAGAAAAAGAGAGTGAAATTACAGACTTTGTCAGGCCTCGGGGCCAGCATGGACTGAAATGTCCTCTACTATGATGCACATGGGAGGACACGTCGTGTGGTGAAGCTCACTTTTGGAAAGCTGAACTCAAGATTTATGTGCCTGGGCAATACTGGTGGTGCACTTATTTACTCACCACAGAAGGTATGCCAGATGGTAGTCGCCTTCTGCATGCTACACAACCTGGCCTTGCGCAGAAGGATCCCCCTGATTCTGGACGACGATGAACAGCAGCAGCCCCCCACTCCCAACCCACACATGCCCAGTGATGATGACAGTGGTGAGGAAGAAGGCCTTGACCAGCGTCAACAGCTCATCGCCAACAAATTCCGTTGAGTGTAAGTTAACAATGAGCGACTATGACTGTGTCTGTGTGCCTTGCTGTTGTCTCACAAACTTTGAGAATTCTTGCTGGCATTTTGTACACATACAGGACTATGCGCAGGATTAGAGAACTTGGGCAGGCAGGGACCGAGCACCCAGAAGCACCCATGAGCACAGGACCCAATCCCTATAGTGCCTCACTAGCTCTCCTACTCACTCAGAGGAATTCAAGCACGTGTACACAAGTAGATAAGTTGAAGACAAGAAACGCTTTGAAATTAGGCCTGGGCGGAAAACTACACTACGATCGCGTAGTTTGCGCAACTACGCGCTACACGAATTGCACGTAGCACAGTGCAAAAATGCGTAGCGTAGCGGGCATTTTTTGCTTGCTCGCGGTTCTCAACGTCAAGTTGGCGACCGCGAGCGAGCAAAATGACATCCCGGCGAGACCTTTTTCCTCGTTCCCAATCAGCAACATCAAGTTGCCGATCGCGAGCGTGGAAAATAAACCTCCCGGCGAGATTCTCAACGCGGGGAGGTCAGGTTTCTCATTGCGAGTGGTCGCGTATGCTCGCGACCGATGAGAAACTACCAGTCCGCGTTGAGAAAACTGCCGCTCGAGTACAAATCTACTCGAGCGGTAGAAAACTGCACCGCTTGCACTGTGCAAGATGCCGTTTGCAATGATTGCACAGTGCGGACAAGCATCCGGCACTGTGCAATCATTGCGAACAGCATTTCCTACCGCACTACGCAGTTCGCGTAGTGCTACGCGTAGCTCGCGTAGTGCGAAGTGCACTTCGCGTAGCTACACGTAGCGCTACTACGCGAACTACGCCCAGGGTTATTTGAAATGTGCATTTTTACTACAGTGTCAAAACATGCAACATACGTGCCACAACAAGTTGAGAATGCATGAGTACAAAAACAGTTACCATAGTGACACATCCATATCACAAGAAGCAAGATGTCATATCAATAATCCCTCTGTACGGAGCCCCACGAGCATATCCCCCCACCCCTTGCTGGGAGGAGTTGTATGAGATGTCCCAGGTCTATGGGCTTTGTCAGAAGACCCCATTCCTCAGCCAAACAATGGTGAAAAGTACATCCCATGTCCTGTGTCGCTCTCATCACTGGATGGACCACTCTCCAAGTGTGGGGCAACTAGGCCGCCTCTCCATGAAATGTAAAAGGCACCCATGACCTCTAGCAGCTGTGACACTTTTTTGAGTCGGGGTACTAGGGCCTGATCAGAACAGAATGACAACAACAATGTCCTCCGACCATAGACAGAATGGACAAGCAGGACTCCTGGACCGTGCAGAGAACAAGCTCTGCGGACACTTCTCATGTGACAGACAAATACTAAGGTACTTGCAAAACGACTGCGCCATGTAAATTTCGTGCGCTACAGCTGCATGATGGAACCCAGGCTCATGCCAGTCGACAATGTCCATGACGGTCAGATGACAGCCTCCCCTTGCTCAGGTCTGTGGTACCAAGCGAAACAGACCGCAGAGGTCAGCAGAGTCAAAGCTAATGCAGACAGGGCCAAAGTCAGAGAGCAGAATAACAATTCCTGTCAGTAGGTGTGAAAAAGATATAAGGATATTGAATTAGTCACCAACAGTTCCTGTTGCTGTTAAGTAGCTACGAATCCAATAAGGCACAGGCAGCTTCGAAGGCAATCAGTTCCAAAAGACGATCCAAATCATCTTCAGCAAAAAGGACCGCCATCCAATCCAGCAGTATGAAGGAACAGATGTGCTCCTCACACCACGAGGATGAAAGGAGCATCCCATGGCAACCTGGGAGAGGTTTGATGTAGGCCTGGCACAGGAGTCTTTGCGCAAACGCACAGGCGCAGCTGGCAGCCTGTCTGACACATTGAAAGGCATCCCACAAACGTGTATCACCGGAGCAGTCCTGGTCGTGGACCAACAAAGGACTCACCCACAGATCATGAACCAGGGCAGCAAGGGATGTGTTGGAAAGGCAGACATCCATGGCCCAGTGAGAGGGGCATCATCGACAACGGAACAAAGGTTGCACGCAGGTGAAATAGGCATAGTGGAAGGTTAGCCCATAACTGATGCGTAGCACAGCTAATGGGACACATCCAAAGAGAAGCTGCATGCGGTCACGGTACAGTTGCAACTAACCGGGGTACGCCTGGACCATAGGACGGGCAGACATGGCGTGAGAGCACTCTTAGAACCAGCGCTCAGCTGCACAGCCACAAGTAGTGATATCAAACCGCTAAATGCAGTCTGAAAATTGGAGGAATGACACCTGGTAGTACTCCAAAAATAACATGAAACGAAGGGACAAGGCCAGAGCCCACAAGTTTGAAAAAAGTGTGCAACAGCCTTCAGTATCAGAGGCTTCCGTTGATTTTTGTGTCAGTCGCCCGGAAAAAAGTGGGAGTGCCATGTTCAGCAGTGACTGAATCGCACAGGACGGTCAAGGCACCTGGAATTCGAAGGTCTCAGGGCTGGTGTGTGAGCGACTACTTGTTGAAACAGAAGCCCATTTTGCCTGCACACTTTTTGAAGTATGCTTTCACTGTGGGAATGTGAGGCCACAAATGACTATCCACAATCACTTATGGGGGAGTAAGGAGGACATTGCTACAGCAAGGACCACGGCGTGCAACACTTCCTATATACGCGATGCCTGCCCTGTGACCGCAGCAGTTGTGCTCATTCAGGAGACGATAACTTCGGTTGTAAAACAGATCTAGTGTGGGTATGTTGTCAGGGACTGGTGTTCATGTGGGTAAACATCCATAGATCATACATGTCACATGAAAATCCCTGGGCAATAGTACTTGCGTGTGTGAATGTGACAATGTCACCATCGTCCACATAACAGGATGTGTTGTGATGCTGGCTCTTGTGGGCACACTGCTAAGTATGTCATTGTTCTGCGCTGTGTGAGGTGCGCTAGTTCCAAAAACACAATAAAGTTAGATGCCACACAAAGTTAGGAACACTCAGACAATCAGGACACTGCACACAGAGCAAATGCAGTGACAATGCACTCCCCATGCTGAACATCTGGAAGCATTACTCACTGAACCACATTATGTCCAGGCAAGGTCGAAAGCTACCTGCATTACTTATCAGGTGGAAATCATTTTAGGATCCATGACTAGGACCAAATTCCTCTCCCTAAGCTAGATCTATGAATTGTGATGCTCCAAGAGATATATATAAAGGCGCTCAAAACGATAGTACTTTGAGTCAGCCATCAGACCTGTTTCTGTATGCTGTATTCCCAGCCGCAGTTAAACCAACTGTTCGTGTTTTGCCAAACGCCTTTTGTCTTTTTTTTCAAGGTAAATTCCTATTCAAGCAACATTTTGGTATGCCAGATAGGAGATATTGAGACTTCAAACCCGACTGCAGCTGAAAGAAAGGACCCCGCTCTGATGGATTCACAGCACAGCAAGGAAGGTGAGCAGAAGCAACAGTTAATTGAAAGTTCTGCTGAATTCATGGGGCGGAGGCCTGTCAGGGGGTAAGAGACTACATCTGATCCTTAGACCCAGCATTTGACGTATAGCAAACTAGGAAGAAGCACACAAATGTAACCTGAGCACACTGCCACTGACAGAAATCTGACATATTGCCTATTTTATGTGTCTGAACTGAGTAGTCACAATGCGGCCTCAGAGGCTATCCCGCGGAGGTCACCTTTCTTCAATAGCCAACACGCTAGGTAAAGTGAAGGTTATTAGTTGCTTGAGCATGATACAGATGGTACTCTTGTCCCCTTGGTGTGATACAAGGGCAAGGCCTCACCGCTTGGACCGCTGGGTGTGAAACAGATGTTACACAGAGGCCCTTGGCTTAATATAGGGCCAGCACATTGATCTTATTTTTTAGTCTAAAAGGGTTTTTATCAGTGCTACCAGCTTCTTAACAATGTTGGTATCTGAAAGAAGTGTGAGGTGTTATTCACTTGGACCTCTGGGTGTGATACAGATGTCACGCATGACCCCTGGGTGTGATATAGGGTGTAATCTGGACATTAGTGAAAATTTGGACCTTGGAGATTAGGTGTAGCTTGTGCTCTGCCAAGGAGGGCCTGTGGTTGTCAAGTTGTTCCTCGTTTCAGCATAAATTGTTGTTATCTTTGTCCTGGAGCCAATATTGACAGACTATCAGGCTCACTTAGTCCTGGGTACCGCGCAAAGTCTCCCCTTGTCATCAGGAAACATGCGCTAAGGAGCAGGCTAAGGTATTTTTTGACAAACAAATTTTTTCTTTGTCAGTTTTTTCTCTCTTTTCTTCATTGTGGTTATTAATTGATGCTTTCTTGATGTTGTGGTGACAAAATGTTCCTATTGCATTTTTGTCTGGAATGCTGTGTTTTGTTAATGACTCAATATTCTTATGAAGGTGCGGCTGATTCTTACAATTGTTTTTTCACATCTGATATTTATCTGCTGAATTCACACGTTTTCAACTAACAATTGAACTTTCTTTCATGTTTTATTTGTGTTCGTGAAATGTCTATTCTGATGCATCTATATATATATATATAGTATATCCCTCTGTATTTATTTCCCCAAGATCAGCGTAGAATCTAATATTATTTTGATCATGTGAAGCTAGAGTGTATTAGTCCCTTAAAAAGTTCCCAACTCTCCTGCAGTCGCTGCTAAAGCACATGCAAACTAGGTTCCCCACACAGGTTAAAAAACGTAGCAAGTATTGCCGCAAATGGCACGCACACACTAAGGCACACACGTTTCCCTGGCCAGAGAGGGTAATCTTTGACATAAACATTACCAAACACACGAGAACACACATTCCGACCAAATATGTAGGACAAAAGAAGATCAGAAGAGAGAAACTATGGGCCATTTTTGAGGTTGCCCAGACCAACAATCCTGTCCAAGAACCTGCAAGTAAGGCGTCTGCACCTCCCTACCGTATGTAGGAATAGAGGTGTTCTCACCAATGCCTGCCATCCCTGCATTAGGTTATACCAATCCACTGGTCGGGGGAGCCGGAGGGCCCCCCACCGCACAATGTATTACTAGATTCAGACAAGAGAGGCCAACAGGCCACCAGGCCCAGACAATCCCAGCCTCACCCCAGTCTAGTGCTAGAGCTCCCCGAAACTCAACCCCCAGTCGCGTTCAACCCATCGAACTCCTGTGGCACAGAGAACTTGCACTCCCACCTGTCCAGATGAACACACTTGTGTGAGCTGGAGATTCAAAGCAATATTAGACAGCGATACAACTAGCAGGGGCGATGAAAGGGGACAGAGACCTCCGGGGTCAGGCGATGAGAGGGGAGCAGCAGGATATACTCAGGCAGCCGCAGGGACAACCGAAAGTGAGTCTGAGAGCAAATTCTTACCCAGAAGAAGAGAGCCGAGCTCAGAACAAAGGAGGCAACCCAGGTGAGAGTTTGACGAGAGGCATGAATTAACAATGGAGAGAGAGAGAGCTCTCACTCGGGGAACACAACAAGAGGGCAGAGCATCACACCCTCCATCTGAGGAGAGCGGGGTAGGTATAGAGGATCAGACAGAGAAGAGTCCGAGGCAGGACTAGAAGGGATGTTCTGCCTGGGACCAGAGCCTCACCAGATTGTCAGCATAGGAGAGGGGCCAGCCAGGTGATAAGGGATCAAGGATGCCTGGTATAGACTCAATTAAGACATAGTAAAAGCAACATTGCATCCTTAAGTCTGTAGATACAAAGATGTTTGCTTCTCCCTTGGAACGCGTGGTATAGACAAACTGACCCCAAGGGAGATAGTGACCAGAAAGGAAGGAGACAACTTGATGCAACCAGTTTGCCAGCTGCTAGCATGTTGGAGTTAAAGGGAGGATCAGTATGATAGACCCTAACTGAGGGAAGTATCCTTCGAACCAGAGGACATGGCCATTGCGGAGAAAAGTTTACGGCACAGAGGGGGAGATCCCAAGTGGAACTTTCCCTACATGCAGGATTGCCTACGAAAATGGGAGTGTGATATTAGAGAGAAACCAGCGGCTCTACCCAAGTCAAAATTAGCCCACTACTGTAGAAGGGCAATTCAGGGACCATGTATGTGCCATGCACCCAGATGGATAAGGAAGGGCTCAGAACCAAAATGCTGACATTGATGGATGGGGTGGGGAAATAGAGCTCATGTTATGAGAAGAACATCGCTGGGCTAAACCTAGCAATGTCAAATGTCTGCTAAGCAATCTCATTAAAGAGCAGACTAACATAGTGTTCGCCCGAGCCCACATCCCATCAGTCATGCCGACAAACACCGAGTATGACGGAGCCGCATTCAACTCGTACAGGCGCCAAATATGGATGGCCCTGAGGGAAATATTCCCTGATTGCTCAGATGTAGGAGGATTGATGGCAGAAAGTATGAAGCCTGGGGAGACCATAAAAAGATTTTCTAGACAGAATAAGGGAACAATAGGGACAAGAGACAGGCCAGTCATGCACCAATCCAGGACCCCAGGTCACATTCTTCTGCAACATCCTCAAAAAGGGACTGCCCACTGAAATGCAAAGTGGATTGGGCAGCCTAGTAGGGGTACACAGCAAACCCTGGCAGGAAATACAGGTTCACGTATTACATTATTTTAGAAAGAAACAGGAAAAGGGCAGGGAAAAACAGGAAAAAGCCCAGAGAGACACCGCCATGTTGGTCTAACACAAATTGAAAAAGACCGACCTTTAGGGGGAGGCGTTGGCCACCAATGTACAAATGGCACCAGTCTTTAAGGGGGCTTCACCGCAAAACCCCAGAGAGTTTCAACCCAGCTATTTTTCTTAAATATATGTTTATTGGCATTGTGCAAGCATTACATTACACTCATATTACTTCCAGATCCCAATACCCGAGTATCATGCATATATAAGATACACAGACAGAAATCTATCTTGTTCCACAATTTCTGTGCCAATCCACCCTACCCGCACCCATATGCCTGCAGGTCAGCTGCTGTGTTGAAAAGGTGGTTGGCCCCAATCTTAAGTCCAAATTCCTGTGGTCTCTAATAGCTTAGGTCCATGTCTCACAAAGGGTGTTAACTGGGTCACGAGTGTATGGTCAAAAGGGTACGGACTCTGGTTGCCAATTATAGGAGGAAGTTTGGGAAATAATAAATGGTCAATGATAAACAAGTGAGAACCCACAATAACCGAGAAGATAGAGAAAGGGAAAAAAATAATAGGGGTCCTCAGTCTCTGGAAGCTGTATCTCTGATGTCTCCGCGCCAAACTTCAGTGAGGGGAAGGAGTCTAGTCACACTTGACCGCAAGAGGTAACAGTACCACATGGCCCAGGTGTCCCAATGTCTCTATTGTGTAGAGGAGTAATTGCTCAGACTATATTATATTTCGTGTTTCATCAGGGGCCTGGAAAAAGCTGGCAATTCGGTACGCAACGTGTGAGCCAACATCTCCAACCGTGCTTAATCCTGGATCTGCGTTAGATCATTCTCATCATTACCCAGCTCCTCGCCCATCCTGTCTCCATCCTCGTCTTCGTCCTCCGAGTCACTTCGCTCATGGTCCCAGCTCTCCAGTACCTCCATCCATAATCCGGCTATGGGGAGTCTTTGGAGACCTCGGGCAACCTCCTTACAGAGTACACTTTCCTCAGCACTAGCCCAGGTGGGTACATCTTTTGCACAAACCTTAACCACAGGTCCCACCTGTGATGTCCATGTCAGTGAAATCTTGCACCTGGCCAGTGCGAGGGCCAGATCTAAAAACAGGGTCCCTATCTTGCATGCTTTATGTCTGGAGAATTGCCCCAACAATCAAGTTTCCATCATGCATGGTAATACATGCCCAACAGTTGTGTGAAGATGAAGCAGGACTGCCTTCTAGAATCCCTCAAGCAGGGGCATTCCAATGTCATGTGTCGAAAATGTGCTTTGGGCTATTGATACCTCAGACACCCCAGACATCCCACCATAAATAACCCACATGCTATGTGGGGTAAGGTAAGTCATGTGTAGTAGATTGAATTGTATATATTTCCACATCATGTTGCAACAAACACATTTGGGGTATTCCAACATTTTATCCCAGTCTCCATCTAGGATGTCAGGTCATAGGACAACTTGCCATTGGTGCCTGAACGTGTCTACTGGCTTCTGTCCCATGTCATGCAGTGCCCTGTACAAGGGTTTCAACCCAGCTATAAATCCAGAGGTCAGGGAGGTTGGCTGCAGCTGGACCTCAGATAATATTATTATTGCTACCAAATGGGCTACAAGGCCGACCAATGCCAGCTAAAAGCATATCACAAGCAGAGATCGATAAATCTGGGTAAGTCCCGGCAAAATCACCATCCTCAAAGCCAAGCCCAACGTAACCCGAATACATCTTACGCTCAGCTGCGGGGAGGTCGGACAGCCACTGCACCATCATAGAAGCGAGCAGGAGGTTGGTCAAAATCGTGGCAACAGCTGTAAGAGACAGGGACCCCAGCTCAACAAGGACTGCAGCAGGCAGTATTAACTGTCTGGGGAGGCAATGCCTTTACTCAATAGAAAAACCCACCTACGCAGTAAGTTCATAACCCCTGATGCAGAACATACACTACACACACACATCAAAAGACTTTAAAAAAAAAGACTAGTAATACAACTTTAGAAATTCCAAGTCTTTACTTGCATTAAGGAAGCTCAGGGATGCTGTATGTCGTGTTGATAGGGAATCAGCACTAGAATCCATCATCCGGGTGCCAGCAGGGGCCTAGGGGTTGGCTGGCCACACCCTAGGGGGAGGGCAGTCTGACGAGGGGGCAGGGCGGCTCCTCATCCAGTGCATAAAAGAAAGCACCCATGTCCCCTTACCCAAGTCCAGTTTGGATAGGGTCCTATGACCAGATCAAATGGACCCTACTCTCGAGCCTCTGGCCTGGGACTAAAATTCCTTAATGGTATGTGTTCCCACCCACAACCAACAGCCCCCAGGCTAATGAAGGCCCCTTCTCAGTTCCAAAACGAAGCAATGTTCCAGTGTCAGGAGCTGAGTCTCTTGCACACTTGGGATGATAAAGACCCCCTAACGGCCATAGCACACGCATAAAACTCTGCCCGATTTAAAAAGCCCCGCATGGTGGCGAGTCAGCAGGGATTTTCACCAGAACATTCAGTCATCCCAGTCCATTACCTATAACGGGAGAAATTCAATGAGCTCTGGACTTACACTGGACTCTCTATTTAGCAAATATTCAGCCTCTCCTTTCCCTTAATGTTCTCCAAACACCCAAATCCTGCTCATCAGGTCATGTCTAACCCAGGGCCGTAAATTCCGCTCCGCTCACGGAGTTTTCAGAATTCAGACACTCCGCACTCCGTGGAGGAACGCAGAATCCCTGACTTCCGCCATTTGGGTGAGAAGCGAAGCTTTTTTTCCATTTGTGCACTCGAGTTTTCTTTTGGCACTCAACCACGAGCGCCAAGACTTTCAGGCCGCTTTCGAGCATGTGCGAGACTTCTCTCACTGCTAGAGAGCTCCTGCGAGACGTTACGCTCACTTGCACGACTTCCGGCCACGACAGCACCAATCTAGCATTCTTAGAGCCGATTGCGATCCCAAACGGAGCGGTCGAGCAGCTTCTCTGCTTGAAAATGCAGCTGAGAGGCATTTGGAGTAGATTTTCTTCTCAAACTGGCATTTGGAGTTAGTTCTTTTGTGCAAGAAGCCATTTTTTAAAAACTTATATTTTTCAAACCATAGGAAAGTGCCCCAGAGAATCCAACTTCCTGTTCCTGTCCAGCATGCTCCTCCTAGTGCTTTGTCCCTCTCCTGGTCACTTTTCAATGGGATTTGGAGCTGGAAGGATCACTCTCCTTGTCTGCTGCATATATACCTTTGGATTTAAGGACTTTGTTTTTGAGATATCACAGGTTAGTTAAAAAACTGGTGTATAAAGTTGTTGTTTGTTTGACTGGGGGCATGCACATGGATTTATTTGTACTTTTATTTGATTTTTATAATTTATTGTTGTGGATGGCTTGTAGTTTTAGTAAGGGCCTAGTTTTTTTGTGCATGAAATTTATCTTCTTTCGTAAAGGAAAAATGTTGCACAGTTCAGTACATTTTCTTTTATTTTCTACATTGTTTTTAATAACTTTTCACTATTGATTGATTTAATTAATTCACTATGTGGTCTAGTTTTCCAATGAGCCTTCCAAGCCAGTAGGCCCTGTACTATTCATGGGTGCATGAAACAACTGTTTCTGTGGTGTCTGTAAACTAAAACATCATTTAGGCTATAGATGGCATTGGATTAAAATACAAAATGTGGATTTGTTGTGGTTTTTCATGTTTTCTTCCACACAAACAGTGTTTAGGTGGGGTAATGCATTTGGAGGATGTTTATTGTTGTGAAAATGTTTAGCCCTGGCATTGCTGAATTAATGCTGTGTTCTCTGTGTTACCATGCCTCTTTTGTCTGGCCTCTGTGTGTTTTTGTATGTGTGTTTGGCATAAGCCACCATTTGCCTTTGTTGTTCAAGAATCAGTATGCCATGTGACCAGGGACCATTTTGTATAGTCGGTGTCCACCCTAGGCCTGCATATGTTTTTTGTTTTCCAGGGCTCCTGCTTGTTGTTATTGTTATGACTATGTGATTTATGGCCATTTTGTGTAGCCAGCCAGTATGCTTCCCCCATAGGCCTGAAGTACTGGGTTTTATTGGACCCAGCGGTGCCAGGGAACACACCCAATGACCTCGAGTTCTTCCTGTCTCAGACTACAGAAACACAGAGTCTTCTTGGTGGCTTCAAAGATCAATTTATTGGCTGCAGCCAGCAACAGGTATCCTAGAAGTACAACAATGTGTATGTTCTCAGGAGACTGCCTTTATCATGCAAACCAGCTATCTCTTTTATACAGAATATTATGCTTTAGGCAAACATTCCTTATTTTTACAGTGAGTCATTCACATATTTCTTACAACAAAAAAAACAGATTCATGATGACAAGCCCATTTTCAGTTTGTCCAGCCCACAACCAAATACCCAGTGAGGCCCAACACCTGCAACAGGTATAATCTGGACCCCTAATAAAACCGGGCACCTCCTCCTCGTAAAGCAGGTCATAAAGAAAGAGCAGTGACAGGTGTGAATAAGATTTAGATATAGATGTGTGCAATGGAGGGTTTATGGCATGCTGCACCTGGGCCCCTAATCTCGATCGGCCACTGGGAACTCAAACTGGCCGAACAGGTTCTGGCTCTGGACAGTGGAGTCAGCTTGCCCAGGTCACTGAAAGTGTACGTGTCCCCTAAGGCGCGTTTTGGCTTTAGTCATTGCCTTATGTGAGGGCAACCACAAAATGGCTGCCGTACACAAAATGGAACCCGAGGGTTCACAAGGGAATCGTTAATATTAGAGTGATCCCGTCACTCGAATATGACGCAAATACTCAGATATAGCATACCTGTCATTACCGGTCTGCTGATACCAAAATCGTCATGTTACAATGATGTTAATGACACAGGTCCAGAATTTTCAGTACCACAGACCCTCCTTTTGCCCTTACATAGGCAATTTACTTACACTCATGCTAATCTGAGTCTAGGTCTATGTTCATGAATTCATTGAGATGTTGCTGTAGCATCATCCTATTACTTAGCTCGTCCCTTGATACAGGTTTCCTTACACATGATGTAACACATAGGCCACATATGGCAGGAACACACTGTATGCACAGACAAAACAGGAAAAGGATGGCTAGAAGTATCCCAATGACCATCAGAACTTTCCATCCCCAGGTGGATAACAGTTCCCAGAACCATCCCATCAACGACCAGTCTCCTTCATCTATATGGATGGATTCAGAGATCCTATGTAGTTTGGAGATGGCCTGGTACACTGTTGGAGCGTTATCTGGAATGAAAATGCAACAACTGGATTGGATCACTCTACATACCCCACCACGGTCTGCAAGTATGATGTCTAACGCGACCCTGTTCTGCAGGGTCATAAGGCGGTCCGACTGGAGCTCAGCAGTCAAATTATTAAGGGCACCGACAGTTTCGACTATGCTGGATTCAACCACTCGCGTCAATTGCCTCACATTCCTGTTGTTAGCCATAGGTCCCCAGAACGGCAGAAAACCCCTAAAGAAGTCTCCCGCTTCTTGTCCTGCAGTGTCTTCCTTGCTGAAGACACCCTAATTCTTCTTATCTTATGGTAATCTGCCGCAGCTGTGTAGGTGGGAGGCAACAGGAATGAAACGAAGCATGTGCCCGAGAAGTCAGGGGGCAACCACGTGTAGGCCCTATCATGGCAGATAAAGTAGGTACCCCTAGCTGCTAAGAACAAAGGGGAAGTCTGAGACGCAAAAATATACGTTTCAGTGCAGATACTCTTCCCTAACTGAGCTCTTGGATTCTTGCCATTACCTTGCAGACATAGATGACCCTGATGGGGTACAATCCAAATTGGAGCGGATCTTTTGCTTGCTGGTTCTCGCTCAGACTCGCTCCATATCCAGTCACGTTCCATCCAATATACGCTAGTGTCTCATCTTCCGGGATAGTTTCGTAGGAACTAGTTCCCCTTATCATGTCGACTATCCCCTTAACTAGAGCACTATTCTTTGGGTTGTCTTTGACGGAACGTAGGGGGTGGATTTCGCGAGCATAGATGAACATCGTTCGGTATGCCCACACAGAACCATTGTAGCTGAATGGCAGCACTAGGTAGGGAATACCTTTCTCAGTAGTATGAGGCATAAGGCCACACACCCAACAGTTGGTTCTGTTCACTACTAGCTGGTGTTGGTGTAAGAGCTGAACAAAGGAGTTGTTCATAAACTCTAATCTTCTAACGGACTCGTGTTCAGGTAGAGGGTGAAAAGAATGTGAGGAGATAGTAGAGGAAGGCATGGGCTGTACAGTGGGTGCAGATGTCACTTGAAAAGAGAATATGATATACCCCACTAAAGACATCATTAGACTAAGTAAAATACAAAGACACATAATTAGAAAACATTTTCTGCTCATGGTTGCACATATTTTCCTCTTGAAACTTATTCTTTCAACAGGTCTCTCCATCTGAAAAGGCTCCATCCTCTAACGTGCTGTTCGCGGCGGTTGGTTTTCTTCACTTGAGAGTGTTTCTGAATGTCCCAGGGAACGCCCTAGAACAAACCAGACCCGTAGACCTTGTGTCCGCAGGCTACACACTCAAGTCTTTTCACCACGACCCTACAGCTGAACCCGGATGGTGGTTCAAAAACAGGTTTTCGGATGGGAGGACCAAAATTTCATTTTATTTGTCCATGACTCTCGGTCGCAAGTTATAACGGCTTTTTCCAGGCAATGTCTGGTCGCAAAACAAAAGTTCAGGCTCAGTAGTGTCCAATCGAAGTGGTGATGGTATTGCTCTTTGGAGAAGATCGTCACTTTCTCACTCAGAATTTGTCCCTGTGACGCGTGCGTCACTAAAAGGCAGAAAACGAGGCACTGTTTCAGTTTCCGAGTCAGCAATTCCCTCCTGGACCCACCGGTCATATGGTAGAGGCAAAGGGACCCTCTTACAGTGTACGCCGTGGATCCAGTTTTTCTTCCCTTGTACTCGCACTGCAGATCTTGTGGACAAAATCACCAAATAGGGGCCAATCCAGCGGGGCTGATCGTTCTTTGTCCGCTGAAAGTTCTTGATTAACACCCACGATCCGGGATTGATTGCATGCCCTGGATCTTTAGAAGCCTGAGGCAGTGTATTATGAACCTGTTGGTGTAAAACACGCAATTTAGCCGTCAAATCATGCAAGTAATCAAGCAGTACAGGGTGTTCAATCTCGCTGAATTTCGTTGGCCTCGGCACTCCCCATATGTTAGCCGGGCGACCAAACACTATCTCATGAGGACTAAGTCCTACTCGGGAATGTACGGTCATCCTAGTTGACAACAGTGCTAATGGCAACACATCAGGCCATTTAAGGCCAGAGCTTGCTTGTATCTTGGCCAGTTTTAGTTTAAGAGTGCCATTATAGCACTCAACTAATCCAGCTGATTGGGGATGATTTGCAGCGTGAAATTTCTGCCGGATTCCTAAACCTTCACACACTCGTTTCATCACTTGACCCACAAATTCACCCCCATTATCACTCCACACCATTCTCGGCAAACCAAACCTAGGGAAGAACTCTTTGAGAAGGGCTTTCGCTGTGGACAAGGCAGTATTATCTTTCAGAGGATATGCCTCTACCCATCTTGAAAAGGCACAAACAACAATGAGTACGTATTTCAAATTGTTGCACCTCTCCATGTGGATGAAATCTAGCTGCAAAACCTCGAACGGATACGTTGGAGGCGCAAAATGACCAGCTGGAGTTGGGGTTCCCTTACCAGGATTGTATTTCAAACAAACCATACAATTTTTGACCACATTCTCTGCACATTTGGGAATTCCAGCATTTTGCCACGCTGGAGCCAATAACTTACAGATTCCTTTCACACTGATGTGGGCCATCCCATGTGCCATTGTAACCACTGCAAGCACATATGTATCGGGTAACAACCATCGCTGATGCTCCGACAATTCAACCCAACAACCATTTGCATCCAATTTACCCGTACTCTCTCTCCACGTACTTAATTCCTTCTCCGTAGCTTCAGCTTGGATGGACTTCACACTCTCTATCGTATCTTCACACATTCCAACGTCACCAATCCATCTTGCAGGGCCCGCAACATACATTCGACTCATCACATCTCTTGCTGTTTCTTTCGCAACTTCATCAGCAAATATATTACCGCGACCAACGTCGTCAGTGATCTTCTTATGTGCACTACATTTCAGAATCGCGACTTGCAATGGCAAAGTAAGTGACTCCAGGAGCTCATTCACCAATTGACCATGCTGTATTTTCGTACCGTGAGACGTGAGGAACCCACGTTCCTTCCACAAGCGTCCAAAACTATGGGCCACACCAAACGCATACTGGCTATCGGTATATATGGTCACTTTCATTCCTTTTGATAATACACACGCTATCATAAGTGCAGTCAACTCTGCTGCTTGAGCTGAATTATGTGGGATACGTGCAGTTTCAACAATCGTATGTAAAGTCGTGACAGCATATGCCGCAGTCGTATCACCATTCGGAAGCTTGAAGCATGACCCATCCACCCATAAGGTACCATCACACTTTACAAGAGGAGTGTCCCTAAGATCTACTCTCCCTTTCGTTTCTTCTTCTGTCCTAAGAAAGCAATCATGCTGTTCCGGAACATCTGTCTTTGTTATAATTGGCAACAATGTAGCTGGGTTCAGCGTGTTGCATTTTCTTATGTGCACATGGCTCGCTAAAAGTGTCAACTCGTAACCTGACAATCGAGCACTAGTTAAGTGCTGTGTCTTGGTCCTGTTTAACAAAATATCCACTGCATGTGGGACCATCACGACCAGCGTATTATTCATCACCAAACCAGCAGACTGTCGAATAGAAACAGCTGCTGCCGCTGTGGCTCTCAAACAACTCGGCAACGCTCTAGCTACCGGGTCCAAAATCGACGAGAAATATGCACATGGACGTTGCTTGTCCCCAAAAGACTGTGTTAACACTGATAATGCACATCCTTCTCTCTCATGGACATACAGCGTAAAGGGCTTGCTGTAGTCGGGGGTACCCAACACAGGAGCCGAACACAATGCATCACGCAATTCGGAAAACTTTTCTGACAATCTTCGGACCAAGGAAGGGATTCGGCGTGTCTTTATAGGTCAATGCTACCAAAGGTTTAGCCATCAATGAAAAATTCGGTATCCATTGTCTGCAATAGGATGTAATACCTAAGAAAGCACGCACTTCTCTCTGTGTCATTGGCACACTTAATTTTGCAATTGCCTGAATTCTTTCTGGGGTCAATCTTCTTCCTCTTTTCGATAAGAGGTGACCTAAATAGGTCACTTCTTGTCGACAATACTGTAACTTGGAAAGAGACACTTTGTGGTGTAAATCAGACAAATGACGCAACAATGACAAAGTGGCTTCTTTACAAATCTCCTTAGTATCTGCAGCAACTAACAAATCATCGACGTACTGTAGAAGGGTAGCGCCATCAGGTAACACAAGAGTGTCAAGCTGAGACTTCAGAGCCTGACTATAGATAGAAGGACTTTCACAAAAACCTTGAGGAGCTCTCTGAAATCGGAAGTTTCGGCCTCCTAAACAGAATCCAAAAATATCCCTGCTCTCTACGGCAATAGGGATGCTGAAGAAAGCATTCTTCAAGTCAATCACCGAGAACCAAGTGGCTGAGGCTGGAATCATTGTCAGTAAAGCAGTGATATCGGGAACGACTGGAAACTGTGGCACAATTATCTTGTTTACCTCTCTAAGATCAATCACAAACCTGTAAACAGGTGGCTGAGAAGAGTCAGTACGCTTCAAGACAGGTAAAACAGGACTATTGCAAACATTACCTCTTGTCTCTTCAATTACATTTTTCTCAATCAAATCATAAATGATCGCTAGCAACGCTTTTTCACCTTCATTAGAGATCTTGTATTGGGGAATGCGCGGCATTTTAACATTGGCTTTCAACGTTACAACATATGGCGGTATTTCCAAAAGACCTACATCATTGGGACCAGTAGCCCAAAGAATATCAGGGAGAAACGACAATTCTGTTGGAAGTTTGTCCTTTGACAAATATATTGGTGAAACCACTGTCTTACCCAATGTGAGTTGTACTCCCAAAGGAGAACAATACAATGTCGCATACAATCTTTTCAGCAGATCCAATCCTAACAATTTCTCACCACAACCTGTCGTTAGAATAAGTGGTGCTTCGATTTCACAAGGTCCAACAGAAAGAGACATAGGGCTAGAAATCGGGTTCCTAACCGGGCGCCAGAAAAACCTACTGAAACATTAGTTTCGCCAGACAAAGGTGCACCAGGGAATTTAGAGTGCATAATAGAACTCTTTGTAGCACCAGTATCCAACAGAAAAGGCTCTGACACACCTGATGTAATCACCTCAATATAAGGTCCACTCTGATCTACTGGAACTGAAACAACTCCCTCTCTTTGTCTATGGCTGTCCTAGCAATCATCACCTTCCATACTCTCACCTTCTGCATAGTAGTCATCAGCATAGTACTGAGTCGTCCTACCAGACGCGTTATTCTGCTGATCAAAACTATTCATTGAATTTTGAGGAGGAAATGGGCGCGCGTTCTGGGTGAAATTTCCGCGTCCTCTAGCTCTAGGTGCTTGTGGAACACCTCGACCTCTTGCGCCAGAAATACCATTCATACGCTGCAACAAAATAGGGCAATTATATTTAAAATGACCTTCTTCCTTACAATACGAACATTGGTTAGGGCCTATCAGAGCACGTTGTTGAGGATACTCAAACCTTTGCGAATTCCTCTGATACTGTTGAGGTTGCTGATAGTCACGCTGATTACTACGAGGCGGATACGCTTGTTGTAAAAGAACCTTTGTTTTTAACTCTTTAGTTTTCTTGTCTGCTCTATCTTTCTCATCTTTATCTCTATTTTCGTAGTATTGTGCAGTAGCCAATATCTGTGCTGAAGAGGAAACGGCCCAAGAACTCTCTGAATCTTTCAATTTTTTACACAATTCGGGAAGCAAATTATGCACAAACTTGTCAACAAACAACCTTTGACCACCTTCTGTACTCATATCCTGACCACTGTGGTCGATAAATGTCTCTTCAAACCTAGTGAAGAAGTCAGATACACTTTCCTCCTTCTTCTGCTTGCATGCAGACAATTTATCCCAATTTACACGCATTGCAGGCATCAAAGTCTTCATGTAAGTAACGATCCTACCAGGGAGGTCTGCTACTAAAGGCTCTGGTTTAGCACCGCCTACTTGTCTGTCATTTGCCGCATTGATATTAATCCATGTGTCCCCTAACTCCGGCGCATGATCCGTGTGACGGATCACTCTCCATAAAGGCTGTGGGACCACATTTCCAAACAACATGTCTATATCAGCTAAATTCATAACAAAGGAGTCTGCAGTCTGTGATAATTCCTTATAATAACCTGCAGGGTTTTTACGGGGGTCGGGTAGAGTCTGCTTAAGAGCCAGGACTTCAGTTCGCTTCCATGGAACATGTACCCACACACGTTGAAAATGAGGCTGAATAGGTGGAACAGCATTTCAGGTCTCCTTCTTTCCAAACTGGGGGAACTTCTCTCATGGGATACTGTCTGACCTTCCTTTTAACAGAGGGTTCTGGCTCAAACAACAGTCGAGAAATACCCTCACTCCTAAATGATAATAATGTCGCAACTGCTTTCTCAATATCGGAACCCACAATCGTGCCTTTGGAAAACTCAAACCGTACATGACACAACTCAGGCGGATTGGCCTCCATATCACAATCTTTTAATCTTTCAAGAAGAACTTCGCACATTTTGTCAAAAACATATCTCTGTTTCGGTGCTTGCCATTGGTGGAAGACATCCATAACAGACTCTAACTCATATCTTGTAGGGTCAGTGACCCATTTATGCGCCAAATGATCCAATACTCCCTTCTCTCTAGAATCGGGCAATTGGCTACGTAATTGTTTACGCTCTAAAACGGGGGTCGTAGTCGGTGACCCAAAGGAAGGAGACAAAATACTAGTAACAGTGTTTGTCATTCTCTGTCGGACAGAAGGAGAAGTTGACAAATGAACAGGAGGAAAAACAGGAGGAGACAAAGCAAATGCAGAGGCAGTGTCAGAAGGGATAGTGTGGAGGGAAATAGATGCAGGGGGCAAAGTCATAGGAAGTAAAGATGGAACAGGTAGTAAAGGTGGCAGCCCTTGAGGGGGCTGCGCCATAGTAGTAGGAGCCAACTGAAAAACAGCTGGTGGTTGTGGAAGAACCGGAGGTACAACAACTGGGGGTTGTACAACTAAAGGTTGCGGAGGTGCTGTAGCACTCTGCGCATAAGGAGGTGGTGAATTCAACAAATGAGACATTAAAGGATCCTTCTCAAGTTCCTTCACTGTATCTTGCTGAAGAGGTGGCAAAACTGGATAACATTTATCAATTGCCAATTTACGTTGCCTGTGCAGCTGTTCACTCGCTTGTTCCTCTTCATCATCCTTATACTGCATAGCAGCTTGCATTATTGAAATACCCTTTTCTCTTTTATTCTTCTTTACTAATTTAATTTCTTTCTGTTTGGCTTCTTTTCGCCATAGGCGGAAAGAGTCAAACATCGCCGGCCGGGCTTTCTTCTTAAAAAGTCTAACCTCTAAATTATCCAGAATTTCGGTGTCAAAACTACCATATTGGGGCCACTTTAGGACACCATCTTTCCTTGTGTACCTAACCCATACGTTATTATACGTGATAGGGCCCACTCCATGCTTCACGTAGAGCTCATAGGTTGGAGTTCCAATTGGAGGAACCGGACACGAGTCCTCCAATCGGGAATCCCTATTACAACCAAGACAAAACAAATTTCCAAGTCTGCTAAGACCAGGCATCTTCGCTCACTAGTCTAGCTTCAAACTTCAAAGGATTATCGAATACGACAGTCTCGTGAATACACGAGTCCTTCGGCTTTGGTACTTGCAAGTTCCAAATCAAAAGATCCTAACAAATCAAAGATCCCATGGGATACCCAAAACTAAGAACCAAGACTAAGGACTGGGAGACGCTCCACTTATACTTAACTGAGGTATCGATGACGTCACCAGAAGACTCGTCTATTGTCTCGCTCTACAAATCATAAAAGGGTCCAAGACAGGGCGATAGTCAGGGCAGCAGTCCTTCGTAGCCGTCGGGACGCGGGGAACCTCGCAGCAAAGACTTTCGGACCACGAACGACATACAGGGGTCGATGAAGTGGTTGGCCTTCCTCCAGAATTTTACACGAAGCTCCTCATGACCTCTGGCTTGGACCGGTACCGCTGAAATCGCCCCACGTTGGGCGCCAATTGAAGTACTGGGTTTTATTGGACCCAGCGGTGCCAGGGAACACACCCAATGACCTCGAGTTCTTCCTGTCTCAGACTACAGAAACACAGAGTCTTCTTGGTGGCTTCAAAGATCAATTTATTGGCTGCAGCCAGCAACAGGTATCCTAGAAGTACAACAATGTGTATGTTCTCAGGAGACTGCCTTTATCATGCAAACCAGCTATCTCTTTTATACAGAATATTATGCTTTAGGCAAACATTCCTTATTTTTACAGTGAGTCATTCACATATTTCTTACAACAAAAAAAAACAGATTCATGATGACAAGCCCATTTTCAGTTTGTCCAGCCCACAACCAAATACCCAGTGAGGCCCAACACCTGCAACAGATATAATCTGGACCCCTAATAAAACCGGGCACCTCCTCCTCGTAAAGCAGGTCATAAAGAAAGAGCAGTGACAGGTGTGAATAAGATTTAGATATAGATGTGTGCAATGGAGGGTTTATGGCATGCTGCACCTGGGCCCCTTATCTCGATCGGCCACTGGGAACTCAAACTGGCCGAACAGGTTCTGGCTCTGGACAGTGGAGTCAGCTTGCCCAGGTCACTGAAAGTGTACGTGTCCCCTAAGGCGCGTTTTGGCTTTAGTCATTGCCTTATGTGAGGGCAACCACAAAATGGCTGCCGTACACAAAATGGAACCCGAGGGTTCACAAGGGAATCGTTAATATTAGAGTGATCCCGTCACTCGAATATGACGCAAATACTCAGATATAGCATACCTGTCATTACCGGTCTGCTGATACCAAAATCGTCATGTTACAATGATGTTAATGACACAGGTCCAGAATTTTCAGTACCACAGGCCTGCCTTCTTCTTTGTTTGTGGCCATGCCCCCTTGCTGGTTGTTGTTGTCAGACCATGTGGCTGGTGGCCATTTTGTGTAGCCAGCCAGTGTGCTTTCCCCATAGACCTCCATTTCTTCTTTGTGGCCATGCCCCCTTGCTTGTTGTTGTTGTGACCATATGGCTGGCAGGTATTTTGTGTAGCCAGCCAGTGTGCTTTTCCCACAGGCCTGCATTTCTTCTTTGTTTGTGTCCATGCCCCCTTGCTGGTTGTTGTTGTGTCCATGTGGCTGGCGGCCATTTTGTGTAGCCAGCCAGTGTGCTTTCTCCATAGGCCTGCATTTCTTCTTTGTTTGTGGCCATGCTCCCTTGCTGGTTGTTGTTGTTGTGACCATGTGGCTGGTGGCCATTTTGTGTAGCCAGCTAGTGTAGTTTCCCCATTGGCCTACATTTCTTCTTTGTTTGTGGCTGTGCCCCCTTGCTGGTTATTGTTGTCTGACCATGTGGCTGGTGGCCATTCTGCGTAGGCATCCAATGTGCTTTTACCATAGGTTTGCATGTGTTCTTCTATCATTATGTTGTGCCCATGCCTCCTTGCTGGCTGATACACCATGTGGTTGGTCGGTGGTCATTTTGTGTAGGTAGCCAGTGTGCTTTTGCCATAGACCTGCATGTCTTCTCTTTGCTCCCAATGCCTTTTTGCTCTGTGTTGTTGATGACCATGTGGCAATGGCAGGCAGCCATTATGTGTGTCCAGCCAGTGTGGTTTTTTGCCATATGCTTGCATGGATGGTTGATCAATGAGATAGCAGTTTAATAAATAAAAACAAATTATATGCTTGAGGATAATGTCACTTATTCATAATTTTCTTCTTTTTTTTTTCAATTTATTTTTTTATTGTTTTATTATTATTTTTGTATTCATGATTTTTGTTTACCATTTTCATACCATCTGGCAATAATGAATCAACCCCATGTCTGCTATAGGTGCCCAATAGCAATCATTGTGTAAGGATTATTGAATTGTCAATGTATTTGTCAGCTGCACCTCAGTGCATGCCACATCCCACATGATGCATTGCACATAAAGCAAACAGTTACAGCTGTATTGTTTTGTTGTTGTTGCTCTTTCTAACCCTTTCTGAGTGTACAGTCATCATGAAAGTTTATGCTGGTGTCGTTTTCCGTTTTAGGAATGAACACTGTATACTATTGTGAATTATTTATAATAATTTAAGTAACCACACTGAATGATATTGTTTGTTTGTACTACTACTTGAACTGCAACAAAGCCACGTTTTACTGATGTTTTTCAAGCTTTTTTGCTTTTAGGTTCACAAGAGAAGATACATCACCCACAGTACTACTAGACAGAAGGCTTGTGCACGATGTGTCGCATGACTGACTACGCAACACAATCATCTCTTCAGCTTGTTGAGAAGCTAAGTGCCACTCTTAACTGACAGATTCAAGATGGCCCCAAAGAAAGGTGCTGCCAAGAAAGTGGTTAGTGAGGAGCAGAAGAAGCAGACTTTCACCACTGGTGTGCCGCCCACAACCTTTTTCAGGAAAGTTGTGCCTGCCGCACAGGCCTCCTGTGAGCCAGCTGAGAGCAGCACTCCTCCATCAACAGCAACCCTTCGACAACCTAAGCCCAGGACCATGTCTGTCAGTGAGGCAGCCAGTGCAATCATGTCGATGCCTATGAGTAGCGATGTTGAATTGGATTAGTCCCTTTTGCAAAGTAGTGCACAATCTTTTCTGGAAACACAGCAAAGTGGACAGCAGCTGCAGCCAGCACTGGATTTTTCTGATGTTGGAGCAGAACAGAAGGTTGGGTTTCCTTCAAGGCAAGAAGTTGAACCACCTCTTTTAGAATCATTGGCTCCCACATCTCCAGCAAGGAAAAGGAAGGATACTGCAGCACCATCTTCTTCAAACAGCACCACTTCTGATAGGATATGAAGACCAGGAGACAACAGGAGAAAAGAAAAGTTACAGAAAGACTTAGACGTATGGAAGGGGAGGAAGAGGAGGATGACGATGTCGAGGTAGTCATGGTGGAAGGTGACACAGAGAAATCAGTTGTTGCTATTTAACCAGCTCCGAGGGATGTGGCACAGGTAGCACCGCCACCAGCTCTCATATTTGCAAAACCCCAGCTGAGACCTGCACCAACCCTTGGCTCAGGAGAAGCAGAGAGGCAATCAATGACATGGGTACCTACCTCCAGTTTGACTTCAGGCATTGGCAGTGGGCTGGTAAAAAAGTACTCCTCCCCAGTTTGGGACTTTTGTATCATTAGCAAAGAGGGGGAGCACATTGCAGTATACACCATTTGCCACACACATTTTCTTCGAGGTATGCCTAGTACCTATTATGGTACTGGAGGCCAGAAGACCCATATGAAAAAACACCACACAGTCAAGTTGGAGGAGCACCTTAAAAAATATTGCTGAATGTGGTCGTGGTGGTGGGGAGAGCCGGGGAATATCAGCTACAAGTCCAATCATGGCAGAAGGTGATGATGAGGAAGAAGAGGGTGACATCTTCATGCAAAGCAGCCCTGTTCCCATCAGTGCACCAGCAGAATATCCCACCTAAGCAACTTCACAATGGCATAAGAAGACTCAGAGTGAGATGATGGAGACACCACAGCATACAGTGACTGCCCAACCACCACAACGCATATTGAGTCTACCACTAGCATCTACTTCTCAAAAGATGCCTGTGTCAGTGCCCCAAGAAAAGAAGAAAATCCAAGCTACTATTACGGGCATGTTTAGGCAGGAGGGGCCCTAGAAGCGATACCACCCAACCGCACGTTTGTACAATTTTGAAGTTGGCAAAAATGTTAGCGCTGTACCTCCTCCCTTTTTCATTTGTTAAAGGAGGGGGATTTTTAGAATTTGTTGCATCCATATGCCCTGAATGGAAGGTACCAAGTAGAACCTATTTTGCCAGAGTGGTTGTTTCAGCGCTGCATCATGATGTGCTGTAGTTGGTTGGACAAGCTTTGCAGCAAAGTGTTGTTCACACCATGCACCTGACTACAGACATGTGGACCAGTTCCCAGGCGACTGATTACTTATGCATCACTGCACACTGGATCTCTTTTGAAGTGGTAAAGCAAAAGATATCTTCAGGTCTTGGCCCTGAAGAAAGTTTTAAGAGCGTTCGGCTGTATGCAACAGTGACCATGTTCGCCAAGGAGAAACCACATACAGCTGTAAACATCTTGGAGGGATTTAAGAGCAAGGTGTATGAATGGCTGCGACCCAGAGGTCTTAGAATTGGATTTGTTGCCACGGACAATGGCAGTAACATAGTCAAAGCCATGTCAGACGGAAGATATTTTAGGGTCCTCTATTTGGCCCATTGCATCAACCTTGTGGTGCAAGACTTCCTCAAAAAAGAAGACATTGGGGCAGTTGTACTACCGTTTTTTGAAGTTGCAACACAAGGCCAACATTCATCTGGGCAATAAGCAGCAGCACATCATTCGTCATCAATCTGTTGTTAGAAGGAAACAAAGGAATGAGTGTGACAGAGTACAGATATGTGCATTGCAAACAGTCCTTCTGCCCCGGGCTGAGACATAATTTATCATATATCCAAATGTTCTGTCCTCTAGGTTAGGGAGTAAACCTACCCACCCACTTCTCTTAGTTAATATGATTGTTAAAAGAAAAATATGCTGTATTGAAAAATTGGGTGGTGCGTCAGCATTCTCCTCTGGAATGTCCACTCTTTCTTGCCTCTCTGCACTGGTCCGGTAGGTAAACCGGAGTGTTGTTGAGATCTCCTAGCTTTCGCCTTTCGTCCGTGAAGGAGACTAGAAGGCAGCCTGTGGATTGTAAAAGAGAAACTGTATTTTAGAGTTGAGGAGAAGGACAGATGGAAGGTAAGCTTCATGAGCAGTGTATAAGGATAAGAAGACTTAGAAGCAGAGCATAAAAAAACAAGAGGGGGCATTCAGAGTTTCACTTTTGCCACAAGTCCAAAACATACACACACACATACACACACACATATCAGCATTTCACAAACACACCTCTCTCTCTATTCCAAATATCTGAGTAGTACTAGGCCTCAGACACTTCGTTTACCTTTGCTCTGAAGTCGATACTCGATAACTTCTTGCTCCTTGCTGTGTTGATGAGGTAGTCCTGCAGCTTGCAGTCCCACCCTGAGTTCTTCTTCCATGATACTCCTCCAGTCCTGAGTGACTCCGAGTAACCACGTACCAGAACCAGACCAGTCATCATCATCATCATGAATCGCTAGGACCCGAAATCCCATTACCCATCCATTTATCAAACCCCTAACCCTCTTACCTGAGCTGCGTGATTTATTGAGCTGTGTCTTAAAATTACGCCATCAATGGATCACACACTTGGTAGGGCGGATGTGGTGAAAGGAACACCAACTTACTGTAGAATCTTCGAAGCAGTAGCCCACACCAGCCCATTACCAACCCATGCATTAAAAGTGATCCATAGCTATTTAGATATAAAATGAAAAACATCAGTCATCAGCATCATCATCACTAACCATAACCGCCTAACCTACGCTTGTTGACTCCAGACTTTGAGTCCATTTTTGATAACTTGCGGATTTCACAAATACAACTGCTAGCTCCATATTGACCAAAACTTACTAGTATTGCTATTTTTTCTATTTTAGCACAATCAGGCATCCTCATTGTATCATCATCATCACGTACTTCTCAGGTGGTGTCAATTGTTTGTAAATCTTTGGTAAATATATATAACCCACTTACTCAGTCTTGCTACTTCCATTTAGTTGCCTACGATGGATAATCATCAATCAATCATTCAGAACAATCCTACCGTTAGTTCTCATATGGGTGGAACTGGAAGTGGGACCTTGCTTGTGAAGTTGTGATGCCTTCCCTGTTAATGTTGCATGTATATTCAGGTAAGACAACAAGTATGGCTGTAATTTAACTTAGTAAGAAATAAATTAAATTCTACTGTTTTTTATGTAGATAGTTCAGACCCTCAACACAATAAAGCCTAAGAAATCACATCATGGCATCATTCCCCATAATGGTCAAGATAGTTAGAGAAGTATAAGCTTAGACTCTATAACTAAGTGCTACGATATCTCTAGTCTTAAGTTACAAGCACATAAACATGCGGCGTAAAACTACTTGAAGGCTGCAGTGCAAAGCAAAAGTAAAAAGAACTAATTCAAGCATAAATCTAGATTATAAAAAATATTTATAAAGCAACCCGCCCTCTCCACCCAAACAACATGCCCACCCCTCTCCCAAACAAAACTGACCCTAGCCCAAAAACTCAACATGTTCATCAAAGTCTCTAGAGTCCCACACCCAACTCCCTTAACACCCTCTCTCCACCCAGCCCCAACAAACAACAAGTCCCTCGTACCAAGACATAATATTAAAAAATCGTTAGAAGTGGGCATTATGGATGTCGGTCCAGAGCTGGTCAATACTCTGCTTCATTGAGGTGAGCCGGCCCTCGATAGTATCCAGCCACTGCAGGATGCAGCGCAGCAATGGCCTGTTGCCATTCTGGTGGGGGATGGCAGCAGTTGGCTGGTGACAGCGCCGGCGATGGGATGGCCAGGAGGCTTGAGGCTGAGGGGGACCGGCTGCACTGGGGCCCGTGAGCTGAGCACTGATCTCCTCCTCTTCCAGGACCACCAGCTGCCGTTATTCAAGCTGGATATGATCCTGCCTCTGCCGCCTCAATCGGGCCGCTCTTTCCTGACTGTCAGGTGGGCCAGCTGGACCAGCAGGAGCAGCTATATTGAGAAAAACAAAAAAGACCATTTGCAAATAATGCTCTTTGCAAACATGTAGCAGTACTTTGCTGGTCCCCTAGGGCCATTGGAATTTATTTGATACGGTGATTATGATTAGGAGAATCACAAGGCCAATTCTTTGTATTTTTTTACCCAAACATGTTGCCAAACATAAAAAAGCAGTGACTGTGTGGCAGAAAAGTAATAGGATGACTGACAGAGAATAGCATCACAGGAATTAAAAAACAGTGATTGGATTATTTTTTTCTTCTAAAGGCTTTTCAAGTAACTATAATAAAGTCAGACACTTTCAGTTGAAAAATAAATGACTTCTCATTGATGAGTAAGGCATTATGCACTATTATGGAGTACAAGTTGTGCGTGATGGTAAAATAATGAAGCCATACTCATTGATAGCCAGTGCCTTTGCTAGTTTGCTACTGGCTGCAGCTGTAGTTGACAATTATCTAATTCCAATGGCCCTGCTCTTCACCAAATGCATTTCTGTTTCTACCCTGTCTCCAACGAGGATCATGAATAATAAATAAGACCACCTGCTCAGCAGCGCTGGGAAGCCCTTGGGCAGCTATGCGCTATATAAAACCTGTAAACATAAACATAAACATACTACGTCCGTCACACACCTCATGTATGAAATGCGGATATTAATACTATCCTGTCTGCCGTAAGTAGATGTTGAGGAAAATGAATGTAATGGACTGCACTACAGGTAAAGGAATGGATTATATAGATTGTATTTGGCACATTCATCACTGCGTATCCCACATGCCAAACCTGATATCAAATCATGCACTTCCTCCCGCTTTACTCAATGGCAGCACCTGCCACCACGTTCGCCACCACATTTGCCAACATATTCATGTGCTAGCAAGAACCACGGAAAGGGAACTTGATTTTCTCTACGGCACGGGGTAGTGTAGAGGGATTAGAAAGGCAGGGTAGAGTTTTTTTCTTTATAGTAGATGGGCCACTACACTGATCATCGATTCATCATCTTTGGCTTATTCACTCACGGTTCAATTCACAAGGGGAAAATCTGAAAATGTGTAAATTAATCTGTTATGGGAAACCATGATATATGTTCTGGAATCACTACACATGGATATCGCATGATTAAATGTGGCACATGCCAAGAATGGCCCACCCACCCTTTCACTCATATACCATTTCCTTTCTTTCAAGTTGCCTTCTGTTCTTTCATGTCTTCCTCAAGCCATCAAAGCGCATTATGTGTGATTTTGCTGCATTTGCAGATAGAAGAGTTCTTAATAACTCAACCATTGCTATGGCTGGTAAAGCTGGAAGGGTTCACCTCACAGTCATTTTTGATGACGACGATGAGCGAATCCATGTCAATAGCTAGTGAGCATAGTAATTGCAAGAAATATGTGACTTATCAGTGCCCGTCCCTGCTGCCGCTTCTCCCCCTGCAAGAACTGAGCCATCGCCATCTCCTCCTGCAGCGGAACTGGAGCCGGCATCACCGATGTTCTGTGTGGCTAGAATATAAAACATTACACATAGTTTTATTTAAATCCCAGATACGCAACCCCAAATACAACAGCAATGCAGCACTACAGCACAGTTAGAACATATCTTCCAAATATCACTCTGGGCATTTGATTGGTTGGTTCACAAAGTTAGACAATCCAGGCATGGAATAACACTGAATGAAAAATATATGGGGTTAGGTGGCAAATGCAATGTGATTGGGACATCATACTTTTTTCCAGCCTTGCTGCACTTTCATTGGAAACTGGTCTGCAGCACACTACACTGAGGTGAGGGGGTGTGGTGGTCCGTGATGACCATGGCCACTGTCTTGTGAACTGAACTGTGTTAGAGCTAGGCATAAGCAGGAAAAGGAAAGCCTTCTGAACAAACATACAAGGTGATTTTTTAAATTTAAAATACTAGCTTACTTACAAGATTCTACGGTCTGTTCTATGCTAAGGAGTCCACAACAATCATAAAAGGACTTACTGGGATCTGCAGAGCCCTCGGCAGCGGTGCTGGTGGTCGTCGCCGGCTGACCAACTTGCCCCAGACCCTCCGAATCATCACTCTTCTTCCCCTTGGGTGCTGATGAAAGAAATAAAGAAAATAAATAAAAATAGATTAGTGATTCTGATAATAATCTCCACAAAATGTTTTATGAAAAGCAAATGCAGTCGCTAAAACAGATCACCTAAAGTACTACTAGTTTCTTTCGACTCAAGTCTATCATATTCCAAATCTCCTTCACAAAAACTACATATTGCAGTTAATGATCTTTGATTTTATTCTATTCCCATTTCTCAACACCTTTGATGAGCCAACTCACTCTCCTTTTTTTGCAATGCATAGATGCATACTTCATATCATCGCTGTGAATTCAATAAAAGAAATAACCTGGCACTGTACGAGCAACATAAATAAAGTCACAGAGAGAATTTGCTACTCAGTGATTCAATATAGTGACAGGAGAAACAGTCTGCAATGGCTTCTTTATTAATCAGCCAAAGCGATTAGGGAGCGGCACCTGCCTAGCGGAAACTAGAAACTAGATCACACAATAATAGAAATAATAATATACCAGCGTAAACTCTATTAAACACATACCTTACCTCTAATTGTGACCAGCATGCTATTCGGATTTTTTAGCATTGTAGAACACAAACAGAACAAATAATTAATACTCACCATGCCCCGGAATCTCGACGCCTAGCAGGTCGAGCAGATCCTGCTCCCTGTCGAGAATGTCAGCCCAGCGGTGCCTCATCTGCTGGGCGGTGTGCAGAACCTCGCTGTGGAGCTCCACGCACCGGCTCACCGTCCCCCAGCACCGCCGACACTCCCGCAGAGATTTGCCGCTACCAGGCCTGCTGCCGCCTGCCAACATAGTGCTGCCACCTCCTCCTCTCCAAAGATCGCCCGGGGCTGGACACCGGGGCAGCGGCACCATCCGCACAGGAGCCACCCCTCTGCCATGGCGGTGGGTAGGGAAATAAAATAAACTAAGACAGGAAAGGAAGGGAAAGTAAAGAAGAAAGAAAAAAGGAAAGAAGTAGGGGGCATTAAACTAAGTCAAAAAGTCACAAAAACATGCTAAAATGTAAGCAAAAATGTAAAATACACAAACAGAAAGATGCACAATATTGTAAAAAGTAAAAATTAGGGGTAGAAAAGTAATAAAGGAGGAGGATGACAAAGATTAACAACAGATTGGAAATTAGGCCCAGCACCATAAAGGGGAGCAGAAAAACAAGATGGCCGTGCCCATGCGGACCGTGTGGTGTTGTGCACGCGTGATTTAGAACGCGAGCACACTTCAGGACCGCGTAGTACCATTCACGTACAATTTTGGAGCGCTCAGATGCACTCAGCGTTCCCAATGCAATGTGAGCGGGTGCGCCACCAAACTCTGCCCGAACACAGAACTTCTCGTAGTGCAGCAGAGTTTTTTTAACACTCTGCAGTATCCTGTGTAGTGAGACTGCGCAAACTCTGCCCACCTAGTCATGTCCCGCTGAAACAACGAAGACAGAGTGTCACCGGTGGGAAGTCCCTGGCCACCGCTTTGGACAGCAGGCCTTAAAATCCTGAGTAGGGCGTAATCGGAGGGAGAGGGGGTACCAGGAAGGAAAGAGTCTGCAAAAACCCATCACAGCTTCATGCAAGGTATTCAGAAATTGTCTCACCACCTTATCTGACCTAGTGACAAGGCCTTTCATATACCTACTAGGGGATAAAATCAGCCCAACCTCGGACACCGCCACATCATAAACACATGAGGGCCGCGGAATAGCTCTCTGACCCTGTCCAGTACACGAAAATAGAACTAACCAAATCACATGAGGACCTAGGGAAACCCCAAAATACTAGCAAAAAGAAGTCAAAAAAGAATCCTCTAGACAAAGGGTCTAGTCAAGACACGGGGCGCAGTTCGGGATGGTCGCAATGCACACCGTGTGATGGGACTAGAGTGGTACAAACCTGACCTCAGGGCACGCTGCGATCAGGAACAGCACCTAAATTCAGCACACCCTCTGTTTACATATCACCCCATGCATGTGTGGGTCAAAAGGCATACCCTGCACTCCCTCACTAGGGAAGGTAGAACATTAGAAGTCTGGCAACACTCATAAGACGTTAGTTAAAGAACCATGACCATCCACCAGCTCACGAAAGCCACCTCTTAACAAAGTACATCCTTTTCTGTCATGGTGAGGGGGAGAACCGATGACCCATAAAGCAAGAATTAAGGGGACCCATGAATAAACACACATTAGCTTCAAAAAGGTAGGCACCTTTATCAGAGGTCACCTTCCGGTGGCCCACTAAAAATAACACATATTAATTTAAAAGCATGCCCCTAAAAAGGAAAGGCACAGGAATCCCCAAGAATGATTGATGATGTAACGTAAGGATGCAAATGTTTTCTGAACTTAACCAACAATTAACAGCTCTTATCCAACAGGTCTGCAATCGAGCCAACAAAGTGCACCACCCTTACAGTGGCCCACTATATATTCAGCAACCACTTCTATAATACTAACAAGACCCAAGTGCCCCAATCATCTGAGGACTACAGGCATCTTGCCTGGATCATCCCCACGACCTGCAATACTCAACAAGTTATGCATTATTGTAGAATTGTATACTTTCTGTTAACTGTGGGTGTGGTCGCATCCATACGTTGCCAAAAATCTGCATAGTCAAATGGGGTCCAGTCCGACATTGACAAAGCACTTGCATAGGGACCTCTCCCAAGTCACTTATAATTACACTGAACCCAACACTAACATATTCACATATACTACACAGTGCCATCTTACACAACACATGGTATAAGCACATGACCGCCGTGGGCACCCAGGCATCAGCCAGGAGATGTTGTCTGTTCACTGATACCACATGCAGCACACACAGAGAGACTTTACTTGTCTCAAGAGATAGCTCCCAAAAAAGCAAAATGCCTTCTCCACCTGTACCTATGTACGATTATGGCCAATGATGGTACAAGCCAACAGGGTAGGACCCCAACGAGTAGTAATGAAAGTTGCCAGTTATGAGACCAATCCCACAGCACTTTACCTTTTCACTTATCCTAGCGAGATTTAAACAGAGCTAGATAGGATGCGCAGGCGGGGCACCATAGGGCTGGAAACTGTTCGGCCACAAGACTTTGTAGAAAAGAGATTCTTCGATGTAGCAAAGCCACCGCACCAGTGCACAAACACATCCACTGTAGCTTCCGTCTGTGGTCGCAGGGTGGCCCTTAGCGTGTCTGGGGCAGTCTTCTTTAATAGCAAATTGACAGTAGACATGGAATTCCATTGTAGAGCCATCCACCTTGATGACACAAAGGGAAATAAGTCTCATAGGGGAGAGTTAAACACCTGCATAGATAACCCATGTCAGGAAATATGGGATTCTGAGATAAATAGGTACACATGATTGGAAGGGAAGGGGCAAACCCTAGTTTTACGAAAACTTGCACTGTATTTCTTGTGTTCCAGAGGCAAAGAAACAATTCCACTTGGCACATATGAGAACTATGGCGCAATACTGAATGTACTGGACATGCAATCATGCAATGGGGCACCTCCCCGCCGATGGCTATGTACATCCAGCTTATCCCCTGATGGTGTGGCCTATGCTCCCTGGTCACCATGCACACCCCTACTCTGGTCATTCTTGGAGAAGTTCTGTTAGAGTTGTACCAACATCCTCTACAGAAGAAAACAACACTGCTGCATCAGGTTTGGGAGAGAAGAACTGCTGAAAATGTTAGCTGAGCTCAATTCAAGGACGTTCTGGAAGAATTAAGACTGTTTTCTGACACACTAGTCAATGCCAGAGGGTCTATACCCTTCTTCACCATGCAGACAAAAGCAAACGCCTACTGGTTAAAAACAACAAGATGGGAAATGATGAAAAAAATTAACAGTACTGAGCTCTGCCTTAATACAATCAAGGGAGAACTAAGAGCCATCTGCCTAATGGTGATGCAACATTGGTATGTGCTGGACTTGATGACTGCAATGGAGGGAGGGGTGTGTGCCAGGATCGGTGTATCATGTTGCACATTCATCCCAGGCAATGATAGGAACAATGGGACTCTGACTCTTGCCATCTAAGCACTGCATTATTTACAAACCAACATATTTAAGGAGAGAGGTGCGCCTGAGCAGGACTAGTACATCCGTTGGTTCTCCTTGCTCACCCGGTGGGTGACAGGACTGTGTCTGTCATTGTTGCCTATTCTCATTTGTGTACTGTTTTGTGTGGTTTCCTACAAGTGGAGGTTTCTGCTATAAAAACACAGACCTTAAATTGGGTAAAATGCAAGTAAATAGGGAAGTAGTAATAATTAAAACTGAAACACGACAAGCCTCTTATAATGTGACTGTCATGAAGAATGAGGAAAATCATGTAGTTGAAAATTCAACTAGGGGGAATGTTAATATTGATATTGAGGTAGGCAATGATAAATGTGTGCATGAAAACAAAATTGAATCATTGTTGTTGAAATCACCCGATATGACCTCTCCACCAACCCAAGTCAGAAATACATGGTCTGGCAGGACCTGCAAATTAGGTCAGAGGCAACTGATTGACAGATCACAATTGGGTGGCATGTAACCAGCAGAACAAGAAAAAAAACACTGAACAGAAAAAGCCCAGATTGGTCCCACAGACTGGTAGCGACATCACAATGGTCCGGGGAGATTTGCCCAAATAAAACACACATGGCTGGAGTTAGATGCCTTAGGAAGTTAGGAACACTCAGTCAATCAGGACATTGCACACACAGTGATCATGCGCTCCCCATGCTGGAACTCTGGACACGTTACCCACGGGCCCGCATTGTGTCCCCGCAAGGTCGAGAGCCACCTGCATTTCTTATCAGGTGGACATAATTTATGGTTTCATGACTAGGCCCACATTCCTCTCCCTAAATAGGATCTATCACTTGTTTTATGATACTCCAAGAAATGTTAAAAAAAAAAAAAGTCAGTCCTCAGACCCGTTTCTATATGCTGTACTCCTGGCCTCAGTGTTTAATTAACCCTACTGTTCCAGTTTTGCCAATAGCCTCTTGTCTTTGTTTTTTCAGGGTAAGTTTATATTTGAGCAAAACATGTATTGTAGGTAAAATAGTTCTTGGGCAGATGTGGACAGCTGCCTGCAAAAACACACTCCTGAAAGGCTTCTTGCCATTTTTTGTGTGCTGCAGAATGCAGCACAGTGGGAATGAGGTAACAGAAAAGTGAAATCTGATTGTTTCTACAGGTTTAGGTCTACCTGTGGACTTGTTGCATCATGACACATTTCCAGATATAGCACTGATGCTAAATCTGTGAAGCAGTTAAATTAAGGGTGTTGATACAGTGAGACACCCACCCTCCATCTATGAAATGGTTCCCTGCTGCAGAATAAGGCAAGTCAGCAATGTGCGCTGCCTTACGTAACCCAAGATTACTTATGACATGCAGAGTCACACAAGCTGCCATTGCTTTCCACTACACCTCTCACTTAGCTCACTTAGGATTTGCCTTGACCTTGCCTCCCCTTGCATGATGCAAGACCAACAGCAAAAGTGTACATATCAGGATGATGGGTTTTATTTACCATTGATACATCAGAATGAGTGGAGTTAACTGGTATGAGTGAAATGCATGGTTCTATATTGTGCCTAAATAGATGTTTTATACTTCTCCACAGATCTTACTTGGGTGACTTTGACATATTGTACTTGGAGTAGTCACTGTGATGAAGGTGTATTGTATATTTCTATATACCAAGAATAGGTGTAGGTATGGACAGGTGTTGGACTTGGCCCTTTTTGGCAGGTTCACCCCTAAACTTTTTGCCGTTTCTGTGACATGGTGTTGGTGGTTTTAGGCCTCTGGGCACTTTAGCACTGTGGTCCAGTGTAAAGTGCGTGCGCTCTCTGTGTACTTTTGGTAAAGTTGGCCTGCCCTCCCATAGGAATGCATTGGGGATTCCCTGATCAGTGTGTGTCAGTGGTAATTCATGGTATGGGAGGAGCAGAGTGGTCGAGTTTAGTATGTATGGAATTGTAATAATAAATGTTGCGCAATGGTTGGCGCACATTTATTATGACTAGTTGGGAAATGCCACTTTTAGAAGTTGGCATTTCCGTGTGCTGTGTGTCTGCCTGCCTGATGTGAATTGCATGTCTGGCTTGTGAGTGACAGGGGCTGGGAGGGGTGTGTGGCTCCAGGAGGGGCAGGGTGAGTCAGCGCTAGGCTGAATGGGACATCCGCAGTAGGAGTAGTGGGAGGAGTAATCCCCTGACCCTGAATAGGACTGTGCCCAGCATGCACAATGCTGGCTCCGCCCCCTGCGGTGTGTCTGATCACCTAGCCCCCACCTGACAAAGGGGAAGAGGAGCTTGGAAAACAAAGTGCTCCAATTCCCCCCTGAACCAGTTGCATCTGGTTCCCCCATGCCCTGCACTACAGACAAAGGAATGCTTGGTATAAATGTAGGGGCTGTGACCCCATGAAATTGTTCTTGTTCTGTTCTGGGCTTGTGTGCTGTTCCTGATACCAAAGGGGATGATGGACGGAGCATTAGAGCAAATCAAACACTCGACCCTGACCCTGCTGGGGCGTGCTGCTGCTGGGGCCCAGGAGGAATCACCATGAGGGCTTGCCTCCCTGGGCCCTGCATTGCCCCCTTGATCTCCAGGACCTTCAGGACTTTTGCTGAGGAGCTGTGACCTTATTTTCTCTTAGAACAGGAATGAGTGGGTTTTTGCAATGCTGAGCTGCTCGTCCTGTTGGGGGGAATCCCGGCGTGAGGGATTCCCCTGTGATGCCTAAAGCGGCAGGTGCCCACCCCGCGTTTTTCCTTACTTTCGCGGGTGCCCACCCCGCTTATTTGATAGGTGAGAGTGGCGGGTGCCCACCCCGCTTATGCTTTTATTTACCGAGCTGGTGCCCACCCCGCATTGGCCTGGCCAAAAGAAGTCACCGCCGCGGCCCGATCCTATGGCAGGAAGTCAGGCAGCCTTGCCTGACGGTGGGCGGGGCATCGCGCACTCAGAAGCGGAAGTTGCGGCCATGAAAAAGAACGGAGCTCCCCTGCATGAGCGGGAGCCCCGTAATTATGGCAGAGGGGGGCCTGAGGGACATTGTCGGTGCCTGCCCCCCGCCGCATTGGAGGAGAGCTGTCCCGAGGGAGGGGGACCGGAGTCTCCAAGTCTGCCGCATTGGCAGAGAGACTCCCTATGTACAGAGAGTCCGGTGAGTGGAGTCTGGTGGGGAGGGGGTGTGTGTCGAGGCACGCTATCGGTGCCTACCCCCGTAGTTGCCCCCCCCGAGGCACAGAGGTGCCAGAGCCTCCGTGGGTATTCACAGCGGTACCGCAATGGCGGACCGCTGCAACAATAGGCCAGTTTTAGTTAGAGAGCCCCAGTGGGGCCCCGAGGGCACAGTCGTGCCAGGGCCCATTTACTTGGTCCACAGCTGCCCCACCTGACAGAGGGCAGCTACCACTTTTGGCGCATTTTTGTGTAGAGAGCCCCAGAGCAGGGCCTCTCTGGTTATTTCCCAGTTGCACCGCCGTAGCGGGCAACTGCAACGTTTCAGGCCACATGTGTTTTCAGAGTCCCTGAGTGGGACAAGAGAGGGCACAGTGGTGACAGGCCTTGCTTCGCTTCACAGCTGCACGGCAATTAGTGTCAGCTGCTACGTTTAGGTTGACATTTCTTTGGGGGACATTCTTTGTATGAGATAGGAGTGAGATACACTCCACTGCCCCAGCGCAATTACGCACGTGGATACTGCTGCATTGGCAGCCGCCCTGACATTTGGACATAGGGCATTTGAGCCCCGTTGAGAAGGCCAGTTGGCCAGGGGGGGACTGTTATGTTTGTAGGGCGCCAGGCCCTAATGGGATTTATGTGGTGCTAGGAAATGTGATTCATGTCCTGTGAATTATGCACCTTGATTTATGCCTCTACTGTGCTTATGTTATGAGGTTTTGCATATTGTGGTTTATGCTCGTGAGGTTATGCCCCTAATGTGAGTTATACTTAGGAGGTTGGCGCAGAATGTATTTCACGCCTAAATGTGATACTGTACATAATATGGTTTATGTTGCAGGAGATAATGCTGAGTACAGTGTTTGCCAGTAATTACTGGTTGTGTTCTACGTTTATGATATGTTCTACATTTACTATCTTTACTAAGTGATGGTTCTGACAGTGGCCCAATTGGCCCTGTCAAGTGTATATAATCCCCTGTAAATATTGCCTAGTGCCAGTTGGCACAGTGTATATTGTGTGTTTACTATTCTAATGTGTTTATGAAAATACAAAGGCTATTTTTGATATAACCTTGTGGGGAGTTCCTTTTGTGGTGTGCCTGGTATGTTGTTGCTGTGTGTGGGTTGCGCAAAAGCTTTACACATTGCCTCCGGGATAAGCCTGACTGCTCATTCCAAGCTACCAAGGGGGTGAGCAGGGGTTATCTTCGGCATGTAACTCCCTTACCCTTACTAGAGTAGTGATTTCTGCCTGGCTTTGGCGCTAGCCTTAGCCAACCAGAGATCCCATTTCTAACAACAGGCAATTATGATTCCACAACAATGTCAGTTATATTTTGTGATATGTGATGTACATATCATACTTGAACTAATACAAGATACAGTTTTCTACATAGCTAACATGACACCAGACATGGCAAGAACCATTGCCTTTAGACAGGCATGCTTTTTCCACCTCAGGAAGATCGCACATGCCTTTTGCAACAGGAGCCGCACTTATAACAAAGCCACATTTGCTGGTATTTGGAAGCCACCCTCATCCTTACAGGCACCAATGTCCACCTTCACTACAGCTACACAGCAGCCAGGAACATACCACCCCATTTCTGGACCCCCCCACCCATGGACCCTCAGAAGCACAGCAGCAGCAAATCACTGGTCAAGGCCAAGTTGTAGGTTTTGCCGGGACAGATCCTGTACCTTTTTAGTAAGGAGAATGCGTAAAATGGACAAGAGGATTATGAATTTGGAGAAGGAGCAGGAGTGGCATGAGGAGCTTCAGGAGAAGTGCCATGGGACACTGGCATCCATTGCGGCACAGATTTGACTTCTCTCCCATGGACATCCCCTTCCTTTTCTATTCTACATTTAATATGGTTATTTTAGTGAACACTGTTATAGGTATAGTGTAGGTTTAGGAATAGGTTAGGTTAGTTGCAGATAAGTAACTATTTTTTATGTAGTACTTTATATTAATGTAGGTTTTTAATTGGGGGTTCGTGTTTTGTGTTTAAAAAATAAATATAAAATAAAAACATATATAATATATATATATATTTTAGGTCTCTATGTGTAGTTAGCATATGTTTAGGATGCAGATGATGTTTGTATTGTGCTGCGCTATGTGTATTAAGGGCAGTGAGGGGGTTGTTGTTCAACTTATCATGTGCATTAGTTGTTAAGTTAGGTTAAGTTTTTGATTAAGCAAGACAGGCAAGTTTTAATAACAGTTAGTGTAGGCTAGTTAGGGTTAGTTAGTTGGTTTAGAATTTAGAATTTGTATTTAAATACATTAATCATTGTTCTCTACTTGGATTGTATTTGTCATGAGTTGGTACCATTGTCTTAGGTCAGTATCTGTTGTTCAACTTGTCATGAGTACATTGTAGGCATAGGTTACATTGTCAGAGTCCTCTGAATAATTGTAGGGCTTCCTCACATTTGAGTTAGGTATGGAACCATTTCCATAGTTTAAACTTTGTAAGTGGGGCTCAGTATTTCATTTTGCACACAGTATGACACAGGTAGTCTCCTTACAGTAGGGCCCTGTGTGAAATAGATAAGGCAGGTAAGTGTAGGTTTGGAGATTTGACTACAGATTGCTGATCCTTGGCTGTGATGGCACACAAACTGCTGCCTAGTGCTAATGCAGACACCCTTCCACCATTGTGCAAGGGGGTCTGCGTTGTTGGCTGGTTGATACATGTGCAGGTTGTCACACTTGGCTGGACAACATCCATCATCATTGGGATTTATTATCTGCTAAGTGTGCCATAACAAACAACAAGACTTTTTGACCATATATCTCCCATTTTCCTCTCCCCTGGAGTGGTTTAGAATGGTTGCAGGTTCCTTGGTCGACCACTTATGCAACATAGTATGAACAAATGATGTAATGTGTAGATGCATTCACGCTCTAAACATGTAAGGCCTCTCTGGCAAGAGTTACATAATTTGGCAATTTTAGCCGACGTTGCATTACTCAGCATCTATCAGTATGCACAGGGCCAGGCAAGGTGCCCTTGCATGTCTTGGTTACTGTCATTCAATGTATTGTCTTATCTTTGTGCATCAAAATTACAATGCTAATCCATGAGGAATATGGGCATGAGTATATGGCTGGTATTGGTAAAACCATCCACATTTATTTATTTATTTTTATTTATTTATTTTATATAGCACACGAATCACCCCATAAGGGTATCTCAGCGCACGGACCGCCTAAGAGTGCCAAGGAGAAATGATTTAGAACAGCGATGTTTTTAGCAGTTTCCTGAAAACCAGGTAATCAGTGCATTGTCGCAGAAGTAGGGGAAGTTTGTTCCAGTAAAGTGGGGCGATATGGTAAAAGGCCTTACCACCTTGGCCGGATTTTTTGAAACGCGGGACTTGTATCAGGGCTTTATCTCCTGAGCGGAGGGGTCTGGAAGGTACATAATTGACAAATTTGTCATTTAGATAACTGGGGCCTAATCTGTTGATGGCTTTATAGGCCATACAACATATTTTGAATTTAATCCTTTTTCGTATGGGCAGACAATGTAGTTTCTGAAGTAAGGGAAGGGAGGCTGTTCTAGGGGGAGCATTGGTTACCAGTCGTGCCGCAGTATTCTGGACGACCTGTAATCTGTTTAAGGCACTTTCATTGGCTGAAATGAACAATGCGTTACAGTAATCTAGGCGGCTTAAGATTAGTGCCTGCATCAGGGTTTATCTGGAAGATAATGGCAGAAAAGGGAAGACTCTTCTGAGCATGCTAAGATTGTGGAAGCAAGCTCCGATAGTAGAGGAGACGTGGTCTCCCAGCGTAAGTTTGTGGTCCAATCGGACTCCTAGATTTTTTACCACCTGTTTTGGACAAGGTGTGGGGCCCAGTTCCTCTGGCCACCAGCTAGGGGACCATTTCACAGTGGCCTCGCCAAACAACATTATTTCCGATTTAGCCGCGTTCAGTTGTAGAAAATTAATTTTCATCCATTCTGCTATGGTCTTCATTCCTTCACCAAAGGTGGTTTGAATATTGGGGTTGGATTTATCAAATGAGAGGAGTAATTGGGTGTCATCCGCATAGGATATGGGGATGAATCCCAGTTTCCTCAGCAGCCTCGCCAAGGGAGTCACATAGATGTTGAACAAGGTTGGGCTCAAACATGAACCCTGTGGTACTCCCTTGGTCACCTTGGTGGTCTTAGAATGGTAAGGTCCTAGATTAACTGTTTGTGTTCTGTTAGACAGAAAGTTAGTCAGCCATTTAGAGCATTTCCTGTGATGCCTATGTCACCCAATCTACTGAGTAATATTTGATGGGAGATGGTGTTGAATGCCGCGGAGAGGTCAAGCAGCACCAGAAGTACTGCTTGACCCTCATCCAGCAGCATCCTAATGTTGTCTGTGACTGCTACGAGAGTGGCTTCCGTGCTTTTTGTGTGAGCAGTGAGGTTTTCACATGAGTTAATGATGTCTTCATATTTTCCTTGCTACATATTTGCAGATGAATGGAACTGTGTTTTTGCCTTACACACCTCATACATCCCACTTGTAGGTGGTAAGTATTCGTGTCGTTTGCACAAAATCTCATTTTGTGTTTGTCAAGAAAATTCAGCTTGTTGATTCACTCTGACATTACATTGGCAAACGACACATTGCTCATCACATCATTGCAATTGATGTAATTGGTGTAGGTGCTTATGCAAAGACAGCAAGTAGAATTGAACTTTAATGGGAGAATGAAGGACTTAGGTGCACAGTCCACAGTATACAACTAATAAGTTTTTATATTATCAAATCAGTGCTCTACAAAGAAGGGATGTCAACCCTGCATCCCTAATTATAAATGTGAGTCAATTAAACAAATCTCTGAGCATACACAAGCATATATCAACATGTATAAGAGTCCTCCAGTTGTCCTTATGTTCTCCAGGTCTTTGCTATAATTAGATATTAGTTATTTCGCCAGCCAACACGTGTTCCGTCTGTGAGTGAGTCATCCTATGACATCCTCAGGGCTGTCTTACAGAATCATCCAGTATAGCTATGCATTTAGCATGTCATAACCTGTGTACTTGTGGGTAATAAACAAAGTGCTCCCTATAATGTGATCACCTTAGGAAAATCATGCTTTACTCAGCGTGTGAGAACCCATACATTCCTCAGCAAGTGGAATGTCATTTATTTTAGCATACAATATTTTACATGTCATTTTTTATATAATGTTTCATATATCACACATGTTTGTCACACCACAAGACATGCTTGCAGTATTGGAGTACTCTCCATAGCATGATACTGTGCACATAACTGGCTTGCACGTTCTAAGTTGTTTACAGTTCACACTACTCAAATAATCTAAATATATCATTGAGGTGGTAGTGGCAACTGAACTATAGGGGTACCACAATGTACAAGGGTATGTCACATGCAACCTACGTTGTGCCGAATATGGTTTAATGATTCTCGGCATTGAGAACAATGTTTGAAATTAAGAATTGCCTGATATTAAGTATAGATTACACTAGCCAGCCATATGATGAGTTGAAACAATGGATAACATAAAAATCAGTAGGATTTCAAGAGTCTAAGATCACAAGTAATACCTACATATGATGACCTAGATGATGATCTGTTACTGGTGTGGGAAAAAGAAACGACATCGAGTTCAACCAGGCTGATTAAAATACTGGAATTTGGAGATTTTAAATGGCATATTAGAAACCCATCAAAATGAGGTCAAACAGAGAAAGGCCAGGAAACTCAAAAGAGACGAGGTGAACTGCTGAAGTGGTAGAGTATTCACTTTTGCAAGATGATTGGACTACCTGATCAAAGGTAATGAAGGGAGCAATTTAGGAATAACATTGACCATCAGCAATAGCACAACCTCTCTCAGTACCAACCTGAGCAGTGAGGAGGATTCAGATACAGGAGCAGGCGTAGCAAACCAAACCCCCTATAATTCAACTTTTTTACAGGAAGTACAGAAAATAAGGAGGGGGTACATGGAACAGGGCCCACGATCAAACAATTCAAGAAAACAAGAAGGGGCAAGAGAGGCGGCAGAACAAAGAAACAAACGGATGGGCATGCACATGAGATCATGGGACAAGAAAAAGTAGGGACAGCAATATCAGGGGTCTCAATCGTGAATTTGTTTGATACACCTTTGTGCCCAGATATGATCTTCCTTTTACAAATAGGATTAGGCTTCTGCCCTAGTACGGGGGACATATGTAATTTGAAAATTGATTTATTTAAACTTGTACGTCATTTGAAACTTGCAAAATCCTTTGCTATGGATCCTAAAGGCACTTAAATTGACAGCATACAAAACACGGATTTGTTATCCAATGAATTAACGATACAGGACTTACATGACACAGTAGCTTTATTATCAATCAAAGATGTGGAGGGTTATATAGTTACTGCAGCTAATGTTATAGAGGACTTAAATGTACAAATAGATATAGGCATTGACAGTGGATTGAGGAACAAATCTTCTTGGATTCCACAGCTTTTCAGTGGTAACAATATTGAAATGCTTTATAACCTAGTCAATGGAAACCTTGAAAAATGGAACATAGACAAACTATGTCTTATGACTTACTTTTTTACTTTAGACAAAACAAATGTAAAGACAATTTAAGTACAGGGGAGCTAACTGCACCTAAACTCCTACAATTCAATTAACTAAAAAAAATTAATCTCCATTTGAAACACTGGCAGGACAATTGTCTTTTGACTATGGATGAATACCGTTACTTGCGCACAGAGCGTCCGAGACACAGATGTCTGTATACACTCCCAAAAATACACAAGGATGCTGTCTTCCCCCAAGAAAGACCAATTATGTCTTGCATTGGGAGGCCCACAGAGAGACTATCTGAATATGTAGACTTGTTCTTACAAGCATATGATGAGAAACTCCCCTAACATATTCGGGATACTAAACTCACTTTGAATTTGTTACATGACATACAGTGGGAATCCGGAATGTGGTTGGTCACTTTAGATGTGATATCTCTCTATACCAGCAGTTTACATGAGAAAGGCATAATAGCACTGAGTTGCATTTTGAACACTAGATCTGTAACATACTTGGATCATACACAGATGCTGATCTCTATGACTATGATAATTCATGAAAACAACATTTTCCTATTTGAACAATCATGGTAAAGGCATATGCAGGGGACCACGATGGGTTCCAGGTTTCACCCTTCTTACTCAAACCTCTTTATGGGGGTATTTAAGGCGGGGCATATCTGGGGCCGGAGTGGGTCTCAATGGATTGAGCACATACTGTATTGGGGACAATATATTGATGACTGTCTGAATGATTTCCTTACTCACCTAAATAATAACAACGTTAACATAAGGCTTACTTCCAAATACAGCAAGAAGAGAATTGAATTCTTAGACTTGGAACTGTATGTAAAAGAAGATAGGTTACATAGAAAACTCTTTCATAAACCTACTTCATGTAACACCACCTTACATGCGTCCAGTTCACACCCTAAGTTTCAGATTAATGCAATCCCTTTTCGGGAGATGATGAGAGCCTGAAGAAATTGTAGTGAGGAGCATGAATTCCAAAAATACATACAGGCTATAGAGACACGATTTATACAGAGGGGATACAGTATGCGAGTGGTGAGAACAGCAAGGAGAAGAATGGCTGGTATAGACAGACAATATACATTGGATACACATATCAGTAAGAGAGACGCATCTGAGCAAATACATCATATTACAGATTACAATGGGCTGTCGTACAGATACTGTAAATGCCTGAAAAACACTGGCATTTACTGAAGGAAGATAAGATTTTGGAAGATTATATATCACCAAGGCCGAGTATCACATTCCATAGAGGTCGCTCATTGCGGGTCTATTATGCCCAAGTTAACAGAGGCCACAACATTAGAACAGTTGGCTCACCAAACAACATGTGATTTTTGTACAATGTGCAGGTAGGCCAAGGACATAACGAGAAGCTTTAGAGACAGAAGAATGAAGGAATACTATATATGTATGAACATTACATGTCAAACTAAGTTTGTGGTGTACGTCATAATATGTGAATGTGAACATATGTATGTGGGGAGCACAATTCGGGCTCTCAAAGACAGAGTGTGTGAACACATGAGAGCAGTTAAAGCTAGGGATGTGAAATACCCAGTGGCAGTTCATATGAAAGATTGTCAATCGCAAGGATCGTATAGAAACTTTATGTTTTTTGGAATTGATCATGTACCAAAAGACCCCAGGGGTGGGAACAGGGAACTGAGCCTGAGAAGACGTGAGGCCATGTGGCTCATGAGATTACAGACAGTAGAGTATGGTTTAAATGCAGAGCAGGAGTTACATTACTTCCTGGGAGACAGCTAGATCAAGGTAATTGAATGATGAATCATGAACAATATTGTCTGTAAGATATATACTTTTCCATACTTTTACATCTTATTGAACTCACTGGGACTGTACCAGGAGATGAATGTGTGGAACATATGTTTCTGCAAGTGTAAGTGACCATGTTGTACTATTGTTGCTTTTCACATGGCAATACATGTGTGTTGTTCACACAACCTCGGTATTCACTAGGGAGCCTATTTGTGTAAATTTCACACAATGCAGTTAGGCAGCTTGCTGCCCTGCTCTGCCTGAAGAAGTGAGTACAGGAATAGGCCACATTTTACATGTTATGGTACATTTCCGCTGTCTGCCTGCAGTAATGCAACTTTGGCTTCTTAGCACCACTGATGACACCATTGTACCACAAGTGTGACTGCATCGGCCCAGGATTAGCCAAGAGATGTAATGTATTTATATACCTCACACTATCTTGTACTCTGCCTTTTACACAGCACTACACACCAAGCTCCCTTACTGTACTGTCTTTCATGCAATTTGTGCATTATTGCGCCCTAGGGTTCATGTGTTACAAACACCCACACAACACTACTCAGCAATCCACCTTGCTGCACTGCATGAAAGGGGAAGGGTCAGTACATGCCATAATTCCAATAGTTCTGGGGAATCCTGTAGTTTCTTTAGCACACATGCAGTGAATTCCGGACTCCACAACACCAAGAACTAAGTTACATCTCTGAAGTGGATAGCCTCCTTCATAATTGGAAGTTTGCAATAGCTAAAGCCCACTCAATTCCTTCAGAACCGAAGGAGCTCATTTAAAGAGTCCAGCAAATCTCTTCACTCAGCCCCACTCTCTTGAACCTGTACATGACTCCTTTGAAATCATCATTCAGACCCTTGGACTCTACATCATCTCTTACACTGATTACATCCAGATCATACAATAACTTTCAGGAGACACCAACACCACCAACAGTTGTTACTTTATGCAATTGACCAATATGGCTAACTATATGTGAGATTAGTTGCTCATACTCAACCTGAAAAGATAGAGGTGATGACATTCTGCATCATGTACTCACATAACTAGGGCTGAAACTCTCACCCTCCAACCACCCCAGACATCTGTCGATCATCCTGGAAACCTTCCTCACCATGAGACTTCAAATTGCCACAATAATCATCACCTGCTTTCACATTATTAGCATGGTCTGACATTTCTTCATATGGCTCCTTCCTGACAGCTGTAAAACCATCACCCATGCCCTCATGTAGACTGTGGTACACCAATGCCCTCTACTACAGCATCTCTGCACACCTGCTACACAAGAGGTAAACTATCCAACACACCACTTCCAGACTATTACTAAGCCTATCTTGCGGCACACACATCACACTTCACCTCAGAAAAATGCATTGTTTCCCCATTCAGACACACTGCCAGTTCAAGATGCTCAGCCACACCTACAAGGCACTACACTACAAGGAACGCAGCTAGCTTACATACCATCTATGCTTCCACCGACCAATCATGAACCTCCACTCTGCATCACTTGCACTCACCCACACCCATTCCACTCCAGCTATAAATTCTATTGGATTGGTGGATGTCAATTGATTCTCCAATGTATCTAACTACGCCTGAACATGAGGTCCTCCTCCGATCCTCCTTGCTAACTTAAGGTTCCTGGACAGTTTCTCTTTGGTCCTGCACTTGTAGTCGTGTCAACTATTCAATGACATGTAGGTTGGTCCTTTTGTTTGTACTACACAATTTATTTTGTCCACTATGAATTGCCAAATGGAATCCTTCCTCACTAATGCCAATTTTAAGGTGGTGGCAAATTTGAGATGTTCATTTTTGTCACCTCACTTATTAATATTTAGTTCTACTTGTCATTGTAGTTAGACTTCCTCTTCCTCTGGGATGATGAGAAGTCTTCAGTGTTGGGATAGATACCCTCCGGGCTCCCTGAGGCTCCTTCCATGCTTATCTGTATCGAGGTGTGAGGCAATGCTGATTTGCAGCACGTATAGGTGCTTTACAATAACCAAATCAGCTTTGCATCACATGCATTACGCCACTTTGCGCCATTCCCAACACCGTTGCATCGGAATTCCTGACACATCAGTAATAACCCTGGGCGTAGTCCGCCTAGTAGCGCTACGCATAGCTACGCGAAGTGCACTTCGCACTACGCGAGCTACGCGTAGCACTACGCGAACTGCGTAGTGCGGTAGGAAATGCTGTTCGCAATGATTGCACAGTGCCGGATGCTTGTCCGCACTGTGCAATCATTGCAAACGGCATCTTGCACAGTGCAAGCGGTTGTTTTCTGCCGCTTGAGAAGATTTGTACTCGAGCAGCAGTTTTCTCAACGCGGACTGGTAGTTTCTCATCGCGAGCGGTCGCGAGCATACGCGACCACTCGCAATGAGAAACCTGACCTCCCCGCGTTGAGAATCTCGCCAGGAGGTTTATTTTCCACGCTCGTGATCGGCAACTTGATGTTCCTGATTGCGAACGAGGAAAAAGTCTCGCCGGGATGTCATTTTGCTCGCTCGCAGTCGCCAACTTGACGTTGAGGACCGCGAGCAAGCAAAATATGCCCGCTACGCTACGCGTTTTTGCACTGTGCTACGTGCAATTCGCGTAGAGCGTAGTTGCGCAAACTACGTGAGCGTAGCGTAGTTTCCCGCCCAGGCCTAATCAGTAATCCTTGCGTCATGGTGCGCCATTCCATAAATGCAGCACGTTCATGGTGCAGGGAAATACCACAGCACAGCACACATTTTTCTGATGCAGCACTGCACTGCTCAGCATTACGTCAGTGTTGATAAATATATGCCCCCCAGTTTGAGAGTCCCTTTTTTAAATTAACAATTGGAGAGCAAGCACACCCATTTTCTGTTTCTGCTCAAACAATAACTCCTGGCATATGGCACAATATCACTGCACTTTGCGTAATTCATTCAGTACACATGCAAAGAGCAATTGTAGAAAGTTTGAAAAACTGTACATCTTAATGATGCTTCAGAAACAAAATCTATGCTCAAAACTGCCATTAAAGCTTATGAAAAGATAATTGCTCCTGCCAAGCCAAATTTTATTCTAAATAGATACTCTCGGCATCAAGCTCATCCAGAAAGACCTTCTCTGTTGTTTGTTCACTGGCCAATTCAACATGTGTGACTCATCTTTTGTATACTCCCAATCCAACCGCGACAACCTTGCTTTTTTTTTAGGACAAGACGACTATTATTATTAATAGTCTGTGGCCCACCTCATCTGCATTTCCTTTGGTTAGCTATCAAGGTACAGGCCTGCAAGTCTCGTCCACTTTTCAAATGGAAGATGCCATTACATCATAATCACTGAAGGATTTTGGTCAGATTCCTACTGAAAGCTCTCAGAAATTAGTAGTATCAATCTATTCTGGTTCCGTTCATGTTCCACAAAAAATATGACAGCTTATTGCTAGTGTTCTAACAGTACATTTACACACTGTTTGTAATGTCTCTCTGTCATCTGGATCTGTCCCTTTTGAGTGGGAGAAGGCCTGGGTGGTGTAACTACTGAAGAAGTCTAATGCTGATTCTACAATTCTCATCAATTGTTGTCCAATGTCACTGTTCTTTTCTGGAAAAGTATGTGAATTTGACCTTTCCTTTTCACCTGGATAGTAATAATTTCTGGATCCAGCACAGCCAGGCTTCCGTCCAACTCATTGTTAGACCTTTCACCCTAAGGGTAGTCTACCCCCAAACTTTTTGCCTTTCCTCTCCATTTTTCTAGCCTCACTTTTTCTGGCCTTCGGACTCTTGGCACTTTACTACTTCTAACCAGGGCTAAAGTGCTTGTGTTCTCTCCTCTAGACATGGTAACATTGGCTTATGACCAACCAGCAATTTTAATTTACTTATACATCCATAGTAAAGTGACACTACAAGTGTGCAAGGCCTGTAAATTAAATTATACTAGTGGGTCTGAATGCCACCCAAGTAAGTAGCCCTTTAAACATGTCACAGGCCTGCCATAGCAGCCTGTGTGTGTGCAGTTTTAACATGCCATTTCGACCTGGAAAAAAAATCATTTGCCAAGCCCAAAATTCCTTTATTATACATATAAGTCAACCCTATGGTAATCCCTGGACAGCCCAGAGGGCAGGGTGCAATGTATTTAAAATGCAGGACATGGACCTTTTAGTTTTACATGTCCTGAAAGTAAAAACATTTTTAATTGTTTTTTCACTACTGCACGGCTTATCTCTCCAATATGATAATAATGAAGTTGCCTTCTAACATTGTATAACATTGTAGATGTGTCATTTCCAAATGTTTTTTAGATAACCAGTTAATGTTTGGTGTTGCTGGAATCACAGTTTACAAATTGTGAAGTTGTATTTTAAATTGTAATTCTGAAAATGAAACTTTTAGAAAGTTGGCATTTTCTTGCCTTAGCCATTTAGTACCTGTAGCCTGTCTGTGGTCACATGACTGGGTATAGCTGACAGTTGGGCTTTATGTATTTCTCACAGAAAGCAACACACAATAGGGAGCTTAGGGGTGCCTGGATGGGCCATCACTAGCAGGATGAGAGGAAGGAGCTGGGAACAGCATAATTTGCAGCTGAATATGTGCGCCCTGCCTCCACACAAAGGCCTGTATACTTCCTGTAGTAAGTCTGGAGCCAGGACAGGGAAGGCAGAATGCCTGTGGATTTCAAAGGGAAACATCTAGAACCTTTTCCCCCACTTCAAAGGCACAACTGGGTATACATACTGGACCTCAAACACCAACTTTTCAGAACACTTCTGGACCTGTGGATACTCTGCTAGTAAGAAGGACGGCTGTGCTGAGAGAAGGACTTCCACTCTGCTGGACTGCTGCTCTAAATGAACTGCTGCCCTGCTGTTTTGAACTGCTGCCCTTCGGCCTAGGAAGAAAAACTGGACCTAAAACTTCATCTTGAACCCAGGACCCCAGACTGACTCCAAGGGCTAGGCTGCTGGCCTCCTGATCTGAGCCTCAGGGATATAAAAGGCTCCCCAAACTGCTCCTGGATCCAACTGCAGCGAGTCCCTAACTCCCAAGTGATGCCTCTCAGGTTCTGGACCTTTGGCAGGTCCCACAGGCTCATAAACCAAACTTTTGGGCTCTATGTAATTGTGGATCGGTTAGTTTGCACTGAAAATCAAAAGGGGGCTACCAATGTGAAGCTCCAGTCTTCAGCTGGACTAATCTGAGACTGTATCTGACCTTTGATTCATTGCGTTCAAGCTGAACCTTTGTCTCTGACCCAGTTTAGTGCAACCAGATTGCCACGGTTGGCGCTTAGTGCTTTTAGTTGCTATTTTACACTTTATTCTTTAAAAATTCACAACTCCGGTTCTACTGATTCGATTTTTTGTCATTGTGGTCTTGTTTTATTTATTACATTCAGTTCTATTTTTTTAACATGTTGTGGGGTCTTTTTGTATGGTGTTTTCACTGTTTTACTATTTAAAGTGTTGCACAAATACTTTACACATTGCTTCTAAGCTAAGCCTGACTGCTCTGTGTCAAGCTACCGGGGGATTGAGCACAGGTTAATTTGGGGTTTGCTTGTGCCTTACCCTGACAAGGATTGTGGTTGCTGCTGACCAGGGCTCACCACCCCAGTCAACCAACAACCTAATTTCTTACACTCATGCAGACAAAACCGCCTCAGTCTCTGTTCTAGATGATCTCAGAAGGCAGCTGACAAAAGCAACTTTTTTCTCTAGTATTATTAGATCTATCGGCTGCCTTCAACACTGTTTCCAATAAAATCATTGTATCTAGACTGATTGAAATAGTTTTTGGGGCACAGCATTAAAATGTTTCCATTTATATCTTAACAACGGAATTCAAGCAATCTTCTACCATTCCATTTGCAGTTTTGACCGATCAATCAGGGAGTTCTGCAGGGCTCAACTTTGAGTCCTACTCTTTTCAGTATTTGCTTGAGGCCACTAGCTCAGCTGCTCCGCAACCATGGCATCGTTATCAAGAATTATGTAGATGACATCCAGCTTGTCATCTCAGTGAATTCTGCTGCACCAACCCCATATGAGAACTTCCATCTCTGTATGAGCAAAATCACCAGCTGGCCTGAGCACATGACAGATCAACTTTCATGAAAACTCTCTCTGAAGCATTTTAATTAATTTGATTGTTCCATGGCAAACACTTCCAAACAAGTGCTAAAATCACATTCTTCAAACAAGATCAAACTGCTTCTCTAATAATATCTACAACAAGGTGATGAATGGAATGGTTTAATTTTTCTAAGCTACTGGCAATTACTTAGGGCTGCAACCCAGGCCATTGTTTTTGACCCACAATACCCCTCTAGGCAAAAACCCACCTTATGCAAATCAGTACCAACACTCTCCACATGGGAACATTCCATCCTTAACTGACAGTCAAGGCCCTGTCTAGAGGGGATCACAAGCAATACCAGACTGGCATTGCCCTACTTGGAGCTTATCAATAGGATATAGCATGAGCTTTGTAGCACAGTGAACACAGGGCCCTCATCTGGGCATACCCTTCACATTTAGGGAATCAACTGCAATTACAACAATAAGGTGATGAATATAATGCTTGGATTAATTTCAGCCACTGTCGATTATTCAGGTTGCATCCAGTCCATTGTTTTTTGCCTACCATGCCACTCTAGACAAAGGCCTGCCTAATGCAAATAAGTACCAACCATGCTATTCATGAGAACAGTCGTCCTAAACTGCCAGGCAAGGCCCTCACCAGAAGGGATCACAAGCAACCCCAGACCGTTTACTCCCTACTTGCAGCTCATCAATAGGATGTAGCCTAAGTCCAATGGCTCAGTAAGCGGGAGTTGTGTGTGTTCCAGTTTGGAGAGGACCTAGTTTGTCAGATTGGGTTGGACTATCCTTAATGGAGCAGGGCCAAGACTGATTGACAAGTGGCTGGGTCTAATCTGAGGACACATGTGGCCTTAATATATATAGGGCGCATTTTCATTGTTTGTGCCAGGCACACCTTTTAAAGGGTGCGCCCTGGGCAAACAAATGAAAATACGCATATCATGTTGAATGCGCTGCCCCTAGAGTTGCTGCAAACTCTTGCTGCCCTGGGGGCAGCTCATTCATGTGAAAAACAGAGCGGCTTGTTTGAAGCCGCTCTGTGTTTCACTGTGCAGGCGGCAACCCACTTGCAATTTTAGGGGGGATTAGAGATCCCCTCGCAGGTAGGTGCAGTGAGTGACTACATATGCCTGCAAGGGGATGTTTAGGGGGTCCATAAGACCCCTCCCTGCCTCTATAGGACTGTCATCAGGTGGCGCACTGGTGTGGGTGCAGAGGCAAAGGGATTTCCTTATTTGCATGGGGCCACACCCCCATGCAAATGAGGGAACGCCCTCTGATGATAGCTCTGGCGCTTTATATGCAGAAGGGGATGCACAAGTGTCTGCGGCCCCTTCTGTAATACGAAGGTGCCCCTGGGACACGCAAAGCGGAAGCACTTTGGTAATACAGCCCCAGGTTGGCAAAAAAAGATGGGCTGCTATGCGCCCGAGTAATTAGCAGTGTCTGACATTAACTCTAGCATTCCACCCGTCACTTTTTGTTTACTCCAGTGAGTTATTATTAGAAGCACTAATATTTGAATGCAACATTATTTCAAAGGCTCTTCTGGCATTGCTCGGTGATCTTTTCTTTTGCATTGTCTTGCTGAGAAAGTACTGGTCCGATGAAGCTATTCATTTAACTCCTAGTTCAAAAATGTGCAGCATGGGAAAAAGCATGTGCATCTACCCACAACCAAAGGTGTCATGTTTTAGTTTGTGTGCTAAAAATTAAACTGTTCTGTATCTCAGTAGCTTTGTTATCGATCATTTGGCTCAAATGTTTGCTTTACTTGCTTCCTTTCTCTGCAGATGTGTTATTATATCGAACACAACGGTGTTATTTTAGTGTTTTGAAGATGCCCAATAAAGAACCAAAAAGAATCTTTCCCCAAATAGCAGGTTCTTCGAATTAATATTTTACAGCCTACTTTTTCAGCAAAATAGGTTTATGCCAGAACATGGCCTTTTGGTCAAAGAAAAAGACAACACTTGCTTGGTAATTTATGATAGCAATTGGATAAAAAGACAGCTGCAGTTCTCATAACCCTCAGAACTTCAGCAGTAGTCAAAAGACATCCTTCAAAATGACAGTCCTGGTTAGAACTACTTTGATTTCAGTCGCTTTCCATCCCGTAGCTATGAAGTGTGTCAAGTTTGAAAAGCTATAATTCCACTTGAGAGAAATTATTCAAAGGCATTTCTCCATGCCTGCTTAAGGTTAATTTGAATGAAGCCCCAGGCAGGTTATTTCTTATTTACCATTCAAGTGGTAGTAATTGCAGCATTTGTTATGCACATGCCAAAGCTTTCAGCTGATGTGCTGACAAACATATGTTTCCCCTTTGATGATGTATTACTGTTAATATTGAGAAAATCAATGTCGATATGAATAAGGATAAAATCATATATAAAAACGAAATTTCATATTTGCTGACAAATTTTCCCCTTGTGAACTTCACATAAAGCCCAACACAGAAATACCTGTTAGGCAGGCCAAGAGACCCAGGTCCGAAGTTACTGATTGACAGATCACAGGTGGGGTAGCACATGGCCAGCATACAAACACTTGAACAGGAAATCCCAGATCGATTCCACAGATAGGTGCAGCGACACAACAATGATCCAGGGAGACTGGCGCCAATAAAGCACACATGGCTGGAGGGGTGCACACTTTCCCAAAACACCATAAAGTCAGATGCCAAATGAAGTTAGGCGCACTTAATCAATATAGACACAGCACACACAGTAAACGCAGTGATCGTGAGTTCCCTATGCCTGACATCTGGACATGTTACTCACTGGCCACATTGTGTCCATGCAAGGTGGAGGCTCACTTGGATTCCTTATCCAATACCATAATTTATGGCTCCAAAGACAGAGATACACATTTCTTACCAAAAAAGGAACACTTGAAACATTTTATTATATTCAATGAACTGTATAAAAGTCTGTGTTAGACCAATTGTAAATTGAGACAGTTCTCAGACCCTGTGCCTGTGACTGTGCTCCCAGCTACAGTGTTTAATTAAACCACTGTTCCTTCTTTGACAAACACCTCTTTTTTTTTCAAGGTATTTAATGTTCAAGCAACATTTTGGTGAGCCCGATAGGAGATGATTGGTACCTCGAACCCGACTGCAGCCAAAGGAAGAGGACATCGGCTGGGCAGAGGTCGGTCCTGAAGCAGCCGTTGTTGTGTAGTTCCTTGGAGTCCCCCAGGACCTGCGCGCTTTGGATGACCTAAACTAAGGGCTTGGTGTCCCAACTGTTTTCGGACACCCCCACAGGATATGTCAGCTGTTAGACCAGCTAGCTCTACAGAGCCACTACCACCCCCCTGTATTCCACAGTGGTGTAGGTAGTCTCTGGCAACCACTGAAAATGACAACCCTGATTCCTCAGGGATCATGGAAACAGTACAGTACGCTTCGCTCAGACACTCGTGCTTGCTTTCTCTCAGAAAATACACACAATGGTGATTAGGACATTTAAATGAATATTTATTGGTCCAGCGACAGTTTTGTGTAAAACATGTGTGCTGCGGCAATCAGAAGACAGAAGCATACTAAAGAGATTGCTAGTACCAATACAGTGAATAGTAGATACATTTCTACCATAGTAGTAATAAGATGAAAAGAAATAGTTCAGATAAAAACAGTAGCACTTGCATATTCCTAAAATGTGCGCCCTAAGTAATTTGCTAAAATGTACCTAGCCTTACCTGGATGTGTAGATGTATATACGTATAGCTATGTGTATCTGTAGCCAAGAAACCCCCAGGGATGAACCAGCCCCTCACCTGATGGTTTAGAACGAAGGACCCCATCTCTTCTTTGAGGATGACAGCCCGCAAAGGATGTCAGATCGCTGTGTGTCGAAGATTCGGCATGCAGGACATCCGTGCCAGCCTGGAAGGAATTCTCCTCTAATTTGTAGGGGAGAGTGAGGGTCTTTTATACTAACATGGTCATTCCAGGGTTTTTTCTAGAATCAATATGTTTTTAAAACAACCATGGATGTTTGGAAAACAGTCATAAATGTTTTGAAAACCATCACCGTTGCTTTTGTAAACAAGTGTGAACATGCACAGCTGGCTGTTGGCCATTGATGAAAAAAAGTGGTGACCCTTATACAGAATAATTCTGCCGTGCCTGGGGACAGGTTTATGTATGTCAGGTACAGGGATTATGATAGAAATCTTAGACCCTGGTGTTGAAGAGACAGGTTCAAGCTACTAGGCAAAAGGTCACCTGTTTAGAATCATTATTGTTGTGTAGATGGGACAATGTATGTAAAAAAGGGTGTATACATGATGAGACTATCCTAAAAGACATGACACCGTCACATAGGGTAAGAGACTACATCAGAATTTTAGGAAAGCATGTGGCATATGGCAAACTAGGGAGAAGTGTAAAAAGATAACATGAGTGCCCTGCCAGTGACTGAATCTGGCATATTACCTATTTTATATGTCCTAGATGAGTAGTCACAAGATGTCCTCAAAGACGATCCCGTGGAAGTCACCTTTTTTCAATAGTCAGCACGCTAGGAAAGGCGAATATTTATTATATTTATTGTCAGAGTCGACACCTCAATCTTATTTTTTATTTTAAAAGGGTTTCTCAGTGCCACTGGTTTTCCAAAGCCTTTGGTATCTGAAAGAAGTGAGAGGTGTTGGTCGCTTGGACCGCTGGGCGTAAAACAGATTGTTCGCTCTTTCCACTGAGCCTGACACAGTCGATATGCTTGGACCGCTGAGCGTAACACAAATGATACACTTAGCCCCTGGGTTTGATACAGGGTATGATATGGACATTTAGAGAAAAGATATGGACCTGGGAGATCAGGTGTAACTTGTGTGTGGCCAAGAGAGGCCTGTGGTTCTCGAATTATTCCTTTTTTCCATAACCTATAGTTATTGTCTTTGTCCCTGAAACGATATTGACAGACTATCAGGCTCACTTAGGGGCCTATTACGATGGCGGTCGGAAAACGTCCCCGACCGCCATGGTAGCGGGAAAAGACCGCTCGCATGGACCGCGACATCACCGCCGGTCGAATTACGATGACCCGCGCTCGAAATCCGATCGCGCCGGTCTGATCGCGGGCCGGTTGCAGCGGTTGCTGCTGCCCGCAGCACTGCCGCGATGCCGAAAGGAGCATGTCCTGCATTTCCCTGCACTGCGTGGCAGGCACTGCACAGTGCCTGCCACCTGGTACAGGGAAATGTAGGGGGGACCATGGGTACCCCCCAGTGCACCCCCCCCAACACATTGGGGGCCCGAAACGGGCCCCCGGAAGACAATCTCTGCATTCCTTTCCATGGCGGTTTGACCGCTGAGGAAAGGCTGGCTACCGCCGGCATCATAATCCTGCCGGCGGAGCCTGCTCTGCACCGCCACCATTATCCCGGTCCTGCTCCGTCCGCCAGGCAGGAGTGCGGATGGCATCCGGTGGAAAAGCGGCGGTCGTAATTTACCACCGCCATCCTAATTTGACCGGCGGTTTTCTTCGTTGCGATGGCGGGCGGATGTCCACCGCCGGTCCGGTGGGCGCCACCGCCGGCCCGGTGGTGGACATCCGACGGCCATCGTAATAGACCCCTTAGTTCCGTGTACCTCGTAGAGCTTCGCCTGGTCACAACATAGGATGTGCTAAGAGCGAGCTAAAGATTTTTATTTTTGTAAAAGTGATGTTTTCTCTCTCCGTTTTTTGGGTGTTGTTCGCTTGGATCAGTGGGTGTAATACAGATGGTACACTTGGGGCCAGATGTACGACATTCCATTTTGCGGGTCGCAAATTGTGATTTTTTGCGACTCACTAAATGGGATGTAATAATGTGTCTTAGACACAATTAGCGATTCCCAATGGGGTTGCAAATGACCTGTCTCATCAATATTCATGACAGCAGACCATCATGTCTGTGTTTGCTTTTTAAATAAAGCAACTTTTTTTTCCAACTGCAGACAGTTTTCCTTAAAGGTAAATAGTATGCGTTTAAAAGAAAAAAATGAAAAGATTTCTTTTCATTTTTTAGGGGCAGGAAGTGGTCCATGGGGCCACTACCTGCTCTTGAAAAATAGTTTTGCTGCCAAACACAAAGAGGAAGGGGTCCTTTGGGGACCCCTTCCTGTTCGGGACTGGCTTACCACCAATATGAAATTGGTGGTAACTGCGATTGTTGCGGTCGCAAAACAATCGTACATTCCCTGGGACTCGCTATTAGGAAGGAACACTCTTGACACGTCCCTTCCTAATAGCGACTTGCAAAACCTATTTTGCAAGTCAGTAATAGGTTACCGACTCGCAAAATAGGGTTTGTACATGCTACAAACCTTTTTAGTGTTTGCAAATGGCTCGATTTTCTGTTTGCAACTGCTAAAAACTGTCGTACATCTGGACCTTTGCCCCTGGGTATGATACAGGGTGAGGTTGTTGTGATGTATATGTGTGATGTTGTGGTGCTGTTAAATTACTACAAATGGTGTTTTGCCCTAAGTATTGTGTTTTTGTCAATGACTCAATGTTTCATATGAAGATGCTGCTATGTTTCACCAACCGTAATTGATGCCAGGAGTTAATATCATTTAGATACTCTTTTTATTTATACTTTTTTATTGACAAATTGCACTTTTTATGTTGCAACCCTTCATATGGATTATTTGTGTTTATGAAATGTTCATTTGATTATGCATTTGTACATAGCGCTGAGCTGATAGTTACGTAATTATAAACAGAAAACACCACGGGCTGATTCACAAAAGTAATCTGAGCCAAAAGTCAAAATCTACGACTTTTGGTATTCACAGAAGTCACTTACGACTTTTGATATTCACAAAATTCACTTACGACTCATATCTTTACATCCGCAATCGGGCGGGAATTTCCGCACTCGGGGCAGAATTTCCGCTCCCTGGCCGGAAATCCCGCACCTGGGCCGGAATTTCCGCACTCAGGACAGAAACTCCGTATTTGGGCCGGAAGTTCCTAAAACCGGACCGGAACCCATTCTTTCATTCAGGAAATGACATACAGGAAGTGGTAGACAGGAAATACATCACAGGAAGTTGTTGACAGCCATTTTGTTTTCATTCTGAGTCCTCGTCCATCATAGATTACATCCTCTGCCATCCTGAGAAACCTGAAATGACAGTTTAATAGAAAATCATAGACATGAAACAAAAGCTAGAACAGACCATTAAATGAGATTTGGGCTGGGACAAGGGGGGGGGGGGCTGGCACAATATGACATCCCAGGAGAGTTTGCTCCTCCTTTGCATTACGGTACATGCAGTCCATATTTTGTGCTCAACACAAAAGTTGACTGTTGTGTTGCAGTAAATTCGGGGGAAGCAGTGCTGTGCATCCAAGACACGTAGTGCCAGATTCACCCAGAACATCATCACTCACGTTGGGGGCCCTATCAGTTGTGGGGGAGTCAAATCTTTTGGGGCAAAAACTCAATAGTTAGGCCTTTTGTGATTCAGACACCCATTCTCAAAAGGTCCGGGAGGTCTCTCAGAACATATACATCTAATCCTCTGAGTCAATGGATTCCTTTGGGACATCAACAACACTGATTGCTGATATCGGCACATGACCTGATGCACGGTCAATCTTTTGACTCCTGTCAACAGCTGTGGTTTACATACAGTTAGTTTGGCTTGCAAAGTAGTCTCAGGATGGAATTTCTGGACAGAGTCGTAATTATCCAACTTTCATCATTGACAACAGACTGCAAACCACATTTGGTTCATAACACAATAGGTTGCTCATGTGGAAAAAATGGCAACAAGCTGATCACAAACTTGCATACCCTGACCTCTGTTGTGTGCAATGGCCCGGTTGCCCGGATTCAGAGCTAGCCGAGGTACAAGAGGTATGTGTAAGCCATGACTTAAAGCCATGTTGTGCAAAACACAGCAGGCTAGTATGATCTTGCACATGACTTCAGGGGAGTACATCAGCACACCCCCTGTACGGTTAAGACATCTGAATCGCGGCTTCAAAAGACCAAAAGTGCGCTCTATGATGGCTCGAGTTCGTATGTGTGCCCTATTGTACCTACGCTGAGGTACAGTGGTTACATGTCTGTATGGTGTGAGGAGTTGAGGGGAGAGTGCAGACCCAGCATCGCCTGAGTAGGGAAGATATGGCAATAGGTTACATTTCCCTCAAAAAATTGGAATAGAACATGATCTATACTTTGGTACATACAGTGTCTATTGAGGCCGTGTATGTGCCTTGATGATTCTTATTGTTCAATGGTTGTTAATGTGAGGTGGCATTCATACATTTAATTAACACATATCCCTCATTTTTAGTGCTTGGTACTTACCCAGTAGCCACATGTTGCCAAATTCTCCCACAGCCATCTGCCGGGCAAGAGGTGACATGCGGAATACAAAGCTGTCATGGGTACTGCCTGGAAACATTGCATGCACATCAATGAATCTCCCACTGGCATCACAGACTGCCATCAGTGTCTGTTGCAGAAGATGTGTGCAATGCAGCAGGGTGGCTAAAGAGCCACATGTGTACATTCAATTGCACCCAGCACACGTGGGAAATTAGATAGAAATCCCTATCTGCCCTGTGTCTCCTGTCCAGTGTATGGGGCATTCTTATGTGGAGGTGGGCTCTTGAATTGATGCAGCTCAGTACCTGATGCAAGCACCGCGACTGACTTGCCTGAGAGATGCCCACAAGGTCACTGCAGACCCTTTGGAATGACTCCGTAGCAAAGAAATAGAGAGCAGAAAGTATCTTGAGATATGCTGGAATGGCATGCGAGCAGCAGATCACAGTCAAGTTCCTGCTCCCAATCACATACCATCTCCAAGATGACTTCTGGAGGGAAACAGTATCTGGCCCTGACATCTTGGCTGGACATCCCAAATAGGTTGATCTTTTCTCTTCCTCATCCTCCTCCTCCTCCAGAAGTACCTTCTTGCCACATGGTAAGGGGCAGAGCAACAAACACATTCAGCGACATGTTGGAAGATTTGTGTGTGTCAGCTCTGATTTCAAATGTGCTTCAGGGCTGGGATTGGCTGCTGGGCTGCAGTGTTTCAGCTGGAGCGTGGTAGGGGATGTTAGGTACTTGCACAGGTGTTTAGCATTGAAGAAAATGATCATCTGGCCCGAATACGGATATTCCGGCCCGGAAGCGGATATTCTGCCCTGAGTGCAGAAATTCCAGCCCGGGGGTGGGATTTCTGGCCCAGGTGCAGAAATTCCGCCCGAGTGCGGAATTTCCGGCTTCAGTGCGGACGTAAAGATACGAGTCGTAAGTGACTTTTGTGAATACCAAAAGTCGTAAGTGATTTCAGTGAATACCAAAAGTTGTAGATTTAGACTTTTGGCTCAGATTAATTTTGTGAATCGGCCCCAAAGTGTATATTTTCCCCACGATTCAGATCGAAATGAGAGTCCCTAAAACAAAGAAGATAAGGTATTTCGTCCTCTAAAACTACCAAACTTATCATGGAGACACCATTAAAACATTTGCAAATCAGGCTAAATAACGTAATGAGGTTTGCTGAGTGTGGCACGCATACATGAAGGCACATACATTTCCATGGCCAAAGGAGGGAACCTCCAAAACTAACATGCTTGAACACATGAGAACATACATACAAACGAAATGCACAGGTCAAAAGAAAGATGAGAGAGAGGCATTATTAGAACTATGGGCCACCTACAAAGAGGCCCAGATTGACAGTCCTGCACTATAGATAGCAAACAAGGTGTTAGCACCTCCCCCACTATATGCATGTATGGAAATGTTCTCACCCACTCTCTCCTCATTAGGATACTATGATCCGACAGTTGAAAAATTCAGCAGGCCCCCCACTAAACAATGAGTGGCTAGGACCAGGCATGAGAGACTAACAGGCCAGCAGGCCAAGCAGTCACAGAGCAACCCCACTACAGTGCATGGGCTCCCAGAAGTTCAATCCCCCGTCTGTCGTGCTCAACACATATCACGCCAACAGCGCAGAGAACATGCTTCCTTACTGATTTAGGCAACCATACACAAGTGAGAGGTAGGTTTGTAGTGGTTCTAGACAGTGATACTGCTAGCGGGAGTGAGGAAGGGGGCTCCAGTCCTCCGGGTACCGATGAAGAGGGTAGGCACCACTGCACCTGAACATATGACAGTTATAGGTTGACCCTGAGGGAGATAGCAGAGGAAAAGGAAGGGAGCATCTTCGCAAACCTGTTCTGTGATTTGTTGGCAAACTGGACTGAGAAAGGGAACCAATTTCATCAGTCTTGGCCTAAGGGAGTGTCATTTGAGCCAGAGGATGTGGCTATTTTGGAGGATTGCATTAGGTATGGAAATCCTAATTGGAATTTCCCCTACATACAGCAATGCCTCGCCAGTTGGGAGAAAAGGCAAGCTAAAGAAAGAAAGAGAGAGAGAGAGAGTACAGAAAGAAGTTGGGCCAGAACCAGAACATTGCTGCGAAATCCCTGAGCTGGGAGCATGCAGCCTTGGGTAGAGCAACTGTAGCCGCAGTGGCACTGAAGGGGGTGGCACCAGTGGGAGTCCCACCGCAGAGGTTCAGAAGAGATAAAGACCCTGGTAGTAGGATCTGAGGAAGTAGTGCAGAGAACTCCCAAAGGCGGGACCTGGTCACAAACCCTCCTCTCACAGAAGTAAGTAACCACAGGGCCAGCAAGAGTCGGTCCTGCATCCAGTGGATGACACACATACCCCCACCCTCACTTGTCCTGTGCTGTCAGTGACTCATCAATCTGAGGAGGAACCTACCATAATGGTGCTAGTGAATAATATACCCTACAGCTACCTGAGTAACACAGGGACAACCAAGTCATGTCTAAAAGAAGGGATCGTTCCCCTATCCAAAGACTATGGATACGCAGGGATATTCAGGCACAGTTATGAGTGTCCCCTTCACAAATCCCCTGGAGTTGGACATGAGAGGCAGGCATGTAAAGGGACAATTCTCATATCACCCCTCCTCCTTGATTAATCTCCTAGGTAGAGACGTAATGGCCAAACTTAACATGATCATTCATTTCCTAAAAGATGGGGCAAAGACCTGCTCGACCCCTGGAGTCCTTAAACCACCCTCATTGCTCAGAAGGGCGATGAGGGCATCGCCCACTGATCTGACAGCCTTCACTAATATAGTACTCACAATTACTGCTAACACAGAACCATTAGGCAAAACGATACAGTTGCCCAACAAATGTGTGTTCTGATGGGAGGGACATCATGACTTAGAAGCCCAAGACGAAGTGCTGTTCTGCTTGGAGGCCTTCAAATTGTGGCCTGATTATGTGATCTTGTTGGCCACCGACCAAGTGAATTTGTTGTGGGCATGTATCATCTTCATTGCACCCAACCTCCATGTACAGGATGTAACGGATGATCTGTTGTTCGGCGAATGACAAAGGGCCACTGAGGTTGTGTTTGCTGATCCAATCAGGGTCAGAAGAGAGCTGCGAAATGGGATCCTGCTGCCCATGGCAGTTCTGACTACATGGCAGGAACAAGGTCTGTCGGCAGTGCCACCACAGCTATGGGCAGAGGAGGCCGTATGACATAGGCCTCATCAATACTACTGAATATGTAAGGTTAACACTATGGGAAGGGGCCATCCTACACAGAGTATGCCAGTACCTGCTCTCCAAAAAAGCTCATGAGGGCTTAGCACCCACAATCCAGGCACTAATTGATTAGGAGATCCTCCACTGGGAGTATCACCCTGCAGCATGCCAATTCTGGTCAAAAAGAGTAAAGGGGGACCTGGCACCTGGTGCAGGACCTATTCTCCCTAAATGACATAGTGGTCCCAGAATTCCTGGTAGTACCAGACCCCTCCATCATCCAGACGAAATTACCCACAGACGCAAGCCATTTCTCCATGATAGACATCAAGAATGCATTCTTTAGCATACTGAGGAAGGATCTTGCTAACTTCCAGTCAAGCAGCACCCTGATACAATACGCGGATGACATTTTGATATGCAGCCCCTCTAAAAACCTATGCCGGCAGGACATGACAGCCCTCTTCACTGGACTTGCCAAGAGGGGCTACAAAGTAGAGAAGGGAAAGATACAGTATGTGCAACAGGAGGTGAACTAACTGTGCCAACTAATTTCAGAGGTCTGTCAACGGGTCACACCAGAGCACGCAGACACCATGAGGGTTATGCCAATACTGCAGCCGAAAAGGAGTATGCAAATGTTTTTCAGATTGTGCAATTACTTGTGGCAGTGGGTCTTTGACTATAGAACGCTCATCGGCCCCCTGCTTGAAGCCCTTAAAAAGGCTAAAGCCAGCAATGAGAAACTGACTTGGATGCCTGGGATTCACGATACCTTCTGTAAACTCAAAACGGAGATAAGGTTCTCCCCTGTGTTAGCGACACCCAAATATATGGTGAGTCATGTCAGCAGCCTTGATGCAGAAGTGTGCTTTGGGGCACAAACTCCTTGCATATTACAGCAGACACTTAGACTAAGTCATGCAGGGTCACTTTCCATGTAAACAGGCCTTGGCAGCAGCACCTTTTTAAGTTGACAAAAGCACCTCTATTTTAATGGTGAGGGCGCTGACATTGTTGGCCGACCATTCAGTGTTTGCGGTCATACAAAAGAGCAAGAGCATGGCGAATACGCAACTGGTCTCAGGCTAGGAACTGATGCTCTCCAGACCATCATTAAAATAACCTCCCTAGTCCACAAATTTCAGGAGGGGGAGGAGATCCATGATTGTGCAATGTGCACCCCTGATGGGCTCAGCCAATGCAGAAGAAGATCCCATCCCAGACAGTGAGGCATTGTTCATTGATGGGTCCTCCATAATAGACCATGAGACAGGGGTGAGACACACAGGGGTGGCAGTGGTAATGGCTTGTAGCCATATGCCCTCAGAGACGCTGCAAGTCACCGCACAGCTAACTCCCCCCCTCCTTTCAGCACAGGTGGCAGAGTTGACTGCGCTAATCGAAGCCCTCATCCAAAGCATGGGAAAAACTGTTATGATTTACTCAGACTCAGTCTCAGTCTATGTCACCACCACAGTGAATTCTAATATAGGAAGGTAGAAAAGACGTGGGTTCCACATAGGGACCTCCTGATGCTTTGACCCTACCTAAACATGTGGCCCTGGCAAAGTGCACCGCTCATACCGGAGGCAAGGATTTTGTATTCCAGGTAAATGCATTAGCTGACCAATTTGCAAAAAGGGCAACTTACAGATCAGTTAGGAAGACACACATACTTCCCTTATAACAGGCATCAGAAACAAAACCCCACCAGGTCTGTATCTGAGGGAGTTGCAGGAAATGGTGTTACCTGATGAGAAAGAATAATGGGAAGCCAGGGGCTACATGTAGACCACGCACAACTTCATATACCGACACACACCCACGGGAAAGCCAGTCATGCATCAAAGCCTAGTCAGCATAGTACTGCCCCAATTACACCTGCCAACACACGTAGCCAAAGAAAACATGATAGTAGAAGTTCAGACTGACTGGTTTATCCCCAGCCTTACAAAAACCATGGCAATGTATTTAAATGAATGCACCGTCTGCCAGATATATTTGCTCAAACCTACACTCAAGGTTGTATCATCAGCAATCTCAAGACCAACTGGAACCTTCAGGTTGTTGCACATCAACTTCATCGACATGATTGATTAATGTGCAAACTACCGATACCTGATTGTAGTGGTCTGCCCATATTCTAGGTTGATTGAAGCCGGAAAGCAATGGCATCATTGAGAGAATCAACGGCCTGTTAAAAAACTAAATAAGCAACATTTGCACCAGTCTTAATAAAAAGTGGCTCCACTGTCTGTCCCTTGACTTATTCGAACAGAGAAACACACCAAGTAGTGATCACCACCTCACGCCACACCAGATCACGACTGGTAGATTGATGGAGATGCCCATTCCAAAAACCTGGGCCAAATTAGACTCTAAGGTCAGCTCCCGAGCATATGAGCATACGAGTTATATGTGTATGTTTCAAAACTAACCAAAACTGCTAAGTTCCTATCTAAACACGTTAATCACCATATCGCCAAGTGCACTACCACCAAGCTAACATATCAAACACCTGAACCTGGACAAGAGGTCTACATTCAAAAGTTTGTAAGGAATTGGAAGCAAGCCAAGTTTGAAGGACCCTGATGGATGGGTTTCGCAACACCAACAGCCCTCAAGGTGGAGGGGAAAATGCATAGGTCCACCTTTCCGATGTACGGCTGAAACCTTCCACGGCAAACCCCCCATGAACTGTACTGTGAACATTTTTTGATCGAACTGTTGAACAAAAACACTCATTAACCAGTGGGCCACAGTCATCTCCCCTGGATCCATATGTGAGAGCTGCAATGTTAATTTTCAAGTTATGCATTTTTGCATTTTTATGAACCCTCTGTCTAGTTTGGGTGCTACTGCACATATTTGCTGCCCAAAGAACCGCCTGGCCAAATGGAGTCTGTTCAGAAACTATCACATCACTTGCATAGGGCTCTCTCCCATGTCACTTATAATTACACCAACCCAAACAGTAGCCTTAAACATGTGCTACACAGCGCCCTGTTATGCAGCACATAGTATCATTACATGACTGCTGTGCGCTCTGAGATATCAGTCGAGATGTGTTATGTATGTTCGCTGATTTCGCATGCAGTAAGCGCAGGTAGACTTTACCTGTCCCCAGAGGCAGCCCTATAAAAAGTTATATGCCTTCTCCACTTGTACCTATGCAGAAACAGGCCCAGAATCCAGCTCAACAGGGCAGAACCACACAGATTAGTTGGGAATCTCTCCCGTTACGAGACCAACTCGATGGCTCTATACCTTTTCACTGAGCCTAGCGGCATTCAAACTGAGCTAGACAGGAAGATGTGCAGGAAGAGCACCAAAGGAGAGGATGCTGTTTGGCCCAAGACTTTCCATAGAAGAGATTCTTGGAGGTAGCAAAACACCCAACTCAATGTACAAACACCTCCACTCCTGCAACCATTTGCGGTCCAATGGTGGCCCTTAGCACATCCAGGGCAAACTTCTTTGATAACAAGTGAACCACCGACATGGAATTTCTGTGTAGGGCCATCCAGCTCGATGATACAGAGGGAAACGGGTCTCACAGGGGAGGGTTGAGCAAAAGCATAGACACTGCATGTCAGGAAATCTGGGATACCGAGGTGGGTGCATACACTTGGCTAGAAGGGAAGGGGCAACCCCTAATTATACCGAAACTTACACTGCATTCCTTATGTTTCAGAGATAAAGAAATGCTTCCACAGGGCATGGAAAAAAAACTGTGGCACGATCCTGTACCTTCCGGATATGCAATGAGACAGCTCCATGATGATGGACATCTGCTGGCAGTGTGGTGAGTTTGGCTACACTCAGCTCATCCCCGTATGAAGCAGACTTTACTCGCTCGTCACCATACACACCCCTACCATGGTCATTCCCGGAGAGGAACTATCGAACTTATTCCAGCGGCCATTAAGTAAAAAGACAACCTTGCTGCCTCAGTCTCATGTAAAAAGAACTGCAGATTGTTTGGGCTGGGCTCAGTACAAGGACATTCCAGAAACATTTAGACTGTTTTCAGACTCACAAGTATCGGCAGGAGGGTCCATACCCTTCTTCACCGTGCAGACGAAAGCCAATGCCCGCTGGCTTCAAATTACCAGATGGGAAATGCCTAAAATGATGAGTAGCACTGAGCTTGGACTTAATTCAGTCAAAGAAAAACTGAGAGCCATCCGTCTCATGGTGATGCAGCATCGGTATGTGTTAGACATAATGACCGCAACGGAGGAATGGGTGTGTGCTAAGACTGGTGCGTCCTTCTGCACATTTATGCTATGGAGTGACCTAAATAACGGGGCATTGTCTCTTGCCTTTCAAGCACTGCATAGCTTTCAAAGAGACATGCATGAGGAGGGAGGTGCCCCTGAGCAGGAGCGGTTTTAGAATTGGTCCTCCTAGATCCCCTGGTGGCTTTCCGGATTCTGCACGTCATTGCTACCTGTTTTCATTGTGTTTTTGTTTGTGTGTGGCTCCGTGCAATTGGGGATTTCCTGCTGTAAAAACAGAGTCCTCAAATTGGATAAAATGCAAGTAAATAGGAAAGTAATAATTGTGAGAACCGAAGAACAATAGTCCCCCAATAAAGTAATAAAATAACTGTCATGAAGTATGGGTTGGATAGTGTAGTTAAAAATTCAACTACAGAAGGGAATGTTAATATTGAGAAAGTCGATATCAATATGAATAACGAAACATTCATTTATAAAAACAAAATTGCATCTTTTTTGATGAATTCGCCCGTTGTGAACTCCTAATCAACCAGAATCAGAAATACATGGTTATGCAGGCCCTGAGACCCAGGCCCGAGATTACCAACATTACTGTGCATCAATAACATGTGGTATAAACTTCTTTCCCCAGCAATTACACATAATACAATTGTAGAATTTAAAATATGAAATCGCATTGTTGTGCTCAAGTTTCATTGTTTTTGCAGCCGAGACGTTGTCCCGGATTTCCTCACAATGGTGTAATAGTTTCATTGCAGCACAGTTTGTAGAGATATCTTTGGGGTTTTGCAGTTATAGCTACCACAACAACACAGTTTTAATTTAGCTAGATTAGTCATGGTAAATATACCTTTGTAATTCTACTTGCAGTCACATTATTCACTTTCTCACCTCAATGAATCTTTCATATTTGCATATACACTTATGTTATCTTTGCTTATTCATTTTTAAACTGTTAGAACTACAGGTGTGATGTGCAGGTTTGAATTTATATAAAATAAACAACATAAAAATCACATATTTAAAATACAATAATGAGGAACATTTATTTAAACACTCACAAATACAGGAACTAGACAACAAGTCAACCACAACATGCAAGATAAGCAATGACAACATTTCAGGTATTTATGATCCTGCAGGTGTTATGTGGTAGTGCTAGTTCTTAAATCTACAGCAAGATGGCTATATACCAAAACACATGTAACAGAAATAGCTTGATTTGTCATCCTAGATCCATACACATTTGCAACTTCAAGACCATTTTCCCGCTTTGCAACTCCTGGACCCAAATGAACTCAATACATATTCAACTACATAGATTGAAGTAGAAACATGGACTGTATTATGCTTTATGCATGTGGCCACAAGTTGTATTCAAAACAGTGATCCTATTTTAGCACATTGATAATGTAGTCAAGTCTTTCTTCAGACATTAGTCTAGTTGGAGTACATTAGACTGCTAGAGAGGATGTAGAATGGTCTGCCAACACATTTATTCTGAAAATATTAATGTCTTAGTGTGCACCATGATCAGGTAAGAATTTGGGTTTCTGGTTAGGGGGTAAAACCCTACACAAGCGGAAACCACAATCCTTGTTAGAATAAAGCCACACGCAAACCCGAAATTAACCTTTGCTCAAACCCCTGGTAGTTTGGCACAGAGCAGTCATGTTTAACTTAGACACAATATGTAAAGTATTGGTGCAACACTTCAAACAGCAACACAGTGAAAATATATCACAAAAGGATCCCACACAAGATTTAGAAAAATATATTATTCTTTGATAAATAAAACAAAACCTAAATGACAAAAATCAAATTGTTAGAACCGACGATATGCAATTTTAAATATATCTGTGACAATAGTGCCAAAAACAACAACGCGGCAATGGTAGATATCTTGTTGCACTGGACTGGGACAAAGTCACAAGTTCAGGCCAACTTCGATGAAGTGTGGGCCAGATACAGGGACCCACTGAGACCCGCTGAACAAGAGTCCTTTAAATTCTGGTTTGTGGAGCATTGCGAGGCCTCAAGATGAGGATGCATTATTCAGCCAAGGCAATATGTCGGTTACGAGAAACAGCGGAGCTACAAAGCGAGGTCCTGCACCATCGTCCAGAATCCTGTCGATGAAGTCATGCAATAAGTGTAACATCCAGGATGTGTCGCATAGTCGAAGCGATTCATCAGTTCAGAAGACCTGCGAAGCTGCGATGCGAGAACCTACATAGTTATTGTGGCTGCCATCGACAAAAGATTTGTGGTGCAAGGCGTTGGTTCTGATGCGCGCTGTGACATCAATGCGTAGTCCTTTGAGTTGAGAGAACCCTCACAGCAGAGACAATGTGTTGGTTCTGCTTGGGATAGTGCCACACAGCAGAGGAGATGTGTTGGTTCTCCTGGGTCCACAGATGGGCTGGCAGAGAAACTTCACACCCACTTCCAAGGGTCTAGGAATGAGGTGGCACCACTTAGCAGGGTAGGACTCACAGGTGGCAGAGTCTAGGTGCTGGATTCAAGGTTGTTGGAGCCTTCTGTCCCCAAGGAGGCCAGTCAACTAGCCCTTGGACTCATTTTGTAGTCATCGGTTTCAACAGATGCAGGTCCAGTCCTTCTCACACAGGCACGAGGACAGCAAGCAGCAGGTCAGAACATCAGTCCAGAAGAGTGGAATTCTTTCAGCGGCATAGCAGTCCTTCTTCCTGGCAGAGTACCCAAAGGTCTAGAGGTGAGCTGAAGAGGTGGTGTATTCCTCTGGAAGGTGGGAGAAGCTTCTAGAAATTCTCTTTGAAGTGCACAAGTGTCCTGCCTGCCCTGGCTCCAGACTAACTACAGGGAGTATGCAGCCCTTTCTGTGGAGGCAGGGCACAGCCTATTCAAGTGTAAGTAGGTCTGTGCCCAGTCTGCTCTTCACTCCTGCCAGTAATGTTGCATCCAGGCACATCTAAGCTCTCTATTTTGTGTGGCTATCTAGGATGAATATGCAAAGCCCAACTGTCAGCTACACCCAGCCATGTGAAGCATAGGTTGCAGGCACTAAATGGGTAAGGCAGGAAAATTATAACTTTTGAAAAATTGAATTTTCAATATTGTAATTCAAAATCCCGCTTTACCATAAGAGAGGATTTTTCATTACAATTCCAAAGACACCAAACAAGAACTGGTTACCTGTTCCCATTTGGAATTTACAGCTCAGTAAAAGGTAACTCCAAGGTTATTCTATGCAAGAAATAGGCCTTGGAATATTGAAAAATTAATTTAAGGGTTTTTCACTACCAGGACATGTAAATCTTTAAAAGTGCATGTCTAACGTTTTAAATACACTGCACCGTGCACTCTGGGCTGTGCAGGGCCCACTCTAGGGGTAACATATATGTATTAAAAAGGAAGGTTTGGGCCTGGCGAAAGATTTCTTTTGCCAGGTTGAAATGGCAGCTTAAAACTGCAAATACAGCCTTCAATGGCAGATCTGAGACATGTTTAAAGGGCTACTTAAGGGGGTGACCCAAACAGTGCTGCAGGCCTACTAGACGCATTTAATTTACAGACCCTGGGTACATGTAGTACTACTTTACTAGGGACTTACAAGCAAATTTAATATGGCTTTGTATGCCTTTCAAATCAAGGTGGCCCAAAGAGAGTAGTACTGAAAAAACAAATATAATGTGCGAGTATATTTATAGGATTTATACAAATAAAACCCTAAAAGACAGCAAAGGTAAAAATAATAAATACACCATACATTATATAGAGTTTTGCACAATCAAACAGTACCAGATAGAAAACAAGCCAGATCAAAACATTTGAGTGCAGTAGGCAGTAGCGTAAAAAAAACTATGCAGGTTGAACTTGGTCAAAGTGCTTATCAGGTAATAGTGGAACAATCAAAGATTTACACAGTTTTTTTTATAAAAAGTGCAGAACCTTATAAAATGCAAGGTATCCTGGGTTGAACCATTGTCACAACTCCATGAGGTAAAACTAAATGCATATTCAAATGTGCTACATCTAGGGATATCTAACAGGTGATGAATTAGGTGCAATCTAAAACGTGTCAAGAGGAAGCAATGATAATCCAGCATGTGAAAAGTTAAATACGGCTCAATTAAGATAGTTGTCTTGAGACAACTATATCAAAAATCCTAAATGCTTGCCACTTCTTCACACGACACAAAAATCTACTAATAAATCTGTGGAGTGAAGTAACATCAAAGATAGGCTTAGGAAGGCACATGCAAGCACTTAAACACACCCATACTAGTGCAAAACAATTACTAGTCAGTTGTACCCACATCTACACCAGTAGTACTACTGACAAAATGGCTCAAATCTGCTTGAATGCTTAGCCGGTTCACATGTTGGTTATAAGAAATTGTACTGCAGAGACAAGTCATACTTGTATACAATATATAACTGATACTCACCTCTTCCAGTCGACCATCAGAAAAACCCACAAATGAAAGCAATAAGTTATAAATAGCAGAGACAATCTCGAATATTTAAACAATTTGCAACAGCATATAATTATGACAAAATAAATTCCTAAAGAAATGTCTTGGAAAATGGCTTTTTGATTATTGTCATTGAATCCTTGTACGCTTTCTAAATTTCTAAAAGCACATTTTTATTTGATTCTTCAACAGCTTCAATAAAATAGCCACTGCGTTTTGGTCCATAAATTAGATCTTCTTTAGTGCTGTAAACCAAAGTAATGCAATGCAATTAAAAACCATCTCTTTTAAAATGAGAGCATTCCAAAAAATGATATACTATGTAAATAGAGCATGCTTGTACTAAATACATATCTGCTGTGTAATATACCAGGCAGATAGCATGTGTCAACACCATTTTGTACATTAAATACATTTCATGAGGTTTATTGGTCTTTGTCATTGCAGCAATGAGGAAATGCCATGTGCATTCCATATTTTTATTAGGTCATTTCTATTCCCATTGTCAATAGTATGTGGGCTCCATACATTCTGTGTCATCTTCAGCTATCCCTATGCATGAAAATTAATTGTGGCATCCCTAAGTTTGACAACCTTTATATTGGAGAAACTGCATATACTCTGGTGGTAAGATGTACACATCCCGCTCCACCACAAAGACTGTTGAAAGTGTATATATTTGGAGGCAGACTTACTGATTTTGATTTTGGCGGACACGGTTTTTGTTAGAAATGGGGTCTCTAGTTGGAAGTGGTTTGTACCCTGTCCAAGAAGGTACCCTCACTCCAGTTAGGGTAAATAAGTTACACCCTCAGAATAACACATTCTCATCCACTTGGTAGCTTGGCAAGAGCAGTCAGGCTTAGTATCAGAGGAAAAGTATTTCTATATACACACACAGTAAGATAGTGAAAACATCACAAAAGTACTCCACACCAGTTTAGAAAAATAGCCAATATTTATCTTAATAAAACAGGACCAAACAACTGAAGAAATCCAAAATACGCAAGTCAAGATATGAATTTTCAAAGATTAAATGCAGTTATAGCACTTAAAAATAGACTAGGTACAACTGAGGCTATAACGACGTGCTTGACAAAGATGAATATCAATGTTGTGGGCCAACCGTGATGGAGAGAGGGCCAACCATGGAGTTGTACAGACCCCGGTTACAGTACACTGGAAATGATGGCACAACAATATCGTTGCACAACGCTGGGGAGGTGAGGCATCGATGAAGCTGGTGTGGAGTAGGTTCCTTACTGTCGAGGCAGGTCATTGCCACTTTGGTGCTCAGGATGGTGTGTTGCAAAACGGAGGTGAGGCGTCACTGAAGCAAGTGAAGCATCAATTCCTGGAGGCAGTGCAGAGTCGTTGAGCTGGTGACACCCAGGACGTTGCCAAGCACAGGGGAGGTTATGCAGCGTTGGCGGCGAGGCATCAGTTCTAATGGCAGTGTGGGTTTGACAAAGTGTCAAGGGTCAAGACACGAGGCATCTACTTCGCTGTGCCAATGTCACACCACGGGACCATAAGTACTGCAGCTGAGTCAGGCGTCATGGACTAGGGTGAAGTGGTGCTCGAGACTCATGCTGTGGCGAAGCTTCAGAGGTGTTGCAGTGGCGTGGGGGCCTGCATTGCAAGTCGCCGACATTGAGTTGAGTGGGGACCATGACTCCAGTGCGTGCACTGGCACAGTTTGGGCAGCGGTGCCAGCTACAAAGTCACACTCAAAGTTGATGTACTGGTTTCTTCTTACTTAGCAGAGAAACTCACACCTGAGGGACCAAGAACTGGATTGACACCACTTGGCAGAGTAGGGTTCTCAGCAGAAAACCCCAGATGTTGCAGGTGAATTCTTTGATGGTCCTGAGACTTGCAACAGGAGGCAAGCTCACTTCAAGCCCTTGGAGATGTCCAGTCCTCTCATTTCCAGGACAGAAGCAGCAAGCAGAAGCCTGACGTCCAAAGCAAGCAGCAAAGTGGAAGAACTTCTGTCAGCAACACAGCCCTTCTTCCTGGTAGAATGTCCTCAATCCATAAGTTTTCTGAGTATATGGTGTCAGAGGTTGAGTACTTCTACCGATTTTAGCCTTTGAAGTTGTGTGACTTCAAAGAAAGGTCTTTGCAGGGCCCAAGACCCTGCCCTTCCTGTGCCTGGCTCCAGATATACTATAGAGGGGTATGCAGGTGTTTGTGTGGGGATAGGCACAGCCCTCTTCAGGTGCAAATGTCAACTCCTCCCGCCACTCCAGCTCAGAAAGACCCATCAGCCTGGTCATGGGCAATCGGGATAATCAGGGCACACCTCAGCTCCTTTTGTGTGTTAGTGTCTAGAGTGAATTCACAAAGCCCAACTGTCGTCCAACCTAGACGTGTATTCTAGGGACAGGCAGGGGCACAGAATGTAAGAAAATGCCAACTTTCTAAAAGTGCTAAACATACACAGGGCAACCCAGTATTCCTCCAGAGAACTGGATACATCAGTAACAACTAACAATGTTCCTGTAGGATTTTTTAAATATTTCTCTTAAGTTTGTCAAAGGAACCTACACTGTTATAAAAAAAAACGCAAGAAACTCACATCAGAAAAAAGTGTATTGTTGTATACAAGTTGTACTGCGCAGAACCACATATTTGAAAAAAAATCTTAGAAAACATATCAATACCTTCAACAACGACACCCATTTAGAATAAGATCCCCCATAGACACAGTACATAAGGAGTTAATCCCAGGATCATGGAGAGATATAGACTCCTCTTAACTTGCGATGGTTCATAATCCAGATGAAAGCGTCCAGTGTTTTGCAAAATTATGGACTCAAACAGAATATAATACCATGACTAAGGTTAAGAAGGAGGAACTGTCGATGTTTCGGTCTCTAGGTGGCCTCTGTTACACAGATTCACAAGACCAGAACCAGAGGAAGATCCTTCGCCTACCTCGCCGCCAAGACCTGGAACAGCCTACCCCTCCACCTCAGGCAATCTGCATCGTTGACCCAGTACCAGAAGGACTTGAAGACCTGGCTCTTCGACTTAACCTCCACGCCCATACGGGTCAGCAGCCCCCTCAGCACCTTGAGCCCCTTTACAAACCCCTGATTGATTGAGATGCCACAGGGTCTGCAAGACCATCATCAGAACTCAGTGTTAAAAACATACTTCCACCTAAATCAACAGAAAAGAGTACAATCTACACAGGAACGCTGCATGAATATGTAAACTTACAATGTGCATCGCTTGCCAAAAACAAAAGACACCCAGTGTAGTGTCAGCCATGAAAAATCACCAAATACGGACTTCTAAATGCGAAAACACTATCCCAACATGCAGCACAAATAACCACAACCCAAAGCATGTACCAAGCCAAGTGTAATATACAGTAACCTACCAATAAACATATCAGAGAGGGAATGTTGCCTTATCAACACCTCTCTGATCAAAGCCAAAACAGATGGGGCACAATATTACTTAACACCTAAAATAGCGGTCACAAAAAAAATCTCAAAGAGACAATACTCCATATGTGTGAGCGTCAATATAGTACACAAATTATGTTTAAAATAATATTTTACAATTAAGAACTACCCACCCAACCGCCAATGCAAATTACCATATAACATATGTTAAACCTGTCAGCCTTAGGGTGGTCTTCCCTCAAAAGGTTTGCCTCCACTCCTCCTATTTTTGCTGAATTCATTTTGGTTGTCTTAGAACTGCTAACCAGTACTAAAGTGCTTGGGCTCTATCCTTTAAACATGGTTACATTGTCCTTTACCTGATGGGCATATTTACTTTACTTACTCATCCCTTGTAGAGTGGTATACCATATACTGATGACCTGTAAAATAAATTATATGCTAGTAGTGGGCCTGCAGCACTTATTGTGCCACCCATTTAAGTAGCACCTTAAAACATGTCCCAGAACTTCCATTGTATCCTGAATACAGTTTTAAACTGCCAATTTGACTTGGCAATATCACCCTCTTGCCAATATTTAGATTGCCCTTTTATTGCATATAAGTCAGCACTAAGGTAAACTCTAGGTGGGCCATAGGGCAGGGTGTATTGTAATTAAAAGATTGGACATGTATTTCTAAGTCACATGTCTTGGTAGTGAAAAACTCTTAAACACATTTTTCACTATTGTGAGCCCTACCTCTGCGATAGGATATCATTGGGTTGACTTATTACATTTAATAAGTGGTATATTTTGATTGGGAACAGGTAGGCATTTCTTGTTTGGTGTCTTAGAAATTGTCTGAGAAATTGTAAGTAGAAATCCTCTTTAATGGTAAAGTCTGATTTTAAGTTACAATTTTGAAAATGCCACTTTTAGAAAGTTGGAACTCTCTTGCCCTAAACTATATAGTGCCTGCAGCCTGTCCTAACTCACATGCCTGTATGTAGTTGTCAGTAGGACTTTGGTTATTCATCCCAGACAGCCACACAATAGAGGGATTTGGAGTGCCTGAATGGGCCATCAACTCGCGGGATGTGGGGGTGGAACTTGACACAGCCCCACTTGCAAATGAATAGGCTGTGCTCTTCCTTCACACAAAGGACTTGTCACCCCTGCATTGTTCATGCATCCAGCTTGGAGCCAGGGCAGGGGAGTCAGGACACTTCAAGCACTTCAAAGGTAATTCTCTAGAAACCTCTCCTACTTCAAAGAAGACAGAATGTATAAAAAGGGGAACCTCACACCCACTCTTCAGTTCACTTTCTAGACCTGCAGAAGAACTCTCAGAAGACGTCCTGTTGATGTGATCTGCTGTGTACTCCACAAGATAACTTTGCTGCATCTGGAAGGACTGCTTTGCTGCCTGGAGCCTGCCTTGAACCTCCAGATGCCTGTCCTGCTTTGTGAGTCCTGTGGCATCACTTATGCCCAGGAATACCAGAGTGACTCCAAAGGCTAGTTGGCTTGCCTCCTGATCATAACCTCAGGGACAGAAAAGGCTCCAACAATCTTGAACTTGCACCTGGACCCACCTCAACTGGACGGAGTCCTGAACCCCCAATGTTTGCCCCCAACGTCTTAGGCCCTTGGTGGTGGTGTTAAAGATGCCTAGATAGCCAAAATCCAAACTTGAGACTTTAAAGGTGTTTTGGCTAACAACTGTTCTGAGATCCAAGAGAAGATCAGGACCAACCTGCTTATCTATCTGCCCAAGGTGCACTGTCGGTTGGCTTGACTCCCCGGCAACTCCTGCTACATTTTCCGCAGAAGCAAATCCTGTTCAGAGCTCATTCACCAAAAGGATATCCAGTCTCATGGAACTCTTGCCGGCCACAGCCTCCAGCTTAGGCTCCCTGGAGGTTTTTAACTTACAAAAAAGAGACTAAGCTTGATTGTAGAAATCTTCACTGCTACTTCATCCAGGGGCTCACCGACGATGACGTTCCTTCCTCAGACACCGCCTGCAGCCTTGCCCCACAGCCTTGCCCCGCTGAACTCTCAGAATTTCTTCTAAGCATGAAGGTAAGGGTCCAGCAGGCACAATCCACTCTTTGGTGTGGAATTTTTCTTTTGTTGTTTTTTCACTTCTTTACTGTTTGTGTACTGCATAGATACTTTAAATATTGCCTCTAAGTTAAGCCTGACTGATTTTATGCCAGGCTGCCAGAGGATTAAGCACGGGTTACTTTGTTGACTTTGTGGTTCATCCTCACTGGGATTGTGGTTGTTGCTTGAACAGGGGTCACACCCATTCAATCAACATCCCAATCTGCTGCAACATAAAACAAAAAATGATATTCAATACCCCAGTATTTTGGTATACTATATATTTAACATCAATATTATTTACAAACATTAAAGACCAATATACGTATTCTTAATATTTTTTGCACAATATTTTTGCACTGACACTATTTATGACCACAATATTATGGTCAAATTATAAGCTGGAGTCGATTTTCAGGTACAAACCGTTCTAACATCTGATTTATGTACTTATTAGTAACAATTGCAAATGTGTAGTGTCATCGCCTGGTCATGGGAGCGATAGCTACACATACTAAAAGGAGAACCACTTTCAGTTTACCCCATCACAGAGTGTAACCCTCTTTTGGTGAGTAGGAACGTAATGAGAAGCACAGTTGTCTACTATACATAAAAGCCTCCCTTGTCAACTCAAGCTCATATGAACAAAGCACGAGAGATTTTCAATTCTATATCTAAGTGGGCTGTTAAAAAGCAGTTAAACAGCCGGAGCAATGATTATTTCCATTATTGATTTTAAAATGGATCCTGTGATTGTTCCCCATATCCTTCCCAAAGATAGAGGTCTTTTTATGCATATGCATTCGGTAATACGACACAAAAATATTAGCAGAAATGGGAGAGGTGCTTACTGGCTCCCTAAACTATGACTTATCAGCTTAGTGTACGTGGTTGATGTGTTTTTATAATATATGTGTATGTGTGAGCTCAGTTTTATAATGTGTCACACTGCGTAGAGTTTCAACTAGGGACAAACTTATTCATACAGAGCACTTGTAAGGAGTCCCATGACAAAGGTCTCCTGCACATGAATACATACTGATTGCCCCTGCATTCTATTGATTTATTTACCAGCTGTATATAGTGCATCGGCTCCACTGAGGTATTATAGAATGATTTACATAGAATAAAGCTGAATTACAACTAACATGAGGCAGAAAAATGTATAAGCAAATTGTAGTCACTCTGTAAATTGTTGAGAATGCAGATAAAGGTCTGGGAAATCAGATCAGTTGGGGAACTGCAGAGGAGGTGGGTATTTAATTGTGTCCTCAATTTGGTATGGCGGAGTAGAGTCACCCCGGCCACGTCCCCAAAAATAGCATGGAAAGTTAAATAAAACGCCACTCGTTTTATTTCTCCTTTCCTGCCAAGTGTGGGTGGTAGGTCCTGGGAGAGTGACAGCACTGATTGGAGTGGTAGAGTACTCCCTTCACTTTGCATACAGTTTGGCCGGCCATCTTAGGCCGGCCAAACCGTCATGGGCAGTGAAGCTCTGTCCAACGCCAGCTGCATTGCTGGGGTTGGAGAGAGCAGGCACAAACTCCCAGTCTGTCATAGAGCTCTACTTGAGGGCTCTCAGGCCAATCCTAAAGCTGCTCTCATGCGGTAGAGCAGCTTCAGGATTGGCCGCATGGCTTGCTGGGAGCCTGTGCCTGAAGAAGAGGAGCAGAGGAGCGAAACATGTGTCACGGCTTGCTGAAGGTAAGGTTTTTTTTAATTATTATTTTTAATTTTGCCCCCTCCCTTTGCAACCCCTATGTCCCCCCTCATCCACACACAGACCTCCCCGCCACTCGTCCCAAACACCAGCCGCTACTGGGTAAGGATGTAGATAGTTCTCATATAAGGGGGTAGAGAGTGCTAAGTAGTTGTCACTGTGCCAGACTTTGCCAGAAAATGATTATTTCCTTGCATGAGTTGTTTTGAATCGAGGCTTGCAAATGAAGAACGTTTCGATTTCTCAAGTCTCTTTAGCTTCCCCTGCACCTTGTAAGCGAATCAGCATAATTTGAACCTGTTATACAAACATACCAGACAATATGAAACACATTTTTCTTTCTGAGTTTTATATAAGCAAGCTAGACCCGAAAGTATCAGGGCGCTTTACATGAGCACCAGTTGCATTACAGACAGACACAAATATATTGGGGAAGTTAGAAAACGAACCCTTGTTCTAAACTGTGCGTGTTCTTTAATTTAGTGTACTTCTTTATTCAGCTTTACATTTGTGTCTGTTTTCTAAGGTGTCACACTGTTTAGGTTGAAAAGGTTGCTTTTTCCGACATTCATTTCTTACATTTATGATAAGCTCTTTCTATTAATATTAAAGTGTTAACAAGAGGTTTTTGGGATATGTATTTCAAAATTATTTGTAATACTACTGGTCCCTAAACTGGAACATATTTTATGTATACTTAAAATGTCCATATTTTCCACTTTATTATCCATAGTTCAAGGCAACTGTGACCTCTTGAGTGAAAGATATGTAGCTCATTTGGGCAGAGTCATGTGTACATTTATTTCACGTCACTTTCCTAGATGATGAGTTTATTCCTCTTTGGCCTTTGTGCGTTGATGTGGGAGACGAGAGGAGGACAACAAGGAAGGAAAAATCCATTATTATGCTACTTACTTACAGTACAAACAAATCGCATGAAAATAGTGTGATTTCAGTACTAAATGTACAGGCACATGCGTTTTTACATGAAACCAATGTGTTAGCATATTAATGTCCATTTTTCTTTCGTGACTGTGGAACAGAATTCACTTCATCGTGGGTAGAAAGATTTTACTCTTTAAGCTATTGAAGTACGCAATACATTACTGTCTAATACATAGAAGTGAATTCAGATCTGACATTTATAATTAGGATTTGACAAGGGCAATGTCCATAACTGTTATGTCATCTAGGTGAAGAAGAGCTCCATACTGTGGGGCATATTTACTAGAAGATTTTGGAGCACGCAGCTGCACCAACTCTGGCACCGCTGCGCTCCGACAATTTTAAAATGCAGGGATGCGCGTTGATCCAGCGCGATATTAGCAAACAGCATTCATACACCAGATACTCACTTGGGCCCATGCATTCATACTACGCTAATACTTACGCTGGGTTTTATCAGTTGTTACTCTTTATCAAAATCCCTGCTACCAATTACCTTCCGAATGAAGAGTAATAACTTACCAATGAATCCTTTGCTAATTGGGAAGTTTAAAATGAGTGACATTCATTATAGTACATAATCCTGAAATAACCACTGAGTCAGGAACTTTTAAAATGTTTATCTAAAGATTTAGCAGAGTAAAATACAGAACCACACGGTACTTAATCGCAATACCCAAGATGAAGCATAGAATAACAATTGCAATTCAATGACGGTCCCTCCGAAAAGGAGAGGATAGAGACAGCAGCGCAACTAAAGGTTGCATTATATTTACCTAAGTGCGAGAACCAAACCCTTGGCCAAGGAGTTGGAAAGAATAGGACCCAGGAAGGATGAAGAGCAAAGACCTCCTCCAGGATCAGGACAGGACCGGTGACCTCTCTACAACGACGCCTGCGTCGTTCCCCTCTCTGATACTCGGCTTCTCCTCGATTCTCCCGTGCCTTCCTTCTAATGGACTCCGCCACCCCCTCCTCAGGACCTCTCTGGACAGCAGTTCAGTCTGCAATCGATCAGCTTGGCAGTCTGGAGCTCTTCTGCCTGACAGCATGGACGCCTGTTCCTCTCTAATTAACTAATGCTATATTCTATTATACCCTTCTACCCCCATGTACCTCCCCTTAATGTTGCTAAAATATGGGACCACTACTTCTGATTGGACAGGGACAGGGGGTGGATTCTCACACCATATTGATTTGCCTTGTATTTCTGAAGCCTATTGTTTTTAAACTACCGCCCCTTCAATTTAATACATTTGCTTTATTTCCCACCCATCTCACGACAAAATTGACAATTTATTCATATAAAATGTTGCTTTTCGACGAGAACATCTTGGTATGTAGTGGTGTCGGCCAGCAGGTCATGGCCTTGGGTGATGTCCAAATTGACTTCATCTTGGCCAATGATCTCCTTTTCTTGTTTTCTTTGTTTGCACTGTTTCTTTATTTTCGTCTTCAGAAATCTTTTTATTTTCACTGCTTAGCACTGTTTCTTTTTCTGCAATTATTGTTCTTCTTTCTTTCTCTTTTTCAGGTCTGATTAGTTTCTCTTCAGCAGCTCCACTGTTAGTTTCCAATAGGTGACCTTGTTCTTGATTTATTTCTTCATGTTCATGATTCTCATGATCTTGTTCTTCTGTGTACTTTTCTGGATCTAACTTGTTCTGATCAGGGCTTATTGCACTTTGTACTTCTGCAGCCTGACCGGATTCTTCTAAACCTGTCTGTCCCTGCTCAAAATTTATTAGTTCTTCGTTAATTTGAGCCCAGTTTCCTTTCCTTATCTGACCTTGCTCAGGTTCTCTTATTGTCTCTTCTTCTTTTTCCTGAGCTGCTTCTTCTTCACCTATCTGATCTTCTTCGATCTCCTCAAATCTTGTTTGACTTCTTGTTCTGTGGTAAACTTCAGGAATTTCTACCACCGGTATCCAGTCCTGACTTGTGCTCGGTTGTTCTTCTTCAGCTTCTCTTGAATCTCGAGCCTGAGATTCCTCCGCTGGGCAACCTTCAGCTCCCTCAGTTATTGATGCTGTCTGAGGATTTTCTTCTTCAGGATCTGGTACTCTTTTGGTGTGGCTTACATGAATCCAATTAGGAAATCCTTCACACTTCACTGCTGTATTTGTAGTTAGTATGTCTTGACAAGGACTGCTCCATCTGGGTGATAGATACGTTTCTCTGGTGTGATTCTTCACTACCACCCAGTCACTAGGATTCAGATCATGTTCCTGTTCAGGCTGCCTGGAAACTGCGTCTTCTCCAACCTGGTGAGAGACAGAACGCACTAGGTCAGCCCGTCCTTTACAATAGTCCAGTACCATATCATCATATATATTCAGCAGGTTGTTTGTGGGAACATGTGTTTGTCTCATTGCTCTTCCCATCATTATCTCGTGGGGGCTCAATCCTGTACTTCTGTCAGGTATGCTTCTGAGTCCCATTAAAACAAGTGGAATTGCATCTGGCCATTCTAATGATGTTGATGCACACATTTTTCCCAATCTTGACTTTATAGTGCCATTTAATTGTTCAACCACTCCAGAAGCCTCTGGACGATATGCACAGTGTAGTTTATGTTTAATTTGGAATGCTTCACAGATTATTTGGATCACTTCACTGTTAAAATGTTTTCCTCTATCTGATTCCAAAGTTACTGGGAAACCAAACCTAGGAATGAGCTCTCGTAGCAACAGTTTTGCGACTGTAATGCTATCATTTCTCCTGGTAGGGTAAGCCTTCACCCACCTTGAAAACAGAAACACTATGACTAGTACATATTTCAACCCTCTACATGGTGGTAACTGTATAAAGTCGAACTGGAGTCTTATAAAAGGACCCTCTGCCTTTCCAATTTTTCCAAACCCAATTATTGTTTTCCGCCCTGGATTATGCATCTGGCAAGTTAAACATCTCTGGCAAAGACTCTCTGCAACAGCCCTGAACTTCGGATTGTACCAGTTTTGTCTAAAAAGCCTAATCATTGCATCTCTCCCTATGTGTGTGTCTCCATGATACATTCTGGCCATTTGTGAGAGTAAACAGTCTGGCATGACTGGTCTGCCATCAGCACTGATCCACACTTCATCATCTCATCTTTGGGAACAACCTACTTTGATCCACAAATTCTTTTCATTTTCATCAACATCATCTTGTAATCTCTTTACATCATTCCAAGTTTCAGGTGACATATACAGCATAAGTTGGCAGCTGATTCCCATTCTTTCCACCCTCTTATTGACTGACAATCTATTTTTGGCACAATGTTGAGCCACCAGATCTACATATCTGTTGCCGACTACCACCCAGTCATCTCCTGACTGATGTGTGGCACATTTCACCACAGCCAATTCTTTTGGTGATTGTATTGCTTCCAGCAATTCCTTTACAAACTGTCCATTTTTAATGGGGGATCCTGAAGAAGTCAGGAAATCCCTCTGCATCCATAGTTGGACAAAATCATGCACAACCCCGTAACCATATTGGCTATCTGTAAATATAGTTACTTTTTGATTCCTCCCAATTTTGCAGGCTTTTATCAATGCAATCAATTCAGCTACTTGGGCAGATTTGACTCCTGGTAAATAGGATGCTTCGACTATTCCAGTTAATTCACATACCGCATAGGCAGCAGTTAATTTACCGTCTTCATGTCGTTGACATGAACCATCAACAAATAGCTCCCTGTCTGGCTTTCTGAGGGGCTGTTCTTCTATATCTGGATGCGGTTTCGTACATAACTCTGTAATCTGTAAACAATCATGTTCATTTTCTTCGTCATCTTTAATTTTCTCATGATATGGGTCTGGTAGTAAGGTTGCTGGATTTATTATAGTACACCTTACCATGGTCACATTTTCAGCACCCATTATTATTCTTTCATATTTAGTCAGCCAACTAGGAGTAAGATGCAGAGTTCGTGTTCTTGTCAACAGAATCACAACCGCATGTGGAACATACACTTTTACAGGATGTCCCATCACAATTGACTCACTTTGTTCAATGCTCAAACAAGTAGCTGCCACTGCTTTTAAGCATCCTGGCAACGCGGCTGCTACTGGGTCCAATGTATCAGAAAAATATGCTATAGGACGTCTGTCTAAACCGTGTCTCTGGGTTAGGACAGAAAGTGCACAATTTTCTCTTTCATGACAGAACAATGCGAATTCTCTTTTATAATCCGGCATGCCTAGGGCTGGTGCTGAGCACAGAGCATTTCTCAATTTTACAAAAGCTCCTGCACTCTCATCATCCCAATCAACTGGGTCCTTTGCTTTCTTTCTTGTCATTTGAATTAGGGGCTTTGCTAACAAGGAAAATCCTAGTATCCATTGTCGACAGTAACTTACTATTCCTAGGAACATTCTCACTTGTCTTTGGGTTACAGGCATTTGCATTTTCTTTATTAATTTTACTCTTTCAGAGGTTATTCTTCTTTTTCCCCTCTCAATTTGGTGTCCCAGATATTTAACAGCTGTTGTACAAAACTGCAACTTTTCAGGTGAGACTTTATGCCCTTCTTCGGCCAAAAGATTTAATAGTGCTATGGAATCAGCAACACAGTCCTCTCTGGTATTCGATGCCACCAATAAGTCGTCGATATATTGCACTAGGACTGAACTTCCTGGCATCACTAGTTTTTCAAGGCACTTTTTCAGTATTTGATTGAAAATGGAAGGACTTTCCGTGTACCCTTGAGGAATACGATTCCATACATAGACTTTATTCTCAAATTTAAATGAGAAAAGATACTGGCTATCTGGATGTAATGGTATTGAGAAGAACGCTTGACATAAATCAATTACTGTGAACCATCCTGCACTCCAAGGAATTTTGTATAGAATTACTGCAGGGTTTGGCACTATGGGACAACATGGTTCCACTATTTTATTTATTTTTCGCAGGTCCTAAAAAATCCCATATTTTCCACTAGGTTTCTTTAGTCCCATGATTGGTGAATTACATGGGCTACTCATTACTTCTTTTAGTATGTTTTGTTCAACCATTCGATTAATTTCTTCAATGACTCCTGCCTTTACTTCTGCACTCATTTTGTACTGTCTGGTATTTGGGAAAATCGCACCTTCTTTTACAGTAATTTTAACTGGGTCTATTTTAGCCATAAGTCCTACTTCTTTTCCTGTGAAATCCCAAACTATGGGGTTTACTGTACCTTTTAATTCTTCTGGCAACTCGTCTTTTGTTAATACTGAAAACATCTCAACTACTTCTGTACCCTGTTTTGCAATCATAATTTTATATACATGGTCTTCATCTGGTGTCTGAACTGCCACACCATCCGGTGTGCAGAAAATTGTGCAGTTCATTTTGCACAATAAATCCCTGCCTAATAAGTATACTGGGCTAGAATCGCATACTACAAATTGATGCATTTTTCTGAAGTTTCCGATTTTAACTTCCATTGGTTCGGTAAGAGGTGTTCTAATCCTTTGATTAGCTACTCCCACTACTTGGATATTTTCACCAGAGAGAGGAAGGTCTGGAATGTCTGCTGTTCTTACAGTGGACCGGGTAGCACCAGTATCCAACAGAAAAGTGATATCATTACCTTTCACATTTCCTTCCACATATGGACCTGACTGATCTACCGATAAGGATGCGCCAAGTACGCACTCCTTCTCCCCCTCTCTTAGGCACTGTCATGAACTGTATTGACAGAAATCGTCCTGTAAAAGAAATTGTGATGTTATATAATCATTCGTACCACTTCCTCCTTGATATCCGATGTCTGTACCGTGCTTTGCTCTGCTTACAATACCCTGAATAGGGGCAGGTGGCAACTGACTCTGAGGATTTACACCCTGCTGTGAGTCATTCTGCGTCTGTGGATTTAAATTTTGATTTGGGCCATTATTGTTCCGGATCTTTTTACATTCATCCTTCCAATGCCCCAATTTTCCACATCCATGACAAGGAAATTTCTTTTTAGCTTCTTCTCTACTTATTCGTCCTCTCACTTTTCCACCATTCCCAGTATCACCACTCGTTCCAGAATCCTTTCCCTGTTTTTCACTCGGATTTTCCAAATTAATTCCCTGTTTCTCTGCCATTTTCACCTGAGCCCACATTACTTTTTCCTGCAATTTCTTATGCCTATCCTCAATATCATCTCCACAATATTTTGCATATTTCAAAATTTCGTCAATAGGTTTCCCCTGCCAACACAGCATGTGTTGTTTAATCATTTGACAAATTTCTGGCTTCAAACCGAAAACAAATCGATACACAAACTGACTCATGTTCTTGTCTCCAATGTCCTCAAATCCACTATACTGTTTAAATACCTGCAATAAACGCTCATAGTAAGAATGTACCGATTCATTAGCTTCTTGGGTAGTTCGGTCTATTTTCACCCAATCTGTTTCTTTCGGTGGTATTTTCCCTTTCAGTTAAGTTATCACCTGCTGATACTTTTTCATCACATCATTTGACGGGGCACCTGTCTTTGGGTCTCTAGGATACTCGTCACTTGGCCAATCAACTGTAATTTTACAATCTGTCCACAAATCGGCAGGTACCACTATGTCAAACAACCCATCCAAATCCTTCAACAATACCTTTGACACCTTCACAAACCTTTCAACCTGCTTGTACCATTCAATTGGTATTTCTCTCAATTTTGGAAAATCATTCGTAAATGATAAAATATCCTGTCTGCTCCATGGGACATGTACATATCCTCCTCCCGCAATTTCTCGCATTGGGTACATTTGGTCTGCTTTCCCTGTTTCTTTCATCACATATTCCGATGCTGATCTACTGGATCGTGCTTCTTCCTTTTTCTTGGCCCATCTAGTTCTCCATTTATCTAGGTCTCCCCATTTTTGTAAAACTATCATTAATTCCCTTACTTGTAATTTTCTTCCAGAGGCATTCATGTTTTCTAAATCTTTTTCTGAAAATTCTGCTCTATAGGGTTTCTGCAACACCTTTGATCTCCCTAATTCTATTCCCATCTGTAGTGCTAGATTCGATAATTTTTCATGAAATAATCTTACATTTCTTGTGATACTTCTGCACATAAATAATAATTCTTCATCATCATAGGTATTCAATCGATCTAGTCCTACATTTCCTGCTATTATTTCTTCTAAATCGACTTTCAATTTATGAATGTCCATTATTTTTGGAGGTGTGCATTGTTTATCTGATTCTTGTGCCCACCTTTCTAAATCTTCTGGGGTGACTATTGTGGCATTTTTTGCTCCTGATGAAGTCACTAGACTTATATCCTTTGAACACCCAGGGGTTGTCCTCTTGGGAGTAATATTGACAGAATCTCGAATGGGTAAATCCATCAATGATATTGTGGATTCGCTGTCACTAAAGTGATCTTCAACCATTACTACTGCTTCAGGGTTTGTAGCGTTTACAGGAGTGGGTGCAAGTATCGGTGGAGGACAGTTTCCCTGAGTACCATATAATGGAACTACTGGACCAATTGTTACAAGTATGGTCAATGAATCAGGATGTACTTTTATCTGTGTTATTTTCTGTATTAATTCTGCTCTGGTCTTCTCTAGGGCTTCTCTTTCTTTGTCATGAAGTATTCTACTAGGGGTGAATTCATGCATTACCTGTGGCACTAATGGGGTTTTTAACGATGGTGCACTTGGGGTGCATCCACTTATCCCTTCCTGATATGGTGGGGGTTCCTTAACATTTCTTCCATAAATTCGTCTTCAGAATCATCACTTCTCATTAAATGTTTTGCCTTTTCTGTACATTTACTCCCTAATTTCTCCTCTGCTGTTAACAATGGATATAGTCCTTCTGTAATCATTGCCCTTCTCCATTGTTTCATCTGACCATCCCTAGATTCATGTAGGTTCCTGGGAAAAAATCCTCGATAACCCCTTTACTCCTAGATCGGTCACGCTCAAATGCCTCGGTTTCCCATTCCTCTAAAGCTTCATATTGAGTTAATCTAGGTCTGGGTTCTAAGTCATTCATCCTTAATCTCAAGTTTTGCAGAATTCGTCCATTGAACGTGCCATTCTCGGGAAATGCTAGTATTCCATCATTTTTGGTATATTCTATCCAATTCTCTATCCATACACAAGTATGATAACCTCTCTCCATCATCATAAATGAAGCGGACGTTTTAACTGGTGGAATGATAATTCCTTCTCTAGTTTTGATTGGTTTGTCCTTTTTAAAATAATTCTTAATCTTTTGTAAAAATGAAATTTTTCTCTTTTCTCCTTACATCTTGGTTAAGTATCGATGTATAAAATTATATTCTGCAAAGCCTAAATATCTCCTATCCGGACGAGTTCCTGTTAAAGTCGGATCGCGTTTTAACATGCAATCTCTACCCACTAAGATTTTAGCTTTTAGAATATCAACTAATCAAGTGTCTGCTATCTTTTATTCCCGAGCCAATCCTTGCACGGCCTTTTGGTGATGTTTGTCTGTCAACCCCTCCTTTACAATCTGCGCTCCTCTGTCCCTCGCTGATTCAACCAATCCCAGCGCGGCACCTGTGACGTCAGTACTACTCCTGACTACTGACCCCTCCTTTACAAGAGTCGTTCCACACCCGCTGATTCAACCAATCCCAGCGCAGCGTTTGTGACGTCAGCTCCCTCTCCGGCAGCTGACCCTCCCTTTACAAGATCTTACGCAAACTTATTTTCTCTAAAAATCTTAATTACATTTCAGTAATAACATAAAACATTTGCTATTGTGCCAGTTTCTCTAATTTAGAAAAGATAGTTTTCTCTCACACTTAGTAAAACCTTTCCGTTTTACTAAACATACACTACGAGTAAAACCCTTCCGTTTACTCTTCACCCAAGCTCCAGAAGTACCTGTTACTTCTTCAATGTTACCCTTTCTAGGTGATATAACATCAAATTTTCACCAGCGTACTCTTTTGCTATTACTCACACGCATAGATTCCCTAACCAGTACTGATAGTCCTGCTTAACTTTTCAGTACTTTTTCTGCCTGACAGATAACCTCACTGCAGTATGGCTTCCACTTACCAACCGCTATTCTTTTTACCCCGGGGATTCTGGACAGCATAAAACAAACTTTGAATACACGGTTGTTAGTTCATAAAAAATAAAATTCTCATTACCCAATTAACAAAGAGTAACCATCCTCTGATTACCAGAAAACTGATCCAGCGCGATATTAGCAAACAGCATTCATACACCAGATACTCACTTGGGCCCATACATTCATACTACGCTAATACTTACGCTGGGTTTTATCAGTTGTTACTCTTTATCAAAATCCCTGCTACCAATTACCTTCCGAATGAAGAGTAATGACTTACCAATGAATCCTTTGCTAATTGGGAAGTTTAAAATGAGTGACATTCATTATAGTACATAATCCTGAAATAACCACTGAGTCAGGAAGTTTTAAAATGTTTATCTAAAGATTTAGCAGAGTAAAATACAGAACCACACGGTACTTAATCGCAATACCCAAGATGAAGCATAGAATAACTATTGCAATTCAATGACGGTCCCTCAGAAAAGGAGAGGATAGAGACAGCAGCGCAACTAAAGGTTGCATTATATTTACCTAAGTGCGAGAACCAAACCCTTAGCCAAGGAGTTGGAAAGAATAGGACCCAGGAAGGATGAAGAGCAAAGACCTCCTCCAGGATCAGGACAGGACCGGTGACCTCTCTACAACAACGCCTGCGTTGTTCCCCTCTCTGATACTCGGCTTCTCCTCGATTCTCCCCTGCCTCCACGCCACCCCCTCCTCAGGACCTCTCTGGACAGCAGTTCAGTCTGCAATCGATCAGCTTGGCAGTCTGGAGCTCTTCTGCCTGACAGCATGGACGCCTGTTCCTCTTTAATTAACTAATGCTATATTCTATTATACCCATCTACCCCCATGTACCTCCCCTTAATGTTGCTAAAATATGGGACCACTACTTCTGATTGGACAGGGGGTGGATTCTCACACCATATTGATTTGCCTTGTATTTCTGAAGCCAATTGTTTTTAAACTACCGCCCCTTCAATTTAATACATTTGCTTTATTTCCCACCTGTCTCACGACAAAATTGACAATTTATTCATATAAAATGTTGCTTTTCGACGAGAACATCTTGGTATGTAGTGGTGTCGGCCAGCAGGTCATGGCCTTGGGTGATGTCCAAATTGACTTCATCTCTTTCTTTCTCGTCTGCCTCTCAGGGCGCATGTGCGGAGTCTTTGTCACACGAGCTTTCAGTTCACCAAACCCAGGCCCAAGTTACGAACTAATAAAAGTCAAAGAAGGAAACATTAAAATCACAAATAAAATGTTTCACTGTATGCCCACTCTTTCTATTCTATTCCCATTTAATTATAAATTCTATCCCGCATTAGTAGCGTTAGAGAAACGATAGTTTAATAATGACACGAGAGCAAGCTGAAGCATGTGAAAACATCAAGCAGCCATTTTAATGCACATTGCGCAGAAGCAAAATTTCCCACCAAGCAAAGAAAGACGTCACAACACGTGATGTGGTTGAGACATGCGCAGTAGGGTTCCCGCGCTTTAGCGGCCATTTTGGATTACAGACAAGCGTTATTCATTAGTAAAACGCATAGGCAAGCATCGTTTCTATTCGTGTAGTGTATGCAAGGATTAGTAGAGACAATACAAGTTTAATAAGTTAATACTATGAGGAGATTGCGTACGAGCAAGTCTCATTTATGAGTCCTTGCTCCATCAGTGTATTCACTACAATACGGCGCACCTCTATGTTTTTTCTAGCACTGGCGCTAAAATTATCTGCCCAGCACCAATGCAAGAACACTTGCACCATTGCACGGCTGCTTACATTGCAGTGAATGATTATTTAAGTGCAGGAAGATGTCCCTTCCTGCAAATAAACAATCCATAATGGCTATTTGTTACTTCTATGTGTGCTGAAGAATGCAGCACACATAGAAAAAGCAAAAATGAGGAGAAATAAAAGCATGTCTCCTTGTACGCCATTTTAACGCCTGCTCTTACATGGAGCTAGTTTTTGGCTGTGCCACAGATTTTTACCTCCTTGTAAATCTGGGGAAGCATAAAAAAATAATGTCTCAAACATTTCCTTGACTGAGTAGCAAGCTCTTTCCTTACAGCTGCTGCCACTTTTCACTGTATTCCTTCTCCTATGCTGGTAGGGCCACACCCCTTTCGCCACGGAATGCAAGCCACCCCTGCACTTAGGCACACTTTACCAACAAGTGCAGTCACACATTAGGAGAGATCTGAAGGAAATTCAATTAGACAGGCTGGCTAGAATAGTTTGCTCTTCTGAAATTCAATTCCCAGTCCATCAAATGCTCTGTGGCTGATTTAGAGGTTTTTTTTGCCCATTCAATTGGCCACCGGGTGCAAAAAATTCAAGGGGCATAAAACAGAAGAGATATGCTATCCCGGGTGAGGATAAAGCAAAAACTTGTTTACAGTACCAACCATGCATATATTAAACAGTGTTGACTATTAGCAGGTAAGGGCTCAGGGACATAATTACGAGCCACTTTGCGTCCTCTTGCACCACACAACGTGGTGCAAGAGCAGCACCACTGTACAATGAGATTTATGAAGCCTGGCTCTATAAATCTGGAGTAAATCAACGCAATGTAAATCACTGCGTTGCCTTACTCTGCTCTGGGAAGATGTTCCATGGGTGTTGTGTAGGTGTTCCCATGGAACCCCCCTGTATTTTGATGCATTACCAGAATTACCAGAACTGGTGAACCTGGGAATCAAAGCTGGTGAACTTGGGAATGCGCCAAAAGCTATGCCTTCCCAGGTTTCTAGTTACTTCTAGTTACTTCTAGTTACTTCCTCTTTCTGTGTGTGCTGCATTCTGCATTTTCCTCTATGTATGTGTGCTGCATTCTGCAGCAAACAAAAATAGAGGTAAATGCCTCAGGGGATTGTTTTGTGCTGGAAGGTCCTTCCTGCATGCTACAGTGGCACCCTTACATTATGGTGCAAGGGTGCCTGCATTTGTGCTAGGCAGCCAAAAGTGTGCTGGCGCAGGGGAAAAGGCAGGAATGCACTGTATTTTTTCAATACAGCTCATTCCTGCCCTTTCCCTGTCACACAGTGCAGTGCAACAAGGTGACTCGTTGCACTGCATGGCAATATCATACATATAGCCCTCAGTATGACTTCTTAGGAATAAGATCCATACATAGAAGAAAGCAATCTTCTTGTGAAATGTTTTGGGATTTCAAGGGAGAGAACTGAGTTGATGTTACAACCCAGGAGAGTAGGGACAGTGGCTAGAGGTGATAATGGCAAGATGGGTTTGGGGTTCATAACATTACTACGGCCAAAATCCCCACTATTGAAGGGAGGATGGCAAGGAGCTGGAATGGCATTAATAAAAATATTTTCCACTACACACTGGCCAACACAGCCCCGTCCAATCAATCATCCATTAATCTCAGCGAGGAAAATCTTACAGCTTGGCTACTAGCAGCTAGTAATAAACATGCACCCCTTAGTAAAATAAATCTAGCCCGGCGCCACGAAGCACAGAGATGGTTCTCCACTGACCTAAAAGCTAAAAAAAATAGCCCTTCGCCAATCTGAAAGGAAGTGGAAACGTAGTTACTCGCCTGAGGAAAAACGGATCTACTTAGCTGCTATGACAGATTACAAAAAAGCTATTTTGACCTCCAAAGCCGCTTATTTCTCTTAAAAAATTCTGACTTCCAACAACAGAACTAAGGAAAACTTCTCGATCGTTAACAAACTGTCCAACCCTGACAGAGTCACAATAAAACCTACGCCCTCTCAAATACTATGCAACTCCTTGAATATCTTTTTCATTGATAAGATCGCCACAATTAAAGCTAGCATCCCCATATGCTCCACCCCTGAGGTATTTCCTATAACGCAGAAAAAACCCTTGCTCTCTTGAACAATTCCCGGCAATAAGTAAACAGGTATTCCTGGACTTATTGTCCAAGGTAAAATCTGAATCACCTATGGACTGCTGTCCGCCTCACATTTTAAAGGAAGCTTTCACTGCTCTCCCGAGGCCAGCCCTCTCCCTCTTGAATGAGTCACTATCTCAGGGTTGTGTCCCCAGGGCCTTTAAAGAGGTAATTGTTGTCCCCCTCTTGAAGAAACCAGGGGCGGAACCCCAGATTCTGGTGAATTATCTTCCGATCTCCTTGCTCCCATTCTTGGTCAAGGTATTGGAAGCTCATGTGAATAAATGCCTCTCCGCTTTCATTAAACAGTCTGAATATCTTGACCCTCATCAAGCAGGGTTCTGCCCTGCACACTCAACAGATGCTGTGATATTGACGGTACTAGACTCTCTCCGGGAGAAAGCCGACAGAGCATCTCCACAGGCCTTGGTACTGCTGGATCTCTCTGCGGCTTTTGACACGGTCGACCATGGCATCTTGGTCGACTGTGTCAGGGATGCAGGTATCCAGGGATCAGCTCTAAGCTGGATTAGTTAATTCCTGGAAGACCGCTCCCAGTCGGTCCGCATAGCCCAGTTCATGGCACCAAAGATAAGGACCACATGTGGAGTCCCGCAGGGTTCTTCACTTTCCCCTCATTTGTTCAACCTCTATCTCCTCCCATTGATCCAGTCCTTGACAGAGAGAAAGGTGTGCACCTTCAACTATGCAGATGACCTTCAACTAATGTTCACCATTAGCAACTCTTCTGAATCAGTCCTCGAATTTCAGACTACTATGCTGCACATCCACCACTGGATGGACAGCAACCATTTAAAACTCAACCCAGACAAGACTGAACTGGTCCTAACAGGGGGCACCCATAATCCCTGGAGCCCACACTTTTGGCCAACTGAACTGGGGTCCGCCCCCACCCCATCCCCCTCTGCTAAAAGTCTTGGGGTAACAATTAATAGTGACCTCACAATGAAGACTCAAATTGGCTCAGTAATTTCAACTTGCTTCTTCCAGTTAAGGAAGATAAGAAAGATCAGCAGATTTCTCACTCAGGAAGCACTGATACAGGTTGTTCTAGCCATGGTCATGTCTCATATAGACTATGCCAACTCTCTATACTTTGGCATCCTACTATATTTAACCAAACGATTACAACTGGTGCAGAACCAGGCGGCTAGACTGATCTTTCAGCAACCTAGGTGGCAACATGTCACCCGTCTCTTGAGGAAGCTGCACTGGCTCCCCATCACACAGCGATGCGCCTTTAAGGTAGGCTGCCTTATTTTTAAATCTTTGAATAGCAGGAGTCCCAAATTCATCGATAGCCTTATTCAAAGACACACACCCTCGTGCCACCTGCGCTCTGCTCATATGCACCTCCAGGCAATACCCTCCTCCAAACTGAAGCGTTAGGGCGGCTGTAGGTTCGCAATACTGGCACCCAGATACTGCAATTCCCTTCCCTCCGAAATTAGATCCTGCACCAACCTCCTGAGCTTCAAGAAACTCCTCAAGACTTGGCTCTTTAGACAAGCATACGAGTAATTCAACAGGGATCCGGCACCTTTTAGAGCAGCGCAATGAAACCAATCAGTGTACGTGCACTATACAAGAACCTTTTAACTTAACATTTAACATAATAACACAGATGGGTACAGGTAATGTACTTTGTTTTGGTTGAGTTGTGCTTCATATATATGTGGGTGTATAAATAGTCTATTTACTGAAGCCTGCTAAGGCGCAGGGAAGGTTGTTCTGTAGGTCTGATGTTCTTAACCATAATCACGTGTTAAGAGAAGAGATTTGCAAAGTCCAACAGAAAGATAGGCAGGAATTACTAGTCCCCATGAAGAAAGAAAAAGAGAATCCTACTGTGACTAGGATGATACTTAATTTCACAGAGGATTCAGGAGAAATCCATGGCTCATTCAGAAACATTGGGGGATTCTTAAGACAGACACTGTTTTGGGAAAAGAGTTACCAGAGAGACCAGATGTCACATATAGGAGGAGTGTATCATTAAAAAATCTATTAGTACACAGTCATTATATTGAGAAGATCCCTAGCAAAATGGAAGTAACTGGCTTTTTCCCTGCACTAAATGTAAGGCGTGCGGAAACAGTAGAAAAGTCAAAGAAATTCCAGGCAAGAAAGAAAAAAAAAAATGTGTTGAACTGCAATTCCAATTTTGTTGTGTATTGTTTAGTTTTTCCCTGTGAAAAGAAGTATATCGGGAGTATTATTCATCCCGTGAAGAAGCAGGTGTTAGAAGATACGAGGCCATTCATGAACAATGATCCCTCATATCCAGTGTCCAGAAATTTTGCAGAAGCACATCAAAGTAAAAGTGAATTGTTGAGATTTTTCTGTATAGATCAAGTCCCTTATAAAGAAAGAGGAGGTGACAGGGTTAAAACCCCAAGGCAACTGGAATCCCGTTATATAGTTGAATTAAGGACCCTTACCCCATGGGGCCTAAATAGTGAGGAGGGATTATGGTCCCACATTGGTTGAAATATCTGGAAATAGGGGCAGAATAGGGTTTTCCAGTGAAAAAGTATTATGGTCTTACAGAGGTTGAATCATTCATGAATCTGTGATATGAAATGTTCTAATTGAAATAATTATCATCATGAGGTCCTCTTCATAATTTGAAAGGGGATAGAAAAACATAAATATTTCCAAACGTCATATTCATTTAAGATATATATTTTTTCCTGTCAATACAAAGGTTATGTTTTTGATGGATGATATTTTGTTTGGTTGTATGTATATTTGGGGCCAAATGGCAATTCGGTATACCACTAGGAACAAAATTAGGTGGCATAATCATTAGCCCATTGAGGGCTTAATCGATGTGATCAATGATATAATTGCGATTTATAGCATCAGACATGAGAAATAGAAACAATTAAGTGGGCCCATTCAGGGCATGATTGTGTACATTCATGAAATCTTTTACAATTTCGATGAATTCATTGTAAAAAAATATGATTTTCTGTTATCAATTTTAGAAGATTGAAATTGGTGCTGTTAGATATCATTGTACAAAGGTAAAAACATATGTTAAACAATAACATTACAAAATGGCCGCCACGGTATTCTGGTCTCAAGAGACAGTTCTATTTGTAGTCCGTCATCAATTTCTAAGGGGAGCTGGCTGTACAATCGATGTTGCTTTCTTACATGATATAATGTAACTGATGGATTAGTGAATCGACATTGAGAAAGGCCAAGAGGCCGAAACGCGTTTGTCGGTTCCTTTGTGTTTGCAAGCTTCAATAAATTGATTTAGATGCAGCTTTTTGAGTGCCCAGCAAATCTGTGAATTTGAATTTGTTGAAACAAGACTGCCCTCGTCAGTCGGAGCACCCACTATGTGAGAGCAGTGGCCTAGGAGGAAATGTGACAGGCAAGTGAACTGTGAAAAACAAACACTTCAACTGGGCCATAGAGTGGTTACACCTAGAGTGTCCATTTAAAGCTTTACTGCCATAATTCCCACGAAATCCATTAAAAACAGCTAGACCGCAAATGTTATTCCTATTAGGAAGTATTTGAATTCCTTTCCATTTTTATACACATTGCAGTGGTGAAGATACAGAGCATTTTAAATATTCTTTCACAATTTTACAGACATGGCAGTGAATAATATGCAATTACTGTAAAGCACAATATTCACTTAAAAGTAGAATACTCTTTTGGTATATACTTGTCGTCTTGTTGGTTAACCAATCTTTCACATGAATCATTGAAATGTATCACCTAAAAAACTACAGTTTCTGTAAAGTACATTCATTTCAATTTGTATACTGCTTCTGTCAATATTATCACTCCAACTGCACATGGAATCCTCAGATTTCATATAAATTAATCTTGACTTAATTATATAATTCTCTAGACATGTGGGACAATCAAAACCATCACAGAGTTATTATTTCTATCTCTTGCAATGGATCTTACACAAAATGCAACATCAGATTTTATTTAAGAAATTTTCAAAATCCACCATCTCATTATAAAATATCCAAGTCTCTTAATATCTATCTAGCCATACATGTGTCTTCATAATTAGGTATAAAGTGCCACATGCTTTCTTTAAATTGCCACCTTGTTAATATAAATACACAACTTCCACTGTTTAGAATAGCATAGAATGGAACAGCGGCTGACCAAGGTGCAGCACTTCAAACCCTATTTGAGAAACAATAAGAGTTCTGTGCAATCACTTCTGGGGCCCGCCGCAGTTGGGCTCACCTGAGTTCCAGAGATACCAGATTTTTTTACAAACGAAGGTGCACCAGAATGGAAGTCCACAGGAATCCAAATAAGTCCAAATAATCTTCTTTATTGAATATCAAAAGTATTTTTAAAAAGGGCAATCAGCCAACGCGTTTCGTTCCAGGTTGGAACTTCATCAGGGCTGAAACATTGACAAATAACATAACGTAAGTACATACATAAACCCATACAAAGACAAACCAATACATATTTGTAACAATACAACACACCACAATAAAAACACATCATAACAAAATATATTTACACCCAAAAATTGGATGTAATATATTACACAAAGGAGTCAAAGAAACACTTTTCATAACAATCAAACGGCCCACCATAAGAATTATATACATACATATAAAACAATTAAATACACCTAAACATTATCTGGACAGAATTTGATTGTAAAAATGCACATATAAACATATAGATTGAAACATCCATCTATTTTAATATCATCTAATACAGCATTGTCCATTCATTAAAAACAGTCCATCAAAGAGAAATGAAAAAGAGTAGGTTAAAAGAGTAGAGTATAGACATAGGTCTCTCTCACCTTATTTTCCCAAAAACTAAATCATAATATTTTGAGAGAAAGAAAAACGAACATGACAAGGGGATAAGGAATAGACCATCAAGGTTGCTCAGTGCGGACCAGCACCATAACCATCAAGTCGGTAGAGAGGAAAAACCACCATAATATAAACAGTTAACCAAGTGACTGTGACCGACAACCAAAGTGTGCCGTATCACAATCTGACGTGTGAAGCTGAGTAGTTATTGTATGTGTACAACCATCATCAGGATTTCACATCAGCTGCCTAATAGGGCATATAGCAAGCCTGTCTAAAAACGGAAACATTACATTAGGCCACATTACATTAGGCCACAGTAAATACATTATAAAGACCAATACAATACATGTTGCAGCCAAGGCATAATGAGCACCGTAATACAACATAGTAGTTAAATATGAAGAGGTGCTCAGTAACGAGAGGCTCACAGTGATCAGCAATAAAATCTATCTATACACCTAATAACCAACAAAAAGGATAACAAAACAGATCTTTAATATGCTAATACCTATTTTACGGCGACTCTAATATGTATGAAGGTCACGTCTCACCTCTCGAGAAATGACCGAAGTATAATCCTTGAACTTCCACTGTTATGCTCCTAAATTGCTCCTCTAATATATTATTCCGGAAAATTCTCAGTAAAGTGCACAATGCTTATATAAATATCAATGCTGACTTCAATGAAGTATTCCATATTAAAGTACAGTTCATAATGTGCTAAGGTATTAATGTGCAAATCTTGAATTATCACTGCAAGCTGCTCTTCCAGTATTGCGTTGACTTCAATAAAGTATTAAAGTGTGGTATATAAAGTGCTAAAATGTTAAAATGCATCTCTGGTAAATTATTTTTAGAGTACATGGATGATAAATTGCTTAGTTCATACAGATTCCAGTTTCCTAATGTGTCTCATAAAGTGCATTAAACCCACTTGGGAAGGAAGATAATATCTAAAAACGACTGCTTAGTGTACACTAGAAATGTAAAAATGTGTGTCTTAGTCGATCTACAATAGCAATAATCGAGGACACCCGATATCTAGACGGAATCAAGCCAGGAAATAATTTAAGATTGTATAACATCTCTTATCTTTCTCTCCTAAATGCCGTTGAATAAAGTCTTTGGAGAGATTATACATATACATAGATTATAAAACTTTCTCATAAATAGCCTTTGGAATACATTAAAATTCAGAAGAAGAGATTAATGGAACAGAAATATCTGGGTTATAAGTGTACATATAGGGGCATATTCACAAGGACTTATCGCCGAGTTATCGCCACCTTAACGCATCAAAAGTGGAGATAGATTTAACGCCCCATTCACAAGCGGGTGCAAACTGCAGACATCGCCAGTATTCCCGCGATAACTGCCGCAAATGTTATCCCCACGGGTGACACCACCAACTAACCCTAATGAGATGCAGAGTAGGCGTTCCCGTGCAAAAACACACGAAAACACCACTACACCACTTTCACAATGAACTGCCAGATCTGCGATGCGAACCAAAACCACGCGATAAGCCGCAGTAGCAGCAGCTATTTAGCACCTGCCTCTTGCTGGTGTTAAGCAGGACGACTACCTGCAGTAGGCAACGGAGCCCCGCACACTGCCACAGCCGAAGAACAACCGACGCCATGGAGCTACTCATCATGCAGCTTGGAGCCCTAACAGGGCCACAACACCCACCGCCACCACCCCCAGGACCGCCACCACCCCCAGGACCCGGACCTGCACCCCCCCCGGACCACCACAGAGGCAGCGCAGAGTAAGACAGCGGACCTACCGAAAACGCACCAGTCTCACAAACCTAACGCCCGAGGAAGTCATTGCCCACTACAGGCTCAAAAGGACAAACATCCTCCGCATCATGACCCACATCGGCCACAGGCTGACGGTCCCAACACAGCGGACAACCAACATCCCTCCGCAGACAAAGCTGCTGGCTGTGCTGCACATGTTGGCCTCTGGTACCTTCCAACCAACAACGGCCAGAGTCGGAGGAGTCTCACAGCCAGCCCTATCAAAGTTCCTCACACCTGTCCTGGATGCCATCATCAGCTTCATACCCCAGTACCTTCACTTCCCCCACACTGCGCAGGAACAGCTGGAGACCAAGCAAGGCTTCTACACCATTGCTAGATTCCCACACGTGTTGGGGGCCATTGACTGCACACATGTCCCACTTGTGCCCCTTGCGGACACTGCACACATCTACCGCAACAGAAAGCACACGCATTCCATCAATGTGCAGGCAATGGTGGACCACCGGGGAATGTTCACCAATGTCGTCGCAAACTACCCAGGCAGTGTGCACGATTCCTACATCTTCCGACAGTCCATCATCAACCAGCGCTTCCAGGATGGCATCTATGGAACTGGACTGCTCATTGGTAAGTACCAAATCAACACACCACACACCTCAAAGCCACCATCACACAAAGCACAACTGTGGGAATGCACACGTGACAAAACCACATACAACATGTCAATCAACATTCCCACCTACCAGACACGGCAACACAACTCCATTGGGAAACTGGGCTTCCCATGTACACAAGCCATCTATATCATGGCACCACAGCCACACAACAGCTGAACGTGTGGAGAGGCGGAAAGCAGGCATGTGCGAAGGATGCAAGTGACCCATGAATGGGAATGTACACAATGACAAGTGTGGTGTGAATGTGCTGGACAGACCTGGGTATGCAAACCACAGATATGTCCATGCAGACATTAACTGCTGGTGTCTGGGGAGTAGTGAACAGTGGACGCAACCATGTCACCCCAGGCTGTGGGTTAGATCGCGGAAATGTCGCTCGCTGCGTCCCCCCCTGTGTGCGTGAGCGTAGTGGGTTGGCCCGGCTTATGCCAGGCCTGCACAGGGGTGTGGATGAAAACACCGTTGCGCTGAGCGTGGTTCTCTCCCGGAATGGCCAACGTCACTGCCAGGGTGGCACCTCTCAGCCTGCCACGAGGCCGACGCCGTGAGCAGCGGGGCCTGCGAACCTGTGCGCCTGTTGCACCCCAGGCTGCTGATACCCAGACCCGGCTTGCCTGCCCCAGTGCTCCAAGGCCGCACTGCTCACCTGCCGACACCATCGTGTGTCAAAGAGGGCCCACCACGTGCCGGTGCTAGCTCCAAGACCCATGCCCGTGAGCTTGGCAGCCTCCTCAGACCATCGCTGTCCTCCGTGACACAGGCCCCCAGGAGTCCTCATTCGTTGACATACCCCACCGCTGCAGCGGGCCTACACTGCAGTCCAGTATGTCCCACATCTAGAACTGAGTCTTCATTAATCAATGGCAGAGTTCAGGCCAGTGAGCGCAGGGAGAGGAGTGAGAGACAGATGCGTTTCAGTCCGGTGGAAACACGGATCACCGTTACGGAGGAGGTCAACCACTCGCAAGGACTGACCTGGTGCCACTAACCCTGTGCGCCATGAGTCACCGTCAGCCTCTGGCACAACATTGTTGGTGTCTGAGCCTGTGGCCTGGGGGTTGTCATCAGCAACTGGCAGGTACAGACTTGGTGTTTGGCATGAGTCTGTGGCATACATATCCGCCATGTTGCCGGACACAACTGGTATGTGCCCTCTGCCTCATGCCCTGGGGGTACACCTCCCACTCTCCCCCGAGACACTCCGTGAAAACCACCTTTGATACATGCTCTGCCCTAATGACCCTACCCCAGTCTCCCGCAAGTCATCATCCCATGGAGGTAGGCCCGTGTCGGCCGCTGTGCATCCGGCGCCACTAACTGTGCAACTCAAGTCATGCTCCCTTGCTGTTCGAACATTGCATTCCTGAGTGCCTGATGACTGTTGAAGTTGTTGCCAGCACCAGCTACTCCCTGAGGGATGGCTTACACACACAGCAAGCACAGGCGTCACTGGACTAGTGGGCCTGCCAACACATCATGCCGAACCAAGTATTGAATCTTATCTCTCTGCACTGTCACAGGTGATCAAGGATATGCACTCTGCCCTTGGATGATGACACCCCTCCGAGACCAGAACACACCCGCCCAGAGGCAGTACAATGCGGCCCACATACGCACCAGGGGCATTGTGGAATGCACATTTGGCGTGTTGAAGTCACGTTTCAGGTGCCTGGACGTCACAGGTGGAAAGCTCCTGTACAGCCCAGACATCGTGTGCAAGATGGTCGTTGCATGTTGTATGTTGCACAACATCTGCGTACACACCAATGCCCCATGGATCCAAGTTCCAGAAGTACCGGACGATGATGAGGATGATGGGGCATGTGGCCCACATGCCACTGCAGCTGTGGCAGGAATAGCCTTAGGAACACCCTCATTGCCAATTTCTTCTCATGAGCACGTCACATTGTGGCCGTCCTTGGCAATGATGGGACAGTACTAAATGTCCACAAGCACGGCATGTGTGAATAATAAATATTTGCAGGTTACAGGTTGTACTTGTACATTGACATGTCACAGTTTCCTGCTGTGCCAGATGTGATTGGCCATGTTGTGCACATATGCGGCACCAGTTGTGTCCTGTGTTCTGTTGTGGAGGTGTTGCTGTTTGTATCAGGATGTTGTCAATGTCGAGGTGCACTTATTCTTATGTGCGTATGCTGCACGGTGGGTGAGTCACTCCTGCTGCTCTGACTTGGCTGCCACTTATCCCTTTCATGCAGTGTGCCTTTCAGTTCTGTGCTTCCACAGTGCTGAGATGTTGCACACTTGGGTGACTTGTGCTCTTTGTCGAGTTGTGACTCTTGGGCATGGTTTGTCCGCAGATGTGTCGTTGACATCAGGGGTTGTTTGTGCAGGTGGTTGTGTCCGAATGTGACCTGCTCCTTTCCGGTTGTGGTCCGCACTCAGCCACCTCAGTGTCGTGCCGTGTACATTGTCATGATGATTGGACTGCAGCCATGCTACTCGTCATGTGGTGTCTCTTGCATTGTCAGTGTGGCTGACGTATATGCATGTTTCCTGTGTTTCAGACGTGTGCATGTGTTGGTTGTGTGATTGTTGATGTGTTGGGTGGGTGCCCATTTGGGCACATGGTGTACGTGGGACTACTTGGTGTTTGTGTGTGTGCTGAAGTGTTCCCGTGGGATCAGGGACATGATCCTGAGTCATTCTGGGTGTGCAGTGTGCTCTGTTTAATTGTGCATGTATGCCATTGTGCCCATTTCCCCCCGTCCCCCCACTCCCTGGTCGGTATGCACCCTGTTGATGTAGTGTCGGGTCATGTTGGGCAGTGTCCGGATCCCCAACTCCTGTCACCGTCTCCCGACTGATGACTGTGGCCACCATCTTCTCCATGTCATTCAGCTCCTGGTGTTCTGCTGGCCCCCCTCCTCCGAAGTGTTTTGCTGCTTTCGTGTTGGCAGTGTGTTTCTGCTTGGTTTTGCCATTCACATCTATCCAGCGCCTCTTGTCCTCTTCCATTGTCCTCCTCGGTGCTGCGACGGCATTCACATGGTCCGAGATGGTGTGCCATCTTTGCCTCTTCGTTGCCAATGACACGTTGAAGGTGACGTACAGTTGGTGGTGGTGTTCTATCTCATCCGTGATGATAATCGTGTTTTCCTGCAGACTGTACCCCATCCTCCTCTTCCTCTTCTCATTGCCCTTCCACGTGCCCTGGATTCCTGGGTGTTCCTCTGTGGGGATTGTGGGGTTCATGTTGTCCTCTGCAGTCGGTCAGGGTGCATCCGTGGTACTCCACAGTTCATTTCCTTTTTAGTGGCATTTTCCGTAAGCTGTTCTTGTGCTTTTTCCCGCATTACGCGTGCGTATTGCTGGCCTCTTGCTGGTTATCACTGTTTTCTTATCGCGTTTGGGCCCATCGTGTCTTTTTACGCATTGGGGTTTGTGTTTTTATTGCCGTCGCGGTGGTTGTATCGCAGACATTGGCCGCGGTTTCGGGAGGCTATCGCATGGTACCGCCGTGTTGTGAATTCCACGTTAGCACGGGGTGATTTTCCCGTGATAGACTGCGATGTGTGAAGTTGCGTTAACATTTTTTGGAGATGTTTAGCGCACGTTCTTGTGAATCTGCCCCATAGTGTTGCATCTATATTTAAGCCCAATTGTATTTTTGTCCCAATGTTAATAAGCCATCTCGAGTCTGCTCTTCTCAGAGCCAAATTCTCGATTCCCTCCTCTTGATTTGGTTGGAATGTGTTGAATTCCATAGTAGCAGAATCCTTTCAAATCACCATCATGTTCTTCCCAGATATGTTTGGCTATTATATATGTATAATCTCTATTGTTAATAGCTCCAATATGTTGAAAAATATGTAATTTAAGTTGATTCACTGTACTTCCAACATACTTTTTCCCACAACTGCATTCTAGAATATCTACAACATGGGAGGTATCACCCAATTTAAGTTCTTTCATTTTTATTATTGTGCCATCAAAGGATTAAAAGTCCTTCTTGTTCCATCTATATTGACATGCTTTACATTGTTGGCATTTGTAAAAAAACGGATTTCTTGAGCCAGTTTCCTCTATCAACTTCAAGAGCTGAAAGATAGCTTTGAGCCAAAAGATCACCAAGAGGATGATTTCTGTATGTAAAGTTTGGATGCTCTGTTATACAACCTTTTAGCTCTTCATCCTTTCTTATAATGCTCCAATTATCCTGTTGAACCTGGCTCTTTTTGCAGGGTTATCCCCAAACTTTTTGCTTCTACCGCCTATTTTTTCCTGACCTGTTGTTGGTGGCTTTAGGACTCTGGGCACTTTGCCACTGCTGATCAGTGCTAAAGTGCATATGCTCTCTGTGTAAATTGTCTTTATGGATTGGCGTTTCCATGATTGGCTATTTGATTTACTGATAAGCGCCTAGTAAAGTGCACTGAGTGTGCCAGGGCCTGTAAATCAAATGCTACTAGTGGGCCTGAAGCACTGATTGTGCCACCCACATGAGTAGCCCTGAAAAGGTATCTCAGAACTGCCACTGTCGTGTCTATGCGCAGTTTGTTAACTGCCATGTCGACCTAGCAAGTGCACCCACTTGCCAGGCCCTAACCTTCCTGTTTCTTACATGAAGGAACCCCTATGGTAGGCCCAAGGTACCTCCCTTGGCAGGGTGCAGTGTATGTGAAAGTTAGCGCTCACGGGTAGTGGGTGATACCAGGGTTCACACACAATTAGTCAGGACCGAAATGTGGCTGTAGCACATGCCTATTCGGTGGTTTGACCCAGAGACCACCTGGTCTAAGGTAAGTTTTCACAAGATAGATAGGTTTGTGCCCACAGTGATCATATTAAACCGCAGGGTAATGAAATCCCAAAATCTGGATTTGGCATGCTGGAAACAGGAAATGGAATACTATGTTGCTATAGTCTTATCCTTCTTTATTAGAATCCAAGTGAAAGCAAAAACAGCCGACACATGTTTCGCCCAAAGGCCAGCAGGCCAGGGCTTCTTCAAGTCTAGCATAGCAGCTTCTGAATGTAAAGCCTACATCTCATAGCAAAAGATCATCCGATTAGAGAGGCATCCCCGAGTGGGATGTGTGGAAAATTATATGGGGTCTGAACGAGCGGCGTCAGAGTATGTGAAAGGTACGACATGTACTGGTATGGGTGACATGTCCTGATAGTGAAATACTGCCAATTTCATTTTAATTTGTAACATCTTATAAATATAACTTCCCATTGGGACAAGAAAGGAAGATAAAGTTTAGCATGCCTGATCTCAGAATATAAAGATGCATCTTTTAGTAAAGATGAGTTTTATATTGTGTGTTTGAAAATACTTATTTTAGAAAGTGGGTATTTTCTTGCTTAGCCATCCTGTGTGCCTCTGCTGGTTTGTGGATTGACTGTCTGGCTTTTGAATGACAGGGGCTGGGGATGTGTATTCTCTCAGACGGCCACAGTGGGGGGTTGATGTGTGTCCTGCCTTTCCTGGATGAGTCAGGGCTGGGCTGAATAGACCTGGGCTGCATTTAGAGTAGGAGGAGGAGATTTCTTTCACCCCTGAATGGGCATGGTCTGCCTTGGACAATGCTGTCTCCACCTCCTGCCGGGCAGCTGCACCAGAGAGGACAGAACTGGTTTTGGCTGGGCAAAGAGCTTCTCTACCACCAGAGAACAAAGGAATTTGTACTATAAAAATTGGGGCCCAGACCCCTGAACTTGAGACTACTTCTGGAATCAAGAGGAACCTTTGCCAAGATGAAGAGCTGGAGAAACTGGAGGATGAGTACTGCCCCTTTGCTGTGTGCTGTTTGGGGTTGGCCTGCAGTAGCTGTTTCTGCCAAGGAAAGGACAAGGACCTTGCTGTGTGCTGTGTCCCCCTGCTTGAGGAAGATCTCCAAGGGCTTGAGTAGAGCTTGCCTCCTGTTTTGAAGTCTCAGGGACACAAAGACTTCACCCCAGCTCCCTCGAACTTCCTTGCTGTGTGTTCTGACCTGCCAAGAGGTGCCTGTGACTGTGTTGGGCCTCTGCTGTTGGGATCTGGAAAAGCAACGCAACTACAAGAAAATCGATGCATTGCTCTTCTTGTGGCTGTTTTTCCCACGCAGCACCGCTGTGCGATAAGAATCTCCACGCATCTCCATGCCACTGCCGAAACCAACGCAGCACCTGTTGCCACTGCAAGAACCGATGCATCAAGGGATCGCGACTGAAGAAACTGACGCAGCACCACTCAACGCCGCTGCATCGATCGCCGACGCATCCCGAAATTCCACCCATCGTACCTGTGTGGCAAGTTTTCCTGATGCATCACCCGCAGACCAGAACAGTCTCGGAATCAATGCATCACTTCCCCCTACAGACAGGATTCGATGCATCACTTCTCCTGCATGCAGCAGAACTGTCACATTGTCTCCCTAGGGTCTCAGGAACTGACGCATCTCTTTGTTTTTCGACGCTTCCCATCTCTCCGGGTGTTTGGCCTTGTGAATTGTGTCACAACTACAGGTACTTTGAGAGAAGTCACGCATCCATAGTTTTCTATGGGCCAAGTTGTTTGAAACCTTCTTAAAGTCATATTCCTATTACATGTACGTTGGATTTTTTTTTTTTTGTCTTGTTGAGTTTAGATACAGATACTTTATTTGTACTAAACTGGTGTGGTGTGCCTTTGCGGTGTTATCACTGTATCACTGTGTGTTTTGAGTACAAATACTTTACACATTGCCTTTGGGGTAAGTCTGTCTGTCGTTCCAAGCTACCCAGGGGGAAGCATGGGTTATCTAAAGTGTGTATCCCCCTTACCCTGACTAGAAGCAAGAGTCCCTGTTTGGAAAAAGGGACCTACCTCTGCCAAATAGAGATCCCATTACTAACATATCCATTTGAAATGTTAAGACATTTTTGTCTGAAAGATTGAAATCCATTATTTACCTAGTTGTATTTTCATTTATATCCTTTTTGATTGCCTTAGGTACAAGTAAATTCTGTCTATTCGAAGCTTTTGCTCTTTTCTTTTTATCCTCTAACAGATATAGGCTAATCTTGCCTTTTGAATTGTTCAAACATTTCATTTATCTGTTTTTCAAAATCATTTTCTTCCAAACAGTTTCTTCTAGCTCTTAAAAACTCTCTGCACGGTACAATCCATTTTAGAGCGTTGGCGTATGCACTATTTGCAAATAAAATACTGTTGCAGCTGGTAGGTTTGTAAGACAATTTCTTGCTGATGTTATTGTTTTCAATATAGACTCGAATGTCCAAAAAATCAATTGTCTGCTTACTCATTTCATAATAAACTGTAGTTTCTGTGGATTTTGATTAAGAGAATGTAAAAAGCATTCCAACTCATCTCGTTCATCTTCAAAAATTCAAAACAGGTTGTCAAGAAAACGAATCCATAGGATAACTTTCTTCAAAATCTCACTGTTTTTTTCAGTCCAAATACATTCAGCTTCCCAATGTCCCATTGTCAAGTTAGCATAGATTGGAGCAAAGGATGCTCCCATTGCTGTGCCTTTCTTTTGTATATAAAACTTACCATCAAACAATAAGACATTATTTGTAAGGCAGTAGTACATAAAATCTAAAAGCATGTTTGTGTGTTCTAATAAACTTAAAGATCTTGACCGTAAAAAATATTCACATGTTTTGAGGCCAGCCTCATGTGTAAAGAGAAACAACATCAACAACATCTACCATGGCCATTATGTATTCTTGTTTCCATGGTATGCCATTAATATGATTTTAAAAGTCCTTTGAATCCCTGATGTATAACTGTAGATTTGCCACATATGGAACTAAAAATATATTGACAAATCTGGATCCATTCTCTAACAAGGAATCACAGGAACTGACAATTGGATGTCCTGACAGATTTTATAAACTTTTATGTACCTTTGGTAGTACATAAATCATTGGTATTGTAGGATGAGTTGTTTTAAGATATTGTAATTCCTTATCTTCCGATAACCCTTATTCATGCCACCCATGTAGTTTCTTGTGGAATTCATGATTTTTTTGTTAGATCCTCTTTTAATCTTTCATAATAGTTTCAATAATGCAGTTCTCGCTTCACTTCTTGTTGATACTTCAATCGATCATCACTAATATGTTACCTCCCTTATCAGAAGATTTTATTACAATATTTGTATACACACACACACACACATGATTCTTGGTAAAATTAAACCCCTCTATAAAAGTACCCACATTTACATTGAAAATCAACATCTAGATGGTCTGCTGTCCACATTTAGCATGTGATAAATGTTCACTTTCAAATAACTGTAATCAACTTACATAAACATAAATATACACATGTAGGTATTACAAGCTGGCTTAACCCTCTATTTATGCACCTATATGCACACAGAAGCAGCAATTTTGACATAGTCTGATATACACATGTATCCTGTGGTGTAATAAACAATTTCACTTATATAAAAGAATCCACTTTTAACAGGAGGAATAGTTCAAAGTACTGATGTGTGCTTATATAACAATGGCTCTTTTCCACACTGTGAGAAATATAGCTTGTCATGAGTTGTGAGGGTAATCATCAAGTAGGGAAGAGCCAGCTTTTGAGTAATCATCTGACGAGGAGATGATTGTCTGTGACTCCTATGCTTGCAAGCAGGACATTCCACAGTATGACTGCTTGAACAGGGAAAGATGTTCCACCCATGTTTTTTTTCTTGGACTTATGCTGGACTTATGAGGTGGGAAGCCATTCTTGGGTGTAGGTTCCTTTGTTGTATGTATGTACTGATTTTCTTCCTGATGAAGAGTGGTCCTTAGCCACATATCGTTTTATGTGTAATACAAAGCAGCTTGAAGGAGTAGCTTCTGGCAACTGGTAACCAGTGTAGCACCTTCAAGGAAGGCAAGAGGTGCTATTGTGGCTTTATATGTAGGAGGAGTCTAGCTGCAGTGTTCTGAATTCTTTGTAGCCTTCTCATAGTTGACAAAATTGAGCTATGATACAGACCATTAGCGTAGTCCAATGTTAACAGGATATGGGAAATGGTAGCTTAAACCTTCTGTGGGAATCCTAGGTGCAGGAAGATGTGGTGCAGTGTTTTCATTGTGCGAAAGATTGATCGCTACCGTATCCACTTGTGGATTCATTGACAGTTTGGCGTACATGTTAATTCCAATGTTTCTTACTTCCTTAAATATTTTTGTTGGTGGTCCTAGATGGTCTTGCCAGTGGCAGAGAGGATTGTACATTTTACTGTCACCACAAGTGAGTATTTCGGTTTTGGAGGTATTCAATTTGACATGACTCCATGTCATCTATTGGTTAATGGCTTGAGGCAAACAAAGAGTTTTGATGTTTTAATGTCCTTTGGGCTTTTTATTTTATAAGTCATCTGCATAGTTATAGCAGGTGATGTCAAACCCAGTGATCACATCTGGTAGTGATTTCATGTATATGTTCAAAAGCATAAGTGCGATTAATGAGCCTTGAGGGACTCCTGTTTTATTGTTGGAAGGTTTAGAAGAGAATGAGGGAGTATGAATATTATTTTTTCTGTTGTGTAGGAAGGATATGATCCAAATGAGAGCTGTGCTCTATATTTCAGGTTCCTCAAGTCTTTGGATGAGTGTGTAATAATCCACTGTGTCAAAGGCTTCTGAAAGGACCACTCTGCTCTGGTCCACTTTGTTTTTAAGGTCATTCCAGATAGATATTAGGTCCCATTCAGCTCCTGTTCCTATACGAAAACCAGTTGTGTAGTTGAAAAGCATTGAATTGTCTTAAATGAATTGTGATATCTGGGCGAAAGTTTCTCTTTCCATAGTTTTTCCCAGGAATGGTCCATTAGCTATAGGTCTGTAGTTGTCAGGTCTTGATTGTCCAGGTTAGGTTTTTTTAAAGAGAAGGCATGCATGCTTTTTGTTGGTCTTCTGGGAAATCTCCTGAAATCCTCATTGGAACCGGCACATCTTCACATTTGTGTGAGTCAGAACTAACTCATCCTTGTTGTTACGTGGAACAACTCCTGGCACATCGCCTTCAGAAACAACACATTGCCTAGTGTGGGAGCAGCAGCTGCTCATCACATTCAAAACCAGCGCTTCACACTCTGAACCAATGCATCACCAGAGATGCGTAGCCAACATCGATGCGTCTAGTCCACTGTGTGGCTCGATACCTGCACCTCCCATCTTCATTCACAATGACACATCCCGGATCAAGGTACTTTGGTTCAGCGGGCCCAAATGGTTCCCTCTATCTGACCTGCATTCCTTCACAGTCAGCCTGAACTTTTGACTTTGCCCCAGTCCAGCGCAACCAGATAACCCTTTTATGTGATTATTGCTTCTAAGAGCTATTTTACATTCATCCTTTGAAAAGTCATAGCTCAAATTCTACTTGTTTGATATTTGTTATTTGTGTCTTGTTTTATTTATAAAATTATTCTTAATTTTTCAAACCTGATGAGACTTTTTTTGTGGTGTGATAATGTTTGAAGTGGGCAAAAATACTTAACACATTGCCTCTTGAGTTAAGCCTGACTGCTCTGTGCCAGTTACCAGAGGATGCTCACAGGATACATTAGGGTGTGTTGTGACTTACCCTGACTAGGATTGTGGTTACTACATGGACAAGGTGAATACCTGTGCCAACGAGAAAACCAATTTCTAACAAGTTTTATATACTGGTGGAACAGCTTCATGTAAAACCGGTGCCATATCTCCCCCAACCCCAGCCATGATTCTACAATGAAAAGTAGATCTGGCTGTGTGTCTATCAATAGAAAAATATGTGGTAATTGTGTTTGAGATGGAACAAGCATTTATTAGTAGGCAGTGTAAAGAAGGAGAGAGTTTGTGCTGCAGGAACGTGAGTACTCCCGTTGAATTTGTGGGTGGTGTGGTATTATTGGTGGTGTTAATTGTTGGGGAGAAAAGGAGGGCTGTAGATGATATTGATTATCTTCATCCAAAAAGATTAGAATACATCTTTTTGGGTCTGGTTGTGTGGGTGGTTGTGAGACATTGGGTTTCAGGTTGACTGGGGTGTGAGCTCGTGTCAAGGAACAGCCACAATCCTCTGCAGGGTGAAACACAAAAAAGACACTAAATGAACTCTGTGCTTAACCCTGGGTAGCTCGGCACAAAAAGTATTCAGGCTCAACTTAGAGGAAATGTATAAAGTATCCTTGCAGCACACAAACACTAATATAGTGAAAACACAACACAAGAAATATCCCACATCAGTTTAGTAAATTTTAATAAATTATTTCTAGTGAACACTAGTGCCAAAAAGGTAAAAGTGCCACCAGGGACATCTAGTTGTGGGAGACCAAGTCAAAAGCGAAAAGTATGTTCGACTGTAATGGAGCGTGTTTCGGATGCAAGAAGTGGATTGGGCCTGGTCAGTGCTTACTATAGGATTTTGAGAAAAAGTTCTGAGAAGGTAAATTGTAGCATAGCAAGGCTGGAAGAGGTACCTGAGGAGGGAACGTTGTCGCCGGGGAACCTTGGGTTGAAGCCGTGGTGAACATGTCTACATTCAGATTTAGGGCCTGATTTAGTGCCTGATTTAGATTTCGGCAGATGGGTCACTCTGTCACAACGTTGACAGATCTCCTGTCCGCTGAAATATAAATCCTAAAGGATATTATGGGATTAATATTTCGGCGGATGGGATATCTGTCACCGTTGTGACAGAGTAACCCATCCATCAAGATCTAGTTCAGGCATTTAGTCTCTTTTTTTGAAGTCAAAAATCTCCAGCGGGAAAGGCAGAGGTCTATAGTTGAAGACAATTCCAAGAGGCAAGAAACTCCTTTGCCAATGGATGTGTAAGGAACAGGCATAATGTCCCAGAGGATGTCCGTCATTGAATAATGGGTATGACCAGTTTATTCAGATGTCCTCAAGGAATTGGAAACTCCTAACCCATTAAAACATTATTTGCAAACACGATTGAAAGACAGAGCTGATTGGATTTAAACTACGTTTTTGGATCCCAATAATATAAAGTTTGAGATTTGGAAATAACTGATTTATTTTATTTTGCCTTTGAATGCTTTTTAGAAAGCTTTTCCCTTTCTTCAAATCAATAGGATTCAAATAATGAGAATTACCAAAGCTTTGCTGAAATATGGCTGAACATGACTTTCTGCTGTGGATCAGAACGTAGTGGGAGAAGCCGCAAAGTCAATCTGACCAGCAATGTACCATGGGCAGATAGGCCAGCAGGTTGGTCCATGTCTCATTCTGGTTCTCAGAGCAGTTTTGGGCAAAAAAAGTTCCAAGTCCTGTGATTTGGGCTGTGACCATCTGGGCACTTTTATCACCACAACCAAGGGACAAGGACTGGTGGACACCACTTGGGGGAACAGGACTCTCTTAGGCTGCGTCCAGGTGTGGGCTCAAGATGATGTAAGCCTTTTATGTCCATGTGGCTCTGAACAGGAGGTCAACAAAATAGCCTATTGAGTCACTCTGGTAGTCCTGGGTTCAGGGAGAGATGGAGGGCTGGCCGCTGAGGTTTCAAGGCAGGCTCCAGGCAGCAAAGCAGATCTTTGAGTTATAGCAAAGCAGTTGTGCAGAGTACAAAGAAGGTCACAGCAGCAGGCATTCCTCTAAACGTCCTTCTGTAGGTCCATGAGTGACCTGAATGTTGGCCTTACTCCACCTGCGCCCTGTATGGATCCTGGTCTGTCTTTAACAGAGTTTCAGTGTGAACACGTGTGACAGCAGTAGGTGTGAAACTGTATGACATCAGTAGACCCTCCAATCATCCCCTTACCCCGTGTGCCATCATAATGAGGCCCAAGGCCTGCCCCAACCCTACCTCTAACTCAAGTAATGGTTATCATCGCTTGTGAAGGTGACTCGCTAGGCCAGTCCTGTCCTACCCATGCAGGACATTTTGTGGATAAACACATGGTTGTCTCCCTAGCCCTTCCTTCTCCCCTCCCATGATGTGTGTGTCCAAGGCTCAAGAGCATGTGTCTCATTTCCAGCACACACATGGCCCAATAGACCCTTCCCATTCTTCGCCAAGGTCTCCTACCCAAATCTCACAAGAACTCCAGTTCTCATGAGATATAGTGGCCATCTTGGGCATTGGAGTTTATATACCATGCCCATGCACAGGCTATGCTTGACTTTAGGACTTTTGCCCTAAGAGGTTCATGTTCCTGCTTCCTCTCTCACTTAATTGTTTGCGTCGGACTTCAGCTCTGCGGCTTCAGAAATTTCTTCACGTATCCTCAACTCAGCTGACCGGACTCTTCTTGTGTCCCTCTTCTGCAAAAGAATAAAGGCAAATATTAAAGGCCATCAACAGCTACAGCCACCCAGGTCAATACACTTAACCCATAAAAAGAACATTCTCAAACAATGTAAACTATCAAAAGATCACATAAGCAGTTTGCTCAATGTTTAGGTCTATCAGGACAAAGGTATCAAGCTACTTTGGTTGAGTGCGAAAACTCAACAGACTGTTGGATGATAAGCTTCCACCTCCTGAAACAGGTGCGCATTAACATGAGGGCAGAGGGTGGGGTAAAAATGCGATGATTACATCAAGGTATTGCCAAAAGCTTACATATGTCTTGTGGGTTAAGTGTTACTAATCTTGTGCCTTTATCTCCCCAGAACTCCTCACAGTGTCAGAGGGATTCAGGAGCCACCAATTCTGGGGCCGATTCCGATGGTCCATCGGTCATGAACTGGAACCGAACGACTTATTTTCTTCGGTTCCAGACCTGCAAGTAGGATGTGACCGAACCCTGTTCGGTCACAATCCTGTACTTAACAATGGGAGCATGCATTCCGAACGGAATGCATGCTTGCATACTTAAATGCAGAGGTGCAGTTCATCCCACGGCAGGCACACCAAGGTGCCTGCCACCGGGTGCAGGGATCAATGGGGGGGGACCATCAGTGCCCCCTAGGCTGCCATTCGGCGGCCTCACACCCACATGGGCCCTGCTGGGGGCCCCCAAAGACATTTTCCCACTGCCTTTCTGTGTCGGAAAGGCCGGCACAGAAAGGCAGTGGGAAACTGCCATCGTACTCCCTCGGCTGGAAAGAGCTGGCCGGGGGAGTACTGAAGGGTTTCGGAATGGTGGATGGGCTCTCCGAGCCCGTCGGAAGCCATCCAGAAAACAGAGTCGGATTCCTTTCCCACCGAGCCCATCGGAATGGCTCGGGCAGAAAGGAATCCGCACTGGCAGGTCTGATGCGGTTAGGATGGCTCCGACCAAGGGTCATGCAAGGGACAATAACATATATAAAGAGGACAACAGCTGGCTTACGTTAAGTATTCTTGTTGAACCAAGGTGTGTTTTTCATTTGTTCCTCCATATTTAAACAGTAGAATATATGTGCTCTCAAGTCTTTCAAGAGTCAATTCCCGGTCTTCACCTCTCTTATTGATGGCCACATTATCTATTCCCCAAAAGTAAATTTCACTTACTTTTGTGGAAAGCCCTAACATTTCTTGCACTGGATAATGAAGATCAATCTTTTAAATGAGCCAAAGACTATGTAATACTTTCTTTTTGAGGGGATAAATAGTACTACCAACATACCTTTCACAAGGATATTTGAGAAACGTATATACAGTGATCTGTGTTACAGGTTATAATATGCCTGGTGTCATTTAGTGAAAGCCTATAGGTCTAAACATTCATACTCTACCTGCATGCTTTACATATTTTTTACAAGTGTAAAACCCATCTAGGTTCTGACAAACTGCCCTCACCTCAAATGTTATGTTGTTAGTACTTAGGTCATCCTTAATACAGGAACAACTCTTATATAGGTAGTCAGGGATGTTGCACGCTATGGATGACTGCAAAATGGGCCAGTGCTTTGGAACAATGTTTTTAATTTGATATGCATGATGACTTTCTGTAAAAATAAATCTTCTCGCATTATCATATGATCCTCCTCTACATTAATTTCTTTAATAATGTTGGTACTTAAAAGAGCTTTCGCTTCAACTGACTTAACACGCATGATAGTAGCATTCAAAACATGGTCTGAAAAGCCCTTGTCCTTGAATCTCTGCACCCATGATATATAATACTGCATTGAAGCTTTCCGCTGTACTGATGTTTCTCTTGTCTTGGCTCTTAAAAACTCACCATAAGGGATACTGCGTATTAAGTTCTCCAGGTGGCTGCTGCATCCATCAATGTTTGAGTATAGATCATTTCCACACATACATAGATAATTTCACACTGTTCTAGGATGTTCCATTACACACCATGGGGCTAAAGTCTGCTCCTCCTAAAGTCATGTTTCTGAGGGTGGGTGGATTAACGCTTCTGTCTTCTCTATCAGTGAATGAATTCACCTCACCATTTCTTTGGCTTATGTGAGTGGTGGTGTTCTCCTTCAATTTCTTGTGCAGGGTGGGTCCTTTAGGGGGATGGCTGCCTCCTGGACTCAATATAAAGGAGTTTCTGTGTTACATATTTGCATGGCTGATACTTGGTTCTCTCTGTATGTCCTTGTTTCAATTCCTGTTTAGCTGAGTCTGCTATTTTCTTCAGGGCTGTTATCATCAGTGTGGTTTCTTCTCCTATTTCAGTCCCCAGTCCAGTAGCGGACCGTCCCCTGCCAAAGTGGGGGGGGGGGCGGGCCAGAGGAGGGAGGTGGGGAAGGTTTGGGGGGGGGACAAAAAAAAAACGAAAATAAACTTACCTTGCCGCCGCGGCCGTCTCCCGCGAATTGCTTCATTCTTCTTCTGGTCCTGGGCACAGGCTCCCAGCCTGCCCTGCAGCCAATCCTGAAGCTGCTCTCGCATGAGAGCAGCTTCAGGATTGGCCAGAGCGCTGGAAACTTGCGCTCCCAGGCAGACTGGGAGCCTGTGCCTGCTCTCTCCAGCCCCAGCAATACAGATGGGACTGGAGAGTGCTTCACTGCGAATGAGGGGTTTGGCCGGCCTGAGACGGCCGGCCAAACACCTCATGCGCAGTGAAGGGAGTGCCAACCTCTCCCCCACTAGCAGTGTCATCCCAAGGACCCGCCTCCAAAACTCGTCAGAGTCTTGGGGGTGGGTCCAGGGGATTAAAATAAAACGAAAATAAAACGGGTTTAAAACCCGTTTTATTATTGTTTAATTTCTGCTGGTGGCAGGGGAGCGGCGCTTCTTCGCCCTAATGGAGCGGCTGCCCCTGCCCCAGTCCCCAACATCACATCTGTTTTGCATATTCTTTGCGTGTATTATTTTGGGCACCACTTAACTACCGGCTACATCCACATAAAGTACGGACTGAGTCGAGAGGAGGAAGATGATAAACAGGTGCCGTTGTGACAGTTCCATTTGGTAAAGGTGATGTGTTATACAGAATCCGTTGTCCTTGGTCAATTTATTTTGTAGGTTAGGGCTTTAGGGCTACAGCGGGAGGTGAGAATGAAAAACATAGAGCATATTCACAAGGACCTACCGCCGATTTATCTCCACCTTAACGCATCAAAAGTGGAGATAGATTTAACACCCCATTCACAAGCGGGTGCAAACTGCAGACATCGCCAGTATTCCCGCGATAACTGCCCCAAAACTTATCCCCAGGGAGGACACCACCAGCTAACCCTAAAGAGATGCAGAGTAGGCCTTCCTGTGCAAAAACACACGAAAACACCACAACACCACTTTCACAACGAACTGCCAGATCTGCGATGTGAGTCAAAACCACGCGATAAGCCGCGGTAGCAGCAGGTATTTAACACCTGCCTCCTGCTGGTGTAAAGCCGGACGACTACCTGCAGTAGGCAATGGAGCCCCGCACACAGCCACACCCGAAGAACAACCGACGCCATGGAGCTACTCATCATGCAGCTCGGAGCCCCAACAGGGCCACAACACCCACCGCCACCGCCCCCAGGACCGCCACCCCCCGGACCACCACAGAGGCAGCGCAGAGTAAGACAGCGGACCTACCGAAAACGCACCAGTCTCACAGACCTAACGCCCAAGGAAGTCATCGCCCACTACAGGCTCAAAAGGACAACCATCATCCGCATCATGACCCACATCGCCCACAGGTTGACAGTCCCAACCCAGCGGACAACTAACATCCCTCCGCAGACAAAGCTGCTGGCTGTGCTGCACCTGTTAGCCTCTGGTACCTTCCAACCAACATCTGCCAGAGTCGGAGGAGTCTCACAGCCAACCCTATCAAAGTTCATCACACCTGTCCTGGATGCCATCATCAGCTTCATACCCCAGTACCTTCACTTCCCCCACACTGTGCAGGAACAGCTGGAGACAAAGCAAGGCTTCTACGCCTTTGCTAGCTTCCCACACGTGTTGGGGTCCATTGACTGCACACATGTCCCACTTGTGCCCCCTGCGGATACTGCACACCACTACCGCAACAGAAAGCACACACATTCCATCAATGTGCAGGCAATAGTCGACCACCGGGGAATGTTCACCAATGTCATTGCAAACTACCCAGGCAGTGTGCACGATTCCTACATCTTCCGACAGTCCATCATCAACCAGCGCTTCCAGGATGGCATCTATGGAACTGGACTGCTCATTGGTAAGTGCCAAATCAACACACCACACACCTCAAAGCCACCATCACACAACGCACAACTGTGGGAATGCACACGTGACCAAACCACATACAACATGTCAATAAACATGCCCACCTACCAGACACGACAACACAACTCCATGGTGATCCTGGGCTTCCCCTGCACACAATACAGCTATATCATGGCACCACAGCCACACAACAGCTGAACGTGTGGAGATGCGGAATGCAGCCATGTGCGAAGGATGCAAGTGACCCGTGAATGGGAATGTACACAGCGACAAGTGAGGCGTGGATGTGCTGGACAGACATGGGTATGCAAATCACAGATATGTCCATGCAGACATCAACTGCTGGTGACTTGAGAGTAGTGAACAGTGGACGCAACCATGTCACCACAGGCCATCGGTCAGATTGCGGAAATGTCGCTCGCTGTGTCCCCCCCTGTGAGCGTGAGTATAATGGGTGGGCCCGGAGTATGCCAGGCCTGCGCAGGGGTGTGGACAAAAACACCGTGGCGCAGAGCGTGGTTTTCTCCCGGAAAGGCCAACGTCACTTCTAGGGTGGCGCCTCGCAGTCCGCCACGAGGCCGACGCCGTGAGCAGCGGGGCCTGCGAGCCTGTGCGCCTGCTGCACCCCAGGACGCTGATACTGTAGTGTAGCTCCTATTTCCCTAATAGGCTCTGCGCATTGGAATAATATCCCCTATAGGTTTGACATAGGACTAAGGTCAGTATGTCCCTATCGAGTATATTAAACTTAATTACTTGTGCCAGCTAGCTCAGAGGCCACTAGAAACTCCTTGACAAACAAGAAGGGAGTAGTTTCTGGCAGCCGCAAAACATGACCACTTTGTTTCCCTTTAGAATCAGAATGTGTCCCAGAGTCATGGAAACAATAGATAACTATTTCACTCAGCTCACTCGTGCATACTTAGTTTTCCTCAAAGTTACACAGAAAGAATAGACCGGCGTTTCAATAAAAGGTTTATTGAACAGTCTTATTTCTTGTGTAAGTAATATGTGCTGTTACGATCACAAGACAGTATGCAAGATAAATAATGTACAGCGTAATCAGTAGAAATAAATAATACTGCGCTAGCATGATCTTTAGTAGATATTCATTTACATAAATAACACAGACTAAAAAATGCGAGTACTCATACGATGCGTTTTTAAGCTAGTTCTACCCCAATGTTCCTAACCTAACCTAGGTGTAGGGAGAGGTATGAAGTAGGTGAAGTATTCCTTACTGTGGTATACTAAGAGTATGTTAAGCCTAGTATGCCTAGTATGCCAAGAGTCCCTCTAGGTTCTAGTCAGCCCCATACCTTAAGAATGAGAGAGGTAGGAATCTCTTGCCAGACTCGAACTCCAACACCCCGCGAGGGAAGTCAGATCACTGGAAGCTGGATTCTCTGCATGCAGGGATGACAGCGTCTTCTCAGCGCGTCAGGCCGGGAAACGGGCTCCTCTGAAGTCGAGGTCTCCTCTAGTTTACAAGGGCTAGGGAAGGTGTATTTATACCTGAGAGGTACCTCAGAATGTTAGCATTGAAGTGAATCGGACAGCGGAAGACGCCATGAATGAACCCCTAAGGTATAATGGTTCATGCATAATAGATGAGTCCTTGAAGAAATCAATAGTCCTGTGCTAGGGAAACTCCCGAAGCCTAAGGGTCTGTTCTTCAAGAACTCGTTGTGACGTTAGGGTGGACGGATGTCGGAGACCATGCCTGTATTTGGAGTGCACGGTTTAATGCCTAAATAAGGGCTTGGATTTTATGCCTATATAAGGGCAGGGCTAATTGTGCCTATATAAGGACATGATACAGGAAAACCTATATACGGACACCCTAAGAGGAATACAACACCCACTCCACTTTCGTGCGTACGATAATACTAAAATGCTAAACATTTAAAAATGCTAAACATTAACTGGAGTACCGCATATTGCTAAAATATTTCTTAAAACCATTTAAAAAGGCATTTAAAAAACCTATTAGAATGCAAAAGGTACTGTACATTTTAAGCATTACTTTTCATTTCAGGCATATATTTTAAAATAAAATGCAATTTGAATGAAATAAGCAGTAATATTTACATGTGACAAAAAAAAAATTGATCGATAAGTTTTTCCAAAATCAAAGTCATTTCATGTCATGGAAATTAATGAACTTTTTAGACAAACAAGATGACTAAGTGTCTGTGGAAGTACCGCGAAGTCTGTACTATAAGTCTAGTTCTACTTCAAGCAGATTGAATTGCCATTTTAGTTCGGAAAATGGGAAAAAGTTCAATTTGGGAAGAGTTCCAAGTTTTTGAAGTATGAAGGCCAAATTGTTACTGCATCTCTGGAACACTGTGGGCTGAATCAGGGTCAGTTTACGGGTCTGGTGTAAACATGAGATCATCTATTTCTGTAGACAAAATATCGTCCACTGAAGTTGGTGTCAGTTGGAACACCTCGTGTAGTAGATTAATTGCACAGAGATGTGAAGCATCGCTTTCAGTATAGGATGCCGCAGCAATGGTCGCGTCCGTTGTTACCTGTGTGCCTGTAGATCTTTCTCGTACCTCAGCAGCAGCCGGAAGCGTCTGTGAGATCTCAATGAACGCTGTCATCAGGATTGGTAGCCTCTGGGGACAACACAGAGCATGGGCCGTTATCGGGACCAGCAGAGTATCGACATCCGTTGGCGTTGCTGATGGAAATGTTAGACAGGTGTCTAACACGCATTCTTCACCGCATAGCAGGCATCGTAGGACAGGTAAGATGCAATCTTGCCAGATTGGTCTGAATGACAGGAACCACGTGGTATTCAGGTCCCGTAGACGAGTCATGCCCAAAAGCTGTACTATTCGCTCACGGCACTTTCGTTCAAGGAGAGCTTTCTCCATTTCGCTCGGAGTGATGTCTGCGAATAGGCTGGCCATAGCGTAATAGCAGGAAGAGAAATAGAATTCCGGCAACAAGTGCTAGAATTAATGGTATGCCACCAAACACCGAATGTGCAAAGTTCGGGATGATTCCGAGTATTGCCTGGAAAGGTGCTAACAGACCGGAGCAGATGCTCTTAAATACATGTACAATTCCGGTTGTATCTGACATGTTAAAGATACGTCCTATCATTTCCACGAAATGTATAGGGCAGTTTGTACGTATTAAAGTCTGTATCTCAGCCGAAGTCCTTGCTACTTGTAGATCATAGGTTTCTTTGGCCGAGGTCAAAGGCACTGTTTGCTGTAAAAGCATGGCTTTCATTCTGCTCAAAGTAACAAATCTTATAAAACAGACGTTCAGCGAAGGCCACAAAGGCGACTCCCTGACTGTGTCTATTGGGGCAAACAATACTTGCATACAGCAAGTGACCCTGGAGTTGACCGTTACTAGATATGGGATGCCTGGCAACATGCCACAGCAACTCTGATCAATCAACATGAGGTAACTCCCATTCGAAAGTTGTCCAAACGTTGGATTAATCACAGCAGCTGGTGTACCCTGCTGGTGGCAAGACAAATTTGCCACAGAACCATTGCAAGCCCCGTGTAAAGAAATGTCCTGACATTTAAGTGAACCTCTCAGTGCACTTTTACAGTGTGTACCGCTCAAAAACACTTCACGATCCCCACTCCAACATCTATATGTATACGGTAAATACCAAGATGTCTTAATGTATTCCTTACCCAACCTTTCATATTTGCCTGCTTGCATTTGTCTGAGGCAATACTGAAACTGAAAAGTAGTCACAGGTAATGTAATTTTGCCATGAATGAGCCATTCTGTAGCTGGTTTTTCTGCCACTGTGAATGGTAATTTTTCCAGTTTTTCAATGCTCATCACCGTATACCTTGCTCCTCTTTGTGCCAGTTCGATCTGTTTATCAGTTAGATTGTATTCTGGAAACAGAGCTGACGTGTTGATAAAACGCCAAGGCACATAGCCTGCACGCAAAGATTGCAGCGTCCAGCTTAATAACACAATAGAACGTAATTGAGATTGGCCTTTTTGTAACATCGCCAAATCTTGTTCTAGTATGTCGATAGCAGAGGATACAATGTTGTCCAATGAATATATTCTGGAGGACAAAGTTGTTAACCCATTGTCGACCACAGTGAGTGTTTTCTCTAAATTAATACAATCAAGTTCACATATTCGTTCTGCGGCCTCCATCTGTGACACTTTCCATGCTTCATTATAAGCAGCGTAAATGCCGGCATATATGAAACGTTTTTGATGCTGTTTTCTTGGTCCAAGCAAGAATTCCCTAAGGTCTGCTTCTTCTTTAAGTAAGGATAAGTGTTGTTTCACATCCTGTAGTGTAGATTTCTGAAGCCAATCGAGGCATAATTTTCCTACACTATATGTTGTTACTACCCACGGATGCTGTCTTTGGACGTATCTTGGGTCTGGCCTATGAATAGTAAAGCCCTGAGTTTTATTCAGGAATCTTTCCTGACAGTTGTTCGTGTCTATGGGCCAGATCAACCATTTTCTCCAATCAGGATTAGATCTGTTGAGTTGTAGTATTTGGTCAACTGTCACCGCTGCCTGTGTATTATTATCACTGGCAGGTGTTGGTACAGAAGGTGTCTTCATCTCTATGATCTTGGCTAGTCCAAGACAAGATGTTTGTTGGACAGTTTCATTCAAAAACATTATTTGTTCAGGGATGACACAGGCTCTAAATTAAGCTTCTATCCCCTGCACTTGCCAATCTTTAGTACCCCAGACAGTTTTTGTGTCTATTGTGTCTTTCCATAAGTCGAAACCCTGTCTAGACAGTTGGGCAATAAATGTTGCAGAGTAAATCTGTTTCGTATTAGTTAACATAATTTTCAGTCCTGTTTTGTTTACATTTTTATAGTAAAACGTTTCTGGATCAGATGTATTATACCCTGAAAAATATGGAAACTTGTTAGCAAATGTTTTTGAACTACCTTGTGGTTGTGTTGGACAATGCTCCCATTGGTTAAACATAAACACATTTCTTGTGTATGCAGATGTATGCAATTAATGATGACCATAGTGGTTATAACAATACAGTTGTTCATAGTCTGATGAACCCTCTAAATATTCTTTTTTAGAAAATGCAGTCATCAGAATAGGTACTGGACGAAATTAGATCACTTAGTGAAATTTTAAACAAATGTGGAACGTTCAATTGTTCCGTCGGGCCGAAGATATCAAAATCTGTTTTGTCCCACACTATACCATCCTGTATAGGAACAGCTGTGATGTTCACTGTTGACAAGTCTCTTGCTTCACGATGGGAAGATTTATGAGGTTTCAAAAGTACGTTCACGTCTTTTCCTTCAGTATTCACATGGATGTATCTGCCACTTATAAGCACGCTCACAGTTGTAACCAAAGCTAGCCAGAGCAGGAAAACAAATAGTCCAGATGTAATCCAGAGTTCAATCCATGGAGAAACCAAATAAGTCTTTTTCAGAAAGTGAAGAAAGTCTTGTACTTGCTGCTTGAGTTTGAATGATGCTGGCGTCGTTTCAGGTTCACTCGGATCTTCTGAGAACGTATCAAAGTTAATGAAATAGCCAGAAGCAGTTCTGTCAATTGTTGGAATTGCATCAGGATTTGTAGAAATCGCTGGAACCAGTTGATCACTTGCTACATTGGTGTAGACAGGTGTATTTGGACGAACTGTTACTTGGTTTTCAAGAGGGATGAGTTCCATAGCCTTGTTGCTTAGTCCTTAATCTGTTACTGCTGAATTCTCGATGGTTATCAGTCTTTCAGTCTGAACCTCTTGGATAGTAGCGAGAGGAGTGCATCTGCTACTAGGTCAGAGTCCACGAGGCCTACTATTTAGTATTGGCCACATACTGTGGTTTGATGAGGTCGATGGACACAAATCTTTTCTCCTTTCTTCCAGCAAGGGGCGGCAGAAGTACTGTTCTTGTTCCTTGAACTGCTAGGACAGGTACTGGTTGTCTGTAAGAAGGTCCAAATTCCTTCTTGTCCACAATCTTTTCTCTGACTAGATCCCCAACTTTTGGAATCCAGACAGGCCTTGCTGGGACCACCGATTTTTCCCCAGTGGTGGTTGGCTGCAGGAATACGTTGCTTTGTTTCGATCTTAGTTCATTCAGTTCCTGTAAAACAGCCAAACGATCTTTGATATCAAACGTTTTATTTTCCACCACTGTGGCTACGTCATCGAGATCTGGTACCCACATTCTTGTCCCAAATAGGACCTCATATGGAGTGACCCCCCTAGAGAACTTCTTGGCAGATTGTTTAATGAGCGTTGGACCCCATAAAGATGTTTGACCCACCCGTCACCCGAACCTAATACCCTAGCTGTTATAGACTGCTTTATGTCCCGGTTTTTCCGTTCCACAACCGAATTTCCCTCAGGATGGAATGGAGAGGAGTACCGCAATGCAACGCCCAGACTGGCCATGGCTTCTTTGTAAGCCCGAGAGCTAAACGCAGGGCCCTGGTCAGAATGTAGCGTGCCTATTGCGTATGGGCTTATAAAGACTCGCAAATCTTTTATAACAGTTCGAGCGTCAGCCGAGCGCTGAGGCCATATCCATAGGAACCTAGATTCAGTATTTGTAGGTTTGCATTTGTCCAGAAGGACGCATGGGCGTAGATAGTCTAATGCTGTCTAACAGTGGTGTCTGTACTGGGCAGCTGGATTCGCAGCATGGTGTCTGGTGGCTTTCTCGCTGTAATTTACAGTCTAAGCAGTTATTGATGAATATGTGAATTTCTGTATTCATTCCAGGCCACCAGTACATCTCTTTTAATGTCAAAATTGTTTTAGAGATCCCTTGATGTGACAGACCCTCCCCCAAATGTGTTTCATAAATCAAAGCTGCTCTACGTTCCATGTTTGGAATTACCCTATCCCCCACTCCAGGGATTCGAGCAAAATGAACGCTGTTCACATCAATTACATAAGAGTACTTGAGTGGAAACTTTTTTGGTAACGCTGCACTGCTGCCCTTGCTTGAAGCATTGACAGCCAACATTATCTCACCGTCTATTTTTGTTTTTGAACGAGTGATCGCAGCTACGGAAGCCATCTGAACAGCCCCCTTTGCGGCTTCGTCAGCCAATGAATTCCCTGCAACGTGAACGCCATCACGTTGATGACTCAGTGTGTGGATCATGTGAGCCTTTGGTAGTTCGTTTTTCAACTGAACTACTTGTTCCCAAAGCGTTTTGTGCTTTATTGTGCCACCTTTCGCATCTTTGAATCCATTTTCAAGCCAATTTTGTATATATTCATTATATGACTGAACACAGTAAAAGGAATCGCACACTATCAGTGTGGGGAATTCTCGATCTGTAGTCTCAAGTGCCAGTTTGAATGCTTGTAGTTCAGCTCGCTGAGCTGTGCAATCTCCTAGAGATTGAGTTTTTGTGACCATAGGTCTGAAGATGCCATCTCGCATGCGACCTTTAACGATTGCACACGCTGCACTGTAAGCATGCTTACTCCCTGTTGCGGGCTGTGCGGATCCGTCAGTGTAAATTATGAATTTGTACTGATCGAGAGGCAGAATTTCAGTGGGCAGAGGACATTCTTGTTCATATTGCTGGAATGCTTGTGTTTTTAAATCAGGATCAAAAACATATTCAACATCTGTTGCAGCAAGAGAATTAACCCATTGTATCCATCTTGGATGTAATGCTTTAGCATTTGGAATGCTTGCTTTTGTGACTGCTTCTAAAGCCGGTACTGGGGTTACGACAATAATGCGTTTCCCTTGGGCTAAGGCTCTTTCTTTTGCTACAGCGATTTGAACTGCTGTCAGAATTTTTTCAGTTGAAGTGAAGCGCATTTCCGCTTGTGTGTACAAATGAGATTTGTATGCGAATGGTATTTTTTCACCCTCATTGAAGGTTAAGTAGGTGAATCCGCATTGACCCGAAATTATTCGGGATCACCAGGTTTCGTTGACTTACGCGTGTTTGTAAGTGATTTGTTGCTAACATGTTAGTCTTGAGTGAACACAAGATTTCTGTGTGTTCCTGTGTCCAGTTTTTGATTGAATGATCAGGTTTGATTAATGCGTAGAGAGGTTTAACCCTTTCTGCGTAATTCATAATGTAAGTTCTTCCAAAATTGAGGAAACCCAGGATGGATTGTAAATTTTTTTGCGTTTTTGGAGGTTGGAGCAGCGCACACTTTTCTAAAAAGTTAGCTGCCAAGCTCTTGCCTTCACTTGAAAGCTCATATCCTAGAAATAGGACATTGAGATGGGCAATTCTGGATTTTTTGAAGTTGAATTTGTAGCCCTCAGAGGCGAAGTCCAGTATAATGGTGCTCACCCTGTTCAAGTGTTTGTCCAGGTCATTGTCTGTCAGATAGATGTCTTCGACATAGGACAATGCCTCATTGTCATAAATTTGTAGTAACTCCGTTACCCTCGCTGAGAATAAACCTGGGCTGTTCTTGAACCCTTGTGGGAGTCGATAAAATTGACGCTGGGTCCCCATTATGGAGAATGCTGTTATGTACCTGCTTTCAGGTGCTATGTTTTGACAAAAGAAACCATTTGCGATGTCTAATGTAGTTTTGTATTTTTTACGCACAATGTTATTCGTTAATGCTGTGCTATGTGCATTTTGCACTGCAAAGGTTTTAGAACAAGTGTTTAGGTGTCTGTAGTCCAAAACTAGACGATATGTATTGTCTGGTTTGGAGACAGGAAACAAAGGATTGTTCATTGAAGAGGTGCATGTTTCAATCACCCCTTGGTATTCAAGTTGATCTAAGATCTCCCTGACCTGTTTTTTAGCTTCTTGCTTTATTGGATACTGCCTTTGTGCAGTTGGTTCATGTTTCAGATGTATTTTATGCTGAGGTGAATCCTCATCCCATCCTACATGATTTTTATATAATGCTGGGGCCTGGGCTACTGCCCATTTCCTGGCATATGTATATTTTAGGTGTATTAGAATGTGGTTGGAGAAGGCAGGCATAATAATGTCTTCGCCATGTGGGCACTCCCTGACAAATTGTGGTGGCCAGTCTTTTTCTGCTAGAAGTATGTCATAGCCCCTTGATAGTCTTTCCCAAAAAAGTGCTTTCACCTGTCTAGGTTTGTCTCCCTCCATCCGGAGTGTTATTTCATATAACTTTTGTGGAGTACTAACCCTGGTGTCTACAGTCTCAACTGTAATGTACTCATTCAAGTCCACTATCTCCAGAAGTTCCTTCAGGTTCTGGCGAGCTATTGTGACTTCTGCTGCACTGTCCAGCATTGTCTGAGCCCATTCTCCGTTCTTGAGTTGTGTTCTCAGTATTCTCGGCATGTCTGATCTTTAGACCTGCTACTTTCTTTTTGGAGAATTGAGGTTTTGTTTTGTTTTTTGTAGCGTGTTTTTCTTCCTTGGATTTCACGCGTTCTTCTCTATGTTCCGACCGTCCTCTTCTTTACGAAGTCGGTGATGAGATCTGAAAGGGACGAGAGGAACGTGTATCAGTATCTTGATACCTGTCAGGCTTTCTCAAATTATCCCTATTCCTGAGGTTATACCTCCTTTCAGAGGGCTCCTTTTGAGGAGACCTACCTCGGGATTGAGAACGTTTTTCGTTTGAATTTTGTTTATTCGTCTCCCACTTCTTTTTAGAAGATGTAGGAGTTTGTTTAATAGAGTCCTTCTCAGGACTTTCAGATAGTTTCGGCTTCACTGGTCTTCCACCCAAACTATCTCTGCCTAATTCTGCATAAGATTGTTCTATTATTCTGGGTAGTTCTGTCTGATGTTCTGTAACATCGAATTCCCTTAATTTTTGGCGGATCACCACTGCTGCTGCCTCCCCTTTAATATTAGATAATATTATTGTTGAGACCTGTTCGAAATTTTTCAGTAATTTCATACCTAAATTTAGAGCAGGCTCTGCCCCGTATTCATTTTGAATTTGTTTCAGGACATCAGGTATTACCGCAATTGACGGAATGCCATGTGTTTTAGTATAGATGGCAGCAAAGACTGAGCCCCAAGTGGTGCAGTCTTCTAGTTGTGGTGTGATCCCCATCGGTAAACTGATTGTTAGGATTCTGTGTTTCTCATACTGGCTAGTATTTGGAAATACTGCTTCGATTTGAGTAATTTTTTGAGCTATCCAGAATGGAATTTGCTCACATTTTGTGGGCATTTTACCCATGACTGCGTATAGAGTCTGTGGTGTAATTTTTAGTGTATTCCCCTGGTGAGGAGTTTGATTTGGAAGTGTCAATGGTGGTTGGACTGTGAAAGTCCGCATGACATATTGGACCAATTGTCTGTAGATTTTTATTAATTCTTGTAGTTGAACAAGTAGTTCCTCGTCTGACATTTCTTCAATGTCAGGATGAGGTGTGTAGCCGGCTAGAATCGGCCATGTTGCTCCTGGTCTACCTAGTGGACCGAGCCTGGTAATTTTTCTGTGATGTTTTAGGGCGCCTTTAAACCAGAGCTGATGCTCCTGGTATGTTAATGGAATTTCTATATCCTCGAAAGGAATGTATTCCTCTGGTGGATCATCTTCTTTGTAGAAGTGAAACATATGTGTTACTGAATTGGATTCAGGAAATATTTCCCATGAATAGAATACCTCTGTCTGAAAGGATTCGTGTGCCTCTATCACGAAAACTGCTCTACCGCCTCTTGGTGGTAGGCCGTGTTTTATGAGTTTTAGAGTGATGGCTCTTCTTACGTTTTGAGGGATGTCTATAACACCCTCCTCGGTTTCAATAAAACCTGTGATGTTATAAGCTGTTGCAGCTGGCTGATCCGCAGCTCTACCGTTTCCGGTCTCAGTGTCGGAGTCAGGCATTTTGTTGTTCGAAAAATGTAGAACAAGTTTCAAGGAAACAAAGATAAGGTGCACAATATTTTGGAACTCTGTATCCTTCAACGTTGAGCAAACCAAACAGCTAATATATAGGGTGTTTCCCTATGTAGCCATGGTGGATACTTAACCCTGGGGGTCTCTGAGAGAAAAAGCACGGCTGAGTTACTCAGTATCTAACGTTAAATTACCGCCTTACCAAACCGTTGGGCGCCATGTAGTGTAGCTCCTATTTCCCTAATAGGCTCTGCGCATTGGAATAATATCCCCTATAGGTTTGACATAGGACTATGGTCAGTATGTCCCTATCAAGTATATTAAACTTAATTACTTGTGTCAGCTAGCTCAGAGGCCACTAGAAACTCCTTGACAAACAAGAAGGGAGTAGTTTGTGGCAGCCGCAAAACATGACCACTTTGTTTCCCTTTAGAATCAGAACGTGTCCCAGAGTCGTGGAAACAATAGATAACTATTTCACTCAGCTCACTCGTGCATACTTAGTTTTCCTCAAAGTTACACAGAAAGAATAGACCGGCGTTTCAATAAAAGGTTTATTGAACAGTCTTATTTCTTGTGTAAGTAATATGTGCTGTTACGATCACAAGACAGTATGCAAGATAAATAATGTACAGCGTAAGCAGTAGAAATAAATAATACTGCGCTAGCATGATCTTTAGTAGATATTCATTTACATAAATAACACAGACTAAAAAATGCGATTACTCATACGATGCGTTTCTAAGCTAGTTCTACCCCAATGTTCCTAACCTAACCTAGGTGTAGGGAGAGGTATGAAGTAGGTGAAGATATTCCTTACTGTGGTATACTAAGAGTATGTTAAGCCTAGTATGCCTAGTATGCCAAGAGTCCCTCTAGGTTCTAGTCAGCCCCATACCTTAAGAATCAGAGATGTAGGAATCTCTTGCCAGACTCGAACTCCAACACCCCGCGAGGGAAGTCAGATCACTGGAAGCTGGATTCTCTGCATGCAGGGATGACAGCGTCTTCTCAGTGTGTCAGGCCGGGAAACGGGCTCCTCTGAAGTCGAGGTCTCCTCTAGTTTACAAGGGCTAGGGAAGGTATATTTATACCTGAGAGGTACCTCAGAATGTTAGCATTGACGTGAATCGGACATCGGAAGACGTCATGAATGAACCCCTAAGGTATAATGGTTCATGCATAATAGATGAGTCCTTGAAGAAATCAATAGTCCTGTGCTAGGGAAACTCCCGAAGCCTAAGGGTCTGTTCTTCAAGAACTCATTGTGACGTTAGGGTGGACGGATGTCGGAGACCATGCCTGTATTTGGAGTGCACGGTTTAATGCCTAAATAATGGCTTGGATTTTATGCCTATATAAGGGCAGGGCGAATTGTGCCTATATAAGGACATGATACAGGAAAACCTATATATACGGACACCCTAAGAGGAATACAACAATACCCAGACCAGGCCTGCCCGCCCCAACGCTCCAAGACCGCACTGCTCACCTGCCGACACCGTTGTGTGTCAAAGAGGTCCCACCACGTGCCGTGCTAGCTCCAAGACCCATGCCCGCGACCTTGGCGGCCTCCTCAGGTAATCGGGTTTTCCTGTAGACTGTACCCCGTCTTCCTCTTCCTCTTCTCATTGCCCTTCCACGAGCCCTGTATTCCTGGGTGTTCCTCCGTGGGGATTGTGGGGTTCATGTTGTCCTCTGCAGTCGGTCAGGGTGCATCCGTGGTACTCCGCAGTTGATTTAGTTTTTAGTGGCACTTTCCGTATGCTGTTCTTGTGCTTTTTCCACCATTACGCGTGGGTATTGCTGGCCTCTCGCTGGTTGTCACTGTTTTCTTATCGTGTTTGGGCACATCGCGTCTTTTTACGCTTTGGAGTTTGTGTTTTTATCTCCATCACGGTGATTGTATCGTGGACATTGGCCGCGTTTTCGGGGGACTATTGCATGGTACCGCTGTGTTGTGAATTCCACGTTAACACGGGGTTATTTTCCCGTGTTAGGCTGTGTTGTGTAAAGTTGCATTAACATTTTTTGGAGATGTTTAGCACACGTTCTTGTGAATATACCCCATAGTTTCGCTTGCCAGATTGCTTTCTTTTGGGGAATCATTCCAATATGTAAGGGCTGTGATGAAGAATAACGGTAAATAATCCGGCCTTTAACTCAAATACAGATATACATAAGTAAAGATGTAGGCAGTGATTCAGTTATATTTTGGGAGAAAGTGGGACAAAGTGGAATGTGTCTTTCATTTATTAAAGGTATTTTTGCTGTGCAGAACCAAACACGAAGGCAGATGACCAAGATAACTTATTGAATGGAGCAAATTTTTTTTTTTGTAATTCATAGCCAATCATTCATTAAGGCCTCTGATTACAAAAGTCCTGTCAATTATTGTATTTTATATTATATACATGCATACATGAATACCCTGCTGACTCAGTCAGTTTATCTACAAGAATATAGCAATAGTTCACATTTTGTTGCTTCAAAAATGCATCAGCTGCTTAAATAACCATACATGTTATACGCATGTACATCAGTGAAAATATCCACACAAATTAAGGTAAACGTGTAGGTTATTTTAATATGTTGTGTTTTCCTAGTGGCACATATTCTATTTACTTCGTTACTGAAAGGACAAAAGACTCGTAGAATTATTTCCTCTAAACAAGGATAAGCATTGTTGTTTTTGGTTTTTAGATATGAATTCATTTTTCACATTTATACAGCTCTGTAAATGAAGCATACATACTAATGTCTGCCAAAAACCAAACCACAAAGGCATGTTTAAGCTGATTGAAATATGAAAGCAAGCCTTCAGCTATATGCCTTCAAATTGACAGGGTCAGACTCCTGGCAAAAAGAACAATGGCCTTATTCCTCTCATGACACCTACTCATGCTTCTTGAAGAGGAAATTGTCAGGTGGCTTCATCAGACTATAACTTGTCAGTCTTCTCAGTAGGACACTTTTTGCACCTGTAATAACACAACCTACAAGCTGTTTGTGTAATGAATATGGAAATGCAAAACCTATGTGTTGTTATATACGGTGGATGTTTATTCCTTCAAGGTGCTGTGCTGTGAAGACATTATTGACTGATAAAATAACACTTTCCAAGCATGTAGAAACTTGCTTAAATTCTGCAGAGCATTGAGGAAGCAGATCAACTAACAATTTTCCTATAGGTGAAAAGATTGAAAATGAAAGGTGCATCCTTTAGGAGAAGGAAAAATGCTGAAAGGGAAATAAAATGAAAACAGACACCCAATACTCCAAATAAAAAAGGCCACCTCAAAAGTAAGTGTAGTAACCAAAGTATCAAACTCGCATTAAGGTACAAATAACACATTATACATTAAAAATAAAATAAAAAAGCAACTAGTTTTTGGAATAAATACCTGACACAGCTAACACATTTTTCCTCCCATCAAATTACAACAACAAAAATCTGTGTCAAAAACAACAACGAATAGATCTGCAAAGTGAAATTCTACAACTAAACTAAGTAAAAACAAAATCTAGAAGTAAGTTTAAATATGCACCTGCAATGTACACAGTTTAAAATTTATATAACATAATTAGTTATTCTTTTAGAAAGTTAATTTATATTTCCTATTTTAAGGGGTGTAGTCACACACTGGTCACAGTTCTGTCTCAGTACTCCCCAGTGCATCATGGTAAATGTAGTTCTAGGCAGTCCATAACTTACAGTTTTTCTTGACATCGCTTGAGTTTTCAAAAAAGCACAGCCAGTGTCGTTATCCCTAAACAGCTGTAATTCATTGTTCTGTGCTTCAACACTTCAGTGTCCACTAGAAATAAATGTAATTTATGAACTGCCTTGAACTGCATTTACTGTCATGCACTGAGAAGCACCGGGACAGCCCAGTGTGCTACTCCACCCCTAAGCAAATGATATATACGCTCCTGTCCTTAGGGTAGCTTTTCATAAGTTTCCAGAGCTAGGAGTCTGTACCTGGGAGATCTCAGGCACTAAGAAGCGGGTCATGTTCCCCTAAACAGATGTCTATGTCAGGACTGGAGGCGAGGATTATGTCTTCTTTATTCACTTTATTAAAACAGCACCTATCATATTAAAGACAATACAAACAACGTTTCCCATGAACACTTGGGAAAAATGTAGTATAAAAACAACATCCAATAAGGAGGCCCATAGGCCCAACATAGTCCTTCTTCACTGGCCCTTCACCCTCTTTATTTGCTGCTGCGCAGCTGAGATAAGTACCTCATTCTGTGCTTGCATTAATTGTGCTTTTCCACTCCATTTTTTGGTTGTATTTATTGATATTGGTTTTATCCAGTGTTTATCCATTGAGTTGGTCGCGCGGCGTTGCAGCGTCTGTTATGGGTGTTTTTCTTGGGTTTTATTACATTCTAATTACATTGATCCTGTGGCACTACCGCGTCTGCTGCTGCTGCTTGTTCCCATTCTAATTGCAGCTCATGGCCGTGGGAGCTTTTTCTGCTCTTACGTGGCCTGTTCTGGTGCGACTACAGCCGCCGACCTCCCGCCGCTAGCGGGCTCTGGAGGCGGCTCGCGAACACGGCGCATACGTTTGAATTTTCCTTCACTCGGCGTGCTGTGATTCCCTGAACTGCCGGCCTGAGGTAGATGCCCTGGTGGGGTCTGTAAGCAGATCGAGCCTTTCCAAATAGCTTTAAATGCCGATCGCACTCTGTTTAATGCTCTGCTGCCTGTGGGAACAACAATTGGCTGCAGAGTCTGTATTGCCACCGTTTTTCTCACACCCTTAAGGGTCAGTACTGTTTAGGCCCCAGAGGCCTGTGGGGACACCAACCCAAGCCGGCTCCTTGTAGATTGTGCACCAAAGTTAGGTGTCCCAAGGCCCAGACCCCCTCTAAAGTTGCAAGTTCCTCGCATTAACAAAATTTCAGGCTGCCACCCAGCCCCCCAGAAAAAGTTGACGCCTTAAGAAGGCTGCTTAGTCTAGCACCCAGACCTCCTCTATTAAGTCAACACCTCTCTAGTCCTTGTAACTACCTATTATGGACTATGAGGATGACTCCCTGGGGATGGAAGACCCTCTGGCCGACCTCCCTTGGGACGATTATTTTTACGACGCTGTGGACGCCACTATTTACTGGGTGGTGGCGGAGGCCATGACCCCTCTGGAGGAGAGGCTCTCCTGCCAGGTTGCTCAGGCATTCGCAAACCTGACCTTCCTCCCACAGTTCCCCCCCATGCAGATGCCCCAGGGGTTTCCCCTTCGGTGGACACAGCGCCACCCCCAGTCAAATGCGCCCGCGATACGGGGGTGGACCTGGATGCCTTTGACAGGCTCAAGCAAGCTTTCTTGGGCAGCCAGCATTCCTTACCGGTAGGAGATGAGGGTTTACTGCCTCAGGTTACCTCCCCCCCTTCCAATGATACAGGGGATACGGATAATGAACCCGGGCTGTCTAGGCCATGGCTCCCCTCCCACCCCTTTCAGACCTCCCAAGGCACTTCAGACATGCTAGACCCTGATGACATCATTCACCCCCAGTATTCCGAATGGGCCCTGGCCGACAAGGTTGCAAGTTATGTGGCGGGCACATTCGCAGGCCGCTAGAGAAAGAGGCCCATAATTGCCTCCGGGCCGAGTGCCTTCGTCCCTCCCTAGAGGGGAAAGTGGCTCTCACCCCAGAAATTGACACACGTATGGCTACCTTCCTAAAAAAATTCATAAAAGATCCCAACAAAGGAATTGATAGGTCCTGGCGAGCATGCCTGGACAAGCTCCTAGATACTCTGGGCCCCCTCACAAAGATCCTGGACATGGCCAAAGAGGCCAAGCTAATGGGCTCCCTGACTTCCCCAGAGACACTTTCAGGGTGGTCTCAAAGAGCCATTATTTTTTTAGGTAACGCAAATTGTGCCCTGTCCACTGAGCGACGCTGCTCCCTTCTTATAAAGTTGGAACCCAAGCTGAGAGACCTGGCAGATTCAGAGGCAGGGACCATTGCACAAGGAGGGCTCTTTGGGGAGCCTTTTGTCAAGGAGCTGGGAAAATTTGTGAACACCTTTACCTCCCTTGACAAAGCCCAGACTTCTATTAGAAAGGTGTTCCCTCTGGTTTTCCGTGGGGCCAGTCGAGGTAGGGGCCGCTTGACCGGCCGCCCTTCCAACCAGTAACCTCCAAAGGGGCAAGGCTCCAGGCAAGGACAGTACCAGGACCAATCCCGGTTCGGGAATTTCTACCCCACGAGAGGCCGATGGGGCAAAGGCAGAGGATACCGAGGAGCAGCAACCTCCTCAAGCCCCAGTGAGTGTTCTCCCTTCTTCCCACTTAAAGGTAGGGGGTGGCTGGCAAATTTTTTCCAGACTTGGATTTCTTTCACAGGGGACGCGTGCGCCCTTCAAACAATTCAGGGATTCCACATAGAGTATTTTGGAGAACCCGCCTAACAAGCCAGACCCGCCCCATCCAGTTCTCACAGCAAGAGGCCGCCCTGATGGACAGGGAAGTAGCATTTCTCCTCACCAAGGGCACTATTTCCCTCTCCTCCCCCCCACCCCCGGGGGTTTGTCAGCAATATTTTTCTGGTTGACAAGACCGATGGGGGCCAAAGACCGGTGATAAACTTCAGCGAGTTCAACAAGTGGGTGGTTTACCGCCACTTCAAAATGGAGGGGATTCACCTCCTCAGGGATGTTCTACGGCCTTTGGATTAGATGGTATGGCTAGATCTCAAAGACACCTACCTGGTCATTCTGATTTTCCCACCTCACCGCCGGTTCCTCCAGTTCATTTGGAGGCATCAGGCGTACGAGTTTTCAGCCCTTCCCTTTGGCCTATCCTCAGACCCTTGGTGCTTCACCAAGGTTCTCAAGCCGGTGGTGGAATACCTAAGGGCTCTGGGTATATGAATGATTGTGTACTTAGACGACTTGCTCCTAATGGACCCATGCCCTCATCAACTGTTGTCCCACCTCCGAATGGCGGTGGATCTGCTTCAGAACCTAGGCTTTGTGGTCGACGAGAAGAAGTCGCTCCTAACACCTACTCAGAGTTTGACATTTCTGGGATTCGTGATAGACTCCTCCTCATCCACTCTAAACCTTCCCTCCAGAAAGGTAGCGAAGATTCGGCACGAGCTGAGACGAACTCTCACCGAGCATCTAGTGCCTCTCAGACAGCTGGCGCGAGTAGTGTGACTTCTCTCTGCATCGATTCAAGCCATCTTTCCGGGACCTCTCCACTATCGGGCAGTGCAGCGTCTGAAGGCTGCTCATCTATGCAGAGAGTGTCCCTACTCTCACAAGGTGTCTATTTCCGAGGAGGCTGGAGCAAAATCCAGTGGTGGTTAGACCACACGGAGGACTGGATGGCCGAGCAATCTTCGGATCGGCCCCAGACTTGGTTATAGAATCTGACGCCAGCAGGGTAGGCTGGGGAACCAGATGCGGCCCTGTTTCTACGGGAGGTTTGTAGTCTCAAGACGAACGACGGTTACATATCAACTGCTTAGAACTTCTGGCAGGCTCGTTCGTGGTCTGTTGTTGGACAAGAGATTCTATCCAGTCATGTGTCCTTCTGAAAATGGACAACATCTCGGCGGTCCGCTATATCAACCACTTAGGGGCACGCGGTCCAAGGCCCTCTCGGACCTTGCCGCAGGCTTTTGGCAGTACTGCCTGGGCCATCAAGTATCGGTCACGGCGGAGTACTTGCCCGGATGGGAGATCCAGGTGGCAGAATTCCAGTCCCGCAACTTCAGGGATTCCAGTTTTTGGAAGCTTAACCTGGAGATTTTTGCAACATTGAGCGACTGTTGGGGTCCTTTCTTGGTGACCTTTTTGCCTCGAGACTGGACCACCAGCTTCCCCGCTTCCTCAGCTGGAGGCTGGAACCACTAGCGGTGGCTACAGATGCCTTCCTCCAGGACTGGAGTCGGGAGGAGGGGTATGCTTTCCCCCCCTTTGCACTGACCACAAAGGTGACAGCACAGGTCAGGAGACAGCGGGCGGAAGTGGCTCTTATCACCCCCCTTTGGAGATTGCAAGTTTGGTTTCTGGTTCTACTGGAACTTTCCTAGGATTCTCCAATGCAACTCCCCTAGTTTCCGACTCTCCTCTTGAATCCCGACCAAGTTCCCCATCCACTAATTCAGGGGAACTCGTTGTGGCTCATGGCATGGCGGCAGACTGGGGACGATGGGAGGTCTCAGACCTCTCTGAAAAGGCTGAAACCTTCATGTCCAAGGCTTGGGCGGACAGCACTGTCAAGAGATACAGATCCGCATGGGGCAGGGGGTCCCGTTGGTGTATGCGAAGGAGTCTTAATCCCCTTGACGCAGATGCAGTGTACATTCTGAATTTTCTAGCACATTTGGCTTCTAGCGGTTTGGCTTATAGATCAATTAGCACCTTCCGGTCAGCCATTTCAGCCGGGCACATACCGATAAATAAGGTGCCGGTGGGGGAACACCCACTGGTATGCAGATTGCTACGAGGTATCAGGCTCTCCCTACCTCCAGAGTCCCGCTACTCAGCCCTTTGGGACGTGAACCAAGTTCTCAATCTGTTCCTTTCCAGGCAGCCAAATTGCTTTCTGTCCAGGAAGGAATTGTCCGCTAAGCTGGCTATGCTGCTCTGCCTCATCTCCTGCCACCGCATCTCTGACGTGAGGGCATTAGATATCACAGGTAGGATATTCTCTCCTACCAGAGTAACTTTCACTCTCCACAGAAGAACGAAGTGCCACGCAAGAGTCATCACTTACCCAGGATTCCTGGACTCTCCTAAGCTGTGTGTTGTCCGGTGAAGGCATATGAGGAAATTACTGAAGAGTTTCATCCTTCTGGGGAGCAGCAACTCCTCATTGCTTTGCGTAAGCCTTTTAAGGTGGTTTCTTCCCCCACCATAGCTAGGTGGATTAGGTGGGTAATGCAAGAAGCTGGTATTCACCTTCGGATCTTTGGGGCACACTCAGAACAAGGTGCTATGGCCTCTAAAGCATTTGGCTTGGGTGCCCGTTTGGAGGATATTCTCAACGCGGCAGATTGGTCTTCGGACTCTACCTTTAAGAGGTTTTACTTCAAGCTGGTGCTGAACATGGCTCACCTCGTGGTGAGCAAGCTTTAAGCTAGCATAATCCTCGCCTCCAGTTCTGACATAGAATGTAAAATTTCCTAGCTATCGTAACGGAAAGCTTCAATTCTATTAAGGACTCAGAGGCAAGGATTATCCCACCCTAGCGATTCCCTAAGGAGATTGCCCTCCCCGTATAAGAGTAAGTAATACTGTTTGAGTTTGAAATTTTCTAGTTTGACGCACTTGGCTTCATTACACAATAACTGCTTTCACTGTAATTTGTTCCAAAGGCTTTAGTGGTTACGTTCTTAGGTGGTGACAATGTCCCTTTATCTTTAAAGGATCTAATGCAAATAAACATGATTCATGAAGGTGATCCAACGGCTGACTTTGGGCGACAAAAGAGGGTGAAGGGCCAGTAAAGAAGGACTATGTTGGGCCTATGGGCCTCCTGATTGGATGTTCAGGACTGTTTCCTGATTGGATGTTGTTTTTATACTACATTTTTCCCAAGTGTTCAGGGGAAACGTAGTTTGTATTGTCTTCAATATGATGGATGCTGTTAAAATAAAGTGAAGAAAGAAGGCATAATCCTCGCCTCTGAGTCCTTAATAGAATTAAAACTTTACGTTTCGATAGCTGGGACATTTTTCATTCTTTGCCCTTCAGAAGTGTTCAGAAGAAAAAAACGCTGTTAACGAGGACTAACAGCACTGACTGTGCCTCAATACTCAAGTGACCAGAAGAAAAATTGTGAGTTATGGACAAACCTGTGACCAGTGTGTGACTCCACCTCTTAGCAATGTATATTTCCTACACTCTAAAACTCACAGAAAAATGTCAGAAACAATACAATACATCAAATTTTTAAAAGGGAAGCTTTCATGAAACTGTTAAAGATATACTTATAGTAAGGAGAGTACCACTAGTGAGAAAACACGCTGAAAATGCACCAAATGTTATTCAAACATATGCTATGAATCACTTACCACAAAAAATGAAATAGCAGAAAGCATTAGGGAACGTTACCATCCCACCAATATTGCTGAAGTAGCAATCAGGAATATTTTACAAGACGCAAAAGAGGCCAGTGCGGAATGTTTATTATATCTAGTTATTGGATATTGACCCTGATGAAGTGACTTGTGTTGTGAAACTGGAATACCTGAATTTAATGTCCTTTTTCTCTTTCTGTTATTTGCAGGAATCTAGGACCTGTGGATGCAGAGGACATGCAGCGGAAATGTAAGCAGCAGTCCAAGGCAGAAATCCGGATCGTGACGTCAGGAACTAAGATGAGTGTGAATCCAACTAAGCTAAGCACTGATCCTGTACAGGGAGGAGTTTAAATAGGTATGTGTGCTCTGCACAGGTGTTGCTGATTCACGTGTGAGGCTGTGGCAGTTTCACAGGGGGAGCCTGCTTGTATGAGGAGCGGTGACTCAGCTTGTAAGCGCATGCATACAAAGCGGTTGGAGCAGTTTGCACGTGTCCAATGTACATTACTTGGCACAAGCCTACCACTGCCACCAGGGAATGAATGCTGACTGAATTGCAAAATTAAAGACAGTGTCCAATTCTGCGATGTGCAATCATACAATCTGAGTTTCCTACCACTACCACCAGGGAATAACAAAGCACGGGAAACAGCGTCATTAAATCGCGCTACTATTACAACACGGTCGTTACAATGACCGCGTTGTTAGTATGCAATGCATTTACATCGCAAGTCATTACAACAACTTTCACTAGGGGGCGCTGAATGAATTCCAACCTTCCCTACTGTTGCGCAAACTGGAGTAGGAATAGTAATTAATACTATTCCTAAGTCCAGCGCGCCCCCTAGTGCAAGTCGTTGTAATGACTTGCGATGTAAATGCATCACGTACTAACAACGCAGTCGTTGTAACGACCACGTTGTAAAAGCACGCGATGTAATACATTGCGATGTAATGAGTCATATTCCAAAGCACATAATCATGATACAGACTCAATGGGGAGGGTTGCCGCCTTATAATTACACAAGTTGTCCTTGGGCTACCATGAGCGCGCAGTAGCGCAAGCTGTGGTTGAAACTACAGAACCATGAAAGCTACCCAGGAGGACTTAGGCCAAGCACTAGAATCAATAAACTGCCAGGAAGTGTTCTCTAGTATTAAGTAGTCTCCCAACACTTTGTAAAGTATGCAGCATCACTTAGCAAAATTAATTTTGTTGACAAGTATAGAAATGGCACGAGAGTCATTAAGAGGGGATTTGTAGTTCTAAGCTAGGAGATTACATGCATTTGTGAACAATCGTAGAAGTTTCTTGTGAGAATGAAGATGCAAAAAGCACCTTGTGTTGAATATTGGGGCAATGTATCCCATAGTTTGGTGTTGTACAACCACACAAACCGTGCCAGTGGGTCTGAATATGGAAATAATGGCACAAAAGTCATGCTTTCCATGGGGCCAGTACATTTTGGAGTCTAAACGGATGCCCAGATCTTTTTGATGCTGCCATCCCAATACACTGGAATCCTTCTCTGTTACATAGACTTTTCCTACTGTGTTTCTCCCTTTAAGCTGTATTTCATAGTAGTCATGCCTAGCAACGGTATGGGATCACCACTGTAAACCCCTGGTTTGATGTTGGGTACCTCCAGCTCGTTATGCTTACCAGGAAATAACCCCAAAAAATAGGTCTTTATCAACCAACGTTTAAGGTGAACATGAATCTGCAAAAACAGTGACGGGCAGGCTGTCAAGTGCAATTCTGCGAGAGGGGAAACTTACACCTTTAGTGTTGTTTCATAACTGGAATACCAACATAGGGCCCAATTCCAATCTCGTTTGGAAAGCATTCCTACTGACTCTGTTCCAGAATGCTTTCTAAACGAGTCGATGGCGAGTTGTCCGAATGACAGAGTACGATGCAATAGATGTAAACTCCAACCCACACGTTCGGAGTCTGATTCGTCCGACCAATTTGTTTGGAAACAAGCCCGATCCGACCGAATCGTTTGGGAATGCTGAAACCTAGCATTGCGGGCATGAATTAGACACAGTTCAACCCGCGAACAGATGACGATGCGTACATCGCGGTCTTTGAAATGTGTTGGCTTGTGACAGAAAATGCAACCGAATCGTTTAGCAACACTGAAACATAGCATTGCGGGCATGAATCAGACACGGTTCAAACCCGCGAACAGATGACGATGCGTACCACGTGGTCTTTGAAACGTGTCGGCTTGTGACAGAAAATGCAACCGAATCGTTTAGGAACGCTGAAACATAGCATTGCGAGCAGGAATCAGACACAGTTCAACAGATGACAATGCGTACAACGTGGTCTTTGAAACGTGTTGGTTTGTGACCAAAAATGCAACTGGGAAATGTCAAATATTAGGAAAACAAGCATTGGACACGTCAAAAATAAAAAATAAATAAAAATCCTTAGCCACACCCACAATCCACCTACATAAAGGGCAAAACAGATTACCATGATCATTTGCAACAACAGAACTGACCAGAAGACACCAAAAGAGCCACTGAGGCACTGCTCCCTGGACACCCACACACATCAACAAACAAACAACTGCCACATATTTTTTGGGGGAGAAACAAAATGACACACACACCTTTACCCATTCATACTCACCCACACCGTCAACTTCACCCTCACCATGCCCCCAAAGCAGGCACGTTTCACAGATAAGGAGTTGGAAGTACTTGTAGATGAAATATTCAGAGTAGAGCCACAGTTATTTGGGAACCAAGTCCAACAGGCCCCATGTCCCAGAGAAATAGGATGTGGGAGAGGATAGTTGACAAGGTGAACGCTCAAGCAACTTGCCTGCACACAATGGACGATTTCAGGAGCAGGTACTATGATGCGCGAAGGAGGTCAAGAAGCTGATTGCAAGAGAACACGCCTTAAGTCAGCGGACTGGCAGTAGCCCTCCTGCACCACCCATGTACTTCACTTCCTGGGAGGAGAAGGTGCGTGCCATCCTTCCACCGGAGGGCGTCTATGGATTACCAGGAGTACCAGAGCCTGGTGAGTACCTACTCAACTGTCCAATAATGTTATCAATTACACATCGCAAACACAAGGAGATGATGGATGGAGTGCTGAAACTTTTCAAACACTCACCCCCAGTCACAGATCTGGGTTGAATCCATCATCATTCTTTAGCTCACTTTGCCACCCCAGTTCAGACACAGCTATATGCAAATCAGTCTTGACCCTGTGCCTCATGGGAACAGTCCAACCCGAACTGCCAAGCCATGTCTTCCCTGGACCGGAATAAAGCATCCTGTGACCGGTTTCGGGCTAACAGCCCTCATCAGCCAGGCTAGCTTGAATCCAGTAGCAAAGTGAGCAAGGGACCCATGTCTGGGCATACCCTGCCAACTTAGGGCAAACAAAGCAAACACAAGGAGATGATGGCTGGAGTGCTAAAACTTTTCAATCACTCACCCCCAGTCACAGATCTGGGTTGAATCCATCATCATTCTTTAGTTCACTTTGAGACCCCAGTTCAGACACAGCTATATGCAAATCAGTCCTTACCCTGTGCCTCATGGGAACAGTCCAGCCCGAACTGCCAAGCCATGTCTTCCCTGTACCGGAATCAAGCATCCTGGGACCGGTTTCGGGCTAACAGCCCTCATCAGCCAGGCTAGCTTGAATCCAGTGGCAAAGTGAGCAAGGGACCCACGTCTGGGCATACCCTGCCAACTTAGGGCAAACACAAGGAGATGAAGGATGGAGTACTGAAACTTTTAAAACACTCACCCCCAGTCACAGATCTGGGTTGAATCCATCATCATTCTTTAGCTCACTTTGCCACCCCAGTTCAGACACAGCTATATGCAAATAAGTCTTGACCCTGTGCCTCATGGGAACAGTACAGACCGAACTGTCAAGCCATGTCTTCCCTGGACCGGAATCAAGCATCCTGGGACCGGTTTCGGGCTAATAGCCCTCATCAGCCAGGCTAGCTTGAATCCAGTAGCAAAGTGAGCAAGGGACCCATGTCTGGGCATACCCTGCCAACTTAGGGCAAACAAAGCAAACACAAGGAGATGATGTATGGAGTGCTGAAACTTTTCAAACACTCACCCTCAGTCACAGATCTGGGTTGAATCCATCATCATTCTTTAGTTCACTTTGCCACCCCAGTTCAGACACAGCTATATGCAAATCAGTCTTGACCCTGTGCCTCATGGGAACAGTCCAGACCGAACTGCCAAGCCATGTCTTCCCTGGACCGGAATCAAGCATCCTGGGACCGATTTCAGGCTAACATCCCTCATCAGCCAGGCTAGCTTGAATCCAGTGGCAAAGTGAGCAAGGGACCCACGGCTGGGCATACCCTGCCAACTTAGGGCAAACAAAGCAAACACAAGAAGATGATGGATGGAGTGCTGAAACTTTTCAAACACTCACCCCCAGTCACAGATCTGGGTTGAATCCATCATCATTCTTTAGTTCACTTTGCCACCCCAGTTCAGACACAGCTATATGCAAATCAGTTTTGACCCTGTGCCTCATGGGAACAGTCCAGACCGAACTGCCAAGCCATGTCTTCCCTGGACTGGAATCAAGCCTCCTGGGACCAGTTTCGGGCTAACAGCCCTCATCAGCCAGGCTAGCTTGAATCCAGTGGCAAAGTGAGCAAGGGACCCACGTCTGGGCATACCCTGCCAACTTAGGGCAAACAAAGCAAACAAAAGGAGATGATGGATGGAGTGCTGAAACTTTTCAAACACTCACCCCCAGTCACAGATCTGGGTTGAATCCATCATCATTCTTTATGAAAATGATGATGGATTCAACCCAGATCTGTGACTGGGGGAGAGTGTTTAAAAAGTTTCAGCACTCCGTCCATCATCTCTTTGTGTTTGCTATCAATTACACATCCACACACATCACTGTCAAGGATACAGTGATAGAAATCACTGCTAGCAAAGCCATAACAATATGGAGCAAATGAGCATGTGATGTGTATGCCAGTTTGCCAAATAAAATACCTGCAATGTCAGATTAAATTTAATACTTCATAACATGTACCAACTTCCAAAAAATCACAGCAAGGCTTTGTGCTCCAAACAACAGTCACCAGCATCAGCCATCTTGCCTGCACCGTTTCACTCACTCACAGGGAAGCTGAGTCACAGGAAGGAAGGTTGGGATGGCTGGAAAGGTGGGTGTGGGCACAAGCCTCATGGGAGTTTTAGTCACAGATACCAATCCTCCTCTCACATGCCCAGCAACCCCACCTGGAAGTATGCTTTCCTCACAGTGAGTAGAAAAGTACCGGCAAGATGGATGACACTGGAGACTGATGTGGTGGTGAGCACCAAGCCCTGATGGGAGCTGTGTGCAAATCAAACAGCAGGCCCCAGTGTTAGCCATCTTGCCAGTACATTTCCATTCACTCTCAGGGACTGCATAGTCACAGATGTGCTGTTTGGGCTGGGTGGGAGGAGTGTGTGTGGTACATCTAAGTCAATAGCGGGACGATGCGGGTATTTTGAACGTTGCGGTAGGCGTGTCGGATGCTAGCAATGTCATGGATTGGACAGATTCAGATAATGCGACCGAGTCGGACCTATCGCTTTGTCCACATGGAAAATAGACCACCTCTGCTTTATAATTCAAAGTCTGTCCGTTTCCTACAGACCTTACTTGCCTGCACTTCCTGCACATTACCTGCATCTCCCCAATTCTCTGCTGCTGTCTCTATATCCTCTGGGAGCTACCATGGCACGTACAGTGGACAGGGCCCCAGCATTCACTGAAGAAGAAAACCAGCCCCTGCTGGACAGCCTCCTTCCACTGAACAGCCAGCTGTACGGCAAACCAGAGGAGCAGGTGTGTGATGAATCCACTGCCTTTTCATTGTACATGTGCAAAAACGTGCACTGCTAGCATTGGGAATCTCAAGTGCAAGCATACAAACAGAGTTCCTGTAAGTTTTGATGTGTGTAGAATTGTGTTCTGGGCAGGTACCAGTAGCGGTCCGTGGTAGGAGTGCCGGCCAGGCTGTGACGTGGGGTGGGGGAGGGGCAGGGTGGGGGGTAGTAAACCATGGATTACGGCCGAATACAGGTAAGTAAACATTTAAATAAATAAAACTAATTTCATTGCGCGCACTGCATCGCATTTGGCCCCTGTTGTGCCCCTTTCCATCGGTGACATGTGGGTCACTTATGTCCAGGCTAGTGACTGTAGTCCCATGCTCATGTGATCAGCACAATCTACAGCAACATGTGCATGGATATGACCTTCAGGAGTGATACAATTGTCTGACATCTGTCAGCACAGTGACTAATGTATGACCTGTACTCAATGTGGTTCAAATATATATGTGCAGTATGTTGCAAGTGGAGCACACAGGTGTGCGATTCCAATGCTTTACATCCTGGCTGCAGGTGGCACTAATGTGGATGCCTTGTTGAGTTTATCTTGCTCATTCTGGCAAATTTCTGTCCCAGCTGTGGTGCTCAGCGTAATCACATGTATCCCATGGGCCAAGGGGAGGTATACCAATTCCGGGCAACTGTGACACTGGCCTATCACATGTTTGTATGTGTTATTCCTTTTTCCCCATTAAAATGAGAAAATCCATGTGTCAGACTCTGTTACAGTGACTACACGTGACAATCTTTGACAAACACAGGTGGTCACTGTTGGAAACAAGGCTACACTTCAAATGTATTGTTTATGTTTTGCATACACAACTGCTTGGTCATCCATGTGCATGATGCATTATGCATTACTTTCATCATGATAGATGTCAACTGTCCATCCAATTTCGTTTGTGAGTTCACAAACCCTGATGGTGAACACGAGCAATGTCAGCTTGTCAAAGTGTGTAAATTGTGTCTACCACGTAAGGGACATGCAGACTTGGCAGCCAAAGATGTGGACTGAAGTAGTCTGGACAGGATTGGTAAACATTGGTGACTGGAATCATGTGATGTTGAGGTTCTGTACTAGTAGTCCATGCAGATGGTGCACCCAGACAGGGCCAGTGGCATAGTGCACCACATGAAGCATTGCAATGATGCAGTCATTGGTCTTCAATTTGTGTTTGACATTGTACAAATATGTAACTGTTGGACTGTATACAATGTGCATAACATCCTGGAGACGGTGTACCAAGTGCCACTCACCCTAGCTAGGCCTAACACCTTGTGGTTTACAAAATGAGAATCAGTTGTGTGACCTGACAGCAGAGGACCTAAGACAGTGGACAAATGACCACTATCACTGTTATCTTTGGAAATGAGTCATTCACTGTCTATGGAAGCCTGCTGTATTGCAGGCTGATCATTTTCCCAGTTAGGCCATAGCCATGGCTTCAAAATTTGATGATAGGGAATGGAAAAATGTTTACCATGTCACATTTCAAATGTGTGCATCCCATTTGCAGTGTCAGTTCAAGACTCCGTTGCAGGAGATGAGACAGGTATGTCATGACACAAAACCGTCTGGAGCACTACAAATCAGACCACATGCTACTTAGTGTAGGAGTTGACAGTGTGGTTGTGGGCTTTGACATTGATCTAACCAATGTTGCACATGACATCATGTGTCTGGGAACCATGGTTAACTGGCAGACTGGCAAGTGCCATATACACATATGTGTAATGAGTAGAAAGCTGCAGTCAAAATGATGTATATGCTTGCTCTGTGATGATTTGTGATCATACCCATGTGTCAAGTACATGCCGATGACTCATGTGATTCTCTTTGGCATCCTTGTTCACAGCATCAGCACCGGCTACCGGAGGAGGCAGTGCCACGGACCAAGGGTAAGCAGCTCGCCAGAGTGGGTCCAGTGCGGAGGAGAAGGAGGAGGAGGGACCTAGTGGTGCGGAGGGTGAAGGGGGCCACACTGAGGGCAGATCCAGATCACCATCAGAAGGAGCTGCCGAAGATTACACCTCCAGTGATGACTCCCTTGAGGTGGTGGGTGAGCCAGGATTCGTTCAAACTACATCTGAGTCCACCACCACCACCACCATCTCCACCCTCCCAGCGTTCCATGCCCAGTATCCGTGGCTGCTCCCATGTAGGGGAGCATGTCTCCTTTGGGCCAGGCACTGCACCCCCTGCTGCCCTGAGTGTGGAGGCTATGGATTTGCTGAAGCAGATCCATGTGGGGCAGACATCCGTGCTGAATGTCCTCCATGCACATACCAGTCTTTCGACAAAATTGGTGTTATACATGGAGGGCATCCACTCGTACATATCTGCCCTACAGAGATCAAACCAGGCACTGGCCTCCACACTGATGGCAGCAGTGTCCCTGATCCAGCAGTCCCTCACCCCTCCTTCCTCTTCCCCATCCACAGTCCCAACTACCCAACCTGACCCAAGCACACGCAAACATGCAAATGCACACACAGCAACATCCACATGCAGCACACAACCCCACACACAAGACTCCAAACACACGCAAGTACACTCAGGGGACTGACAGCACACACACAAGGGAGAGGCCAAAACAAGATAAACATGCATCCACAGGCACTCCACATACCTCAGATCCCTCTGCCTCCACAACCCCTAACCTTGACTCTCCTGCACCCCCCTCTGCCCAGAAGCTATTCCTCTGGAATAGCAATCATTACAACGCATGCGTTTTCTACGCATGCCATTACAACGCAAGTCGTTACAACAACGCGTTGTTACATTGCATGGCATTACAACACAAGTCGTTACAACGATTTTCTGTAGGGGGGCACTGGAGTTTGGAATAGTATAATTTACTATTCCAACTCCAGTGTGTGCAACAGTAGGGAAGGTGTTGAATTGAAAATCCAACAAATCTAAAACCTTCTGCCCCCTACAGCAAGTCGTTGTAATGACTTGCTTTGTAATGGCATGCGATGTATTGCATCTGTTGTAAATGATGTTTCCCATTCCTCTGTGACCTTGGCCTCTTCCCCAAAGACCCATCTGTACCCCCTCCCCAGGGGAAGAGGACAGTCAAACCTGGCCCTACCATCCCCCAAAGAGGAATAGCCCAAATCCCCACCCAAAAATCCCCCCAGAGTCCCAAATCAAAAACCCTACCAGCGACCCATACTTCCCCCATAAACAAAGGTCATCCCAATCCAAGACCCCCGCTCCTAAAGATCCAGAGTCCATACTCATCACAGGTTTCCCCATCCACAAATACACAATCCCAAAGAAAGTCAGGCCCAGGCCCTCCCCTCCCCCATGAACATTCCCCCTCCAACTGTCCCCCCTCAGTCTGAAACTGCCACTGCAGTGGACCCCCCTCCTCAATCTGGCCCATCCACTGCAGTAGACTCCCCTCAATCTGGCCCATCCACTGCAGTAGACCCCCCTCAATCTGGTCCACCCACTGCAGTGGACCCCCCTCCTCAATCTGGCCCATCCACTGCAGTGGACCCACATACCCCTCAATCTGGCCCATCCACTGCAGTGGACCCACACACCCCTCCAGATCCCATCTCTCCCACAACCCAACACAGTCTTACCTAGTCCCATCCCATTGGTGCCTGGCATGCCCCCAGATGCCATTCCCACGGGAGGTGTCCCCTTGCACTTACAGTGCAGGCAAGTGATGGAGGGGGATTACCACTGACCCCCTCAAAGACTTTAAGAATATGGACTGGCCATTGGCCTTATGTAAGAGTTTAACAATATTGCATTTTCATGCTGAATAAAGCATGTTGGAAGTTCCTTAATGTTGATTTCTGTGTCCCACAACTTGGTTATAAGTCAACTGTCACTCATGTACAAATCTCGTGGTGGGTATACAATGATGTTGTTACGTCATGGACTGCATGTGGTCCATGTAGTATGTGACCTATTACAGTATGTATACAAGTCTGCATAGTTACCTTTGCAGGGTATCATCATCCATATCATTTTGGGCCATGAAGGTGACATGAATCTGCCAAGCTTCCCTGTTGTCATTTCACCTTTGCACATAGGTAATGCTGACATATGTTAACTTAGTGCAAGTGTTGCAAAGTGCAACAGTTTATGATGGGCATGCAGAATATGTTTGTGATGTGCAGCAAGTCACCTGTCTCATCAGTACTTCTGGGTACATCTGGATTTTGTATACTTGGTGCTGACTTTGGACACAACCATGTACACAAGGTATTGATCCAAAAGCTATCATGTGACTTGATAGTGTTGGAGCCATATCTGGGTCTCCTTTTGATCTGGTAGACCCCTGCCAATGACAAGCTTGCCACAGGTGGGCTTCCACTATAGGGAATTTCCATCATGGCAGTGTGACCATCTGTGATATATCCTGAGCCCATGGTGTGTGTGAGGTTAGCATGAATCTGACAGTCTACAGACCCTGTTGCCTACAAATACTCAAGTTTATGAAGATGTTCTTGTTTAACAAGGTTGCTGTGGTCTAACTAGTCCAGTGCTTTCTCATCCAAATGTGTGTGGTGCCATCCTGCTGTTGTCTGGATACTTCATGTTGATGCTGTTTTTTGTCTGTGCAAGCTTTAACATCATGTATTCACCTACCCACCATTTGTAATTGAGCATGAGATTTGTGTGTTTGGTTGTAATTTGTGCTAGACCACTAATGTTGTCCTTTTGAGCCATGCTTGATGCTGTGCCTGGTCACACTGATCTGGACTAGGGGTGCTGAGATGTATGTTGCTTGGCCCTGTGCTACATGTGTTCAGACGATTGGACTGTTTGTGCCCAGATGTGTGGTGTGTTCGTCTGCCATGCAGATGCCACTTGAGCCTGTGTTGAAATGTGTTGGCGGAACCTAACTGCAGGTATGTTTAGCAAGGTTGATATTGCATGTGATGAGCTGGCACACACAAGGGTAGAGGTGATGGAGACTGGTGTAACATTACTTTTTGTGTAGGGTAGACTCCTATATGATGGCGAAAGTACCATTTAAGAGAATGTCAGAGTGTGTGGGTTGTAACTAAAGTACATTGGCAGTTCTCGTGTTGGTGACATGGTGTGTCCACATTGTCCCTATATGAGTGCTTGACATGCAGGTGTGTGATTAAGAGTATGCAAGCTTGATTTCCTGCTTCCATACTGCACAAGGTATTGTAGAAATGTGTAGATGTGATCAGGGAATATCCAGCTGGACAAGGTTGGATTTTTGCAGGTGATGAGAGCTGTGGTCTGTAGCACTATTGTGCAATAGGGCAGTGACAGTGCATTTTTGATGAGGGAGGTTTGTTGATACTGTGCATGAGTCCATGGTGTTCTTGCTCATGGAAGTCTTATGTGGATGTGACTGGGCTACATTGCGACAAGGAGTGAATAGTCATATGTGACAGAGTTGACAAGTATTTGTGACGGTATGTACACCAGTAGCGTCATTATGGGTGCTGTATGGTGAAATGTGAAGTGTTGTAGAGTTGTAGTATGTTGTGTTTGATTCTGCAGATGGATCTTTTACTCAAGTGACAAGTGTTTGGACTTGTGCAGATATGAGTGGGTATGTGGTGATATGCAAATGACAGAGTACACATCCATTGAGCTATGTTTGTGTCTTGTTGTGAGATGTTGTGATGTGTGGAGTGTGCATGTCAGGGTGTGCAGTGATGCTGCATGTTGTGGCATGAGTGCAGTCCAAGGCATCAATGAGTGTGCTACTGGTGATGGGAGTTATCCATCTGGCATGTTACGTTTGACGTCTGCTGAGAAGGTGATGTGTACTGTACATTGTGTGCATGTCATGCATGTGAGAGGTGTTGTGCACATGCTGATGGATAGTGGTGCTGCCAGTGTATGTGAGGATGAGATGAGGGCAGCGCACATGTGAGTGAGGATGACTCAGATTGTAATGATTTGTGTAGTGGACCGGAGCTTGTGTGTCAGACATGCTTTTACTTTTAGATTAAACAGAGGGGCTCATGACATTCTTGTGTGTCTGTTAGTAATGAGAGTTGAGCATGTACTGTGACCTGGATGTTGGAGGGGTGATACCTGCATTTGTTGAGTTGATGCAGGCCTTGTGTTGGAGTTGACATGTGCATATGTGTTGATTATGTGTATGTGAGTGTGCAGAAACAGTAGCCAGAGTGAATCTGTAGATGTGTTATGTGTTTGCTGAAGCTTGCTATTTGCCAATATATGTACATGGATGATTGTTGTGATGGTCACTTTGAGGACACTGGTGTGTGCTAAACCAATTGGCATCACAGGAGGAGTAGCATCCACCTAGCCTTGGCTTGTGTGAGTCGTGTGTGGGCATGAGTGGCAAGTTACCCTTTGTAAGTCAGTAGTAGTCCTTGATTGGTCAACAATGCCCTTGTATGATGCCCTGGGATGGAGGTGGTGATTGCTTCTGATGTTAAGTCATGATGCTGGAACATTGGCTGGCATTCCATTGCTTAGGGAGTTATTGGCACCTCAAGTGAATGGGCAGGGATGTGTGTTGTTATGCCACCTGTACTTAGACTAGTCCAGACACGCATCCCCACACTTCACAGTAGACTACACACGCGTGGATATTCATGGCATTCTGACTTTGAATGACCAAGATGTTAGGGCACCGGGGGAGTGGACTCATTGTGATGACATCTATGGTTGTGCTGAGGACAACACTCTGCACGGTGAGCAAACTCACAAGTGACACTGGAACAGTTCACACATTTCTATAGGTGTTGGCATTGTCAATTTCTTGGTAGCTATCATCTAGTATGGCAAGGGTGGGACTTGTAGGTGTACATGAGGGCTCCCAATCAGAACTTTGTACTCTGCCCTGGAGATTGAGGTACATATGTCTTTGTTGTGGGTCTCCTTTGCGGATTAATGGATTTGATACAGTGTTAAAGTACAAAATGTGGCCAAGACATATTTCATTCTGCACATGTCCACCATCCTTACAAGATATAGCCATTTACACTATCTTGCGGATAGCTATGTGGATTGTGTATGTGAGCCACAGATTGATCCCCCCCACCGGCGTCGTCACCAGGGCTGTCATATTCTCTTCCACATTTGGCTGTGCATTGGAGCCTCTAAAGCCTGTTGGTGTATCCTCTGTCCGGTGACTCATTAGTCAGCCAAGTTTTCTGCAGTGCACAATCTGCATTATCGAAATGGCATTAGACATTAGCTGCACATACTTCAGCTTTTGTAGTTTTGACCAGACTTGCTGTGAATGACATGCAACAAAGTTGACAGTGTACATGTTCTCAATTAGAGTTGTGTGCAGCACCACCAGGCCTCACATGGTGACTGTCTCCAACATTGTTGGTGGTCCTATGATTTTCTCCATTGCAAGTAGGAAAGTAGTCTACAGATGTGGCTCTGACAACTGTGACACAAACTGTTTATAAATTATTTTTGTTTGTTTTACTTGTGTGCTGTTGGGTCGGGTATCCTCTGTGCTTCAGTGTACACAGACTCATCACAATGTCATCCTTCTGTGGGTATGTGTATTCCTGTTGCCCTGCAAGGTTTGAGTGTGTGTTGTGGTAGATGGATGCTTGGACTATGTGTCACATACATATGTGTAGGTATGGCACTTCCTGTTCCACCGTCAAATGTGTGTTTCTCCTAGCATGTGACGTTCCGGGTGTACTTACCTGATGCTGACATTCCCTCATTGGTCATACTCAACATGCTATGGACCCATGGTCAGATTTGAATCACAATGATGCCTGGGCACTCATGGAGTTCTTGCCATACATTCCCTGATCTTCACTGTCATGGTGTCCTCTGCGATATCACCTGTCGATGTTGTTTTCAATGAGGCACAATGTTGCTGATCAAGGGGGGGTGTGTTAGACTTTCCAATGATGACTTTGTCACCTGCAATGCCCCTACCTCCAATACAGCCTCCCTGTACCTGCCATGCCCTGAAATTCATGGTTGGGTGTATGAGAAGACACTGCTACTTTCAAGGCACGTGACACGGGGCGCAACAGAGTGTCTGCTCTGAATTCTGGCCCACATCATCAATTTGCAGCACAGCAGCTCAGCGGACTGGATACTGGCACCACAGTGTTGTGGCCTGGTGGGGACTTGGGAAGTGAGTCAGTCTCTTGTTGTAGTTGTTGGAGGCCACCCACAGCTTGGACCGCAGGTGACACTGATGCACCCGCTCATCGACAAATGCCTGATTGCCCACATTGCCAATCCAAGGCCTATCCAGGCCACTTCCGGATTGGACTCAACACACATATGGCTCAGTGGAGTTCAGCACCCCCGTTGTGTATGTCAGGTCAGGCTGACACAGCTTACACACACCCACACATGTTGAAATTGATCTGATGTGTGTGGGTGGCCTGCTGCCTTTGTGCATCAGCACCCATGTATTTCACCTACATTTGAGGGGCATTGAGCGGGCCTGCAACATCTCCACTCTGCCCATTCTTTAAGCTTGCCAGTCAACGTTAATGCCACAGTGTGGGACTGCGTTTCATTAAAAGTGAGAATTGGCTTAGAATATTTTGGTTTTGCAGCAGCTTGTACTCCAAATGTGTGTATTGATTCATTTATGATGGTAAAATGTTACAGTGTCCAATTACACATTGCTGGGAGTGTTAACCTCCCAAACACCAGATTGGCTACACATAGCTGTGTGTATGTAACTCCCCCAATCAATGCTTGCCTGTACGTTGCTGTGGGTATTTGCCACCAGCACACAAATAATCTCTAACTTGCTAGTGGGGGTTTTCCCCCCACAGCCCTTATGATTATGCCATGCTGGGGGGATTTGACCCCCACAACCCCCAGATTTGCCTCTACATTGCAGGGGGGTTACCCCCAAACCCCATTTTGTCTCCACATTTCTGGGGGGGTTAGCCCCCCAAACACCATATTGTCTCCACATTGCTGGGGGGCTTAGCCCCTAAAACCCCAGTGTGTCTCCACATTGCTGGGGGGGTTAGCCCCCCAAACACCATATTATCTCCACATTGCTGGGGGTTTAGCCCCCCAAACCCTATATTTTCTCCACATTGCGGGGGGTTAGCCCCACAAATACCATATTGTCTCCACATTGCTGGGGGGATTATCCCCCCAAACACCATATTGTCTCCACATTGCTGGTAGTGTTAGCCATCCACCCCCTTTGGGGTAGACAATGCTGGTAGTGTTAACCATCCACCCCCCTATGGGCATTAGATTGCTGGTAGTGTTAGCCATCCACCCCCCTATGGGGTAGACAATGCTGGTGGTGTTAGCCATCCTCCCCCCTATAGGCATTAGATTGCAGGGAGCTGCTAGCCATCCACCTCCCTATGGAGTAGACAATGCTGGTAGTTTTAACCATTCACCCCCCTATGGGGTAGACAATGCTGGTGGTGTTAGCCATCCACCGCCCTATGGGCATTAGATTGCTAGGAGCGCTAGACATCCACCCCCTATGATCATTAGATTGCTGGTAGTGTTAGCCATCCACCTCCTATAGCCATTAGAATGCTAGTAGTGTTAGCCATCCACCACCCCATGGGGTAGACAATACTTTTAGTGTTAGCCATCCCCTCCTATGAGGTAGACAATGCTGTTGGTGTTAGCCATCCATCCCCCTATGGGCATTAGATTGCTGGTAGTGTTAGCCATCCACCCCCCTATGGGTATTAGATTGCTGGTAGTGTTAGCCCTCCACCCCACTATAGGCATTATATTGTTGGTAGTGTTAGCCATCCACCCCCCTATGGGGTAGACACTGCTGGTAGTGTTAGCTATCCACCCCCCTATGGGGTAAACAATGCTGGTGGTGTTAGTCACCCACCCCCCATGGGCATTAGATTGCTGGGAGTGTTAGCCCTCTACCCCCCTATGGGCATTAGATTGCTGGTAGTGTTAGCCATCCACCCCCCTATGGGGTAGACAATGCTGGTAGTGTTAGCCATCCACCCCCCTATGGGCATTAGATTGCTGGTAGTGTTAGCCATCCACCCCCCTGGGTAGACAATGCTGGTGGTGTTAGTCATCCACCCCCCTATGGGCATTTGATTGCTGGTAGTGTTAGCCATCCACCCCCCTATAGGGTAGACAATGCTGCAAATATTCCCCCCACCACAATGATGACTGTGCTTTCTCACAAGCTGTGTGTAATGTTTCCTTTCGTGGGGTAGTGGCGTTTTTGTGTGTGGTAGGTGTCTGACTTACCGTCTGTGACGAACTCGTTGGGTGGGGTTGTAGTATCGGCCATAGGCGTAGAATATGGGTATGACCTGAGCGATAGGATACATGACTGCACTGTCTAGTTCGCAGGGATCGTGTTGTGGCGTGCTTCAGAGCTGAAATACTCCTCTTCCGTATGCTCTGACTTGTGGGTAGTGGTGACGGATTCGGCGCATGAGAAGTACGCATCGTACTTGTCCGGCCGTAATCGGGCTGGGAATATGCCTCCGTACGACTCCATTCAGCGTTTACGGAGGCTTCTCGTTGGGAAAATGGAGACAGATTCAAAGTGACCGAATTGTTCGGTAAGTAAGGGATTTTGAGCATCGCACTTCGTTGTTTGAAAGACGCGGCTTCCAGTACGAGTCGGTCGGAGGCTACAGCTCCGGACGGCTCTGGGAAGTCCTTCCTTATGGGATCAGAATCAAGCCCTTAGTTGCCGATGGGTTTTCCAGCTCAACCGGCAGGACAAGTTGAGAATGCAAGTCCCTGCATACCTTGGTGAGATGTCCCTTTTTCCCACATTTATGGCAAGTGACAGCCCTGGCTTGACAGGCTAAATTGTTCGCAAGATGTCCCAAACTGCCACACCTGTAGCACCTGGGTTTGTCCCTAGTAGGCGATTGATTTTTATCTTTAACCTCATTACCGTTCTCTTGCTTATTAATTACATTAACTTCAGCAGGGGAGTCATTGCATACTTTCATTTCCTTGATGCAATCAGCAGTATGTTCTAGCTCAAGGCAATGTCAATGGCTTGTCTCAGATCAGGATTTACAACTAACAGTTTCTCTTGAATCTTAGTGTTGGTACATCAAACTAGTTGGTCCCTAATGAGGGAATCCGCTAAAATATCAGAATCACATGTGTTGGATAAACCATTCAAAGCTGCAATATACGTATTCACTTTTTCTCATTTTCCTTGAGTTCTGGCAAAAACCTTATGTCTCTCCAATACAACATTAATTTTCTGCCCAAAATGTTGTTCAAGTTTATCAAAAGTGACTTGATACACATGAATGTCTTCATCACTATTCTCTAATCAAGAGGAGACTCTGAAATGTTGTCATATGTTTTCCTCTCTTCTACCCCTACATTGTGAAGCAGAATGTGCTGTTAATGCAGATATGTAAACTTCTCACTCCAATTGCTATTAAATAGTACTCAAATAACACTTTTCACTGCTTCCAAGGAAGGTTTGGTTCTCCCACATTATTCAAGAATGGGGGTGGCAGTGACATGCTTGCTGCAGCCATCATAGTTTCCTTTAGTACCAATATGAAGATAAGAACACAGGTAAGAAGAAAACGTGAATCTTAGGTAATGTAATTATCAATCAATCTATCAGGGAACTGAGAAGCGCTCTACTCACCGGGGAGGATCTCAAGGTGCTCGGGTTGGTTCAGCTCCGAGTCAGCTGAAGAGCCTGGTCTTGAGGCTCTTCCTGAAGGTGTGCAGAGAGGGAGAGCATCTGATGTTGATCGGGAGCCTTTGCCGCGATGTAGGAGAAGGCTCTTCCACCACAAAAATGAAAATATGTAGCACCTGAGTACATATGTATATGGCATAAAAGGGAAACGGGTTGCTATAGAAGCGTCTGAGTGAATTAGGTAAAACTTTAGTACATTCCTATAACAATTTAGTACAGTCTCACAGATAATATAAAACCAAGGACATTGCATACAGTACAGCATATGATTTTTAAGAGGAGAAGCTGCTTGAACCCAGATATCATTAACCTTAATATTTAGAAAATTACTCCCACTAGCCAAAATGTATCTTTAAATAAATGGGACTCTGCTCTCAAGGCGCTGAAGTAAAGACTAAAACCAGGCTCTGCAAATAGACATTAATAACAGAACAAAATTATGGTTTGCCACCAAAGTCCTGATAAAAATCAAATAAAGCTGTACCTGTCAGCGAGGAGGTTATATAGTCTCTAACAGACTTCCACAGGAACGAGATTGCTAAGGGTGACCTGGCAAACTGTCACAGTGATGAGGCTGTACCTGTCAGCGTTAGGGAGATAACAGGCTTCACACTGCTGACGCTCGTGCAGCGAGGAAAAGGCGGTGCCTGTAAATGTAAAAGGCCAGCCTCCCACAGTGAAAGTGAAGAACTGGAACCACCCTCCAGCAGGCACACCTACATTGACGTGAGGAAAGAGCACGGTGCTGAGGTAGTTTCTGCATGACAGAGACGCCTCTCCTGGCGCGCCGAAATTGGCTCGGAGAAAAGCAGGAGGCACCTGCACCTAGCGCCTGTTGCCCAGCTGACAGGCAACCCAACCGGCGAAAATCAAGCTGTGCTTGTCAGCGTATGAAACACACCGGCAGGCTCCCTTTCAAAAAGAAATTATGCCTGCTGAAACTGTGTGAAGATGACTCGACAGGCTTCACAGTGCAACCATGGACTGAGAAGTCAGAAGGAATCCTTTCCCACTCAGCTGATTCCCCTGGATGAGGGCACCGCACAGCACTGGGAAGCACTCTAGGACAGCAGATAGCGCTTCTCCTAATGCGCACTGTAGCACTACAGTGCACCATCCAAAGGAAGGACAAGCTGCACTAGGGGCTGGTAATGCTAAAATAGCCAAAATGAAAAAACGAGGAGATCAGAGAGGTCAGAGCAGCCAAGAAGGGCTGGATCTGCAACTCCTCACGTGGTTGCTGTCCTGTTAAGAACAGAGAAGAGGCTCAGGAAAAGGTAAGGCTTTATCGATAGAAGGGCTCAAAGCAATGTAATGCCCATACCTTCTTTGCAGAGTAGTCCCAGGTAATGTCACCATTAAGCAGTCAGGACATGGTGTCAAGTACAGCTGCCACTGGAGTACTGGTTGGGGGTGATGGTGTAGCTGTCCCCACTCAGCTCGAATCGTTGCTAGTGTTATAATGAAGAGACACAGGGTGAAGAAGATAAGATCGTTATTATACTTCAAACATCATTACAGGTTCCAGGCAGCTGGAGTCAGCTGTGGAACGGACAGGAGGGAGGGGCGGAATGAACCAAGTCATATTCATTACAACAATACCCTAGGATTAATATCTAGTGAGCTGTACATAAAACAGGTTGTAAATCGTCCTGTTGCATGGTCATCCCGAAGAAGTTTGTGTCAGAACATTCTTCCTTTTAAATAAGGGATATTTACAACAATGAAACTAGGGTCAGGGGTTCTAAAATGTAGTGAGTCTCAGACCAGTTGTAAATTGGATTGTGACCACTACTTGTGTAAATTGGTATGTACTATGAACTTCCAAAAGGTCCATTTCTTATGTTTGCACAGTGACTGGAAATTTTAGGAAATCACTACTTTGTAACTTCTAATGGCAATTTCCTATTTGATATCTGCAAATAGGTGTTGCAAATCTATTTACAAATTGACATTTGCACTTCATTTACTTCATTTACATCAAGTGAGAGCAGATGTTAACCTATTGCAAACAATAAAAGGTGGAACCAAATGAGGCTCTTAGAAATAAGGCTCAAAGAAAGGGTTTTCAGAGTTAAGATCCATAAAATGATCAGTATATGCTCAGTAGCCAGGTTATACTAGCCCTCATTGATGAGTTCCATTCATTAATATGCCCAGGTACTTAAAGGAGTGGTGTTATACCTACACATTTGCAGGTATTATGTTCACTGCACCTTCTAGCCTAGCCGGGCATTGTAGCAACAGCAGGGGAGGGGTTACAAAGTGCAGTCTTGCAGAAGTGTAATAGATGAAACATTCAATCCCATCTGTTCTCCAGATACCGCTGAGGAAATACAGGGTACAAAGATGCAATTCTATCAAATAACACATTTTTCTCATTTGATTAGATGCATAGGTGTTTTGCAGTAGGAAGAATTACCACTCTTTGAGCATATAGGTTGTATGTAACAGTGATAATTTATTCACAGATCTAGTGGATAAATGCCCAGGGAGTACACATGATTCCTATATGTTACATCACTGTGGAGTATAATGCTGTCTGTCCAGAGGTGAGTTTAGATACATATATCTGTTGTTTGTAATTCAAGGTTTAAGGTTTCAAGGTGTATTAGAGATTTAGATCTTACAATGAGATCTACAATATATACAATACATCAATCAACTTTAAAAATGAGCTTAAAAATGTAAAAATATTACAGCACATTAATTCATTAACAGGACCATTTATCATCTCCAAAGCAGCATTAGCAGTTGCAATGCCATGTTTTTTAAAAAGTGGTTTAACAGGACAGACAAATATAACATTTTCGATAGTCTGTATACCATTATAACATAAGGTATACATTCTTTCCTCCCATACTATATTTTGTCATGCATCCATCACAGTTTTTAACAGTGAACATTTCAACCTACAAAGCATTATACACCTTCGTACCCCATGTTCCAGTTCAAATACGCTTGGGGTACTGCTGCCTGACATGATTGAGTGACACACTGGAAACGAGGTTTTGGGCTACATATAACAATATCATTCTCCATCAATGAGGTTGCCATAGTAAGCTTTAAAAATCAAGGTGAACATAGCTCATATTCTCAATCTCTGATTTAGTAAGGAAAAAGTTCTGGAGTGCAGCTAAAATATTAGTTTTAAATGGACTGACCTTAGTAGTCCGAAAGAGACATTCCATGGCCATGAGACTTCTTAAAGACTCATCCTTGGCATGAAGGATAAAATGATACCATTTTAGAATGGTGGCTAGTCATCTTACATATGTGCTCACCAATCCAAATTATTGCTGTAATGCTTCTTCTGAGACCATGGAATGCATAAAGTGCGATTATTTAATATTTATTGTCTCTATAGCATATAGAAGAGTTAGCAAAATCTTCATTTTGTATACTGTTAGGAGATGTTTAAAGTGCATGTGACCTATTGCTCCATAAACTGACTTTAGTGCATTTCTGTGAGCATATGCCTTATTTGATATGCGTGCAATATGTTCGGTATCGGTCGAATTTGTAGTCATAATTCTATCAAGGTAAGGATAAGACTTTGCAACTTCCAAGGCAGAATTATTATAGAACCCCTTATATTCTGTATTGTTATGACACCCTTTTGTACAGAACCTCATAATCTTGGTTTTGTTTATATTACTCTTCAGGAACTGAGTGTCCGAATAAGAGGACAAGATATCAGAACATTTCTGGAGATCTTTGACTGTAGCAGAACTATATCATTCGCATTAAGAAGAGTCCCTAAAGGATAAGAGGCTAATTTTGGGGCATCGCTGGCAGCCTTGCTCAGCACATCGGTCAGGTCTGCCATATATTGGGAAAAAAGCAGGGGCGCCGACAGGCATCCATGCTTCAACCCATTAGTGGTCGGAATGTGTTGTGTCATACGCTGCCTACCTCCTAACATAACATGCCACAAGCAATCTGTGTGGAGAGCAATGATCCATTTTAGGAGACCCCCTGGTATTCCCAAAGCACTGAACATTTTCCAAAAGGTCGGCCTGTCCACATGGTCAAAAGTATATGATAAATCTATGAAGGCCACGTAGACAGGCATCCCTCTTTGTTTCACATATTTTCCCAATACAAGATTCTTTACCATTATATTGTCCAATGTCGAGTGACCAGCTCTAAACCCTGCTTGCTCCAAAGGAATAATATTATTTTCCTCCACCAATTCCAGTTGATTAGATAAAACACATTTGGAAAAAACCTTTCCTTTGGCATTCAACAGAGTGATCAGTCTGTTATTGCAAAGTAAGTTCAAGGGGCCTTTTTTTTATGTACGGGCATAATAATACTTCCCTTCCAAGAGCTAGGGACCACCCTGGTCAAGTAACAATAGTGAAAAAGCACCACTAAATAGGCGTCCCATAAGTCCAGAACCAATGTTTATGGTAGAAATAGGTAGTTGGTCTAGACCTCTTGCCCCAGTATTCCTAGCAGCTTTAAGATATTCCAGCACTTCCTGTCTTATAGATGGAGCAAGGGGGCACATCTCCCAGCTCAAATCTCATCTATGGACTCAATGACACTATTAGTGAGTGTCTGTGATGTCAACGCATAGATGGACATAATATAATCTTGCCATTGAATGCTAGAAATATTATTTGTCTTAGGTTCGGGGAAGGAATCACTATTTTTCCCTATGATTTTCCAAAAGTATTTTTGATTTTTACATTTTGCTGCTTCTGTATCTGTTATTTCTACCCAGACGCTATCAGAGCTATATCTCTTTTGGATTCTTACTCATCTAGTTCTTCTTCTTTTAAAGCAAGAAATTCACTTATTTCATTCCTTAGAATAAAAGGTGAATTTCCTTCTTTGCCGATGATTAATGAGCTTGCTAAAACAAGAACCTTATTAAAATTGTTGGATTGCCTTATGGATTTTTTGCAAGGACTACCTGCCGAGTTCAAAGTTATCCTCACTAGTTCTTCCATGTCTTCCTCAAACACGTTTACAGGTAGGAATCCTGATAAGGTAAGATTTTTAATAATTTTCCTTAATTCTTCTAATAGCGACTGTTTATCTTTTTTGGTCAAAAAAATCTTCCCGTTTGCTATGCTAAGTAACACATCATCACTCTCAGGGCTCTGCCATGAATCCACATCCTCTACTTTCCCAGAAATGGTAAGAAGAAGAATATTGTGAGCACTCAAAATATTCTTTATTACCTGTAAATCAGCTAGATACAGGAACACCATATACAAGCTAATAACATAGTTGATTATCATGGCTGATTTTGCTGTTATATGGGTAAAATGAGCTGGGATATCACCCTGAAGTCTCACATTGAGAACTATTAAGTCATGTTCCCTACATGCCCCCAGCAGCAGAGAACCTCTTTTGTTTGTCTTGGAGGAGGTAGGGAACATGATGGCCAGGATATTAACAGCCTCTTCCCATTCTTTGTCCACAAAGAGAGCAAGTGAATGATTAGAGACAGTTGCATTTAGATCTCCCATTATTAGGACCTTGGTTATACCAACTTTACACATAATCATGTTGATATAACAAAAGAACTCACTTAACAAATGAGTATCTTCTTGGCCTGGTAAAATATAAACAATAACCAAAATAAAGGGAAACACAGAGTGGTGCCCTAAATTCTGCTCTGGGAATATAATACAAAGTAATATGTTTGATTGGTGCAAATACACTTGATAAGTCCAAGTAAAATTTGTAGACAATAGTGTGGCTATTCCAAAACTGGCTTGTTCTTGCTTTGATTCAGTAGTAGGACAAGTAATTATGTAGAAATGTTCAACCTCAAAAGTAGCAGGAGCCCATGTTTCTTGCAAGCAGATTACCGCAGGACCTAATACATCCAAATTCTTTATTTTACCCAAATTATTAGAGCAGCCTGCTATATTCCATGAAACAATTTTAAAGGAGGGAGACCAACTACCAAACACCCCACTTCAGCACATTTGGGGCAGCCATTTTTCCAGCATTTAACCAAACAGCTAGCCAGGCCCTTCGGCATGCATCATCGCTTTTAGACATTACACCTGATTTAAATCATTGCATGAAATCACCCTAGAGCCAGGTGTACAAGAGATTGATGTTAATTTTGCGTTGATAGCCATATCTTCCTGTGAAACAGGACATTCCTCAATAGGACATGACAATGGCAAAACATTTTTTGTAACTTCTTTGGACACCTGAAACTAAACTTTCCTCTACTTGTTTCCCACTACAAGATTCAATTTTCTTTGCCTAAGAAACATAGACACTACATATGGTTGGTTTGCAACACTTTCCTCTGCAGGAGTGTGAATACTGCTGGAGACCCATTGAATACTATTTAGTGACTTCAAAGCTTTGGTCATATTCACTATTCCTTTTGCTACATCCTGGCTGCAGTGTGACATTTCATTGTGAATAGTTATTTTGCACAGAGTTAAGATTGTGGTAGTTGATGTTAGTCTACTGACAGATGCCACATGAGTACTAATACCAGGCACTGTAGTTTGCTGTTGTCTTCCAATTTTTTTCACTTTCATTAATCATAGGTGCAATTTGATTCTGGATGGTGTTAATATTAACTACTCCCTCCTTCACATCTGATAGAATCCCAACAAGATTCTGGCCTATTTCTACCATTGCTGCTAATTGTTTACATTGCACTGAAGCATTGAACTTTATATACTAATAAACCCTCTTCTACTTGCAATCCCACTATCAGCTTCATGGCTTACATTGGACCTTTGATGAGGTATTTTTGCAGACTGCAAGCTTGGAGTTCTAGCCGTATGGGGTGATATGATCCTATTTCTTCAGACCCTGAATGATATATGATGCAATTTGTAGGGTGCCCCATGAGGTGCCAGTATCGAGTCTTGGAGGCCATGGCGTAGGGCATTACCACTATCCAGATGTGAGAGTGCGAGTGCTTAAACAGCAGTTCTAAAGTCACTTTAAGGAAGAAATGGTTTTACTAGGTTCCACTTTCTTTAGATGAAAGAACTGGTATCAGGGTTTACTAGACTTCACAACCTACATGACCTCAACGAACACCTGGCAGGATGAGACAACAATATAAATGCCCTATATCAAGAAGACTTCTAGGTCAGTCCTCCATTGACTCCAAATGCCAGCTAGCCCACCCCATCTTTAAAACCAGCTGAACCATTTAAAAAGCTATCAAAACCTGCACTTCCACTTATATTGCAGGCACACTCACCATATCCGAAGGATCTCTGTATACCTGCATTGTAGTCTAAGAAGTGCAAAAAGGAAACAACAAGAAAACAGGCCTTTTCCATCTATTCATCCAGTATCTGGATCAACACCCCTGTATCCATCAGGACCACCTCATCACCGCTCCAATTTAGGAAAGATTTGAGTACTCAGCTCTTTAAAGAACACTACATAGCAATTCATTACTCATCCATAACCCAGCTATCCCTCCTATCACTTGCTGACTGTTTGCTTGTCTTTGACCCAGTACAGCTCTCTGTTGCCTACGTTTGCCCAATCGAAATACCATAAAATACATACAAACATTACTGAAGGCGTCAATGAAGTTATGCATTCAAACTCTTTGGGCCTCATTTATGAGATCTTGCCGTAGGGCAGCGCCACAGGCCTTCCAGCTGCGCTGCCCTATGGCAAAAAAAGGGCAGGAATGCGCCGTATCTATTAGATACGGCACATTCCTGTCCTTGTCCCCTGCACCCAGTGCTCAATGGGCTGCTGTGCACCAACCCAGGCACCTTTGCACCATGGTGCAAGGGTGCATGCGTTCCAGGGACAATTATTTCTGCACAAAAACAATCACAAGAGACTTTTTCCTCTTTCATGTGTGCTGTAGAATGCAGCACACATAGAAAAAGGAAAAACAAGGAGAAATAAAGATATTTCTCCTTGTTGTTCCACCCTTACGCCATACATTTTTGGCACTGCATCAGATTTATGATTTCTCGTGAATCTGGGGCAGTGTCATAAGGCCATGGATGTTGCTGGGAACGCCCCCAACAACACACATTGCATGCCCCTTTAATGCAGAACACTCCGTTAAAGGGAGTGATATTTACGAGGCAGCGTTAAGCCAAAAAAAGTGGCTTAGTGCTGCCTCGTAAATATGGAGCAGGCTCCTGCGCCACGGAATGTGACAGAAAGTGATGTTCTGGCAGCGCAAGGGGCCTCATAAATGAGGCCCTTTCTTTTCAACCAAAATGCAAAATGCACGAAAATTAATTGTACTATGTCAGGATATTGTGGCATGGCTCAGAAGCCATGCACACTTCATCCTACATCCTATACAGGGTCAAATTTTGTCCCAATACATTTTGAGAAAGACAGTATTAAAATTCCCCCCTAATACATTTTTGTTAGTGATCAAGAAGGTGCTACATCTCAATCTTTCCCCACATACAAAAGTAACACGTTTTTCCACTGCAAACTTGTGTACTAAGTTAAACAAAAAGCTCAGTGCTTTTGTGGTTATAAAATAGATTGGCTCCAATTAAAAGTTCAGAGCATGGACATGTTTTAGTTAATGGCATAATTGGTCCATGTGCAATTGGTGTAGAAGTATGATAGACCAGTGAAACTTTTCATGTTGGAAAGGAATAATTGGTGGGAGGTAGCCGTCCTACAAAAATATATTGATGCTGTTTAAGTCCCATATCTATCGAGAATATTTATCGAACTATTGTACAAAACTCCCAATCCTGAGTTACTTGATGAATGGACAGTTGACTCAGCAAATCTTTCCATGGACACGCTTAAGATTTTTATCAAATATGCATAGCGTGATAGAGAACAACTTTGGTCAAACTCTAGTTTGTCACCGAGGACATGAAAATTAATGCCACAATGGAGAATTGTATATAACTTATTGGTAGCAGGAATATGAGACTTATCAAATTAGAGAGTGATATAAGATTGAAATTAAAACAAATGTTTGTGTGAGACTATAGGGATTATTACATTGACCAAATCTTGACCTTCAGTAAAAGATATGATCCCTTACGTAGGGTCGCTGGACAGATTGCTAGCCAACCTAAATAAATTTGTGAATGGACCTATTTCTGACACCATTGAAGATAGTGATACAGCTGAAGGGAGGACTTACAGTATTACAGACATCAATAGTCCTAGTTCCAGTTTTTGAAACACATTTTGCCTGCTAAATCAGGGCAGGCTGCAACATTGGGCAAGAGTCATAGGAATTTTATGTTATGTTATGTTATAAGGAACTTGTAAGGCGCAAACTTTCACTCCGAAGAGCATCATGGCGCTTTGCGGATCCCTAATGAATACGATGACTGAAACTGGAAATTGATTAGATGAGTGATCTGCATAGAGCATCAGGGGCCATAAAGATCCAAGTTTTCAGAGCTTTCCTAAAAAGGGTTTCTGATTGGATGAAGAGTAAGTGGTTGGGGAGTCGGTTCCAGGCCTTGGTCCCAAGAACTACAATAGATTTTCCCCCATTTGAGACACATCTTAAAGCAGAGGGTTTTAATAGATTTGCGTTAGACGATCTGAGTGTACTGTGTGGCACATAGCGTGCAAACCTGGCCGAAGGTAGTGAGGGCCTGAGGAGTGAAAAATTCTAAAGGAATCTGAGGAGGAGGAAGAAGAAAGGAAAATGGGAAGAAAAAGAACAAATGTAAATCAAGACAGAAGTACCATCAGGACAAGGGATCAAAACAATCAAAGTATTGAAGAACAATGACAATGGAGTAATTCATTTATCACAAAGAACTTCGACTTTGGAAGAGTCTAATGTCTTAACATACAGATTGTCTTTCTGTTCCACTAGTCATGTAGAACTATATGAGTTAATATGTAAACAAATTTGAAAATGATACACTTTAAAACCTAAGAATATTGATACTATAGGTAGTGAAGTATCCAAAATTAGTAATCTCACTATCATTAATGTTGACCTTTTACACACCCTGGATGAGCTTGTCAATGACATCAATATAAGAAGTGATATTTCCTCAATTTAGCAGACATAAATCAAAAGGTAGGTACGAGCTGCCCCATTGGGATCAAACCAAATCAAAGTACTTGTCTTTCATGCCTTTTGTTTCCATAGATACTTTCGTTAAGTGGTTTCCATAGAATTGAAAAAAAAAAGAAAGAAACTGAAGAGCCCAACATATCCAAACTCATTTGAAGTAAAAGGAAAGCCCTTAAATATCAACAAGATGCACTGGACATAGTAACACGACCTACTGACAAGGGAGGAAATATTATTATCCTTCCGAAAGAAGTGTATATCAAGGAGGGGCTCCATCAGGTGGTGAATAAAAAAACATAATATGACATGTTATATCATTATTGTGAAAGGATGGCCACACATGCCCTTGTCACCAGCAGGCTGGACTACGGGAACACACTCTACAAAGATATATTTGCCATATTGTGGGACCTGAGATTAAGACCTCTGATTTCATTTAGAAAGTGAATGACAGTTAACTCAATATACACTTCACCCAGTAACATCAGTAGAAACTGTATGGAATTTTGGGATGCTAGAGTTACAGTGAGTGGATATAAATTGATCACGTTTATTTACAGAACAGATTGCGGGCAACAGTCTTTTACATAGAGTGACCCTAAAAATCTTATTCAGTGCATCCTTTATAAGCCTGGGCGTAGTTCGCGAAGTAGCGCCACGCGAAGCTACGCAAAGCGCAGTTCGCACTACGCGAACTACGCGTAGCACTACGCGAACTGCGTAGGGCACTGTTCGCAATGATTGCACAGTGCCGGATGCTTGTCCGCACTGTGCAATCATTGAAAACGGCATCTTGCACAGTGCGAGCTGTCTTTTACTGCCGCTCGAGTAGATTTTTACTCGAGCGGCAGCTTTCTCAACGCGAACTGGTAGTTTCTCATCGCGAGCGGTCGCGAGCACACGCGACCACTCGCAATGAGAAACCTGACCTCCCTGCATTGAGAATCTCGCCGGGATGTCATTTTGCTACGTGCAATTCGCGTTGTGCGAAGTAGCGCAAACTTCGCAAACTACGCGAGCGTAGCGTAGTGCTTTGCCCAGGGTTAATCCTTTACAGATAATTTCTGACGTCGAAAAGGAACTTCAGCACTGAAAAGAGCTACCCTCTTGAGCAAGACATTATGCTACAGAGATTCAGAAACGTTTTATTGCAGCTGTTTCCTGGGCTCAGTCAAAAGAGAGGTTCTCCTGCTTAACAATAATACTGAGACTGAATAGGAAGGTTACCATCAGATTAGATTAATTACGGCTTATCATAACTAGGAAGGGAACTTTTAAAATGTTCTTTGTAGGCGTTTGGCCCAGTTTTATAAACTGATCCTAACATTGCTAAAAGTATCTTGGATTTCCCCAAGCAGACTTTCTGAAAAAGTGACTACCAAGTCTGGTGTTGTGCTGAAAGATATACAAGATGTATACACTTGCAATAAGTGCAAACCATGCACAAATCTTAAAAATATCCTTAAATATCATGTTCCATCTTACATAATTACAAGCATCACTAAATACATCATTGAGTGCAACGTTGACTATACAGCCTTTGGGCTGAAATGCCAATGCAAAAACGTTATGTTAGGAGCAAGATTTATCCATTAAAAAATGGGTGTTGGATCACATGTGTGCAGTACAAAATATAGATCTTCATTAACCACTGCCAAACCAATTTAGAGACAAATATAAAATTCATGAGGACCTGCTCCCTTTCTTTGGTATAGATTGTATCCTGATGATAGACAAGGTTGGCAATTGTGAATTGAGTTTGAGAAGATTAGAGAGTACATATATTATATAACAGGAATCTAAGTTTTTTTTTTGTTTTTTTTTAAGTTACCGTTTGACCTCAACATTAAATACAAACTGAATATATATCTTGGAACAGCATGACCTGTGTATTTATCTTGGTATTCAATTACTTTTCTTTGCATTTTTGTTATTTTCTTGAGTGCTTATACCCAGCTGCTTTTTAGCAGGTTTATTTCTTCACAAAGGCCGATGAAGGAAGTGACCCGTTTAGGGCCACCCTGGTCACTAATGACCACCTCTCAGCCTTCCTTACTAAATGAAGAGTTGATTAGACAGTAGAGAATACAAACCAATAGCTATTTATTAATATACACTCAGAGCGGAGCCCGGTCTGCCCAGTCGCTAGGAGTGATGCAGAGAGGACTGAAAGCAACAAGCATAAAGATACATTATGTATGTTTCATAACCGGGCGAAAACACGCGCACAGTGGAATTTTCCAAGCAGGTGCAGCTAAACAGTGAAATACACAAAAAAATTGGTTCAGCGCTCCTATCTTACACAAGGTATTGTAATCCAAGGCCGTTCCATCCGGAGCCCACCACCAGAAAAGGGGGAGAGGGCCTCTATCTAGTGAGAAAGCTATGTGCTGACATGAACAGCATGCTCATTACTGAAACAAAACCAAAGTGAAGAAACAAAACTCAAAGAGGAGCGTTTCTCAGAATTAAGCTAGATCAGTTTCGAACAGCCTAAAATGGCGCCCAAATAGAAAATGGAGCAGCGAATGCTAACTTACATGAAGCATGCGTGAGCATAAACGATTTCTATTCTAACAGACCCTCCTTTAAGCATGAGCTAAAACATTTTCTAACAGCAACAAGCAGAAACAAACTTCAAACAGTAATAGAAATTACAGTGATAAACAATTATGAGCACTCCATATTATCAACATCAGGAAGTGAAACAGTAAGGAGGGAAGAAGTCTCGAAAATCCCCTCATCAAAGTTCATCATATCCTCGATATCCTTCTGGACCATTATTGTGGCATTTGTGTCATGAATTGATATTTTCTTTTTGGGTGTGAGGATAGTAATAGAATAGGAACAGCAAAAGGGAAGACACTGAACAAGAACACAGCAGAGCACCAATACCGCAATCAAATAAATCACTTTATCAAGAATTCAGCCCGAGCTACCAAAAAGAGACCAGCTCCAATTCCCACTTTCCATTCCTTTGACATTTTCGAGAATATCCAAAATATGTTTGGTGATATTCTTTTCCATATTCTTGATCCCGACCACACACTGATCGCCAACTACCGCGCATACACCACCACTCTTAGCCAGAATGAAATCCACTGCATATCTAGTCTGTTCCGAATATATTTGCATACTCTCCAACTGAGTGGTGATGTTGCGCAAAGCTGCCATGGTAGTATTGGATAAAATTTGCAACTTGCACCCAAAATATTCTCTATCTTTCTCACCCCAAGCCATAGAGGTACCGCCCAAAGTCAAAATAGAAGAAAGGATGTATCCAAAAGTGATCCCATTACTATAATTATTGACCGCTATATCGGTCACTCACTCACAGAATTCTTTTGTTAAAGTCCTTTTGACCCAGCGTACATTAGGCTTAGCATATTTATAGGGCACACCTAAGGGCAACACCATTCCAAGAGCTACATCATCTGTACAATTGTGGACATTGGAATAGGTACAGTTGGACAAGAAATAAAACCCTGGGTGTGCATAAATCGGTCCTTCATAATCTACTGCAGCATATCTAGTTTTCATTCCAGATCTTTGTAAGTCACCAAAGGGATGGTATTTTTGTACAGCACTATTCCAGAACAATTGATATACAAAGAAGTGTCAGTGTTATTCACGATGGGGCAGCAAGTAAGATAATAACCAGCCTCCCGAGTGACTATCAATTCCTTGTAATGCCAGCCCACCAATGTGACATTCTGTTTCTCCATATAAAAATTATCACAATAGGTATTGTTATCACAGCCTGGATAACCCACTCCTAATGGCTTTCTATGATACAGGCATGGTCCTGGATAACCAAAACTAAATTCTCCTTTTACTTCAGTAAATTGGGGTGGCTGAGTATAAGTATAATTAAGAAGTGACAATGGATCTGCAGTCTACAAACTAGTGACAGATTGGGTGGGGTAACAAGCTGTCCCTCTTATGTGTTTCTAGAAATACATTACTCGGGGCTGTTCTTTTGTTTCTTTTCGGGAGATAACCTTACCCTTGCTGCATAAAGCACAATTTGATCGTTTTCCAAAACCCAAGACACCCCACAGAATATTATTATCAGCAAAACCAACAGAAAAACACATATCATTTTCATTTTTCGTGTCCACATCATATCATGCTGGGCAACAAGAACCATTGGCTGCTCTTCCTCGGCAACCTTTCTACCTAACAGATGCATAACGTATGATAAAGGGGCCTAAATGCGAAAAAATATACAAGTTCCCAGTGTCGGTTAGAGCCTCACTGGTACAGGCTCCTATTGTTCATCAATAAGTTGGCGCTCTTGAGCACCGGCTGTGGAGCTTGCTCTGTCCTAAGCTCTTTTAATATATCCCACGTCGATCCAGATGGTACACCTTCAAGGTATACTTCAGTGTTCCCTAACTAATGTTCGAACAACTAAGATAAACTAAGCAGAACATTCTCCACTAATTTCAGCTAATTCCGTTGGTACTGTAACTCAGTACTAGCTACCTTACACAGTCCATCCCTAATCTTCTTTCCATGGACCCAGTATCCCTCAACCGAGGGCGCAAATTGTACCTAGTGGCCCCAGGCACCGTGTGATCAACAAACAAGGGCTCCTCTGGAGGAACAGCCTCATTTAAAATGTCCTTGTTCTCCTTATCCGTCTGGTCCAGATCAGCTGGGCATCGCTGAAGGGAACGAACCTAGGCACCTGTTCGCACTCTGAGTCACCCACGCCTTCTTTCACCAATCGATCTTAAGGTAATGGCAACGGAATCCTCTGACAATGGGTGGCATGCACCCAGTTCTTTCGACCAGCAACCTTTACAGCCGTCCGTGTCACCAACAAAACCTGCTCAGGACCTTTCCAGCGTGGCTCCAAACTTTTCTTCCTCTGAAAATTACGAAGCAACACATAGTCACCAGGCTGGATGTTGTGGCCGGGTCCCTCTGGTGTGGAAGGTAGGGATTCCCGCACCTGTTGGTGAATAGAACGTAAACTTTCTGTTAACTGGCCAAGGTAATCAAACAACACAGGGTACTCAATATCAGAATACTTACGAGGACGCGGGACGCCCCAGACATTAGTCGGGCACCCGAACACGACCTCGTAAGGAGACAATCCTGTCCTAGAATGAGCTGTTGTTCTTGTTGACAAAAGAGCTAATGGTAAAGCATCTGGCCACTTTAACCCTGTGGTCTCCTGAATTTTTGCCAGTTTCAGTTTGAGAGTACCATTGTACTTCTCAACCAAACCCGCTGACTGTGGATGATTGGCAGCATGAAATTTCTGCTTTACATGTAAACCTTCACAAATCAATTTAATCACTTTTCCATTAAAATGACTTCCATTGTCACTCCAGATAACTCGGGGCAAGCCGAAACGAGGGAAGAACCCATTTACTGAATGCACATACAACCACCAATACGTACTTGAGATTATTGCATCTTTCTAACTCGATATAGTCCATTTGGAGGACTTCAAAAGGATAAGTAGGTGGTGCAAAATTACCAGGTGGTGTAGGGGTACCCTTCCCTTGATTATGCATCATGCAGACCATGCAGTACTTTACTAAATGCGCAGCTGTCTTGAAAATGCTGTCATTCTGCCATACAGGAGCTAACAGTTTACAAATGCCTTTTGCACTAATATGAGCTGGACCATGTGCCATAGTAACCACAGGAAGAACTTATGCATCCAGCAACATCCATGTCTGCTTTTCAGATTTATCAATCCAACACCCTTCCTCATTCAACTGTGCTGTACTCTCCTGCCATTCCGCTAATTCTTCTATCGTGGCTTCACTTTGTATCTCCTTTACACTCTCAAGGGTATTCTCAAACATAGCAACTTCGGGAACCCACCTAGCTGGACCTGCTACAAACATGTGTTTCATCTTCGTTCTGGCCGTTTCCTTAGCTGTCTGATCTGCTACCCACATCATCAGTAACCTTCCTGTGAGCACTACACTTAACTATGGCCAATTTCTTGGGGAGCGTTAAAGCAGACAAAAGCCTCAATATGTGGTGCCCATGCTGAATCTTGGTGCCATGAGAAGTAAGAAACCCTCTCTCAGCCCAGAGTCGCCCAAAATTGTGCGCAACCCCAAATGCGTACTGGCTGTCAGTATAAATATTGACCACAGATCCTTCACTCAACTCAAAAGCTCAAATAAGGGCAGGAAGCTCAGCAGCTTGAGCCGACTGATAAGGGACCCGTGATGTCTCTACCGTAGTACGCAATGTAGTTATGGCATAAGATGCAGTGGTGGTGCCTTCTGGTAATTTAAAACAAGATATTTTAGAAAAGGAGGGACAGGGAGCTGAGTTAGGAGGTCCTGCACACAGGCTCCGGGGTATAGCTAAGTATCTAAAGGGGGTGTGCAGTTCCTATCTGGACGGATGGGAAAGACAGGTCTTTCTTCGTGCTGCCCTCACACACCCCGGAAGGTGTCATGCTTCATCATCGGGCGTTTGCCCCTCGTCAGGCCGGCGCTGCAATGCCTGATGGGCTCCCGAAACAAAAGAAAGGTGATAAAGTGCACTACCGTCTGGTATTCGGTATATTAACATAAATTACCAGGAACGGTAGAAATGCCCTTATAGATGTGTACTGAGGAGTACTGTAGACCCCTAGTCACAACGTCTAGGGTTGACGGGAATAGCCAGAGCACGTCGTTGCTCCGGTAATAGGCGTAGACAAGCAACTGGCCTTCGTCCTACCCTTACTCACGGGACCCGGAGTTAATATACCGAATACCAGACGGTAGTGCACTTTATCACCTTTCTTTTGTTTATCGGTCCTGACGAAGTGCCAATTGACCCGTTAGGGGCGAATCGGGCACGAAACATGTTGACCACTCGCATTTAGTCTGCCCTTGAGGAACACTATTTCCACTTGGGTACACACATAGTTTTTAATTAGGCTAGAGCTACCTAGTTTATTAAAATTTGATTCAATAGGACTGCTCCATACCTATTTTAATAATTTTTATCACCTTGTGCACTACCTATCCCTCATACCCGCACGCACCCTACGGCTTCTTCTTTAAAAGATCCCCGGCAAAGAGCCCCGGTTTCGGGAGCCCGTCAGGCATTGCAGCGCCGGCCTGACGAGGGGCAAATGCCCGATGATGAAGCATGACACCTTCCGGGGTGTGTGAGGGCAGCACGAAGAAAGACCTGTCTTTCCCATCCGTCCAGATAGGAACTGCACACCCCCTTTAGATACTTAATTTAAAACAAGATCCATCGACATATAGTTCCCCTTGAGAGTCAGATAAGGGAACATCAGTCAGGTCTACCCGTCCTTTCATCTCTTCTTCCGTCCGGAAGATACAATCATGTTTATCAACTTGATCATTCTCAGAAGGGAGGGGTAGTAACGTGGTAGTATTCAGGGTGGCACATCTTTTGATCGTAATATGTTTAGCAAACAATGTCAATTCATAACCAGTAAGACGAACACTGGTGAGATACTATTCCTTTGTCTTATTTAAAAGCGTATCTGCAGCATGGGGTTCCATAACTGTGAGGTCAGTATCAAGTACCAGTCCAGTTGATTGTCTGATTGAAGTGGCCACAGCCGCGACCGCTCTCAGACAGCTCGGGAGGGCTCTTGGGACAGGATCAAGCACAGCAGAAAAATAAGCACAAGGCCTCTGCTTATCCCCAAACCTTTGTGTAAGGACAGAAAGTGCGCAACTAGCCATCTCGTGGACTTAAAGCACAAACGGTTTGTTATAGTCAGGTGTGCCAAGCACTGGAGCCGAACAAAGCACAGTTTTTAATTGCTCAAAAGACTGCTGACATTCGGGCGTACAAGTCAAAGGCTCATGCACTGCTTTCATTGTTAATGCAAGCAAAGGTTTAATTAGTAGCGAGTAGTTGGAGATCTACTGGCGACAGTAGGAAGTAATACCTATAAAAGCGCGTACATCTTTTTGAGTTTGTGGAATGGGCATTTTAACAATAGTACTAATACGCTCAGGGGTCAATCTCCTACCCTCCTTCAACAGTAGGTGACCTAAATAGGTGACCTCCTGTCGACAATACTGAATTTAGAAAGGGAAACCTTATGTCCATGGTGAGCCAAATGCAGCAACAATTTCACTGTGCTCTCTTTACAACCTTGTTCTGTATTGGAAGCTATGAGTAGATCATCGATGTACTGCACCAATACATTACCTGAGGGAAGCGATAAGGAATCCAACTGACTTTTTAATGCTTGACTATAAATACTGGGACTCTCTGTATAGCCTTGAGGAGCGCGACAGAATCTAAAGCTTCTGCCGGCCAGTGTAAATCCAAACAAATACCTACTGTCTGGGTGAATAAGAATACTAAAAAAGGCATTTTCCAGATCAATGACAGAAAATAACTTAGCACTAGATGGAATCATCCTTAAAAGTGTAGTGATATCAGGAACCACCAGAAACTGCGGAACTACTATTTTATTAACCTCGCGCAAATCAATTACAAAGCGATAAACTTCATCAAGAGTCTCAGAGGAACCCGAGGGTGTCCTCTTAAGGACCGGAAGAATAGGACTATTACAAATGTTGGCAGATGTTTCTTCATCTACTCCCTTTCGTATTAAATCCTGAATAATCTGAAGAAGAGCCCGTTCTCCTGCCTGCGGTATTTTATACTGAGGAATGCGAGGTAGAACAGCATTATCTTTAACTTTGATAGAAACCGGTGGTATATGCAACAGCCCTACATCCGTGTCACCTGTTGCCCATAGAGTGGGTGGTACTTCAGCAAATTCAGCTGGGAGGGGTGCATCCTGAGACAAACACTGTTTAGTACTCACATCTGGACCCATCGTAGTATAGACACCTGCAGGAGAGCAATAAATAGTAGCATGCAGTTTCTTCAACAAATTCAGACCCATCAAATTTTCACCACAATTAGACGTTAACAAGAACAGAGTCTCCACAGTGAAAGGACCAACAGTCAACAAGGGGTCGTGAAATGGGACTTACAACCTGTACACCTGAAAAACCTACCGAAACATTATTATGGCCAGACAGAGCCACCCCGGGGACCATATGTCAAGAAACAGAACTCTTTGTCGCACCTGCATCCACCAAAAATTCCTTAGTCGAACCTTGCAAATCCGCTGTGACATAAGGACCAAGTTGATCTACAGGTACCTGGACTGGTCTCTAACCCTACCCCTGGCTGTGCTAGCTGTAAGGCATACCTGTCACATCATCCATGTCATAATCATCATAATAATACTGTCCATCTCTTGGGTCATCAAAATAGTTATTGCCAGAACAGCCACCAGGAGCCGCAGCATTCTGATTTCTGTCAGTCCCACGGCCTCTACCACAGAACCACGTCCTCTATGGGACAAAACCTTCTGTAAAAGCACAGGGCACTGGCGGCGCCAATGTCCTTCCTCCTTATAATAAGCACACTGATTCTGTCCTAAAGGTGTCGTCGAAGGCTGCCTAGTACATGGAAGTTGTCTAAAAGGACCTCCTCGTCCCCTGTTATTTCCTCTGAACGCTTGCTGCAGCAATACCTTTGTCTTTAAGTCCTTATGTTTCTTGTCTGTTTTATCCTTCTCTTCCTGATCTCGATGTTCATAATATTGGGCCATATTCAAAATAACAGAGGGGGAAGACGTAGACCAAGTACTCTCTGACACTTGCAAATGAGTCATTATCTCAGGAAGAAGATTAGTAATAAACCTGTCCACAAACAAGCAAACTCCCCCCTCAGTGGACATATCCTGCCTAATATAATCCAAGACCTTATCCTCAAACCGAGTAAAAACGTTGGACACACTCTCATCCTTCTTCTGTTGACAAGCAGTCAATCTGTCCCAGCTGACCTTCTTAGGTGGAATAAGTGTGTGCATGTATGTAATAATACGGCCAGGCAAAGCAAGTATCTCAGCACAGGGTTTATCACCTGGCTTCCTTTCCTGATCCCATCCTCTAATCACATCCCATGTTCCACCCAATTCTGCAACATGATCTTGAGTATGCACCTGCCGCCAAATATCAACCGGAACAAGAAGACCCCAAAAAATTTCAATATCAGCAGGAGTCATTACAGTAGAAGAAGCAGCCTCTGTTAATTCCTTATAATAAGCTGTAGGATTTTTCCTAGGGTCGGGCAACGTAGCCTTAAGGGCTAAAACCTCGCTCTTTTACCACAGAGTATAGACCCATTGTTCCTGAAAACGACCGGCTATGGCTGCTCTAGTGACATAACCGTGCTGATCCGTTAACTCAGGACTGTCTGGATGATATATTGGATGAACCTCACGCATAGGGAACTGAGTAATTTTTAGTGGGACTCTTTTCAAATAACCAAACTCTATAGGAAACTATAGTATTAATATTTGCGAGCGCCTGTCCTGGGGCTAAATCAGCAACATAAACACGATCTTTAATATCAAATAACACTAGTGGAGCCTCAATTTTAATACGTGTGTGCCAGAGATTGATCAATATAGCAGACATATGCTGGAGAACATGCTGCTGTAGAAAAGGCTCAAACTTACACACAGCCTGCCAAATGTCTTCAGTGCCATAAATCGGATTACTAGCCCATTTCCTAGCCTGTCTGGCTAGCACCACCTTCCCATCTTCCCCTCCTTCAGAGCACACCAACGGACCCATCCGTTCCCTGAATTTCATCCAATCTCTATCCTCAAACCCATGTACGGGCGTCTCAGTATTCAAAGATGTCGGAGGGTGAAAAACCATAGCAGGAGAAATGACAGAAGTAACAGGTACGATCGTTGTTAACGCTTGCACCGGAGGAGAAAGAACAGACGATACAGAAGTCGGACTAGTAGATGTACTGGAAGTCACAGTCATCAAAGATGGCGATGACAAAGAAAGAGCGGGAGGCGCCGTAGCCACAGCCATTGAAGGAACAGCCGTAGATACAGAAACAACCGAAGCAGATGAAACAGGTTGCTGTGACTGTAAAGGAACAGTGAGATATATCCTCTGCATTTTCCCCTTCCGTGCATCTCTTTCCATCTTTAACCGGCTCTGTCTAGCCTCCTTCTGCCAAGTTCGAAGAGAATCAAACATTGACTGCCTACTTCGTCTCTTAAACAACTGTTCCTGTAAAAACCCAATCTTTTGTTCATCAAAAGTGCCCGTCAACGGCCACTGCAACTCGGCATTGTCCCTCGTATATTTGTGCCATAAGGTACTAAAGATAATAGGGCCAAGACCATGTTTCACATACGTATCAAAATTAGGGCTGCCTTCGGGAGGCGCCGGCTGAGCCTCTTCCAATGGAGCATCTGCAGAACAACAACAACAACACAAATTCCAAACTTTGCTGAGGCCAGGCATTTAAAAAAAGAAAAAAAGTTTGTTATTTTTACCTGGCAAAGTAGTTGCAAATACGTTTTATCAAAACAGTCCTCAGACCGTACCAAACTCAAACCACAATGGTACCATATCCACAAAGAACTAAAACAAACTCACCTGATATCAGTAGTACAAACAAACCAGTTCTCCACTGCCGACTCTTCAGACCAAATGGTCAGCTCCAAGGGTTTTGGCGTTCTTGACTCCAGTTGGGATGACCACTGGGCGAGGCACCATCCGGCAGGACAGAAGGGGCAGCTGCGAGCAATAAAAACTCTTCGTGCAGGGATCCCTGAGCCGTCAGTCCGACCCGACGATGTCCTCGGCCTCCCCCCTGTCTGCAGAAAGGGAATGGATCAATCACCCGAAGGAGTCCCTGTTCGGGCGCCAACTGAAGGAAGTGACCCGTTTAGGGCCACCCGGGTCACTAATGACCACCTCTCAGCCTTCCATACCAAATGAAGAGTTGGTCAGACAGTAGAGAATAAAAACCAATAGCTATTTATTAATATACACTCAGAGCGGAGTCCGGTCTGCCCAGTCGCTAGGAGTGCTGCAGAGAGGACTGAAAGCAACAAGCATAAAAATACATTATGTACGTTTCATAACCTGGTAAAAACACGCCCACAGTGGAATTTTCCAAGCAGGTGCAGCTAAACAGTGAAATACAAAAAAAATGGATTCAGCGCTCCTATCTTACACAAAGTATCGTAATCCAAGGCCGTTCCATCCGGAGCCCGCCACCAGACAAGGGGGAGAGGGCCTCTATCTAGTGAGAAAGCTATGTGCTGACATGAACAGTATGCTCATTACTGAAACAAAACCAAAGTGAAGAAACAATACTCAAAGAGGAGTGTTTCTTGGAATTAAACTAGATCAGTTTCGAATAGCCTAAAATGGCGGCCAAATAGTAAATGGCGCAGCGAATGATAACTTACATGAAGCATGCGTGAGCATAAAAAATTTCTATTCTAACACCGAGAAAACAGAATAGCAAGAACATCCTCAAAAGCTGAGATGCTTTCATTGCTTCTTTGATTATATTGTTGTTTATTTCTTTGTAAATTACTTGGCATAGCAATTGTCGATAATAGTTGTGGATATTGTATTCACAGGTCCATGAATAATATTTGAGGCTCCGAAACATCTTCTATTCATGTCTTATGCCCACTGAGGCTCAACAATTTTTTTGAGTATATGCCTTCTGGGTTTGATGATTCTAGTACTCATAGCACTTTTAATATTGCCCACTTGGGATTTATAATTCCTTTGAGCCATTGTACTCAGATTGAATTGGAATTTCTCTAGTTCTTGCTGTTCATGACCAGGAACTTTGATTGATTTGATGACAACATTGATGATGGACCTTGCCCTCTCTGCAGGGTCACCCCCAAACTTTTTGCCTTTTGCCCTCCACTTTTTGCTGAATTCGTTTTTGTTGGCATTAGGACTCTGTGCACTTTACCAGTGCTAAGGTGCTTGTTCTGTCCCTTATAAACATGGTAAAATTGGTTTACACCTGATTGGCATATGTAATTTACTTATAAGTCCCTTTTACAGTGTTACACCATGTTAGACTTGGCCCTTTTTGCAGGGTCATCCCTGAACTTTTTGCCTTCCTCCTAGTCTTTTTTCTGACCTGGTGTTGGTGGTTTTAGGACTCTGGGCACTTTAGCACTGCTGTCCAGTGTAAAGTGCGTGTGCTCTCTGTGGTAAACATGGTAAGATTGGTCTACACCTGTTTGGCATATTTAATTTACCTGTCAGTCCCTTGTACAGTGGTATCTCAGATACCCAGGGCCAGTAAATTAAATGCTATTGGTGGGCTTGTAGCGCTGATTGCGCCACCCACCAAAGTAGCCTTTCAAACCTGTCTCAGGCCTCTGCCATTGCAGGGCCTGCGCGCGTAGTTTACTGCCGCTGTGACGTGGCACATAAAGTGGGTGCCACATCTGTGACTCCCCTTTTTCTACCTATCAGTCACCCCTAAGGTAGGCTCTAGCTAGCCCTATGGGCAGGGTGCATTGTAGGTAAAAGATAGGACATGTACCTTAAGGGTGTGACATGTCCTGGTAGTGACAAACAGCCATTTTGGTTTCTCACTGCTGTGAGGCTGCCCTCTCATAGGAATGCATTGGGGATCCCCTGATAAATGTTTCAGTGGTAATTCCTGATATGAGAGGGGAAAGTGATCAAGTTTGGTATGTTTGGAATAGTGGTAATAAATGCTGCGTAATGGTGTGCGCAGATTTATTATCACTATTTTAGAAATGCCACTTTTAGAAGTTGGCATTTCTGTGTGCTATGTGTCTTTGTGCCTGCCTGATGTGTATCGCATGTCTGGCTCTGGAGTGACAGGGACTGGGGAGGTGCCGTGGCTCCAGAGGGGCTGGGTGAGTCAGCACTAGGCTGAATAGGCAAATCTGCATTCAGAGTAGTGGGAGGAGTAGCCCCTGACCCTGAATAGGTCTGTGCCTGGCTGGTACAATGCTGGCTCCGCCCCCCTGTGGTGTGTCTGGGGCTAGAGCTTAACCTGAAAAAGGAGGGTGTGAGCACTGTATAGAAAATGCTTCAGTACCCCCCAGAACCAGTTGGGACTGGATCCCCAAGCCCTGTACCAGGGCAGAACAAAGACCTGACTGATATAAATATTGGGGCTGTGACCCCATGTCTGTGTGCTGCTGGGGGCTTGGTGCCTACCGAGAACTTGTGGCCGGCAGGCTGCTGGACTGCCAGGAGGAACTGCCGCTGGGAACTACCTGCTAGGTAGCTGAAGAGGTGCCCTCTGCAAAGGGGCCCTGCGTGCTGGCCTGCATGTGCCTACATTTCCGCTCCTAGGGACTGCTCCATGCTTAGGAGCACTTCATGTCCCCTCTCTGTGTCTCCCTGCTGGGGACCTATAAAGCGCTCTATCCTTATGGCTGAGAACGCATGATGAGCACCAAGTTCCTTTAAGAAGGGCAAACAGCCGGTGTGCAAGATGGCGCCCCACCTGACAAGCGTGTGGGGCAATATCCAGTTTTTAAACCTACTGTTTGGCAGAGGAGAGCCCAACACCGACGGCAACTTCTCTCCGTATTTGTGCCCGCAAACAGGAAATCAGGCGGCTGTTGCCTGACTGTGGGCGGGGCAGAGGAGAGCCCTGTGTGTGTCCCCACAGCTGAGAGTGAGGAGCAGGAAAGTTGCTACTGGAGGGAGGAGCTGTGACAGAGGAGTGCTCCCCCCCCCCTAACCCACAGCAAGTGTGCCCCGTGGGGACAAAGAAACCACAGGAAGTCAGGTATCTGGCCTGGTTGGAGGCGGGGCTCCCATCACCTTGAGGAGAGCCCCGCGTGTCTGCTCAAAAGTGAAGGAGAAGTCTGTGAGGCAGCGGTGTATGCAGCCAGACCCGACGCACACAACGAGGGGGGTCGCGGAGGAGCCCGGAGATGCGTCTGGACTCCTGAAGCTGCTAGAAGGTGAGCCGTGAACCGTGAGCTCTGACTGGCCTGAGTTGGCCAGACCTCTGCAAAGGAGACGGAGCCCGCAGAAATGCCCCGGTAAGTGGGGCCTGCAAAGCGCCCGGTTGGTGCCGGTTACTTGCACCGGAAGAGCCCCGGTGAGGGGGGGCTCACAAGGCGCTGTTGGTGCCCACCGTTGTGCTTATTTTCTTTCCCCCTAGAAGAAGCCCCGGCGAAGGGGGCTTAGGAGGCACTCTGTTTGTGCCCAGTGGGGGTCACAGCTGCACCGCCCAATTGGGGGCAGCTGCAACAACGGAGGCATTTTCTGTTTTGGCAGGAGAGGGGCAAGGGTGAGTTGCACCCTCCCCCCATCAGTATGCGGGCTGGTGGAGGCCCCATTTAGAGCCCTGACTTTGGATGGACGTAGGGCATTGCGGGGAAGCCCAAGACGGGCCCCCCGAGGAAGGCCAGTGGACCTGAGAGCACCTTGTGTTCTGGTGGGGTGCAAGGCCCTAGGAGGATGTATGCACAGTGTTAGGGTTACTGTGGTGCATTACGAATATGATTGATGCATAATGTGTTTATGCTTAATGCTTATGCCTAATGCTTATGCCTAATGTGATTTATGCAAAGTGTCTGTACCAGTAGATACTGGTGGTTTTATTACTTACCTGTTCTAATGGTGATGACAACGGCCCGATTGGCCCTGTCCTGTATATAATCCCCTGTAAAGTATTGCCTTGTGCCAGGTGGCACAGTGTACATTTGTGATTATGATTCTAATGTGTTTTATGGATAATACAAAGGCTATTTTTACATAACCTTGTGTGTGGGTTTCTTTTGTGGTGTGCCTAGAGTGTCGCTGCTGTGTGTGTGTTGCGCAAACGCTTTACACATTGCCTCTGGGATAAGCCTGACTGCTCGGGCCAAGCTACCAAGGGGGTGAGCAGGGGTTATCTTCGGTGTGTAACTCCCTTGCCCTGACTAGAGTGGTGGTTTCTGCCTGGCTTAGTCGCTTGCCCTAGCCAACCAGAAATCCCATTTCTAACACACCATATAACCGAGGTCTGTAAATGAAATGCTACTAGTGGGCCTGTAGCACATATTGTGCCACCCATAAAAGTAGCCCCTTAAAACCGGTCACAGGTCTGCCATTGCAGCCTGAATGCAGACTGGAACTGGCAATTTGACTTGGCAATACAACCCCATTGCCAAACATAAACTCCCATTTTATTGCATATAAGTGACACCTAAAGTAGGCCCTAGGCTGTCCATAGGACAGTGTGCATTGTAATTAAAAGGTTGGAAATGCTCTTTTAAGTTTTACATGTCCTAGTAGTGAAAAACTCTTCAATTCATTTTTCACTAATGTGAGCCCTTCCTGCATTGGGTACAATATCTTTCATAACTGAGGATGTTTGGTGGATTCTAGCGCGCCCAGAAAAAGGTCCGGATGGGCATATCTGTTGCATGAGAAACGTGGTTGAACACATCAGCATCTTACGTGTGTAACATGAAGAAGATTAAATAAATGAATGAAATTCATTAGATCAGTTGGAATTATTTACTGTTGAAATTGGAAAAATGCAAGAGTTATATGTGTGAGCATCTCGCCATTCGCTGTGCACCTGGTTGAGGAGTGCTACTTCACTTCATTAACTGTAACATTCATGAATGCGTGATTCGAGGGTGGATCACGTAACCCAGGTTTGCACGCAATAAGTTTCAATTCATAAACTGGATGAACTATGTCAAGACGAAAGATTGGTGTGCACTGTATCATCATTTTTTACTCAAGTAATACGTCTGCCCTCACCCATATGTAGCACCCAATGGATTACAAGCTATACAGATTTCTTGAAGATCACACACGTAGGATGACACATCCCGGGAACGGATTTTAAATAAATATGTTGGATTTTCTTGAGTTCATGGACATTTCAACTTCTAGTGACTTTAAGTTTTTGCTCCGTTTTTGCAAACGTTGCATTTTAAGCGCAGTACTTCTGTATTTGTGTGGAACAACAAATTGTAACATTCTAGCACAAGCGTTTTAATTGACATCGTAAGGGCGGGCGGGGCATTCGGACTAGATTTGCTCGGGGAGAGCTTTTGAATTAAGTAAGAGTAAGTGTAATTACTGAGAGAGCAGGCAACAGTTGGCCCGTGTTAGAACACAGCTGCTAGTAGTGCACTATGGTTAATGAAGTTTACGAGGATAGATCTGACTACTGTGGGGCTGGGACCATTGGTTAAACGGGAGGGGTGGAGCCCCGTTCTGTTAATTTAAAGAGGGGGAAAGTCAGGCACGAACGAAACACTTTTTCCTGTGAGCCAAATAAGCTGAGGAGTTGATTACAATTCATGAAGTTATGAAGGTACGAAAGCGGGTTGCTTGTTATTACAGCTTAGCGTAATTACCATAGGGCGGTAGTACGGGGATGAGGGTAAACAAAATGTTGGGCGTACGCTGCATTGGGAAAGTTAATTCAGGAAGTGAGATTGAGTGGGAGGGAGGTACTTTCAGGATAAATCGTTTGAGTATAGAGCTACACTTTTAGAGGGAAAACGCTGCGTGCAGTGATTTGGAAAAGCATGATATGGCTTTTTGTATAATATTTGTAATTGTTTGATAAGACATGGGGATCTCGAATTATAAATCTAACAGTATTGTTTCTTTATCCGTAGTAAACCCCTGACGAAAAGCCACTAATGGCTCAAAATGCATTGGGTACAATATCTTTCATACCTGAGGATATTTGGTGGATTCTAGCGTGCCCAGAAAAAGGCCCGGATGGGCATATCTGTCACATGAGAAACGTGGTTGAACGCATCAGCATCTTACGTGTGTAACATGAAGAAGATTAAATAAATGAATGAAATTCATTTGATCAGTTGGAATTATTTACTGTTGAAATTTGAAAAATGCAAGAGTTATATGTGTGAGCATCTTGCCATTCGCTGTGCACCTGGTTGAGGAGTGCTACTTCACTTCATTAACTGTAAAATACAACCCCATTGCCAAACATAAACTCCCATTTTATTGCATATAAGTGACACCTAAAGTAGGCCCTAGGCTGTCCATAGGACAGTGTGCATTGTAATTAAAAGGTTGGAAATGCTCTTTTAAGTTTTACATGTCCTAGTAGTGAAAAACTCTTCAATTCATTTTTCACTAATGTGAGCCCTTCCTGTTCCATAGGATAACATTGGGTTGCCTTAATATAATTAATCGGTGCTAACCTTTGTTTTAGACCTGGTAAGCATTTCATGTTTGGCATCTATGAACTTTGTAGAAAGCTGGTTCTCTATATAGTGTACTAAAATGAAGTACACTGTGCAGAGTGGATCCCTTACTGGCACACAGAGGTCAAAGTAGATAATACTAATGGTTTTTTTGGGGTAGTGTGGGCAAGTAGCTAGGCTTATCAGAGGATAGTGCTAAGCATTTGTTGTACTCACAGAGGCAATACATGAAACACATTCACAAGAATTATTCTGAGACCAATTTATAAAAATAGTATTGATTTTTATGTATGACAAGGGGGCCACCAGGAAAGACACTGCACAAGAGGACTTAGAGGTCCCTCCAGTGGGTCCCACTGGAGGGAAGAGATCGCAAGGGGTGCAGGTCCACAGGAGCATGGCTGTTTCATTGTTACTGAGGCTGCTGTGCCCGGTGCAGAGTAGATAGGTCAGCCGGGTATCGTGCTTTGAGAGATCCACGCGGTCAGGCGGAGACAACGTGGAGAGGTAATTTCAGGACAGCTGGTCCACTCAGGTTGTGGGTCTCAGGTGTCTCGACATCCCTCAATGGATGCTTGCTTGTGGTTTCAGTGGAGTCCAGCACGGACTCTTCATCTCACTGTTTCCTGTTAGGGGTATGGTACTGTGGGTATTGGTATGGTGCGGCTCTGGTAGGACCTGGTATTTCCAAACTTGGCAAGGGACAGATCTGAACATCCAGAGCTGGTATACCTCTTTTGCTGTGGGTGCTGCATCAAAGTCGTCGGGGAGCAGCATTTTGACAATCAAACTCAGTGGGATCGGTGTCTGGGGTGTGCAGACGATTTATACTTTTACTCCAAGAGAGGTTCTTGGTGATTTGTGTGAAGGCTGAAGGAGCTGTGGGGTTCTTGGAGTCTTCACAGTTCAGAACAACATGGCACACCACAATTGTCAAAGTCTTAGAGGCAGCAGGCAGAGTTTGACGCTAATTTTCTTCTGCAGCAGGGCTTCAGTTCTCGGGCATCGAGTCTTCTTTGTTCTGGTATTCTTCTTGTCTGTCGAATTTAAGTTTCTGGTCTAGGGATGTCACCTAAATACTGAATTTAGGGGCTTTACAGGGGGAGACAGGTCATAGCCAATGGGCTACCTACCTTTAGGGTGCCTACACCCTCTAAGTGACCACTTCCTGTGGGAAGGGGCACTACTCTAGCCCTGATAGAATTTTTCTCCACCATCCTCAGATGGCGTATTTTCAGGAGAGGGTTTCACAACACCTACCCCATCCTAGGGGTGGTGCTGGCTGAATGTGGATACTCCTCCTCTTTTAACTATTTTTCCCACCTGTCCTCCTGCCAAATGTGGAGCAGAACGGGGGTCAGCATCGCCCTCTATCTGGGGAAGCCTAGGCTGAACTTCAAAGGTGGTGACCCCTTTGAAGTTTTCTGATCTGGAAGACCATTCCGGCCTGGATGAGGTGTAAAGTACCTCCTCCCAGAGCATGCATTGTTCTGTCCTCTGAGAGTACAGGCTTCCACCACATGAGGTCAGAAATATGTATGGTGGTGGCAGACTGGCTATGACTAGTCAGAGACTACACAGGTGCTTGTAAGGTTTTCAGGGGACCCTCTAATGGATCTCCTGTGTGCATTTATTAATAAATCCCACATTGGCATCAGTGTGGATTTATTAAGATGAGAAGTTTGGTACCAATCATCTTATGGTACAGTGAAGTCATCATTAAGCTGGGAAACTCATAATGACAACCCATGTACTCTTTGCTGTTTCTCTGAGCAATTATAATATCCAAGAATGGCTCAGATATTGCAGGTTCATATTTGCTTATGCAAATATGACCACATAAGGGTGTAGTGCACCCTGCCTTAGGGCTGTAATGGCTGCAGTAGGGGTGACTTACCTATATCTCAAGTAGTGTGTGAAGGCATAGCACACAAGTCTGTGTGCCATGTCATCTCTTTGGTTTTCTCCCCACCAAGACACGCAGGCTGGAGTTGCAGTTTGCATGGTCTTGGCGAGGGGATCCCGCGGTGGCACAATTTTTGATGCATCCCTAGTGGGCCCTCTTCAGTACCCATGCCCTAGGTACCAGGGGTACCATTTACTAGGGATTTACTAGGGCGGCTGAAGTTGTGCCAATCATGGTTCAGTTTAGAAAGAGGAAATGCCATCAATGATTGTTTTTGTGCAGGAAGGGGTCCTTCCCTGCATAAAAACAATCACCCCCGTAACATTGGCATCCTTGCATAATGATGCATGGCAGTCAATTGTGTGCTAGAATAGGGGAAAGCACACAGATGTGTTGTATTGTTGTTAATACAACGCATCCCTGTGCTTTTAAAATGACACAGCTCGGTGCAGTAAAATGGCTTGCCGCGCCACATTGTAAATTTGTTTGTAAATCAAGCCCTTTGTTTTTGACAGGTAGGCTGTCACCAGTGTTCACATCATGGGTACACAAGCTAGTCTGACCAGTGTTCAAAGAAAAGAGCTCAGCAAACCTATTTAAGACATGCCTGAAGTAAGTCTGCTGTTGGTCAGTGAGGGTGTTCGAAAAGACCTCTCCTTCCTCTGAGCCATCTTTAGGGTTGTGAGACAAGAAGTCAGGGAGAGGTTCCCTTGCTGCTTCCTGACCCTCATCAATGACCATGAGCATGGTCATGTCATCCCTATCATTATATGGTTTCAGGCAATTTACATGCATGACACTTTTGACGTTCCTACATGTGCCAAGGTCCACCAGATAGGTGACCTCCCATTTTCTTTGGAGGATAGGGTAGAGCCAAGTCCATTTGTTATGTAGGGCCCTATGTGCCACAGGCTCTAAAACCCATACCTTTTGCCCTGGTTGGAACTCCACCAAGGCAGCCTTTTGGTCATACCAGAGCTCCTGGAGCTCTTGGCTGGCCTCAAGATTTTTGTTGCCTTTTTTCATGTACTCAGCCATCCTGGAATGAAGGCCAATGAAGGCCAAACACATAATACACAATATCCTGCTTAGGCTCTTTGAGAGTTCTCTCCCATCCTTCATTTATAAAACAAAGTCGTCCCCTTACAGGGTGTCCAAACAAAAGTTAAAAGAGGGAAAACTCTACTCCCTTTTGTGGGACCTCTCTGTAAGCAAAAAGCAGGCTTGGTAGTACCTTTATGGTCTTGTTAAATCTTTAAACAAACCAATTGGTCTGCATATAGTTTGGTACAGTGACCCTATAGGTCACTCCACACGTTTCAACTATGCAGACATGATGTTTGTACACTTGTCTGGTTCTACCTCCTTAGGAAACCCAACCCTAGTAGAAATACCAGGAAAGCATTGGCCACTGCAGGGGCAGTGGTTCTCCTCAGGGGAATTGCTTCAGGATATCTAGTGACATAATCCACTACCACTAGTATACATTGATTTCCTTAGGCTGTTTGAGGATCAAAGGGACCACCAATTTCAATCCCAACCCTTTCAAAGGGTACCCCGTCCACTGGAAGTGGAATTAAGGGGGCTTTTAGGTGACTGCCTGTCTTGAACTGGCTCAACAGTAGGTACAGGAGTTGCAAAACTCCTTCCCCTTCCGGGACATTCCTGGCCAGTAGAAGTGGTTGACTGACCTACTCCAGGTTTTGATCAGCAGCTTGCTGCCTCAGGCTTTCAAGAGTGGGACTGGTCCTCTGCCCCTGGCACAGATCTTCCCTTGAGTGTCCCTCGGGCCCAGGAGCTCTGCTGAGGCCCAAGATCCTGGGGCTCAGCTCCCTCTGTGGCTGACAGGTTTTCTCCCTGAGCAGAGAGGACTTGATCAGCTGTATCTATAGAAGCTGGCTTCCCAGACTTCTTGCCCTTTCTCCTGGAAAGTTGGTAGATAATGTCAGGCTCCCACACTTCTTTTTCACCCAGGGTTCTACTCTGTGCTCTGGTTTTCACACAAACCCATTCAGGTGTTCCCAACATTGCTGCATTGGCTTTACTTTTTACCTGAGCCCATGCTGAGTACTCCAAATCATTGCCAATCAAACAATGGACGGGGATTGCAGAAGATATCACCAACCTTTTGTGGCCAGTAAGCCCTCTCCATTCTAAGGAGACCAATGCCATTGGATGCACCATAGCCTGATTGTCAGCAATGAGGACTGTGTAAGAAAGTTTCTGGTGAAATCTAGCACCTAAAAGATCAAAGCGCCAACCGTGGGAATCTGGTCGAAAGAGACCGGGTCAAAGTCTAAAGTTAAGGCCGAAAGTAGATTGGACCGGGTCAGCGCTTACCTTTAAACTTGAAAATATTCTTGAAGAAAAATGTCTGAGAAGGTAGAAGTTCAGTGGAGAGAGTGTCGTCATCAGATGGACATGGAGCGTAGCCTCAGTGAAGATTTTTACCTTCTGACTTAGTCACTGAAATTGAAGTTGTAAGCCTCCCACACAATGAGGCAGAGGGCTGTAGCCAAAGACAGCTCCACGAGGTCCGATACCTCTTTAGAGAAGGAAAGCTGAAACAGATTTGCTGCTGCAGAGAAGTAGCAGGAGAAGACATGAAGTCAATCTAACCAGCGATGAACCTCTGGCAGATAGGTGAGCAGGTTGGTCTCAGTCTCCTCCTGGTTCTCAGAGCACTTTTTGGCCAAATTTTGTCCTCAGTTTTAGAAATTGGCCATCTGGGCTGCTTTAGCACCACAACCAAGGTTCCAAGACTGGTGTGTCACCTCTTGGGAGTTCAGGTCTCACTCAGGCTCTGTCCAGGTGCAGGTTCAAGATGGAGGGAGCCTGTTATGTCCCTATGACTCAGAACAGGAGGCCAGCAAACTAGCCCTTGGAATCACTTCTGGTAGTCTTGGATGCAGGTGAAGATGCAGGGCTCAACAGCAGGGCTGGACTCTCAGGGTTCAAAGCAGGTTCCAGGCAGCAAAGCAGACATTACAGGCACAGCAGCAGTCTGGCAGAGTGCACAGCAGGTCACTGCAGCAAGCAGTTCTCTGAGAGTCCTTCTACAGGTCCAGTAATGAGCAGAAGAGTGGACCAGAAAGTCTTATTTTTATTCCTTGGTACCCTTCTTCTGGAAGGTGGGAGAAGGTTCTGTAAAGGTTCTTTGAAGTGTATGGAAATTCCCTGACTCCCCTGCCCACGCTCCAAGATGGTTAGAGTGAAAATACAGTGCAGTTAAGCCTTTTGTGTGGAGACAGGACACAGGCTATTTAGGTGTAAGTGTAGCTGTGCTCAGTTCCAAGCCCCCATTCTGCCAGTGATGGCCCCATAGTGCACACCTGATCCCTCTATTGTGTGACTGTCTGGGAGAAATTCACAAAGTCTAACTGTCAGCTATGCCCAGTCATGTGTCCCAAAACAGACTGTTAGTAAAAAGGGCTGAGGGCAGGAAAAGTCCAACTATATAATAGTGACATTATCAAAATAGTAATGAAAAGTCTGACTTTACCAGTAAAGAGGGATTTTAATTACAATTCCATAGGTACCAAACATGACTTATCTACCTCTTCTCGGTTAGGAATTACTGATTATTAAATGTAAAAGGAATCCCCAATGTTATCCTATCAGCAGTAGTAAAAAGCAAATGTGGGAGTTTTTCACTACCGGAACATGTAAAACGTAAATGTATATGTCCAACCTTTTGGTTAAACAGCACTGTGCCCTATAAGTTACCTAGGAGCTTACCTTAGGGGTGACTTATATGTAATAATAGGGGAGTTTAAGGCTTGGCAAGTCGACAGGGCCATTGACACTGCATTCGGGCTGCAATGGCAGGCCTGAGACCAGCTCTAGAGTGCTACTTTGGTGGGTGGGACAATATGTGCTGCAGACCCACTGGTAGCATTTAATTTACCGGCCCTGGGTATATGGTATACCACTCTACAAGGGACTTACAAGTAAATTAAATATGCAAATTAGGTATATGCGAATCAAACCATTGTTAGGGGAGTGAGCACAAACACTTTAGCACCGGTTAGCTGTGGTAAAGTGCACAGAGTCCTACGGCCAAAAGAAGCAAAAATCCGGCAACAATTGGAGGTAAGTAGGCAAAAAGGTTGGGGGAAGACAACCCTAAGGCTGACAGGTATAACAATGTCAATATCATCCACCCTATGTTACTTAGTATACTCCGAGCTTGCAAGGGTCTTCAAAAGAATACGTTTTGTCTTTATAAGTAACCTTAAAGACACAAGTGTGAATCAAACCTGTTAGCCTAGGCCTGGTATCCTTGATGTCATATCCCCCTGTCTTTTTGCCTTCAGACCTCCTGTTTTTGCTGACTTCGTTTTTGCTGGCCTTAGGACTATGCACATTTTACCACTGCTAACCAGTGCCAAAGTGCTTATGTCCTTTCTCTAAGACCTGGTAACATTGGCTTATCCCCAGTTCACTACATTTGCCCAGGGCCTGTACATTAAATGCTACCAGTGGGCCTGCTACACTGATTGTGTCACCCACTTATGTAGCCATTTAAACATGTCTCAGGCATCCCATTGCAGAGCCTGTGTGTGCAGGTTTAACCTGCAATGTCGACCTGGTAAACTAAACCTTTTGCCCGGCCCAAACCTTCCTTTTTAATACATATAGGTTACCCCTATGGTAGGCCATGGGGCAGGGTTGGACATGTACTTTTAAGTTTTACATTTCCTGGTAGTGCAAAACTCATTGTTCACTACTGCCTGGCTTATCACTCCCATAGGAAGTCATTGGAGTTGCCTTATTACATTTTATAGATGTAATTAATTTCCAAAAGGTGATAGATAAATGGTTAATGTTTGGTGGTTCTGGAATCCTAATTTAATATCTAAACTTATGGTGAAGTTGGATTTTAAATTACAATTATGAAAATGCCTTGTTTAGAAAGTTGGCATTTTCTTGCCTTAGCCATTTGGTGTCGTCAGCCTGTCTCTGGCCACATGACTGGGTGTAGTTGGCAGTTGGACTTTGTGTATTCCTCTTAGACAGCCAACACAATGGGATCTTTGGCGTGACTGGTTTGGGACATCGATGAGATATCATTGGCAGGATTGGAGGGAGGAGCTGGGCCCAGCATCACTTACACCTGAATAGGCTGTGTCTTGTCTCCACACAAAGGACTGATTACCCCCTGTAGTTAGTCTGGAGCCAGGGCAGGGAAGGCAGGGTATCTGCACACTTCAAATACATGCCTGTAAAAGCTTCTTCCCTCTTCAAAGGCACAACTATATATAAAAGAAAGGCCCTCCGAAACCACCATGTCAGCACACTTCTAGACCTGTGGATACTCTGCCAGGAAGAAAGACTGCTGGGCTGCTACAAGGACTACTATTCTGCTAGATTTCTGCTCTGAAGGACCTGCTGCCCTACTATGCTGACCTGCTGCCCTTTGCCAGGGTGAGAAGGACTGGAACTGCATCTCTTGAACCCCAGAACCCAGAGTGACTCCAAGTCTAGTTGGCTGGCCTCCTGATCTGAAGTGTCAGGTACATACCAGGATTCCAACAACCTTGCATCTGCACCTGCACTCTGCCATCTGTGAGTGTACCATGCCAAGTTGTACCACCCCAATTCTGTACCCTTGGAAGTGGGCCTACAGTGCTTTACCAGTCTTTGTGGGCCCATCAAAACTGACATGTCTCCTCTGCTGTGCGGTGCAACCCCAAGCAGGACCGACGCATCACAGCCTGCTGCGGGGACTGGACCATTCACAAAGACTCTCATTGCTGCCGTAGTGCATATCGCCTTCAGAACCTCCACTGCACGAGGCACCCTCAGTTCAGGACCTTGAATCTCTCATCAATGGAAGCCTCGACAACTACGCCTGACTCCAAACTGCAGCCTTGCCGCATCTCAGGACCAATGCATCGCCACAGCTGTGCGAAGCATCTTCGACATAGATCCATGCAATGCTCTGCAAACCAGGATTGATGGTACTTTTGTACATTGGGCCTACCTGGGTTCTTGTTGCCAGCCCATGCTCCATCGCAGGTACTTTGAACTTGTGAATTTGTCCCAGTCCAGTGTGACCAAATATACTCAGTTGGCGCTTTATGCCTTTTGGTGCTATTTTCTCTGAAACTTTAAAATGCAATATCTCTGGTTCTCCTGATTGGATTTTTGTTGCTTGGTCTTGTTTTATTTATTACATTAAACTCTGTTTTTCTAAGCTGGAGTGGGATTATTTTTGTGTGGTGTTTTCACTGTTTTAGTGTTTGAAGTGTTGCACACATAGTTTACACTTTGCCTCTAAGTTAAGCCTGACAGCTCTGTGCCAAGCTACCAGGGGTGAAAACAGGTTAATTTGGAGTCTGCTTGTGCCTTTCTCTGACTAGGATTGTGGCTGTTGATTGACCAGGGCTAACACCCCAGTCAATCAGTAACCCAATTTCTAACAAAAACATATCTAGCAATCATTTGCTTAAATTTAGAATTCCTTTCCTTTGCTCACAGTTGCTCTGGAAACATCTTGTAAGATAAAGATCTAGTAACCTTTCCACAGAATCTGCTCTTTCTTCTTGGCTGACAAAAGAACCATCAACAAATCTGAATATTGAAAAAATACAATATTAAAGCTCCAGTCCTAGTACTTTGAGGTACAGGACTTGGCTTGGGACCCCCTCTATAATTTAAAACCCTCAATATTATTGGAAATTTTAGCTTAAGAAAGCATTTCTAAACCCACAGAACCCTCTGGAATACCACAAATGCGAATTTTGCTCTTTCTTTTTCTACTGGAAGAGGTGTGGCGCAGCGGCCAGGGCACCTGACTCCGGACCATGGGGTTCACGGTTCGATCTCCGGTGCTGGTGGCAGGTTAGCCCAGCACCATGTGACTCTGGGCAATAGCTCGCTTAATCTTCCCGAGGGCCCCCAGCGCCGGGACACCTCTCCGGAGGTAGCTGTGCGCTTTACAAATGCTGGTATTTCATTTCATTTCATTTTGTGAGTTTTTTCTGAAACAATTGCCTTGGCCATGCCTTTATTTTTTCTATGTCATCTTCCACTGATTCGCTGTTTTTCCTCTGTCATTCCGACATCCAGATCAGACAACTTTTCCTCAAGCCTCTGTAAATTCTAATTAGTGACACCAACAAATGGTTTGAGCATTCTGATTTGCTCCAACAAATCTTCCAGAGTGAGTGGCAATGGCGATTTTGAGGGAGACTCCAAGTCTTTTTCGTGGCTTTTTAGAGAGCCCATTGTATCCTTTTGGGGAATTGTACCCAAAACATTGGTGGCATTATGCACTCCCATACTAACTGTAGCTGTTTCCATCTGTCTATGTTGTTACCCCTGAAAACAATGCCTGTGTGTTTTTGTGAGGTGCACTGACCCAGGAATTTTGAAGCAAAAAGCAGAAACTTGATAAACTATTTTTTTAGTGTGGCCCATGAATTAAATAAATAAAATCAGTTCTGCCAAAAATAGTCATATGATCCACCACTGTTCGACTTCATTTAAATATCCTAACTCCCAATGACAAATTGAAGTGGCCTGAGGGCTGCTGTTGGCGCTGCCAGAGTCCATATAAACACTTTCATTTTCTCTGGCAGTAAGCTAAGTCCCTAAGTAGCTGCCTTTATGCTAGTGGTTGCAAGCAGTGACTAGACTTGAAGGTGCCTTTGTGGTATGGAAGAGCATGGTTTGCGCAAATCAAGGGAGCACTATATAGTTATCTCAAATGCCATTAGCTTTTCTGTTTTTCATGGTGTTCTGTTCTATTCTCTATTATATGTAAGTACTTTTCCGTGTAAGGGAAGGTATACCATGACTCGGTTGGCGAGTTTTAATTATTTGCTGATGGATTCTAATGTTTTGGTCTTTTTTTTAGTATTTTGCTTACGAATTAAATGAGGTATTTTGTCGCACTGACTAGTTGTGTAGGTCATCCCCTGATGAGTAGTGTATGAATGTACCGAGTTAGTGTAGTGTGTTGTCCACAAAGAAGTATCCTTCAGAATAAGTTGATGAGTGTCAATCACACATACTTGTGCAATGTGATCTTGACTCTGACATTTTTGCTCAACCTGTAAATCATCACAATACATGTGCATTGTTTAATTCTTATTCTTTCTAAATCCAACTTTCAATTTTACCCACATTTTCCAGATGACATAAAGATCTGCCTTGTGGTTTTCAATAAGGAGTACAAGAAAAAGCTTGAAAGTCAAATGAATTTGCAGCAAGTAATAGTTTCTTTGGGAAAGTTTCTCCTTGCTCAATGGTATAAAGCAAATGTATTTTATCACACTTAAAAGTCAGATAAGCATTGCCTAAGTAAATATTGTAAATATATTAAATATAAAATATTGTGCCTTAGGTATCATTCAATTTCCAGTCTATAAGTTCATGTTTTAAACAGAACTGGACCTATTCAAGAACCAATTGTAAAAATATGAGAGGAGATTTACATCTCCTCCTGAACCTATTTTAAATGTTTTTCCTATTCACAAAGTTCCCAGCTGTACACCTGGAAAGCTTATGTTTCCGGTTATAGCATTTGGGATATCATGTGACATATCCCACAGGGTCCTCTTTCCGCAGTGTATGATTCTACACAGTGTTGAGATCTGCACAGGGTGAAAGGACCCTGTTAATCTCTTCCTAAGTGTAGAGAACATTTTCCCTCATGGAGAAAGCTCTTTCCTTACACTCCAAGGAAATCTAAGGGTGAAGGTTACCCCTTACCACCCTGGAAGGGGAGTTACTCAAGAGCCTTGCTATAGAAAATATTCAACCATTTTCAGGCGTGGATATGCCCACAAATGTACATTTATAGGTGTTCCCAAACTTCCAATGCAGTCCACGCCTTGGAATGCCTACTTTCCACCACTTGCTTGGGATTAACCACTGCAGATTTAATCTAACTCATGGCAGAGAAATATTTTCAATTTTTTCCTCCATCTAATAATATTTGAAAGTCTATATTAATGTCACAACATATCTGCAGGTTGATCTGTCCCCTGTATTTTTGTTGCCCAACACAAACTACTGGGAGCGTGGTTTGTTGTGTCATCTAGTCTCTATTTCTAGTCCATGGTCAATCAGCCTGTATTTCATGAGCATTAGTTTGTTCTTTGGGTCTCTTTGCAAGATAACAGTTTCTAGCATTCTAACTTGTTGTTTAGTTTCAAAGCATCCCCTATATCGGGATTCTGTGGAGGACTGTGTACAGGCAGTTTGCTATAGAGGGTTTTAATGCTTCTGAGATAGCAATCCAGGCAATTCGTTTGAGGGTTTGGCTCATTCAGCATCTGGTAGTTGAGAGTCTTTAAGACACTTCCTTTGAATTTATACCAGAATTTAAAGATACACTTTTGAATGCAACAGGGTAAATCTCCTCATTTCTGCTTTGAACCTGTGAATTGTGAATTTGCTGTGCAGAAATGTCATTGAGTGTATCCTTTTGTTGCTATTGGGTCCCACACTTAACTTTCATGAAGTAAGAATGGACAAGGATGACTTCTACTACTCCCATAATCCATACATAAGCTGAATTCATCAACTGTAAATCTCATCTTAAACTGTGACACGTCTGTGATTGGTTCCAATCCTGTTAACTTGTTTAATACATGTTCAATTCAGGTGAGAGCCATTTTTGGCAGCCAAACCCGCTCTTTGACATCCGCTCCTAAAATCTAGGCCTGGAAGTAATTTTAATTTAAGTCAAGTCAAGTCAAATAGCTTTATTTCGATAACAAGTATCATAAAAGCATCAGCATTCTTACTATCCATCAATAAAAATACGAGTTATCTTTAAAACAGTAATATTAAAAATATGCAAATCCGTCAGAACATAATAGGTTGTCACATTGTCATATCAATAACAGTAACAAACTATATCAAACAGGTCCTTAATTCGAAAAATTAAATTGATTTGGTTCCTTCCTTAAATACTAAAATAGGACATTTACATTTAAAATAGTTATTTAAAGTGACGGTGCATTATAATTCATACAAGCTGTTTATGCTGAAATAAAAGATGGGATAAAGCCATGATTTCATCAAACCAACCTGCGTAGGGATTTATGCCTGACTATCCAAACGCAGCTTAGATACTTGGCCATGCCACAAGCAAAAAGAGTTCTTGAATCAGACTTCAAAATACGCAAAGCAGCACAATGGTCAGAAGTGCCCAGTTGTCTACAGATGGGTTTTAGTCATCTGGATCTTGCTGATTTGTATGCTGGGCATGCAAACATGAGATGGGCCACACTCTCTTTCGATGCCTCACAACAGGGACAGCCCGCAATTGTCTGGTAGGGGGGGTTCCACTTTGCAGTTAATTCGCGGACCAAAAGTGAGCCTACCCTGAACTGTATGTAAAGCGCCCTATCTCGTGGTGTCTGGAAGAAGTCTAGATATGGTTCCAAGCATATGTACTGCTTATGTAAACAAAAATCTTCTGTAAGCCTTACTGCTTTGGGATTGCTGAGCTCCTGCGTGTCAACCCAGGCCCAGTAAAATGTTTTAAGCTCAACCTTGCTGGGGGGGTTTTGACTTTCCCACGATTCCTTAAGGCCAAGGGCGATAAGTGATTTCTTAACATTATTTATCCAGCTGACTCTTTGATTACCATCTAGGTTCATTACCTCAGTGAGCGCAGCGGCATAGTTGGATAGTTCAGCAGTCCGCCGTAGGCGGGCCCAGAAAAGCAGTGGCCGCAGCCTAGCAATATCTCTAAATGAGCGTCTACCCATGTCACTCATCAGGGGTTTCAGTGGTACATTGCGGGGAAGCATCACTAGGTCTCTCAAAAACTTATGTTCAGATCTGCAGATTTCTTTTACATTGTCGAAACACCATAGTTCGGCACCATAAAGGGCCGAACTAACTGCCTTTGCAGCATAAATCGTGAGAGCCGGGGCCACTGGTCTGCTCTGCGAAGAGCGATGTTCTCTGCCTAGTGCCCCGACCACATGTTTGTGGTTCAAAAGCATTTTATCAATCTGAGCTCTCCAATGCATTTTTTCAGAGAGTCGAATACCAAGGTAATCGAATGTACTAACTCTCTCCAGGCGGGTTCCATCTAAGGTGAGGTTATCTCTAAATTATCTATAGGGGTTAAATGTCATAAGCTTGGTCTTGGAAGTATTGATGACCAGCCCCCTAGACTTGCAGAAAAGCTGAAATCTATCCAGGAGTCTTAGTAATTTTAATTACGCCGGAGTAGTCAGAGTAATTTTGGTAATTCTGTGTGGCTATTTGACATGAAATTACCGATAATTACGTGATTACATCCGCTTGTGTAATTAACCGTCATTTTGGGGGTGAGGGAATTAACATAGAAATAATGAATTTAGCTGTTCCTGCTGCTGTTCATGCTGTTGTTCGTGGTGTTTTGCATTTGGAACAATTTTCTTAGCGTGGAATGCATCCATAGTGCATTTTACACTAAAAACCTAGTGATCAATGCCAGCAGAAAATTGGAGGAAAATCCAACTGCAAGAGGACATTAAGTGAGTATGAGCGGTTATTCATGTTCTGTTGCATTTAGGACTATTTCTGAGTGAAAGATGCATCCTTTCATAAGGGCCATTTTTGTGCTTAGAAAATAGTGCTAAATGCAGAATTACTCTTCTTGTGTACTTCCACGTAATCTTGCAGAATTTTTCGGTAATTCTGTGTGAGTATCATGCTACACAGAATTATGCCAATTATGCCCACCCCTGACAAAATCCTCTCTTCATCCCCAGATCCTAATATCTAATTCTTGCTTCAACTGAAAGTGAAAAAAGCAACACAGACTTATCCTAAGAGTCCTTTATGCAGGCCCCTCGCTCCTGCAAATGCACTGCTGCCTGTTCAATATTTCTTAAATTCTTTATTTTTTTAAACATTAAATTGCATTTTGGCCTTTCCAGATTTACTGAATGCCAATAATACACTGATGCTTAACATCTTTGCATTTTCCAGAAACTTTTGTTGTGCTCTCTCGCTAAGGAATATTATTTCTATATCTGTTTTTATTAAATTGTGCACATGGCTGAAAGTGTTTAATTAAAAAAGTAGTGCAAATATGAGAATTTCCCGCTGGAACTTTCTGATGATTATGGTGCTCTTTATGTTTTTTGGAAAGGCAAAATGGCAATTTCACACGATTAACCTATGATTAATCTATAGTAGAAATTCATTAGTTGTTTTACAGTTTTATGTCATAAGATATTATGTTGTCTCCATAGACCTCCCCTCAGTAATTAACAGGAGCTAAACAAGTGAGAAAAATATATCACAATATGTAAACATCATAACGTTAACACCAATATTTTGGTGGGGTCCTTCAGGTTTGTCAAGCAATATTATAACTATATATCACATCAATCTTTCCATACCTTAATAATTTACGTTTTATAGTCTCAACATTGTGACTTGTGCTAATTGATGGAACGTGTTTTGCATTAAAATGACACATTTCTCTTTTATCATGTTGCCTTTTGTTTCTTACAGTTATTTATAGATTGTAAAAATGTAACACACGAATCCAAAGAAGCCACATAAAATACACTTTACCCCAAAATATAAAAATTATGCATTTTAAATGATTATAAAAATGTAAAACATTTATAGCAAGATATAACTGTCTTCAAAATAAAAGAACTGTACAATGGTTCATGAGCATCTTGAAATTTTCATTTGCAAATAATGGCTTCTTGAAATGGGTTTTCTAGTCTACTCGAGGTGTGCAATATTGTCAAATTTCTCCATGTTTATTATGTGTTTAGTATCAGCATACATCCAATTGGCATGATAATTATGCATATAATGCAAAATACATTTGGGCTCTCTACTGATGAAGGGATGAATCCTGAAACATGTTTCTAGAGTTACACAGCACAGGCTGCACCAACAAGGGAAAAGAATTAAAGACTACTCCGGTAGTTAGTGTTATCACACACTGCACTTACCATGATGCATTGGAACAAATTGTGTGCTGGGATGTGAGACAATGTGCTCCCACCTTCCTTCTGTTTGCAAAGGCTCCCTTGAGCTACTGAGCTGACAAGCTTGTGTTGATGCACCTGAACCCAGTGATGGTGCAGAGACCTGAGAAGACTTTGGGCATCATTTCCAGCACCCCCAAAATTAATTTTTGCTCTTCTGGTGAAGGGATGAATCCAGAAACAAGTGTCTAGATTTACACAGCAAAGGATGCAGCAATAAGGATGAAAAACGAAAGACTACTACAGAAGTAAGTGTTATCATGAACTGCATTTACCATGATTCATTGGGGCAAATTGAGTGCTGGGATGAGAGGAAGTGTGCTCACACCCTCCTTCTACACTTGGGCAGTTGCCTGCATAAAACTGTACTTAAGGTACGCCATTCCATAGAAAGGTAAAGTGAGATACACAGTATATACAATTTCTAAAGTCATGCAGTTAAAGTGGTTAGGCCTGCACATGTGGCTGTGGCACACATATAATTTTCCCTGTAACGGTGTGTACAAACCTGTCACACACATCAAGGTGCACAACACATGCCCATAAGGTTCAACAATTACGTAAACTGGTTCATCAATAATTTTTTATGCAATTGTATTGCAGATTTATTTCAGTTTTCTAACTTGTTGTTATTTGCAACCCATATATCTGAATGTTGCAACTTTAAAATATACAATGAACATGATACATTCCGCTCATTACATTGTATTACAAACAAAAAAAGATTTTACAAACAAAAAAAAAGTTTTTCACAAGAAATCTTCGATGCCGTGTTCCCAATGCATTTCGGGAAAATCCCTTTGTCAGGGGAATTCTGGACATCACATGGTGATGTGAAGAAGTCTTTGAAAAACGAACTAGGGCCAACGGATAGAACAAAGCATGACTGGTAAGTCTATGTTTCTGCCATTCAATCGTGCAACCGTATCTTAAATCACCGTCGCAACTGCATAGTACATCCCGCCGCCAAGAAGAGTAATTTTACAATTCAAGAAGTTTTTTCCTCAAACCACTTTTTAACCTATGTGAACATAATGTTAGAAAACTATATGTGGACAGAAATACAATAAATCACGCTAAATGTACGAAACCCAATATTCAGGATTTAAACAAGGCTGTACTTCACCCTCATTTTTTGCTGACTAGTGTGTTGCTGGTTTTTTAATGCTGACCATTTGGGGCACTGCTGTCTAGGCCCCAATGTATGTGCTCTGAGCCCTAAAACCTGACACAGTTGGATAATCCACAATTGGTTGATCCACAATTGGCACATGTAGCTTTCCTGCAAGACCTTAGTAAATGATGCCTGCAGAGATGAGGAATAACCACTAACACTCGGATTTAGAAAGTGCTTTTCTGGGCAGTTTTTCACCATTTCAGCAAAACATATGGTGACATTTTCTGCCTGCACTGAGCAGAAAGAAAATGTCAAAGGGACTCATGGTGGGGGTGTTGAATGGGGTAGGACAGGGGTGAAGTGCCTGCTTGTACCTGTCTGCCAGGAGCACTCTCTACTTTCCACAGGCTGCTGCCTTGGGGTAACGCAATACTATTTGCTTCTGCCCCAGACACTGCAGCCTCTTTGAGGACTGCCAGACTTGTGGTGGCGCGACAGTGGCAGTTCAGCTACTACCGCATCGTCAGTCCAACCGCCCTATTACGACTTTGGAGGACGGACTGCCGTAGCACCGCCGCACCCACTGGTGGTCCCACAGTGGTCTGAGGGCCGCAATATGCTTGATTGTGCCCTGAGGCATCGCCAAGCATATTACGACTTTCCTCACCGCCAGCAGTTACAAGGAGGTTCTGCCTTCATGTAACTGCTTGGAAAAAACGACAGGAGTATGACCCATAAACCAATTGAGATCTGGGTAATAATATGACAATAAGCAACAATATCTCAATTGGTATCAATGACAAAGACAATTAAAAAAGTATGTAACATACATTACGAGGAAAGAAAAGGGGAGACTCACACAAGATTTCTCAATTGTGCACGTGGCATCATATAATTTGAAAGAATTATTTAAAAACGGTACAGTTGTATCAGCACTGTAAGCATAAATCATATATACAGCCCAATTTGGACTTGGTGCACAATTGTGCTCGTGACACATGAGTGGCGACGCAAGTGACAAAATGCAAACAGCGAAAACGGCGCGTGGTGAAATTGGTGAAAGTATGTACAAGTGACTGTGTGGTTCAGCACAAAATGATTCACAAAGGTTGCGTAGAGATTGATGACATGAGTTGGATAGAACCACACGGGATAAGGGCGACTTCAATTACGCTGAGGGGTCGACGACGTTTCGATCCTATTGAATCAGGATCATCTTCAGGACGGGGCTGCTGTATTGAGAGTGCTGTACAGGGAGGGAAAGAGAAGTGTAAGAGAGGGGGTGACAAGGGGCTGAAATGCGCGCTGGAAGTGTGACCAAGGGTGCGTGACGGGACCTGACCGGAGGTCGGGCTGTGTCTTGGGGACAACAAGAATGGCCTGCCTATAGGAAAGAACTACACGTGAACGCCAGTATCTGAGGGCAGCGGAATGGAAGGGCGCGAGCGGACCTGTCTCGCAGGGGGCCTAGGGCTAGGAGAAGGGGAAGGAGGAGGGGCGGGCCAATGGGGGTCAAGGGCTCAGGGCTTCAAAATGAGCACAAAACCGACTTGGGTAGAAAACCGGAAATACCTGAGGATGTGGCCAATACTGATCCACAGTAAGAAGGATGAAGGTAATCCGGCGTCTGCGAAGAGATGCACCAAGGAGTGTGCAGAGCTGGCCGTAGGTGGATCTGAAAGGAAGAGAAAGGGTGGGGGGGAGGGGTTGTGTAGAGGAGGGGGAACAAGCAGTCAGTCGAGGCTCAAGGCAGAGCGCGATTAGGAATAAAGCAAAGCATGGAGGAGGCCGACTCACCTATACGGTTGCTGAGAGGGGATCTGTAAAGAAGACGGTGAATTGAGCCCGGCGCCTGAGGGGGCAGCGTGGCAGGCAACGGAGGCCGGCAGAAGGATATCCTCGGTGAAGACCGGGTATCGAAGAATCTGGGGGGAGATAGGCACGGTCGGATCAGAGCCATGCTGGGAAATGCAGGGAGTAGCGGGAAACGGGTCTGTAGCAGGAATGCCTTACCGGGTAAAGGAATCAATCCAGGAAGAGGGTTAGGCGCTTCAGTCAACCAGGGACCGCCACAGAAGTGTCCGGTTTCGGAATCAGTGCAGGAGGAATTGGAGAAGTAAGGGAAAGTGGTCATGTGACCGGAAGGACGGGGGTGGGGGCGTGTGCAGGGGAGGGCGCGGCGGCTAGAAAGGGGCTGGACAAGGTAGGGCAAGGAGGACGAAGAAATTGACAGGGGGCGGGTAGAAGGAAGCAAGGGGAGGCGCTGCGGGAAAAGAAGGGAAACAGCCGATGGCCTGAGGAAGACGTGGCATGCTATGTGTCAGTCTGTGAAGGAACAGCTGGGATGGGTGCGGTGGCAGGGCGGAGGAGAGTCATGGAAATGTGGGAGCCATAAGTGTGTAAAACACACGTATAACCGCATGGCGGTATAATGACTGGTAGGGCAGTCATGGTCGCGGAACGCAAGAGGGGGGCATGAGTGGGCAGAGATAAATCATTCGTGGAAGGGAAGAGGCCCTGTCTAAGGCAATAAAAAACAAAGGGCCGATCATGTATTAAACCATAAAGTGAACAAATAAATGATCAATCAATGAGCGGTATAGGGCACATGTAAAAGCATAGGACCATGTGGGTGACAGTTCAGGGAAACGAACAACTTATATTCAGTACAGGAAAATTGTGTATTGGAACAGCAAGATCCGGAAGGTTACAGTAGGATAGTGCTGTTCCATTCGTCAATGGTGTTGAGGCCCTGATTAACTGAGTTACAGATAGTGATCCATTTACACTCGCATTTGTTCAAGAGGGCTCTGAGGTTGCCGCCTCGGAGAGGCAGTGTGGGCTGGTCGATCACCTGCCAAGCGATATCAGTTTCGCAGTGTTGTTTCTCAATGTAGTGGGAAACAAGGGGGCCATCAGTACTTTACAGTGTATCCTACTTTTGTGTTGGATTATTCTTTGTTTAATCATCTGTGTAGTTTGGCCAATATATACAAGATCACAGGGACAACGGATGGCATAAATGACATTCTGTGATCTGCAGTTGGTGAATGTGTTAAGTTTGTAGGTAACATTATTCACTTTGAAATCTTTTGTATTGTGTGTGAGGTCACACACTATGCAGGACTGGCATTTGTAATGTCCAACTACTGGTGGAAGGCCCCAGGTGGCAGTGATGGTGTTCTGTCGAATAGGGGTGGTGGGCCAGGTGATCGCATGTACTAGGTGGGTGCTCAAATTATCGCCTCGTTTGTACGAAAAGAGCGGGGGTTCTTGGAAAGCTTCATGTGTGCGTAAGAGGGACCAGTTTCGTTTAATGATCTTGCTCACTTGGTTACTGCATGGACTGAATTTGGAAACAAAAGGTATGCGGGACATGGTTTTTTTGGGTTGGGGGGTGAAAAGATTTTCACGGTGGCAGAACCAGGCTCTCTTGCGCGCTCGGGTAATCAGGCGTTTGGGATACCCCCTATCAAGTAACTTTTGTATGAGGATGTCGGATTCGCGAAAGTAATCCTTCTTCCATTTGCAATTTCTGCGAATGCGTAGGAATTGTCCAAAAGGGAGGCCGTCTCGGAGGCCTTGTGGGTGGTAGCTAGAATATTGGAGTAAGGTGTTTCTCTCAGTGGGTTTACGGTACAGACAAGTGCCTATTTTGCCATCCTCAACATGTATGGTCAAATCCAGAAACGGAAGATTATTAGATTTGTAATCGCATGTGAATTTGAGGTGGGGTTGTGAATGGTTCAGCCAGAGGACGAAGGGGTCAAGAGTCTCTGCGGTCCCTTTCCATAACAAAAGGATGTCGTCAATGTAGCGTCGCCAGAGGGAAATTTGTGCCAGGAAGGGGTTGTTGGGAGTAAGTATACTGGTCATTTCTAGATTATGAACAAAAAGAATGGCAAAATTGGGGCGAAGCAAGCCCTCATGGAGACACCTTTGATTTGTAAATAGAAAGTGTCTCGGTATAAGAAATAGTTGTTTTCAAGGGCGACATGTAGCAAATCCAAGATGAACTCGGTGGGGATCAGGGTAGGTCTTTGTCGGGACTCCAATAGTTGTTCAATAACTTTGAGTCCCTCAGTGTGTGGGATGTTAGTGTATAGTGATTCGATATCAAGACCAACCATGAGTTCGGTCTGGATATCGAAAGGTCTATCTTCAATGGTTTGGATAAGATCCATGGTGTCCCTGATGAAAGTTGTTGTAGATGGGACGAATTCCTTTATGATCGCATCAATGTATTTGCCTAAGGGTTCGAGGATGGAACCACACCAGCCCTAGGCCCCCCTGCGAGACAGGTCCGCTCGCGCCCTTCCATTCCGCTGCCCTCAGATACTGGCGTTCACGTGTAGTTCTTTCCTATAGGCAGGCCATTCTTGTTGTCCCCAAGACACAGCCCGACCTCCGGTCAGGTCCCGTCACGCACCCTTGGTCACACTTCCAGCGCGCATTTCAGCCCCTTGTCACCCCCTCTCTTACACTTCTCTTTCCCTCCCTGTACAGCACTCTCAATACAGCAGCCCCGTCCTGAAGATGATCCTGATTCAATAGGATCGAAACGTCGTCGACCCCTCAGCGTAATTGAAGTCGCCCTTATCCCGTGTGGTTCTATCCAACTCATGTCATCAATCTCTACGCAACCTTTGTGAATCATTTTGTGCTGAACCACACAGTCACTTGTACATACTTTCACCAATTTCACCACGCGCCGTTTTCGCTGTTTGCATTTTGTCACTTGCGTCGCCACTCATGTGTCACGAGCACAATTGTGCACCAAGTCCAAATTGGGCTGTATATATGATTTATGCTTACAGTGCTGATACAACTGTACCGTTTTTAAATAATTCTTTCAAATTATATGATGCCACGTGCACAATTGAGAAATCTTGTGTGAGTCTCCCCTTTTCTTTCCTCGTAATGTATGTTACATACTTTTTTAATTGTCTTTGACTTCATGTAACTGCTGGCGGTGAGGAAAGAAAGGGAACCCTAAAGAGCCTTTTCTTGCCCATGTTCATTGGGGTACATGCAGGGGGGCACATGTTGTGCCCCCCCTTTAGTTTTGCATCGCCAGTTCCTGCAGAGGAAGGAATGCATGACATGGTTCATTCCTTCCCATGCAGGAACGTGCACTGGCAGTCCCATGGTGGTGCTTATTAAAAGCTCACAATGAGACTTTAAACAGTACCACCACAGGACCGCCACGCCACCCACCCCACAGACCACAAAACTACTTATAATCTGGAGGCCATGCAGACTCTTGGCAGTGCAGGACCATGGCAGTGGCATGCCATCCGCTCCCACACCACCAAAAGACGTAATCGGGCATTAAGTTCTGTCCATGAGATCCTGGGAGCCTTAGAAGTGATCAAGAGAAACTTCTACAAAAATGTTGAAAAAGTTGTGACTTAGAAACCTTTTGCCAATGGAGGACCCATATAAATTAAACTAGGTTATCCACAAAAGGCATAACATCGGTGGGTAAGCAAATGAGGTTGGCCCAGTTTGGAGCTTTTTACCACCTGAAAGAAGACTTCAGGATGCCCTCGTAGCAAAAATGACTCAATGAAATCCGCCCTCGCTACACCTTCCAGGTTTTTCTAGTTGGGGGTTTTTAGCTCCAAAAGACAGACTAACGGCCTGATTTTAGATTTAGAGTTTAGAAGATAGGTACTCCATCACAAATGTGACAATTAAGCTCTCTGCATTATAACAATTGCATTATATTCTATAGCAATTGCAATATGGTACATTTGGACCTTTAATATTTTTAATATTAATACTTTTAATAATATTGTTTTTTGTGAAATGAAAAAAGAAAGGCCTAGTCTGTGGCCACCTAAAAGATGGTGGCTGTGCACCAAACTTTCAGTGCTTTCAGGCACAGAGATTACATAGGGCCAGTAGTGATCTTGTAATTTGGCAGGCAGTAGTCCGACAGGGATGACCTGTACTGCTCTGACTGATGGCAGGTCACCCCCAGAATGAAAATCAAGCCCCAAGGCCAAATGTAAAAACTTTTACCAGCACAACCCGGTTGGTGCACCTGACCTCTAGTCCATCACAGTCAACCTGATATTGCACCTAGTTTCCTGTCAATTGTGAACAGTGACTTCTGATTGGCACTTAACTTTTTCTTGGTGCTAATTGTCTTAAAATCATATCTGCAGTTCCCCTATTATATTTTAGTCATTTTAGTGCCCTTTTGCTAATAAATGATTTCCTATTTTTTTTTAGAAACTGTTTACAAACTTTTCCCAAGATAAGCCTGCCATCCCTATGTCATAGCTAAAATGGGGTGAGCATAGGTTCATATCAATGAAATACTGTCTTTAACCTGACAAGATTGTTGGTACGTATTACATGAACTGAAATCAAACCCCACCATCTAATAACCCACTTATTGGCACAAGAGAGCAGCATGTTACTTATTTCAATTTGGATTTTTTTCTAATGAGCTATAATTTAAAAATTAAATTGCAGAATTTTAAAATTATGAAATCATTTACATTTCTAATTAAAAGTCTGTCAGTCATCAATGTATATATACTGAAATTAAAGTGCATGATAATGTCATCGACTGGCCCAATGGGAAAGACCTGTCTCCATGCTTCACTATAAATAGCACACATAGGTAGCTTTAACCTTCCCATCATCCATGGAAATTGCATTATTCACTTAAAAACTACAGTTTGCTCAGCTGTTGTTTTCCATGTTTCTAAATATCTTTGATGATAGGAAGTATCATGCAGATCTGATGATGATTCTTTAATGAACTGTGTGTAAGTCTAGAAACACAACTAGACTGATTATAATAGCATCATGCCAAGTATTAAAATGTAGTTGCTAAATAATAGCATACTGTCAGGATGCAGGGAATTAAGACATACCCCAGGAGTTGATAGCTAAATAAACGTGTTCACCATACTCTACTACTATTACCCTCATATTTTGTTTCTTTATGTACAGTGCATCCTACAGAGCATGACTAGGATTAGGGTCAAGATAAAGGGTGGCCCAAAATTTAACACTTACCTCAAATCTTGTTGGGTTGGAGAAAGAATAGTAAATTTGCACTCCCCAAAATGAAATACTTTCCTCAACGATAGTAGGCTAGTAAGTATAGTTAATCTAAACTCCTCAAAATCAAACACTTGACCCATTGATTAGGGGTTTGGAGAAAGAATAATAAATCTGGACTTCCAAAAATGAAAACCTTTCCTCGAAAGTGTAAAGTTTGGAACTAGACTTGTAAACATGCACATCCTAAAACTAAACACTTTCTACATTGCAGATATGAATATAGAGCTAAATTGGTCAAAATCAAACAGTTCCCAAATGAATCAGGTTTTTAAGTTAGGATAGGAAATCTCCACTCTCACAGATGTAACCCTTTACTCAATGGGTAGTTATAGTGGTGTTAGAATATTATGTCTGCAGTCCCACAAATTAAACATTCTTTCTAATGGGTGTGGAGTTAGAATAGTAAATCTATGGTCTTTAAGAATAAGCACTCTCTGCAACCACAGAGGCTTTGAGTTATGATAATAAAAGTGAACTTCCCCCAAATTAAACATTTTCTCCAATGCATGTAGTTTTGTAGTTAGAGTAGTAATATGCATGTCACAAAATTAAATATTTTCCCCAATCAATGTGAGTTTATGGGGTTAAAATTAATTAGCTATGCTTTTTGATGTTACAGTGGCATTAGAACTATAGAATTTGGTATGCTTTTAAAAATATATATATGTTAAATTTACATTAGTACTTGAGTTAAAGTATATGGTATAAAAAAATGTATTAGAGTTTATTTAATTAGTTTTAAAATTTGTAAATGTATATACATTTACAAATATATTATTAAATAGATATATAAAAATAGATTATTAACAAATGGATATGCTAAGTACACATAATATGCATATGATAATTTAGAACTATTGTATATAATTACATATTGTATCATGCATAATTATATAGTTAATTATGTTCAGAAACCAAGTTATTTTTATAAGTTAAACAATTGTAACCATTTTAACCTATTTTGTATTTTAATTAAATGGAACAATGTAGACATTTAATTAGATATAACATTTCTTATTTTGTAGACAGCAGTTGTGCTATGGAATGTTTTCTTAATAGAATGCAATGTTCTATATGTTCTATAAATACTGTTCATTTATTATTTTGTAATTTATTAAGCAGTATGTCTTAATTTTGCTAAAATGTTATAAACATTTCAGCATTTTTAATAGTATTAATAATGTATAAAACATTCATCTTCAATAAATAATTATGTAAATAACTTTTTACATTCATGTCAATATAAAGAATGTCAGATGTGTCAGCAATACATTTAGTGTATGTTAGTATATTAAATTAACATGCTTTCATTAGTTGGGTTAAGGAAATCAGTATAGTAATTTTCTACGTGCATAAGCTCCTAGCTTTTCATTTAGTGAGTTTTTTAGTTACTCTTTTCAAGTTAGACTATTGTACATATGCTTTGTTGAGTGTATATGTATGTTGCATTTCTGACTTTGGGAATGATTTGCTTTGTGGGTAGGAATGTATGTTTTTTGGTTACAGGTAATGCCGACTACTGGAAAGAAGAAGGATGTTTGGATTCTTTTATACAAATGTTAAGATTAATTTTCTTTGCTTATTACAGGCTTCCTGGGTCATTTATTTTCTAGTTATATATTGGGGGTTTTGGAGGCCTTCAAAGGTTTCTCTTGGATAATTCTGATAGATTTTCTTTCTTATGATAGAGTATATTTTCTCAATTGTTGTTGTTTGAAAACTTATTTTGGCTATGAGGGTCTTCAACTATTAAACTGTAAGTATTTTTTAAATATTTTATCAATTTTGAAATGTTTTGGTTGATAGATTTATATTTTTTTCTTTTTCTTCTAAAGTTAATAAGTTTTGACTATTTCTATAGATGTTGTATGCTGTATTTTGAAATAGTGCAGGTACCATTGATTACAATTATTTTTATTGTTTAATTTATATTGGTGTTATAAATTCATTTTGCTTCTTATATTTAAAACAAATATGACATTTATTTTGGCATTGTATTATATTAAACTATTTTTTAAAATGATCAATTTCATTTTATATTATTCAGTTTTTTAAATTTTATATAGGTTCATCTGTTAATTCGCTTAGTCTGGTGTGTCTAACTTTATATATCAGCATTTCAGCAATTGATTCTTAGTTGTGTACTTAGCGGTTGTTTGAGAAGAATAATGCTTTGGCAGCAAATATTGCAAGCATTTGGTGAGATGAGGCCTCATTACGATGGCAGTTGGAATCACCTCTGTGTTCCAGTCAGAGCTGGAAAAGCACAATTTGGTTTCGGCGGAAGCTGTCATCCCGACCACAATAATACAATGGGCAAAGATAGGCATAATTCCGTCCAACGCGGTTTTTCCGAATCCAACAGGAAATTCCGACTACTCCGGTGTCGGAAGGGCCCGATGGAGACAGACAGCCGGGCAGAAGTGCACTCAGACTGCCCTCCCCATTACAATGCGCCTATCAGGCCTTCCGACCACGGTGGTTCAACCAGCTCGCCTGAGTTGGTGGAAACAGAAGCACAGAGAAAAGAAATTCAACTCAACAAACCCCGCCACATGCTTGGACGTCATAGATCCTGCCTTACAAGTCCTCCCACTGCTGTACCTGATCGGCTACTACCAAATAAGATGCCGCCGCAGACCGCACCCAAGGTAAGTCAAACACCTATCACTGCATGCATATCCCGCGGTCAAGTTCAGATCCTCACTTATACTGCACTCCGCAGGTCTGCATGTCCCAACATGACCCTGTCATCACTCGAGGACAACTTACCTGTTAACTTCAGACATCTTGGCATGTCCCACACTCCTGCTGGGCAGGAAGGGCCATTGTCACATCTGCAGCGGGGGCTCCATTTACTGTCCAGACTGCTACCATGTGGGCTGGCTGTGACGGTCACATAATAGCAGCAGTGCAGCAGTGGGCAAAGAGGCACATTTAGAGGCAGATGGCCTCAAACATTTCACTACTTACAAAGGGGCCAAAGTGTCATTCCACCACCCACGCATTAGCTGCCATAATGCTGACAGCAGAATGATCAAAGATAGGGGGCCAGAGCACAATTGGACACACTTACATTGCAAATGCACAAGACTTCCCATTGCCTGATTTGCCCAGCACAAAATCAACACATTTCACATATGCAACACTCATCTCAGTGCACTCAATAACACACACTCCTTGCACACACACACCCTCTCCTGTAATGACAACAGAACACACACATACACAGGTCTGTGGAAAGGGCCAATACACAAACATCACACCCTTCATCCTCTTCAAACTCATGACCTAATTACATCCCATTACATCCCACAGCAACCATATCTGGACATGAGGGTGCCTCACACCTATTACAGGTCATGGTTCTGCCACTAACAGCACTGTATGCGCACAAAGCAGTGTGCTCACACAACTATAACCAGGGACACACATTCCTGACCTCACCTTCAAGAACAACATCAGAAAGCATGCTAGCACAAGTATCACTCTCCATTATCCATGTGTCACTCCAAAAAGGCCCCTCATTGCACTCTCACACTCTCATCAGCAAACATTACCACAAACAGCAACAACATACCACATGACTATTGACCACATGCAAATCACAACCCACAGCAAATACCATTGACCCTGCATGGCACATCTAGAAGCACACTGCTTTCACAGCTGCTGACATTCACAGAACGTGTCCAAAACTGTATTCATGCCACACCATGATATGCAAATATGCACAGTAAACATGTCACTACATTGTGACACCAGTACAATATGGCAGAACATTGCCAGGGACACACCCTAAACCTAATTAGCTAACCACTAAAAGGCTTGCCTGGCCTCAAGGAAACTCAGAAAGAGTGAGCATTCTGACCCATGTCACATGCACTACAGTCTGTAGGGTTATGTCTAAACTCTGTATCAGCACATTACTAAACCTCATACCCATGTGTCACTCATAGGAACTTAACTCATGTGTCCACTAATTCACTGTGTACAACTTTTCCTGTCAGCCAGCATGACACACTCCTCTTACACATCTGGAACTGTCAACACACTCACAATACTCCTTACCCACACTTACCATCTCAGAACATAAGACACAACAAGAATGATGGCCACCATGTCATATCAGCTGCTACAAAAATGATGGTGTAACTCTCAAACTTTACCAACAACAACTCCTCTTGTCACCTCTATATGTGAAGTAATTTTGTCCATCAGACATCAAGATGCATTGCTATCACACAACGAGGAAGAGATGTCACAGGGAGGGACAAGAGCATCATCACATGAATACAGATGACACACATGAAACACAGAAACTCACATACATCAGACACATTGTAATGAGAGCACATAACTCCACCCTCTACATGCATGTCAATTAAACTCCTCAGGCTATCATAGGCAGAGATAGCATACAGTAAACATCTAATAAGGTGGGCACACAATATATAACTCCACCCCCCTAGAGGATCAAGACAATGTGAAAGGTCATGACTTTCTCATCCATGCCCCAAAGATTTCATCTGTGAGCCTGTATACAACATCTCAAATCCCATACCCCCACTTACATATGGGTTGTTCAATCTATGTCTACACCAATTACCATGGACAGGCTAACACTAACCAAGCAAACATCTGTGCCCAGCTCACAATCCCTTGCTGTTCAGTCTGCATTCAACAGTCCTTACTTACTGCACATCCTTACAAATGACAGAGCCTGCATCTCATGGCACAACCTCAAATGCATCTTCACATACGTCACATACTCATCTCCAACAAACATCAGGATGGGCAGCAGTAGCTCATCAAACACCTCTAAACTGCTGATGTCACCTACTGCTCTTCAACTCCAGCAACTACTTGTGCAAGGGATACGAGTAGAGAGCAGTGTTGCAAAGTGAATTGTAGACTGGATTGGCATTCACCGGAATGTAGTAGAGTAGAATGGCATATGGTGAAGTGGCAAACACTGGTGAGATGTACAATGGAATAGCGCAGAATGGAGTGTGCCACAGTAGACTGGCACACACTGCAGTAGTGTATAGTGGAGTTTCAAACAGTGGAGTGGCATACAGCGGAGTGGCACACAGTGGAATAGTGTAGTCGAGAAGCGTAGAGAGGAGTGTTATACAGGGGATTGGCGTAGAGTCTACAGGATATAGTGAAGTAGTGCACATTGGAGTTGTGTATAATGGATTTGTGTAGAGCATAGTGTCACACAGTGGTGTCAGGTACAGTGTAACAGCATACAGTGGAGTGCTGTATATTGGACTGGTGTACAAGGGTGGTGTGGAGTAGAAAATAATATAGAGGAGTGGATACAGTGGCATGGGACATGAATGTATGACATATTGCAGCAATGAAGAATATGTTGTGTAGAGTTAGCCAGTACAGTGAATTCACATGTACAAAGCAAAGGCTGAAAATTGTGATATCCACAAATCATTGTCTCACACATTTGATCAACACACTGTCCCTACTCCCACCTGATGTGGCCTACAAGTAGATGGTTTCCAGGACGTCACGGTCACAAGGACAAACTGCACATAGCACCTGCAGCAATGTCCCCATGTGCATACAACCTGTTGCATGTCATTGAGATTGGGACAACCTATGCCCTCACCAACTGGTATGTATATGTGGGAAATGTTGAAGGGCAAGTCATTAACATATATTCCTGCAACTGCATTTCTCATGGCAAGAATGATGCATTGGTGGGGAAGTTCACACATGGAAATGCACTCATGTGCCTGTGAAGTCATACATTTCTAAGACAACAGCACACCTACTCAGGTTTGTTTCTAAAAAATCTTATGAAGCACCCTGTCCACCCCACAAGTCAGACTGTAAAGCAAATTTGTTGATGTTGATGCAGTGGAAGCAAAGATGCCATGTGTACCATAGCACAGCCCAGTCAAGGCAAAGTATAGCCCAATTGTAGCCCATCACAGATAGGCATCATGTCTCCATTGACCCTCTGATTCAACAAACACATTACCTGTCTCACGCTCCGAGTACACCTGCAACTGCAAATACATTATATGCCACAGTGACAGTGGTACTACTATACTGTAACATGTCATCATATATGCATACATTGTCCTGCATCATTGGCAAGACCATGGCAAAGGTTCACAAGAAAATACAGCTTTAAACAATGCTATGAAATTGTTAAAAAGTGCCATACAACAAGGCCAATAGCCAGTCCAAATATTAGACAGCACGTGTGTGCCGCAAAACCTGCCATGCAGTTCACTGCCAGGGAAGCCTCTCCAGGATAGGGGCATCAAAGGCACTCCAGGCACCACTCAGGGAGGAGAGGATATGGGTGGGCAAGGGGAGGCTGGTGCAATCCTTAGCAGGACTGGACATGGGAGGGGGAGGGCTGGCTGGGGTAGTGGGAGGGCTGGACCTGGGAGAGGGAGGGCTGGCTGGGGTAATGGGAGGGCTGGCCTGGAATGAGGAGGGCTGATTAGGGTAGTGAGAGGGCTGGACCTGGGAGGGGGAGGGATGGCCTCTGTATGTGGAGGGCTAGGCTTCATCAATTTGGGTATCTTATAACCTCGAATGTGACTATGGGTGTTGGCTATGTTAGCCACCTTTTTGTCAGAAAGAGGGGGTGGGGGTCTTTTTTGGCTCTCTTGTATGATTTAAGTGTGGGATCGGGGTGGGTGGCTCTCTTACCCTTCCTCTCCTGTTGGGAAGGGACTTCATCAGCTGGTCTGATGGTGCCACCATTCTCAGGGAGGTGGCTGGAAGTAGAAGGGATTGGTGGTAGGCCAGCTCTCTTAGCTCTGGGAGAGGAGGTAGCAGTGGTAGGTTAGAGGTCCAGGGCACACAGGGTAAGTGTCTTCAAAGATGTGGTGATGGGTGGGGTTTTGGAGGGAGAGGAAACTGCGGTCTGAGATGTGGATGCATGTTTCTGCGTGGATGTCTCTGAGTGTCCTGGGATGGTGTTGTTGGTGTTGTGTCTTGTGTGCTGGGAGTGGGTGTTGTGCATGGTGTGGTGGGTGTAGTGTGTTTGCGTTTCTTGGAGTGGTGTTGATGTGTGCTGCATGTGGATTTCTGGGTGCCTGTGTGTTCAGGTTTGGGTGTACTCTGGTCAGGTGGTGGCATTGGAAGGGTGGAGGGGGAAGGGAAAGGAAATGGGATATCAGGCTGGTAGTTCTGGATGGCTGCTGTCAGTGTCGAGGCCAGAGACTGGATAGATCTCTGCAGGCCCGCCGTGTCTGAATAAATGCCCTCCAGGAACGCAACAACTTGGGAAAACCTGTTGCCATGATCCTTGAGGGCATTCAGGACTGCAGTCTGACCCGCAGAGACCTGCCACAGGATGACTATGACCTCCACACTGAGGGCAGCAGGGGAGACAGGGGCAGGGGCTGTGATGCCTGGGGGAAGGAGACTCTACCCTTCTTAGGGGAGCGTGCCTAGACAGCAGGGTGGGAGGCAGACGGGAGGGTGGACACAGAATATGGTTTGGCAGACGGAGATGTCAATTTTGTACTTCCTTGGTTTGCCACCACTATGGAGTCGCCGATAGAGTGTGACATTGTGGAGCTTGGTGTATCATCTCCTGTCTCCTCCAGGGCACTCCCATCACCCTTCGAGGCACTGGTCCCTTCTATGTCGCTCAACCCTCGGGGACCACTGAGGCTGGCTGCTTTCCCTACAGTGTCGGGACCCTCTCCTTCCCTGTCCTTGGTTGATGCTGTAACAGAAAGAGACATAGGTTCAACACAATGGCCTTGCTACAAATCTGAAAGCAAATATATATTCAACTGTACAGTAAATTAGTTGTACATGGATTGGCTGCATCAGCACAGCCTTTGGCATGAGAACAGGATGTACTGACACATGATATGTTATAAAGTCAACCTACATGATGTGTTGACAATGCCAAATCCCATTGCATATGCCAACACAATTATCTCACATCCTATTGTGTGTAGCAACACCTACATGCATCCTCTCAAACAAGCTACACAACCAATGGTGTAGTGTCCCTCTAACATTATGATGAAAGGCCTTATGCTCACACCACTGCACATACAAACTGAGACACGTAATCATGGAAAAATCTTACATGCATACAATAATGTCTCTTTGTACTGTAGAACACCTACTTGGGATAAGTGGCATCACAATCTAAAGGCATAATTGACATGGAAGTGGACATCACACCCATCTTAAACCCACAATTGTCAGGCTCACTGCTGTCCACTGCCAGATGATGCAGTTGACACATACACATCAGCGGACTTGCTACATGTCACAGGTAGTGTGGATAAAATTGTGCAAATCACCATGTAATTATGTAAACAAAGAACAAGGCACATTAGCCTGGATAGGGCAATCTCAGTCAAGGGCGTTGCATGTGAGCAGACCTCATCCACTGAACATGTGTCCATGTCAGGACAACCCTTAAAGGACAGTAGTCATCAGAGTGAGCCTCTCCGTGAAGATGAGAGTGGCCTCCACAAGGACAGGGAATGTGTGGTCCAAGCCCTTTTCTGGTGTATGTCATCTGTATGTTGTTCTGACTGCTGACACACAGGGCACATCAATGTTACAAGATGTCACTCCTTGATGTATGTCAGTAGCCACACCATGTCTACCCCTCCTCAAAGCATACACAGTAAGCTCTGCCACTCAGATTAACATTGGCTGACTTGATAGCAATTTACAGTACAATTATCTCAAACATACCACATTTCCATCCGTCCTGATCACATCCAACTATGTCAACCCTTATAGGTTAACACATTCACCCAAACCAGGCACACTGCTCCATTGCATCAACCTTACCCTGTCTGCCTATCACAAAGACATATTGCCATGTATGCAATTTAACATCACCTAATGTATATCGTTTTTTTCCCAATGTATGCCATCTGCGCATGTGTGCAGCTGCTGTGATTGTGCCAGGAAAACATCTATTGTGATCCTATGCTGCAGGTAGGCAAATTAAGATTCAACTGTGATGCTGTCATCTGTATCATTTGGCTGTACACAACACATAGGACAAGGGGATCTTCTGCAAACTCCTTGCACCCTGATTGCTTAATTGGCCATGCTGCAAGCCCCTGCCACACCTTCACATGAGTCACATTAGTCTGGGAGCCATACTGCACGCACAAGGATGACAAGTATCCAGTGCGAGACAAATCACACACTTCTTTTCATGTGTCTGAATGGGTCAGTTCAGACATTAATCTCCAGATGGGATCTGCAGCCATGGTAAGATTTGTTTGGGTGACACTGCCTAATGTAATGCTACATTAAGTGTAGACACTTGTATATACCAGGCACCTCCTGCCATTCCTACACAATCAAATTCCTACACATTGCATCACACATGAGACATCTCGAAGCTTCCTGGGGTGATGATGGCTGGGATAAAGGTAGCCAGTCATGCACAAAGTTACACTCAGCCCAATACTCATCCCCAACTAGCTGCTGTTGGGCTCTCAAATGGCCATCAAGCTCTGGCTGGGTCGCCGCCAGAATGCGGGCTATTAGGAGGGATCATGGACCGGCATACCAACCTGCCACTTTTGGGGGGCCCAACCCCAGCTGCATCTCAGCGACATTCTTGCACAGGAGGCAGATGTCATCCCACCTCTTGTAGCAGTGTGTACGGCGCCGGTTGGAGACCCCCAGGGTCCACACCTTCTGGGCGATGACCTTCCAGATGACCTTTCGCTGATGGACTTTGAGCTGTAGGCATGGAAGACATGTACAAACAGATTGTCACAGATAGATAGAAGACCTTTGTGTGCAATTTATGAAGCAACTTGACACCTACCACACACATTGATCCATGGACAGCATAGTCATGCAGACCATTTCACGCACTATGCTCTAACCGAGCTTAGTTATTACAATGGCAATCTGTGAGGATGAACCTACTACCTCGTCATTACATACACATACTAAGGCTGCCCAATTAGAACAGGGTGAGCAAGGACATCCTTTGCGGTTTGTGATGTGAGGGACCATTACAGACAGTACACTATTCAGAAAACCTCTAGGAAATACTCACTGTGTCCTACAGTACAAACACCTTTAAGGCCAGGACTCTTGCATTGCATCACATAGTACAGAAGGCACATGACACTCACTAAGGTGACAAGGTAAGACCTAACTTGTGTCTAAATAAGAGCTAGTAGTGTTTGTGACCAAATAGGAGTGTGCACTACTCAGATGGCAAACCTAGTCAGTTGTGATATGTGGACTTTCTACATTGTGCATTCACAGAACAGCCATTTTGTCAATTGTGACACTAAAACTGGGATGCCATCACAATTCTCACCTGAATGTTGAATGTGAATGTTGAGACATGGGTTACACATGTGATCCTCACCACAATATCCTACCAATTGTATGATTACATCTACACTGTATGTGTTTCAGATGTGTTCGGGGTGAGTTCAGATGAATCTATACAATACAAAAACAGGCCTTGATATAGTGGGCAGACAGCACTCATCTCCATTGTGTCCCTTTATACTAATTTACTGGACTTTTCTGTACCCTCTGCCCAATAGACATGTCTCTTCTCATTTATGTTGACATTGTAAGTGTGATAGAGATTTTAAAACACCTCCCAGAGAACAGGTTCACAAATTGAAAACTGGCCCAGTCATCAGTGTAACTGGACAACAGCCAAACCTCACTCTGTCTGATTCCTCATTGTATGCAGTCAGGGCTCATGGGAAGGAAGGCTCTACTTAACATTGCACCATAACTGTGTAGTCATTAAGCGAGTCAAAGTATCTAACCTTAATCAGAACCATGCAGAGAGCAAAATCTGAGGTAAAAGTGTCAAAGATAGCTACACTGATACCAATGGGGCCATCCTCTCCACAGACGTAAGTGTAACATATAGATTGTCATGTATGGGACATGTAGTGGTCCAACAATCAAGGCAACTACATTGGCTTGTACTCTAAGGCACATACTAGTGTACAGTTACATAAGCTAAGCAGTCACATGAATTCAAAATCTGTACATATACACTTACCGGTACCTCTGGTGAACCATTTAGTCACCCGTACTGGCCAAGGACCTTGTCCACCAGGAGATTCAGCTCCTCTGGGGTGAAGGGATGGGCCCTTACCTTCTCAGTACTGGCCATGAGTGCTCCAAGAGGTAACAAACAGCAGCAGGTGTTGGGGGGGGTATAGCAGGTAGCAGTGTCTGTAGGCAAGTGACAAGTATACCTAAATGCTACCTATCAATAGGTCACAAGGGTGGTGTCAGTGGTAGACCGACATTGACATTGGTCCGCGTCAGTCGCATTTTTCAATTGGGGCCAATGGCAGTGGCCACTGTGGCTGAGGACGCCAACTGCGAGTTTGAAATCCGCAAGTGGAGGCCACGATGACATGGCTCATTGGCTGCCATGTTATTATCATAGGCGGGCTCAGACTGCAGGGTCAGAATCTCTACAGAGCGTCACTTGCATTTTTCAATCAGGGCCAATTGCAGTGGCCGCCGTGGCTGAGCATGCCTACCGCGAGTTACAAATCCGCAAGCGGTGGCCGCGATGACAGAGTCCATTGGCTGCCATGTTATTTTTTCATGTGAGCTCAGACCACCGGGGTCAGAATCTCTTCACTGTGTCACTTCCAGTTTTCAATTGGGGCCAATGGCAGTGGCTGCCATGGCTGGCACCTACCACACAGGTCCCATCAGCTTGTGTTTGCGGTTCTTGCCTAAAAATTTCAGCATTGTGCTCCACAAAACATCAGGCAACAGTAGCACCTTGTAAGGGGACTCGGTAGTGTGACATTCATTTTTCTCAGCTTTCACATGAAATTGCTGTAACCAGAGGTTTTCCAGCATTGCTCTACCATGCCTCAAATGTCACTGTTATCAATGTGTGCATGGACACACTCACCAGTCGAGCTGTGTATCCTTGTTGTGACTGTGCCAGGGTGTGTAATACAGACTCCTCAGACAGTTATAGTGGACTCTGCACAACAGGGGTGTATATGATGTACACAGTGCTGTGACAGACTCATGTGTTCTCTAGATTTGAGGACAGGACAGACTATGAGGATGATGGTGTGCATCCTTTACATCAAGGTGTGGCAAGTTAAGAGTTAACAGGTATATCAATCTCCAGCCTAATGCTGTGTGGCACCTATGATGTGTTCACACCCCACATGGCTGAGTATCCCTGATTTTGCAATGGCCTAAATGTCTGTCACCTATACCACTACCCCCATACTAAATGATGACAATGTATGACTGCAGCTCCCACGTGCATGAAACTGATTCCACATGACAGTTCATCTTCTGTTGTTATGAGGCAACGTGTACTCTGTAACCAACATCTTTTCTTTTCCTGTTTCCACACATGTGTACCCTGGCAGAGGGGGGAGGAGACAAGCTCCCGTCTAATGGCCTTTTCCAGACCTGTTCACCATGGAGGAGCAAGACATCATTATAAAGTTCTGACTAAATCGGCTGACAATTTAGGAGCTATGTCGCCAGTTGGCGCCTCAGTTAAGGGCTCACAGAACCTTCGGGCTGGACTGTTACCATGAGGGGCAGGGTCAAGTCTGATTTGCATATGGCTGAGCCCAAACTGGGGTGACGTGGTGACCAAAAGAACAATGGATTAAACCCAGATCCTTGTGACTGGGGGTAAATGTTTGCATTGTTCAGCATTCTGTCCATCATTTGTTCCTTTTGCTTTTGTTGCGGTAAGTGGGAAGGGTATGCCAAGATGTGGGTTCCGTGTTCACTGCGCCACTGGATTCAAGCTAGCCTGGCTGATGAGGGGGGATGCCCCAAAACCAGTCCCAGGATGCTTGTTTCTGGTACAGTCCAGACCTGGCTTGGCAGTTCGGTCTGGATTGTTCCCATGAGGGGCAGGGTCAAGACTGATTTACATATTGTTGGGTCCAAACTGGGGTGGCGTGGTGAGTAAAAGAAGGATAGATTAAACCCAGATCCTTGTGACTGGGGGTGAATGTTTGCATTGTTCAGCATTCCGCCCATCATTTGTTCCTTTTGCTTATGTTGCCCTAAGTGGGAAGGGTATGCCCAGACGTGGGTCCCGTGCTCACTGTGCCACTAGATTCAAGCTAGCCTGGCTGATGTCAGGTGATGCCCCAAAACCGGTCCCATGATGCTTGTTTCTGGTCAGGGAGGACCTGGCTTGGCAGTTTGGGCTGGACTGTTACCATGAGGGGCAGGGTCAAGACTGAGTTGGCTGAGTCCAAACTGGGGTGGCGTGGTGAGCAAAAAAACAATGGATTAAACCCAGGTCCTTGTGACTGGTGGTGAATGTTTGCATTGTTCAACATTCCGTCCATCTTTTGTTCCTTTTGCTTTTGTTGCCCTAAGTGGGAAGGGTATGCCCAGACGTGGGTCCCTTGCTCACTACACCACTGCGTTCAAGCTAGCCTGGCTGATACCACCACCACTAATACAAGTACCTCCACCACCATGCGAGGCATCACCTACAGGTGATGCCTCGCAACCGGTCCCAGGATGCTGGTTTCTGGTCCAGGGAGGACCTGTCTTGGCAATTTGGTCAAGACTGTTCCCATGAGGGGCAGGGTCAAGACTGATTTGCATGTGGCTGAATCCAAACTGGGGTGGTGTGGTGAGCAAAAGAATGATGGATCAAACCCAGATCCTTGTGACTGGGGGTGAATGTTTGCATTGGTCAGCATTCCGTCCATCGTTTGTTCCTTTTGGTAGGATCCATCGATTGCACACACATTGCCCTTGCGCCACCTCAATCACATGAGCAAATATATAGGAACCGGAAACATTTATCATTCTATTGATGTTCAAGTGACATGCCTTGCAGATTTGACCATTTCACGTCTGTGCCAAATTCCCAGGATCTGCATATGACTCCTATGTCATGCGGAACTGCACTATACCTCAGTTGATGTCACATCTACAACCGGAGAGGGCCTGGCTTGTTGGTGAGTGTGATATGTCCATCTTTTGTGTGTGTGTGTGTGTGTATGATACATGCTGTCATCCTCATCAAAATTCAGAATCCTGATTGCACATCTGTGTGTCTCACAACTAGGTGACTCAGCGTATCCCAACCCGGCCTTGGTTGCCGACCCCGCTGAGAAATCCAACAACGCCAGGGGAAGCCTGCTTCAATGAGGCCCATCGGAGGACACATCGGGTAGTGGAGCTGGCTTTTGGGCTCCTGAAGGCCAGATTCTGCTGTTTGGACAAGACTGGGGGAGCCCTCCTCTACTCACTCAGGAAGGTATGTCAGATCACAGTCACATGCTGCATGCTCCAAAACCTTACATTTTGGAGGATGGAGACCAGCAGGAGCCCCCGGGTGAGAATCCTGACATGAACAGTGATGATGATAGTGGCAAAGAGGAAGGTCTTGACCTGTATCAACAGCTCATTAACAACTACTTTGCTTGAGTGTAAGTATGCAGTAAGATGACATGACTGTGACAGTTACATTTGCTGTGGTTGTGAAGCAGTGATGATGTGGTGGGTTGCTGACTGTTTGGTGTGCACAACTGTGGGGTACTTTCGCAGAGCTGTTATGGTGTAGCTATGAGTCATCTGATCTCATCCATGGACTGAGTACTCCAGGATTGGAGTGTTGATGTTGTGACATTAGCGAACAGCTCCATGAAATATCCTTGTTGTGTTGTTGTAGGTTCCTTCGCACTGTCATTTTCATTCTGACATGTCAGTGTATTGACATCATCTGCACTATGATGCTGTTCTGCCTGGCAAACTGGACATGAGGTTTTCCTGGGAATGTCTAACACTGACTCTGTGAATACAACTCAGGTTCATAAGCAACTTGCACAGCAATAGCATGGATATTTCAGGTACACCTTTGTATTTCTATTGTGTTGTTTGCTGGTGCATTGCCTATGTGTTCCATTGTGTTCTTCAACACATTGGGGCATATTCTCAAGGCGTTAGCAGCACTTTCCTGCCGCTAAAGCGGCGATATTTTTATCGCCTTATTCACAAGCTGTCGCTAACAGCTATTAGCGACAGCTTTCTGGCGATAGCAGCCGCTAATAACATCGCCAACGATGTTAGCGACAACTAACGCTAATCATATGCAATGTAGGCATTCCCGTGTTAAAACGCACGCTAACCCCACTTTGCGATATTCTCAACGATCGCCCGGACCGGTGATGCGCTAAAAAACCCCACGCTATGGCCCGTTAGCTGCTGGAACTTAAGACCAGAAAAAAGGAGGTCTTAAAAATGGTGATAAATAGCAGTACATAAGGGAGACTAACCCAGAGCCTCGTCTGAAGACCCACTGATGCCATGGAGGTACTAATCATGCAGCTTGGAGCACCAAGAAGGCCACAGCAACCACCGCCACTGCCACCTCCCACAGGACCACCACCGAGGCTGCGCCGAATAAGACAGCGGGTCCATCGCCGACGCCTCAGCCTCACAGACCTAACGCCAGAGGATGTCATTGCCCACTACAGGCTCAAAAGGACATTCATCCTCCGCATTCTGACCCAGATAGCCCACAGGCTGACGGCACCAACACAGCGGATAACCAACATCCCTCCGCAAACAAAGCTGCTTGTTGTGCTGCACATGTTGGCCTCAGGTACCTTCCAACCAACAACTGCCCGAGTTGGAGGAGTCTCACAGCCAGCCCTATCAAAGTTCCTCACAACTGTCTTGGATGCCATCATCAGCCTGATACCCCAGCACCTTCACTTCCCCAACACTGCGCAGGAACAGCTGGAGACCAAGCAAGGGTTCTACGCCATAGCTGGCTTCCCGCATGGGTTGGGGGCAATTGACTGCACACATGTCCTACTTGTGCCTCCTGCCGACACTGCACACATATACCGCAACAGAAAGCACACACATTCCATCAATGTGCAGGCAATAGTGGACCACCGGGGACTGTTCACCAATGTCGTAGCCAAGTTCCCAGGCAGTGTGCATGATTCCTACATCTTCCGCCAGTCCATCATCAACCAGCGTTTTCAGGATGGCACATATGGAAATGCACTGCTCGTTGGTAAGTACTAACTGAACAAACCATACACCTCAACTCCACAATCATGGAACTCACAACTGTGAGAATGCACACGTTCCAAACTCAAATACAACATGCCAATCAACATGCCCACCTACCAGACACCACAACACAAGTAACTGTGGTAACTGGGGCCAGCCATGTAGACAAACCATCCCCAAAGGCATAGCCCCTCTGCCACACAATTGCAAATGTGGTGAGAGGTGGGAACCAAGTATGTACGATGGAGGTACTCGACCTACGAAGAAAGAATGTACACAAGGCCGAGTGTGGCAGTGGTGTGCTGGACAGTCTTGAGTGTGCAGAGCACAGACATGTCCATGTGGGCATATAGTTTGTTTAGTTTGTCCAGCCTGATGGCAATGACAGCGTTGGTGACTGTCCTACATGACGGGGGTGGGAACCATGTGAAGGTAGCATGGAGATGCAGAGGCTGTCGAAGCAGCTGCAGGTCAATGCGTAGACCTGTTTGTACATGGAGAGGGAGGAGTGGAGTACGATGCCTAGGTACCTAGAGTTGTCGTGTGGGGGCTGCCGAAGGCAGTGGCCCACCAGGTTTTGCCACATGCTGATGTGGTGGTCACGAGGATGAGGGCTAATGTCTCCCCTTTGTAGAGCACCCCCCAGCTGTTGAACATCCATGTTGCAACTTGCTGCAATCCTCCCTGGAACCCCAGTCTGGTGTGTGTTTGCGCCTTGTTGAGGGAGAGTATGAGCTAGGTGTCCTTGTAGGTGGTGATGACCAATGGTTCCCTCCATGTAGCTCCAGTTCTACTCCAGGCATCTGCAGATGCATCTGTCGTCTTGGATGTTGTTGGTGACCGAGGTGACATTCATTTCATGCTGTATGTTGGAGTAGCATATTGGGGCAAGTGTGTATGCGCATTTGGAGATACATGTGTGGTAATTCCGACCAGTGCTGTTGGCGTTGCCTGCAGCAGTGTGTGTGTTGCTGTTGATGGTGGAGTGTACCAGAACCTCGGTGACTCAGCTCCAGTAACTCTGTGTGGCGCCGGCTGTGGGTTTGGGTGTCATGGGGTTTCACGACGAGGAAGTGTATGCTGAGCTGGTCACACCATGAGCGCTGAGTGGTGTTGATGAAGTGGACGCAGTTTCCACATATGAACATGGGGTCAAAGGTGTACCCTGCCTTGTGGCTCAGTGTTGAGAAGAGTTGGCTCAGTTCGATGTTAGCAAGCATCTGCCAGAGGGTAATGGATTTGGAGTTCCTGTGGTATGTGAGGTGGAGGCTCCGCTCATGGATGAGTACGTAGTCCATGGAGTAGATGACGTGGCGTGTGATGATGTTGACGGTGATTGCGAAGCATTCCTGCACTCTGTGGGCCCTGCAGGTGAGGATGCCACTGACTGTTGCTTTGTGGCAGGTCTGGATTGGAAACTGCAGGTGTTGGGCGGTGGGGAAGGTCTAGTGGCAGCGGCAGCAGCTGAACAGAATGTGAGCCGTGTCTGGTGTGGCCCATTGGCATCTAAACGTTCTCCTGGCATTGACTGTGAGGAGTGCGGATGAGTGGTAGCGCTAGATGTTAGGAGAGCCAGGGACCCTGCTGGTGTAGGTGTCAGGCATACGGACATGTGCAGACAGGCCTGACATTGGTGCACTGTTGGAGTGCTAGTGATGCAACCGCGCAGCGCACACAAGTAAATAGGCTCGGGGGGAGGGACAAGCAGCTGTGAGGCAATGTCATTCGCATTGATGCTGGTCATTTTGTCAGAAGTTACACATGGCAAACATTAATCCCAAAGTAGCACCAATCACACACCACAACACTATTAACACTGCCCACACAGCATGCATAACTAATAATGGACACATCTCGCCATTACATGTTACAGCTGATCAAGGATATGCACTCACCCCATGGATGATCACATCCCTCCGAGCCACCAACACCCAGGCCCAGAGGCAGTATAATTTGGCTCTTGGACGCACCAGGGGCATTGTGGAACGCACACTGGGCGTGCTAAAGTCACGTTTCCGGTGCCTTGACATCACAGGTGGAAGACTGCTGTACAGCCCAGAAATAGTGTGCAAGATTATCATAGCATGTTGTGTATTGCACAATATATGTGTACGCACCAATGCCCCATGGATCCAAGTGCCAGATGCACCGGACGATGCTCAGGATGATGGGGAAGCTGAGGCAGGTGGAGCACACCCCATAGCTTCTGCAGCTGGAACAGCCCGAAGGAACAGAATCATAAACAATTTCTTCACCTGAGCACGTCACATCGTGACTGTCCTTAGCAATCCTATATCAGTTCAAAATGCCCCCAAGCACAGTATATGTAAACAAAAAACACTACACACATACCCTGTATGCATGTTTCTCCTCCGCATGAGTACATCACCCTGACAAGTGTAAGTGTAACATTAAGTGGTAACAATATCACAATTTTAAACTGATGGTGGATATGTCACCTCCGAACAGAGATGCTGTTTAGGGTGACATTTGTTCTAAACTAGACATGTTAGGGTGTAAAATGTGGTACGAAATTCTACTGTTCAGCGTGTCATATGTGGATAAAAATGACATATAGGGTGTCGACAGTGGTAAACTATGAATATCAGGGTGTCATTTGGGGACAAATATGAAATTAAGGGTGTCATTTGGGAACAAATACGAAATTAAGGATGTCATTTGGGTTCAATTATTAAATTAAGGGTGTCATTTGGGGTCAATTATGAAATTAAGGGTGTCATTTGGGATCAATTATGAAATTAAGGGTGTTATTTGGGGTCAATTATGAAATTAAGGGTGTCATTTGGGGACAAATATGAAATTAACGGTGTCATTTGGGAACAAATATGAAATTAAGGATGTCATTTGGGGTCAATTATGAAATTGAGGGTGTCATTTGGGGTCAATTATGAAATTAAGGGTGTCATTTGGGGTCAATTATGAAATTAAGGGTGTCATTTGGGGTCAATTATGAAATTGAGGGTGTCATTTGGGGTCAATTATGAAATTAAGGGTGTCATTTGGGGTCAAATCAAGCTTTTCATGGGGTTCCTTGGGACAAGAAATGAAATTTCATCTAAGACTGTTCATCTGTGTAAGAACTTGCACTTAGCGTGAAAAATGCCCGCATTTCCGAAAATGCGATGTATTTTTCATACTAGCGATGGAAAATACATTGCTAAACACATTGAACTATACGAAATGTTACCCCAAAGCCTTTTTGCGTGCAGATTTTCATCGCTACCTCAAAAAACGGCCCGCAAACACACAGGAAGTGATGTCTGCATGCTTCCTGTTTACTGGAGGAGTGCTGTGCACTTTCACTTTCTCTTTTGAGCACATTGCTGTTGATTGTGGAGAGTGCTGGAGGTGTTTGGTGGTGTGTGCTGCAGATTGTTGAATCGGAGAGTGTTGCTGTGTCCTGTGTCCTGTCGGTAGTGTCCCTGTGAAGTGTGGTGTACCTGTTTTTACGTGTTTAATTGTCTCTTGTCCTCAATCTTGTTGGTGTTTGTCTTGGGGTAGTTAACTTATTGGGTAGTTGTTGGGTCTGTTATATTGGGTTTTGATTTGTGGCAGTGGGTTTAGGTGTGTGCAGGGAGATGGTGGGTGTGGGCAGGGAGGGCAGGATGTCCGAGGGGGCATTGGGGGGCTACTTCTGGTTTATTAATTTCTACCTGCCCGGGATGGTGGAGATGGGAGGCCGTATCCTCTCCGGATATGACGTCAAGGTGCGGAAGGTCAGGTGGGAGCAAGTGCGGGCGCAGATGCTGCTTGTCTTTGGAGTGGACCGGATTGTGTGCCAATGGAAGCACCGCTGGCAGGATTGCCTGGCCCATGGGCGTGACCTGCTGGACCACTTGGGAATCATTGTTGGCCTACAGTGTGGTAAGTTGAAACTCCAAATTTAATTATGAACACTGTAATGTAAAGCCAGAATTTACGTGTGTGACACACTGGTGTCCAAGTGCTAAAATGTGGCAGAGTGAGGCGGAAGACATCATGCGTTCACGCCTAACGTTGGCACATCAGAAACACAGCACTGCATCATATTGACAAGCATAGGGTGCAGGTTGGTGTTATCCACTGCGCTGGCGCAACACTTAGCACTGTAGTGACAAGGCTGGCACCATTGTGCAATACTGCGTGCAGGACAAAGATTGTTTGTGCACAGGAAGGGTGACTGTACCTGAACAATCCAAGGCATAGTTTCTGGGACCTGTGTGCTGCACAAAAGGAAGTGTACAAATGCTGTGCACATGAATATTTGTACGTTTGCTATGCTTCTGTTGTACATATGCCCCGTGTGACAATCTTTGAAACATGTACAATAGCTCATAGATAATAGGACATCCCCAGAGTGTCATACACCACCAGCACCTGTGAAACAGCCTTGTGCGATCGGCAGCGATGCAATCGTACACAGAGCATGTATAACATCATGTTGCGTGTAGAAATGGGGCCTTGTGAATGTGTCACACAACTAGAATGCGCAAGTTTGCTAGCATTGTCGTCTTGTCTGGCCCAACTCAGCATTCACAGGTCTTGTGTGAATGGCAGGCAAAGTAGACCCAATCATTTAGCAAACATGTTACGCTACAGTACAGTTACGGAGCATTGTCTGTAATGGTGATGATATGTAAGAAGAATATGACACGTGTGATTTCACGTCTGATACCAACACATATTGGGTTGTATGTCTCACAGCTGGACGACCTCTCATCACGCAGGGGGACATCGACAAGTTCAAGGACCCACACCCCACTGGTGAGTTTGGGCATCATATATTGGCATAGTGCGGTGTCATGAATGGCTGGCTAAAACAAGTGATGGCGTAGTATGCAGTATGGGTGTGTATCACATGTACCTTGCCTACAGTGTGATGATGTTTTGTTGAAGTCATAAGTGTGTATGAATCAGTAGGTTAAGGTGGACCTCTCATTTGTCTTCCAGTTGTAACTTTGCACATCCCCAGTCAGTGATACACATGTAAATTAGGTCTATGGGTTCTGTCACTACAGCACATGCATGTGGATGACAGAGCGCACTGATAGGATAGGAGACATGTAAGTGGTGTAGCTGATGAGTATCAGCAGACATGGAATGCATGTTCATCCTTGACTGAGATGACTTTGCAAGTGTGACCGATCATGCACAAGGAGGCTGTGGTTTTCAGGCTGTGCGTGCTCAGACACTGGTCGCCAAAGTTATTTCGCAGGTATGCTGCATACCAGCTTCACAGAAGTACCAGTGCATAGTTCTGAGCCAAGCATATCAATGGCATGTTCCACAAACAACTAGCAAAGATGGCCCAAAGAATCACATAGGCATGTTTGGCCACTTCAATGGTGTTGTCATGCATCCAAAATGCACAAAATGGAATGTAGAGCAAGAGACCTTACTCTATATCCTGAGGGCCGAGAGGAACTCTCAAGAGGGAGTACGCCCTCCTATGTAAAAACACCTAACCACTATAAGTACTCCTCTGGAACGTAAACCGTATCTGCGATTTACTTCAGATAGACCCTGTTACATCAATCATGGGGAGTCCCTATGTGAAGCTGTGGGCGGTAACCCACTGTGAAGTGGGGAGGGAAATCAATCCCTTTGATTTATTTACCCTCACACACCATGGTGGTGTCATGCTTCATCATCCGGTCACCCTGACGCCTAAAAGTCGGGGTGGGCTCGACCACATTTCAGGGAGCACTTAGTGAAAAGATTGGTCAGGGGGAGATAAAGATTAAAAATCCACGGGCAGATCCCAGTTTCCCTTTATTCTTGGATCTGTACGGGATATTAAAAAGGAATTGCTAGGGTCAATCAGGGAATTATGGTCCTAAGACCCTAGTGCCAACATGTTTCAGTCCGTTAGTGCCCCAGTAAGGTCCTGGACTTTCTTCAGGGCAAAGGAAAATCCTCACTGAACCACAAAGAAACAAATATGGGAATATCCCTATACTGTTATTAAAAAGGGCAGATAGCTGCTCCTTTACCCGACACGTCTATTTTAGGATGTCAGTTGCTCCATCTGTAAGAGAAGAAAAAATAAAACAAAATATAGTGTATCATGGATGACACAAACTGTAAAGTTTTTACTTCCCATATGTGATGTGCCTCATGAGATACCTGTGGAATTACAGGCAGGTGGGTCACAGAAACATATCATCCAACTTACCCATTCGGTGTGTGTGGGATACTGTTGTTCAAGTTATAACACACTTCTCTAGGTGGCTACAGCTAGTGATGTGGCGACAACTGTTGTATACTATCCGTATCCACCTTATAGTGAACAAACAATCATTGTGAAACACTGCGTGTCATTCGCCTCAAACTGCAGATTTTCGCTATCACTCGTTGTGTTTACGCATACATTCATTCCATCCACCTCGACATCTTACCCCATTATGAGAGGAGGCGGGTCTCACGGGACACCACACTCGGATAGGGGTAGCTCTGTAGTCACACACTGTCGTTAGGTGTTTGGAAATGGCCCAACAAGATGAGACAATATGTACAGAGGAAACAAAATGAAAAACAGGCCACCGGAAAGATTACTGTCATTGAATAGTCCCCACAGATCAGAGCATTACTGAAATGTACCTGCTGTCGGATGTAAATGGCCACGCTACTTATGGCATCAAGAGTCCTGCCCCGCCGGACAACCTAATAGTTGTGAGTCCCCATGCTTTTCGCAACTGTGAAGCTGGGAAGGGACGTATTTAAAGGTCCATTTTGGCATGCAGTCAGCCGGTGGAGACCCAGCCCACTCGAATGTAACGTCGCTGCCCCAATGCATATACTAGATGCATTACGTACTGCGCGACCCGAGGTTGTATTGGGAAAAGTAGTTCGCGCTTGCAATTGTGTAAATATTCAACTGGAAATACCGGAGTGGACGGAAACAGAGAAACACCCTGTAGGGGTTGTCTAGTGCTTTTATACGGACTCAGCATTTCAAATAGTTTAAAAATTGTGCACATAAACTTTGATGTACGTCAATTTTGATTAATTTAGAGATACTGTGATTGTTGCCATTATCACTGCAGCGAGGATACTTAAAGCAATGGACTATGGGACCTGTAGTTCCGCACAGTGTATGTTAATCCATTCGTTTTGACATACTCTAATTGTCAATAATTTGAAATATGGGTGAAAAGGGGAATTATCTGCAACACTCATGCTTTTGGGGAAAAAACTTAAAAGAAAGAACTTTTTGGCCGTTATATGTTGAGTGCTGATAGATCACGTTATATACATTTCTCAGGGTTATAAAAAGAGGTGGTAGTATATGTGATGCTCTCTAATCATAATGATAAAACCTTATGTCACTGTGATGTTTTGCACTCTATAATTTGTTGGTTACGTCAAGAAATACACAGTTTTGGAAGTCTGAATAGACAGATTACAAGAGAGCGATTGCCCAACTTAGGATGTTTATAATCAAATTCTGTTAAGTTGATTCCAAGGTATGGAATCATTCAACCCAACTATGTGAGGTTTCAGTCGGTAAACCCACCTTTGCTCTCGTTCTAGTAATCTTTTTGTGAGGTCACCCATACCCTTCACCTTCTCAATCACTGTCCATTTTATGTCATTGTCCGTAAGTTTTTTTTCCAGATAGTGAGCTGTCAGTTTGGTGGCAGAAATGGATCTCCTTACTGTGCTTCTGTGCTCACTTATGCGCACTTTGACTTTTCTTCCCGTCCTGCCAATATACATGAGCTGACACGGGCATTTAATCATGTAAATCACGTTATCGCTATTACAATTAGTGTGTGATCATTGTTCCCATTTGTGGTGCATCCCCAAATCTATCTCTTTAGTGTGTTCAGTCAGGGGGCATGCCACACATGAACCACACGGGTAATGCCCCGTAACTGGAGGATTGTTCCATAATGTGAGTTGGTGAGGGGTTTTTGTTTTCTGTGTATTGGTATGTATCAATGTGTCTTTTAGACTTTTATTCCTCCTAAATGAGAACATTGGCTTTGCGAAAGTTAATTTGTTAGATGTTAGCACTGACCATTTCTTATTAATGATTTTTTTGATCTCGTTTAATGAGGAATTGTATGTGGTGACACATATAAGTGTGTCCTTCTCTTCTTTGGGATGGAAATCAAGAAGTGCCTCTCGTGGTGTATTACGTGATCTTTTCTTGGCTTTTTCAATTATCTTTTTTGGATAGGCCCTCTGTTCTAGTTTTTTGGCCAGGATTTCTGCTTCTTGTTTGTAGTCTTTCAAATCAGCACAATTTCAATGTATCCAGAGAAATTGACCAACTGGTAAATTCTCTCTGAGTGCGCGAGGATGAGCGCTGTCGAAATGTAAAAGACTGTTCTTGTCTGTTGGTTTTGTATACAGAGAACTAAAAAGTCTTCCACCTTTCGCGTTGAGTTTTACATCAAGGAATGTGACCTGCTCATTGTTGGAGCTCATGGTGAACCGTAAATGTGGGTTTAACTGGTTAATCCATCCAAAATTCCCCTTTTCACCCATATTTCAAATTATTGACAATTAGAGTATGTCAAAACGAATGGATTAACATACACTGTGCGGAACTACAGGTCCCATGGTCCATTGCTTTAAGTTTCCTCGCTGCGGTGATAATGGCAAAAATCACAGTATCTCTAAATTAATCAGAATTGACGTACATCAAAGTTTATGTGCACAATTTTTAAACTATTTGAAATGCTGAGTCCGGATAAAAGCACTAGACAACCCCTACAGGGTGTTTCTATGCTTCCGTCCACTCCGGTATTTCCAGTTGAATATTTACACAATTGCAAGCGCGAACTACTTTTCCCAATACAACCTTGGGTTGCGCAGTACGTGACGCGTCTAGTATACGCGTTGGGGCAGCGACGTTACATTCGAGTGGGCTGGGTCTCCACCGGCTCACTGTGCGCCAAAATGGACCTTTAAATACGTCCCTTCCCAGCTTCACAGTTGCGAAAAGCCTGGGGACTCACAACTATTAGGTTGTCCGGCGGGGCAGGACCTTTGATGCCGTAAGTAGAGTGGCCATTTACATCCGACAGCAGGTACATGTCAGTAATGCTCTGATCTGTGGGGACTATTCAATGACAGTAATCTTTCCAGTGGCCTGATTTTCATTTTGTTTCCTCTGTACATATTGTCTCATCTTGTTGGGCCATTTCAAAACACCTAACGACAGTGTGTGACTACAGAGCTACCACTATCCGAGTGTGGTCTCCCGTAAGACACGCCTCCTCTCATAATGGGGTAGAATGTGGAGGTGGATGGAATGAATGTATGCGTAAACACAACGAGTGATAGCGAAAATCTGCAGTTTGAGGCGAATGACACACAGTGTTTCACAATGATTGTTTGTTCACTATAAGGTGGATACGGATAGTATATGACAGTTGTCGCCACATCACTTGCTGTAGCCACCTAGAGAAGTGTGTTATAACTTGAACAACAGTATCCTACACACACTGAATGGGTATGTTGGATGATATGTTTCTGTGACCCACCTGCCTGAATACCACAGGTATCTCATGAGGCACATCACATATGGGAAGTAAAAACTTTACAGTTTGCGTCATCCATGACACACTATATTTTGTTTTATTTTTTCTTCTCTTACAGATGGAGCAACTGACATCCTAAAATAGACGTGTCGGGTAAAGGAGCAGCTATCTGCCCTTTTTAATAACAGTATAGGGATATTCCCATATTTGTTTCTTTGTGGTTCAGTAAGGATTTTCCTTTGCCCTGAAGAAAGTCCAGCACCTTACTGGGGCACTAATGGACTGAAACATGTTGGCACTAGGGTGTTAGGACCATAATTCCCTGATTGACCCTAGCAATTCCTTTTTAATATCCTGTACAGATCCAAGAATAAAGGGAAACTGGGATCTGCCCGTGGATTTTTAACCTCTATCTCCCCCTGACCAATCTTTTCACTAAGTGCTCCCTGAAATATGGTCGAGCCCACCCTGACTTTTAGGCGTCAGGGTGACCCGATGATGAAGCATGACACCACCAGGGTGTGTGAGAGTAAATAAATCAAAGGGATTGATTTCCCTCCCCACTTCACAGTGGGTTACCGCCCACAGCTTCACATAGGGACTCCCCATGATTGATGTAACAGGGTCTTTCTGAAGTAAATCGCAGATACGGTTTACGTTCCAGAGGAGTACTTATAGTGGTTAAGAGTTGTCATGCTTCCTCCTTGGGGTAATTCCCTGCTCGACTCTGGCTCAGGCGAATGAGCCCCTCTGTACAATTTGGTGACATCACTCCACATGCATTTACCACTCATGCTTTAGTCCTGCAATTATTGCTGTGCCATATATTTAACAATGCAGGCCTCTACAACGCTCTCTGTGAGAATGCATTGCCCATTATAACACATTAACCATTATGACTCCAGGTTGACGTTACAATGGGGAATGCCTTGTAACAGTTTACGTTGTGACGGACTGCGTAGTGAAATTTACTACAGAGTGATAATAGTGGATCCAAGACATGCATGATTGACAATTCATATGAAATGATGTTTCCCCCTCTGGGCAGCAACGCATCACCTATTGTGAAGTAGTGGTGGAGAGAGGCCCAGCACCTCATGTACAAGTCAGTGTTCAGCCACCTGATGTGTTTCCATGTGTGCTGCATGATGCAGCACAGATGAAAGTGTGAGTGGGGCTGTCCCAGTATTGCTCCTGTGCCGGTAGGGTAACCTTCCTACACATTAACAACCCCCCCTGCACACAGACACCCTTGCACTCTTGTACAAGCGTGCCTGTGTTTGCGCAGACTTGATGCACTGCACACAGTCGCTGGGGGACACGCAGGGCTGCACATGAGCATCATACATATGATGCTGCACTGTGTTGCAGGAGAGGATGAGGGTGGCGCTACACACGGAGGCAGAATGCCTCCCTCCTCCGATTCCTTGTACATGTCACCCTCAGTCAGGGTATGTCACAGTACCATCATTTTACACTGACAGTCTCATTTGGTTGTGACTGTATATGTCCCATGCCATGCATTGGCATGTCAGTCTCCCCAGTATGTAGTCACTGATCGTGGATTCAACATTTTGTTATGCAGGTCACTCTCTGAATACACATAGTTAGGCCAGAGTGTAGGCTCCCATTTTAAGTGATCTTGTATGCCATATTTGAATGGAGAACATTGACATAGTCCAAAGTACTCACAATTTTCCATTGTTCATATTTTACAGACAACATGACGCCAGAGGAGTCCCACGCCTTCCAGGTGAGGAAGGACTGGTACCTCCACATAAAGAAGGTCGCTAAAGGGTACCGCAACATGGAACGGAGGTATCAGGAAGACAAGGAAGCTGGCATTTGGAAGTCGGTGCCCGAGGTAGCAACACGTGGGAGAAAAAGTGGCACACAGGCCATCCCAGGACCCTCTGGCATCAGTGGTGGGTCCCAGCGTGGACAGGCAGTGTCCCATCCCCCTACAACCTCACACACACAGGGGACAATGCCACCTGCACCTGCCGATCAGGTTGTGACTTTCACTTTGCGGGACAGGAGGACTCTGATGCACAACAATGTGATGCTGGCAGAGATTAGGAGGTAGATGTCCGAGCAGACCAGTCTCATGGAGGACATGAGGAAAGCCCTGGGACTACCATGATGCCTGCCCATGTAGAGCCCCATCCCCCTCTTCTCCCTTCCCCCAATGTTTAATATAGTATTTTAGGTAGTGTTAGGTAAGTATTTTAAATGTTAGGTAGGGTAGTTTTAGTGTAGACATAGGTAGTGTTAGATTTTAAGGTAGTTTTAGATTATTATTATTATATAGTATTTGGGGATAAGTTTCCTTTTCCTTTGGGTGGGGGGTTGATGTCTTTGTTGTTTATAAAAATCGGGGGAAAAAATACAAAAAAATATATCTTTGTGTAGGTTAAGTGTGTAGTTAGTTTGTGTATAGCTTAGATGTCTTTGTCCTGTCTCATGATGTGCCTTAAGGGTGGGAGGGGGGTTGATGTATTAGATATGTTGTGGCGTGTTTAGGATTAGTTAGGGTAGAGAGTTCAGGTACTTTTTCACTTTATTCTAGTTAGTTTAGTTTAGATTAGTAGTAGTAATGATTATTGGTAGTTTAGGAAAGATACATTTTGTAATTCTATAATAAATGGTTACTAGTTTTGATTTCTGCTTGCACTTATGTCAGGGGTGATGTGGTGGAGTGTGGCTTTTCACCTTGTGTGCAACTCCATTGAATGTGTAAGTGTGGTCATGACATGTTACTTAGCAGGATGGATTGTGTCAGGATACCTTAGATGTGAGCACAGTAAATTTGCATGGATAACAGGGTGGCAAGTAGGATTTACAGCCTAGTCTAGGGGCAGTCGTTTGTGAAGTTATACATCTTAAGTGTGACTCACGGAGTTGGACAGCACATTGTTGCACATTTACAACACAACGTAGGGACATGGCATTGAGAGGATATTGTAGTAGCTACTGTTATCCATCATGGAGATGGATGTATGCGCCGGGTACCACAGATTGCGTCATAGCCCTGCATCTCACATGCGCCTGGCACTGAGTCCATCTATATTGCACAGACCTTGTCACACTTGCTGCGTAGTGCAAGTGTGTCAGATTCATTTGAATTATATGTTTCTGTGCATGGAGGCTGAACCTCCGGGCCATGCGAGTAGTAGTCTTTCTGTGGGTGCATTGTGAACTGCATATGGCAGAACAGTGGGCCTAATTCACATGAGTCATCTGAGAGTAAGTCATGCATTTACGTTTTCCGGTATTCACAACTGGCATTTAGGAGAAGTACAGTTAGATGTACTGACTTCACTTCTCCTAAATGCCTTTTGTGAATCACTAAATTTGGAAAGTCATGGTTTTGTCACCTTTAACGTTTTTGTGCGTGCACACAGTTCTGCTGCACACAAGAGGTGAAATGTTGCATTGCTCCCTGCAGTGCCAGTGTCATAGCCACTTCTCCCAGCTGTTACCTTTTGGCATTGGCTTATAGTGATGCCACCCTTGAAATGGTGGCACTGCTTCTGACTATATGCTCAGTGCAGTGCACCACACATCCCTTGTCACATTGCCCTAGCCGCTCACAGTGGTCACAGCATGTGAGGGTTCCAAAGTCAGTAAGCATTGTTCGTCCACAGGAAGGGGCTGACTGATGCCTTACACTTTGAGATGAGTCCCTATTGGCAACTCTACTTCACTGAGGCAGACATTGTGGTTCAATTTGTGGCTGTTAGACATGTGCCCTTACGTATCTTCATCAATGTGTATATACTGTGCACCATCTTGGGATGTGACATGCAATGTGCACCATCACAACAGGCTTCGTCCACCCTGTAGAGTGTGAGTAGATATGCCAAGAGATATTCTTTTTGCAATTGTAAAGGGGGACACTACTTGTGGCCTGCAACAGACTTTGACTTTTTTACACACATTCCTTTTTCCTTCATGGATGTGGGGCTAAGTTGGGATATTGCTAGATTGTTGTATTGGAGCAATGGGGGCACAGCTGGTTCACACATACCCGGTCATCTCACTGCCTATCTGGATCACAGTAAAACATGTACATTTGTATTATTTCCCTGGGTGTACCTTTTTGGTGGATTCACTGCTCCGACATTTCAACAGACTGCTATACGGGATTGGTCATGGACAACAGACATCTGTGTGACTTCAAAATATTTATTCACATGTCCGCTGACATAGTTGGAGACTGGACCAGTACTTGGCCATGCAATCCCCATATTACATTGATGCCCAGTGGAGGGCCAGACAGAGTCCTTTAGGGTTGACAAGTGCAGAGGATGAGGGAGAGTTCAGTCAGCAGTCTGATTGCTGTGTTATTGGTAACCAGACAAAATATGGCAGTCCATGTCCAGGTCCAAGGTGAGTGTCACAGAGTGTATCGGGGGACAGTGGAAGGTGATATTCCGGGGCATGATGCTGAGCCCAGAACCAAGTAGAAACAGGCCATTTGGCATAGATGAATGCTACTGCTTCCTCCTCTGCAATAAGGCAGAATCATCCACATCTTCGTCCTCTGATGTGTCATGTGCCTCACATGTGGGTGGTGGTAGATTGGCTGCAGCACCGTGAGGCACTGACACATCAGGGGGCGGAGATGTGGATGTAGAAGCAGCAGCAGCAGCAGTATTCATCTGCGCCAGACCTTTCTGCAGCAATGCAGTGATGATAATCTGCAGGGCATGGAAGATTCTAGCTACATCTCGCTGGTGTGCAGCCGTGGCAGCCATTTGTTCCGCCTGCATCCGCTCCATGTTCTCCATTATCCTCCGCATGTGGCCCAACTCCTGGCTGCCATCGCTGGAGCCACTCTGACTGGACAATTGCTCCTGTGTCTGAGTCATGACTCCAGCGATGTCAGCCATGGAGTGTTGGAGAGCATTGAGCGGACTGTGGGTGTCCGTGATGTTTTGTAGGTGGTCCCGGATGGAACTCAGACACCCACATACGGAATCAACTTTGGCCGCCAGGCTGTCAAACCCCACCTGCACCTGATGAGCCATCTCCTGCTGGACCTCTAACACACAGCGTTGGAATGCCAGGTGTGGGTCCAGGAGGCCCTGGGAGACAGCCGTGGTGGTAGGTGCTTGCTGCTGTGTGGTTTGTGCAGGGGGTGGGGTTTGCACGATGCAGCTGGGTTACCCTGCTCCTGGAGATGGGGTGCTGATGGAGTCTAGCAGCTGTTGGAGGGTGTCCGTGTTGATGGTGGCGAATTCCTCCTCTTCATCAGTGAAGAGTGGGTGAGGCTGCTGTTCAGGAGGTGATGTTTCTCCCTCTGCAATGTAAAGGGGATATGCAGTTTAACCTTGTGTTTCATGTATGATCATGCATTGGATGAGTTTACAAGCAGACTGCATGACAATGTACATTGTGACTGTTTGGGAGGGGCTGCCTATTCTATTTCTACTACATCACAGATATGAGGTTGTACTTGTACATTGTAATCTCACAGTTTACAGCTATGACAAATGTGATTGGCTAGTTTATACACACATGCGGCACCAGTTGTGTCCTCTGTTCAGTTGTGAAGGTGATGCAGTTTGTCCCACATTGTAGTCAATGTTGATGAGCTCCGATTTTTATGTGTGTGCGCTGCATTGTGGGATACTCGACCATGCAGCTTTGGTTTTGATGCCTCTTATCCCTTTCAGGCAGTGAGCCTTCACTTCTGTGCATTTACAATGCTGAGATGTTGCAAGCTGGGGTAAATATGTGTCTTGGTCAGAGTTGGGACACTTGTGCATATTTTTTCAGCAGATGTCTTGTTTACGTCAGGGGTTGTATGTACACGAGGATGTGCCACTTGCCTTGTCAGTGTGGCTCAAAGACCCGCACCTTTGCTGTGTACTGCACATGTGCATGTGTTTGTTGCGAGATTAGTTATGTGTGAGGAGGGCCCCCTTTAGGCACATTGGAAACTAAGGCCTACTTGCTGTTTCAATGTCTGCTGCACTATGCTGTTCCACTGTGCATCCAGGTAGCTTTGTCTATTGTGATTTGTCTTGTGTGCATGTCGTCAGTCATGATTTGTCTTGCATGCATTGCTTACTGCCCTCCTGTTGGCTTACCCGTTGTGAGTATGGTGCTGCGTGAGTTTCTTTTGTTGTTGCTGGCTAGACAGACAGTGTCAACACCCATTACCCTCAGCGTTGACCCCACGTGTGGTGTGTAAGTGTTCCTGGATTAGATGGATGTGGATTTCCTAATGCGTATTGGTGGTGCTCAGGCCTTGTCACCGCCAACCTCACAACAGATGCAAATGGCAGGGTGATGTGTGTTTGTGTATGTGCCACGCAGCTGTTCACATGGATGATACATGCTGTCCTGACGAATATTCAATGCATGGCTTTGCTTGTGGGTGATAAGAACCATGACTGCATATTTGTTCACTGACACAGTTGACTTACCAAACAGATATGTTTACATGCACATAATGGTGTAATGGGCAACTCACACCAGGACTGATGTAGAATGGTGTTTTCTGTATGGCAGATGTATACACTTGAGAGTGGAGGTGTTCAAATCGACCTAAGGGGTGAGTGTGCCATTTGGCTAGTTGTCATTCTTTGTTGCAACTTTGCTATCCTTGCTTGTTGTCATACTTTGGTTGTCTTACTTCTTTACAGGGACATTGTAGTTCTGTGAGTCTGGCACACAGACAAGTCATGCTGTGCAGATTTGGTTATCACATTCCTGTTATGCATTGTCCCCGCACTGTGATGTTGTAGGCATAGCCCCCCTGCTCATTGTATTACATCTAGCCACGGGAAAAGGGGGTTCACTTAATGAGTGAAACACATCCCTGTCTTGAGAAAAGAAAATTCTTTTCTTGAGTCCTCTCACTCACCAAAGGGTTGCCCCTAGGTGACATGCTTCATCATTGGGGCCATCCCAAACATCTACTGTCTGGGGCGTGCTGCGACTTGCGGATTTAGGTAGGAGCACTTTTTTGTTGAAATATGTGTAGTGCAGTGTAGGGGGAGTGGTGCAAGTGACGTTAAAAGTTACCTAGCTAGTGAGCTAATACTTTATTCTTGCTCCTAGTTGGTAAGGATTAAAAAGGGGGTTAATAATAGGGAAAAAGTAACTGTCATGTGATTCAGTCCCTAATATTTTGTCGACATGTTTCGAGGTGTCCCCTAAACCTCTTCTTCAGGACCACATGGGGACCAGCCCCATGTGTACCACTCCGTGACAAACCTATAATAAAGAATACTGTAATACAATCATAACAGATGCACACCTAATATGTGGGCATCAAAATAAAATACATACAGTTTAATTAGACTCGTATGGTTGTGGTTGGTATTGTGGGGGGCCGTAGTAGAATGGTGGGGCTGGGAACGGTGGTGGTTGGAAAGGGGGCCATCTGAAACCTTGACCTCCTCTGTTCCTCATCCTGCCACTGTGGTTGCGGCTGCCTCTTGTATTGTTCCTACGTCCAAAGCTGTTGTCTGAGCTGTCGGAGCCTGTGTTGTATCCCGGATTCCTCCCGGTCTGGTGGTAGTCGTCCTTGGTGTAAGGGTATAGGGAGGGGCAGGATGGGGGTAGTGGAGTTGGACACACGACAGGCTGGAGTTAGGTGAGTAAATACATTTATTGAACTATTTACCTTGCACTTGATGCATCGCCGAGTTAGCGATGCAGTAAGCGCAAGGTAAATAGTTGGAATTATTTATTTACTTACCTAACTCCAGCCAGTCGTGTGTCCAACTCCACTAGCCCCTATCCTGCCACTCCCAGACCCCGCACCACCGCCCGCACCACCGCCCCGCAGCACTCCCACTGCAAGCCGTCACTGTGTACACAGGACTGCATCTCATGGACAAGCAAGCGGACACATTTACTGGAGATGTGGCAGGATGTCTCCATGGCCCCCTTTCCTCAACAGCACGCATATACAGATCGTCTGCACAGGGCCGCATCTCTCTGATACTAAACATGAGGATGCACTGTGTGTGTGACTGATCATGTGCCTGAGTGGGCATGCCACCACCAATGTCAGCAGACATGCAGCATTGTGCATGTGTGTCTGCGTTGTGTGCAAGATTGTGTATGTGCAGTTGTGTCCCCCTTGATGCACATGTACATTCTTGCACACAACTCCGACATACGGGCACATGCATATGTGTGGTGTGGAGGCAAGTGGGCCATTTTAACAGCCTGCCGCATCTCCAATCAATTTGGGCCTTTGCTCTTTCACGTAGCCCTTATTTTGTGGTCTGATATGATACTTGGACTATATTTGTTTGACTTTTCTGTGCACATTTCCAGGTCTGTGAGCCCACCAATATCTGTCTTGCAATGTATTTGTTGAGTAGGGTGATATGTGTCTATGCCACCAGGGCCAAGGGGATCCGAGACATGATCCGCAGTCATTGTGGGTGTGCACTGATATATTTAATTGTGCATGAGTGCCATTGGGCCCATCTCCCCCCATCCCCCCAGTCCATGGTTGGTACTCACCCTGTTGCTGTTGTGTCTGGTCGTGTTGAACAGTATCCTGTCCCGGAACTCCAACCAACGTCTCCTCGCTGAAGACTTGGGACATCTGTTCCTCCAACGCATCCAGCTCCTCCTGTGGCGCTGGACTCCCACCTCCAGTCTGCATTGCTGCTTTCAGGTTGGCTGCAAGTTTCAGCTTGGTCTTGCGCTTAACATCATGCCAGCGCTTCTTGCAGTCGTTCACTGTCCTCCTCACCTCTCCGACAGCATTCACCTTGGCCACGATGGACTGCCATATTGCATTTTTGGTTGCCAATGACACAGTGGAGGTGACAAAAGGTTGTTGTTGGTGTTCTGTCACCTCCACAATCAGGACCTGGTTTTCCTGCTGACTGAACCGCGTCTACCTCTTCCTCTTCTGCTGGCCCTTCCCCTGGGTCTCTGGCTGGTCCTCCTGGGTGTTTGTGGGGTTGTTGTTGGCCTCTGTGCTGGGTCCAGCTTCCTCCATGGTTCGTCTCAAATGGTTCTTTTTTTTTTTTGTGTGTTTGGGCTGCATAGCGGGCGTTTTATAGTGATTTTTCCCGCCTAACGTGAAAAACGGTTGCGCTGACGCTAATTGGCCCATCACCACTTTTTTCACGTTAGCGTGACGATTTTTATCGCTGTGCCGCTAATCTTATCGCCGGACATTTCACCCGGTAGGGGAAACTATCGCCTGTTAGCGGCGTGTTGTATACGCCGCTAACATGGCGATAATTTCCCACGGAACACGGCGATAAGAAAACTCACGCTAACTGAGGTTAGCAATAGTTTTCGCCATTTGTTGAGAATATCCCCCATTGTATTTGTGGGCCAATACATGTTTGTTACTGTACACATTAATTGATATCTCTTTGTGGGTGAATTTGATGTAAGTGTTCATGTGTGTCATGATTGTACAGATATCCAAAAATATCCAGAGGATGCAGCTACACATGTTTGGAGTGTACCAATGCTGAGTTATTTTTTTGACCCCCTGTTGCTGTTACTGTTTGGCTGTGTGAAGTATCTTTTGGCCTACTTTACATGGCTGCGGCAGCACTAAGGAAAAGTCAGTGAGATAACTCCGCCATTGGACAGTGTCTGATGTTCCCTCAACATACTTGTATCTGAGATGTTGATATGTGAGAAATGTGGTACTTCACGTTCTACTAGTGACAGATGTTTTCATGTCACTGTGTGGATGGCCTTCTCCTCCTAAGCACCTATGGGAGTGACACTGCAATAAAGATATGTATGTACTTTACACTTCAATTTCTTTTTTGTCAACATCATTGATATACTGATCTGCAATGTTCAAAGTACTACATCAGTAAAAGTATACCATGGACAAATGGATGTGTGATAAGTGTATTTATTTTGGTGCATAAAGTGAGTTAAAGGAAGTGCCATGCACTGGGAAGGTGGACACAGAGGGGTGAAGTTGTCAGTGATGGTAGTTGAAAACATTAGAGCTGTTAACACATTGTTCAAATTCCACAGTCCAACAGACTCTTGCCATCAGAATAGAAATGTGAGACAGGATAGTCCACAAAGTCAATGTTCTGCGCACAAATGGTGACATCAGAGGCAGCTCTGATTCCTGGCTTGGGTCGGTGCCTTGCCACTTGAATCTCCTGGCGTTTTTTTGGGACGTCCCCGCTTTCGTTTGGGGGGGTTCCATTGCTGCAGGCTCCAAGGTGTTTGAGTACTCAGCCTGTTACCAGGCCCCCCTCCCTGTGGCAGCCACAGAGGTGGAAGGTAAAGCTGGAGGCTGCTCACAGGGTGGTGATGTTGAGGGGGGAGGTCTGACTTGAGCTGTACTGATGTCCCTCAGCACCCCAATGAGCTGACCCATGGTCTCAATTAGTTGTCTGAAACTGTTGTCCATGGACTGCTGCAGCAGCTTGATCTCCCAGAGTTCCTCCAGGACCTGGCCCATCTATCCTTGGTTGCCTTCATAGGCACCAAGGACTCTGGCAATGGTGGCCAGAGCTTCAGAGTCCACAGTGGTCTCACGTTGGTGGCCCCCAGTGGCCTTCCCACCAGCCCTGCACCCCCCGGGCCTGTGCCCTTGTCTGCGCCTGCACCCTCCCACTGTCCCCTGCATCCTCAGTGAGCATGCTGTTGGTGCTCATCTCCGGGACAGGTACTGGGGTACAAGTGGTGGTGGTGTTCGGTCCACAGGTTGTTGGGGCAGTGCTCAGCATTGGTGTGGCTGCTGTGGTGGGAGTTGCGGTGGTGAGGCCAGTGAGACCCACTGGTTGTGTCCGTCCTGGCTGTCCAGTAGGGTCAGGTTGGTCCTCCACGTCCGAATGGTGGGGAGATTCGGCATCAGAGAGTTCAATATCAGGGGGTGGAGACTGGCTTGGCTCGGTGTTTGGAGTTTCAGCTGATGTTTGGAGTCCGCCTGTTGGAGAAAGGTTACATTATCAAGATGTTAAGTGCATTCCCCAAAATTTGTTACACAGTGAGTAATGGTCTGAAGGAGACAAAAGGCTTGGGGTTAAACATAATAACCAGTATCCATGAGGTTAACCTGTCTGACATGAAATTGAGGTAAGCCCATTATTTTTTGGTAAACTGACATGAACATAATGAGTCCTGTACATCTTCATGTTGCCAATGTTGATGGGCGTGTTATTACCTACCAACGTGATGCTCAGACACTGTAGTTTTGGCATGTGTATTGTTCAGTTTGCAGCTACAATGTGTTAACTATGCAGGCATAGTACCCTATGTGTTGTCCATTTTGCAGTGATCATCACGTGCTATGTTAATTGAATGAGTGCCCAGGCATGTATTGTGGTTGCGTCACCTTCATGCTTTCCATCCTTTGTGTTTACACATATCTTTGTTCACATATTGTGGTTTATCTTGACATTTCATTCCTAGAGCCTTGGCAATTGACAGTCTGAGAAGTCAGACATGTACGTTAGCATAGCTATGCGTGCAGTTGACGTGACATATGGAGCAGTGTAGACATGGCTGCCAAGTGAGGAATAGGGAGGGAGCAGTGTTAGATCCTGTTCAGTGGTGAGGCAAGAGGGCCTGGTGGGAGTTGTAGTGCTGGCCGCCTGTCCTCACACCCCCTTAGTAAAATGGCTACCTACCTGTAAGCAGGAATAGAGGAGTCAAATGGCTGCCTTGGCTCTGGGGTGGGAGCAGTGGGTACTACATATCTGAGCATTAGATGTGATAGTCTATGGCAATAGGTGTGCAAAACGGAAAACATCATTTACAACGCATTTTTTACAATGCATGCTTTTACTTCACTTGCTATTATAACGCATTTACCATTACAAAGCATGTTTTTACTTTGCATTCTATTACAATGCATTGACCTTTACAACACATGCTTTTTCATCGCATAAGGTAAGTTTAAGGTAGGTTTTCTGCTTATTATTATGTTTGAGATGTCCTAAAGTATATTTTGGTGTATTTCTACTGAATTATTACTTGAGTATTAATTATAGTATATATTAAAGGATCCTAGAGTATATTTTGGAGTATTTAAGGTAAGTTTAAGGTAAGTTTTCAGCTTATTATTATGTTTGAGATGTCCTAGAGATAGTTTTTGAGCATTTATACTGAATTATTACTTGAGTATTAATTATAGTATACATTAAAGTACCCTAGAGTATATTTTGGAGTATTTACAAAAGTACTCATGTTTTTGATTTTAAACAATCTGGCCATTTTTAAAATACGAGGAATATTTAAATGAAAAAGAAGGAAGTTAAACCAGATAATACATTTTAAAATGGAATAGTAATACATGGTTGATGTTTTCGATTTTTCAAATAATATATTTTTTTTTATTGTAAGTAAATGTAAAATTTAAAGTTTAAAAAACGTTTTAAAATGCAAAAACATTTGTTAGGTGCTCTGGTTGTGGAGCTAAAAATTCATTAAAGTAAAATAATACCTTAAAAAATAAAGTGTGGCCAGAACAGGATGAATTGGCTAAATAGCCAAGTATTAATGAACAATATTTTAAAATATAATGAATTATGGTAAGGAATAGCAAGTATTTAAATGGTTAAGATTGCAAATTTTAACACACCCTTGTACATTCGAAATATTTATTTTAAAAAAAACTAAAAAATAAAAAGATTGACTCCCTATTTAATTTTAAAGAATTCCAAATATAAACAAAGGACAAATTGTAATGTTTAAAATGTATTTCAAAAATAACAAATTGCTTGATTTATATTTTACATTTTTATTGAATAAACAAAGGTGTTCAGCTCTGAAAACATTTAAAATGTTTCTTTTTGATAACTTTCCCACGTTTTACCATTGATTTCAATTGGGCAAATTGTCAATTTTTACATTTTACAGTTGCTGGTGATGTATGCGGTTGGGCATTGCTTTCTTCAGTCGGTGGAGCATCGCGAGCAAGTACCAATGGAAGGAAGATCAGCGGCCGGGTAAGTCACACTTAATATATGTTTTGAAGATTGTAGCTGGCCACATTTAGTGTAGGAAGAGAGGAGGGAGGTATGTAGTTAGTTAGATGTGTATTGGATTATGTTTATATGTTTTTTAACACATTTTTTCAATGCATGCAGCAGTTCTACGCTTACGTCTGGGTCGTACTTTTTAATTAACATGGTTGTTTTTTATTTAAAAATAACTCAAAGAAGTGGGGGGCGCTAGTGAGCGTGCAGCAGGATGGCTGCGCCGCAGTGCAGCTCCGCCGGCTGAATCAACAATCCGGCAAAAATCCTGCTCTCCAAGTGCAATCCAGAGCACAGAAAAAGAGGGAGGTGCAGCGGATTCGGGGCGGCTGGTCCGGAGGCGGTTTGCAGACAGCAAACCGGTCTGGCGGCCTCGGACGGCGTACTAACGTGCTGGTGGCCTACTTGCACAACATGGCGACAGTGTGAGCGGCTGGAGAGGCATACAGCACCCGAACACCACGCTGCCGCCTGGGAGGCGCCAAGCCCGCTGGCCACAGTGAGAAAGCCCACGCTTGTCACTGGATTTGGTTGCAGACTTTGAGGTCAGTTGTAGTCGGTGGGGGGTCTGCGGTGAGCAGCACGCCCCCGGATGCGGCATCGGGTGTGAGAAGTTGGCCTGGTATATGCTGTCCACTAATTATAGTGGGCACCTTGCACCACTCCAAACAACCCCTTATTAGAGATAGGTTAAAGACAACCTTTATTGAAAGCTATCCTAGTGGTAGCTATGGAGAGCAGCCTTCAGGCTAAGTCTTGAAGGAATGTAAAGCAGCTTGTTTTACCAGTCTATAATCTCTTGAGTGACCAAATGAAAGAGGACCACACCAGGTATATATTTAAAATATATGTATTTAGTCTTAAACACACCCCTCTAGTCTCTTTATGAGGCTAGAGTTTGAAGTACATAAGTTACAAGTCAGTTATCAACAGTAATAGCACAAATACACGTTTGAGCCCTAGGGGCGTACCAAACCATATACCAATAAAGTGGTATAAGAACCACGCGACTGAGCTAAACACAAGGCCTAGAGCCTGTAGAAGTGCTTGGCCCTCAAGGAACCACCCAAGGTAGTGACACAGGGGACCCACGGGGGACGCGTGCAGTGTGAGAACACAGCCGCGAGCCACCGTTGACTTCTATGGGGAATGTCGCGGTTGGAGTTTTAAAGAATAAGGACACTTAGAGGAGGACTTGGAGCAAACCCTTTTAGAACTAGGTTGTTCTAGAGTCTATACGCACAGGAGCACCGGAGTACTCGAGTTACCTCACCCAGGGAAGCCGGGTGCATAGGTGTCTTTCGGGGTCGGGTTTCGTCGTCGTTTTCAATGGCGATCTGCTGCAAAGTGCTGCTGGCGACCAAGTCGAAAGTGTTCGGGTGGATCCAAGGGTGGATTGAAGATCTGAAGAACCTGAAAGCAGAGGGGACAGAGTCTGGGTCACTAGCCAGTGACCAGGAAGGCGATGAGCAGATGCCCACCGATGTCGGGTGCTTCAGGTAGGTTGACTGTCGTCTTGACTCTTCAGCCACGAGGTCCAGGAGGTGTCGACGACAACCAGGAGCTGGATTCGAGCTGTCCCACAACGTCTGTCGATTGCAGAGGTGTCGGCGACCGGATTGGACCCAACAAGCCTTGGCAACGGCAAGTCTCGTAGAAACAAAGAAAGGACGTTGATGTAGACCAGCAAGGTCTGGGGGACTCACCCAGCAAGGCTAAGTCAGGCCACGTTTGGAGCAACCAGGAAAGCCCAAGCAGAAGAAGAGTTGCCTTTGGGAGGGCCCACTAGCCAACGGACTAGCAACCGCGAAGGAGCCTCGAGTGGACGCACTTGGAGCTGGCTCACAGGACACTCGTGGAGTGGAGACCAGTGATCTTCAGTACAGTTGGTGCTGGTGGCGGGGGATACTCGGAGCCCAAAGCACAACTTCATGGGAGACCCAGAAGAGGATGCACTTGCAAAAGTACTCGGTGTCCAGGGGTCACGGTTCCACATTACCCACAACAGCTACGGGCCTCAGCTTTGCTAGGAACTCAGGGCAGCCTCAGGGAAGTCTGGAAATCCACCTCTGGTGATGCAAAGACTTCGGCGTCCAGCGGGAGCTTCAGCAATGCAGACCAGACAATTGCTTCTTAGGTGCCTGCCAAGCAGGGGAGTCACTCCTTGACCCCAAGGGAGATTCTTCAGTCCTCTAATCTTCAGGTAGAGCGTCGAAGGTCCAGGATTCAGTGTCAGAGTTTCGTCCAGGGTAATCTAAAGTCCTAAGGACTGGGGTCCCATACTTATACTAAGTTAGGGGGTTGGACATACTCTGGGGACCCACCTATGGGAGGGTCAGGGAAGAGGGGTGGTTACACCCATTCCCTTTGTCCAGTTTCGTGCCAGAGCAGGGGCAGGTAGTCCCTGCAACCGGTTTGAACTGGCATATGCACAGTGACACCAAGTGTGCCCCCAGTGCAGGACTTCTGAGCACCAGAGAGTGCTCCCACCCAGCCCCAATACACATTACCCTGTCTGGGGAGGTGGTTACACCTCCCTGCGACAGGAAACCTATTGTCCAGGCCTCCCCTGCCGGAGTTTCAGTCAGCGGCAGGAGGCCAGACCCGTGTCTGTGGCAGCGGCATCCATTTTGTGATGCCAGGGCTCTGGAAAGAAGTTACCGGGTAGCCCGGTGTGTACATGTCTCTCCCTCTAGAGGGGGGGAATGCTACCCCCGCCGCCAGGACTGGTGGGGGGGTAGTATTCCAAGATGTTTGACACCAAACACGACATGTTTTGGTGCAGCCAGTCCAAAGTTAGCATTGTACCGCGAGGATATAATGCACTTAAGAGTATATTGTCAGGCTGTAACACAAACAGCATCAGAGGAGGGACTCCGAACGCTGTAGAGGGGCTCTGCTCATGCAGGGGCACCCTCTCACATAAAAACCAAGCACTCTGGCTTCAGGATTGGTAAGGCCTGCCATAGGAGTGACGTATAGGTTTATATGTGTGTGCAATGGTAGTGATATAGGTAGCCTATACCACTGTAAGGGGTGCATGCACCACCTTACTCAGGCTGCAGTAGCAGACCTGTGGTGTCATTTTGGCTGGCCTTCCAGGAGTGGCATAATACATGCTTCAGCCCCTGGCAGGCCTCTGGGGTACCTATGCCCTGGGTACATAGTATACCATATACTAGGGACTTATAAGGGCACTCCAGATTCCAATCAAAGATGTACCTAAGGTACATGGAAACCATTTTATAGAGGAAGCAGATAGACTGGGGCCCTGAATAGCAGGATCCCAGTCCAACTAAGTCATAAACCAGCAAAACACCAGGAAAAAAGTGGGGGCAACCATATAGTCAGATTCCACCTTCCTACATCGGGCATCCTGGCTGACGTACTCGAGACCGCCCGTGCACCTTCCTAGTGCGTCCCGGAGCTCCTGAGCATGAACATTAGTGGGCTGACAAGGAGTAAAAATCCTGATGGGAGATTGCTGAGGCACCATCACTGCTGTGGGAGGCTCACAGAACGGGAACCGCAATCCACGCGAGGCCCCGGTAGTGGAGGCCTGTGCGCATGGCCCAAACTATTTGACTTCGTGTGTGAGGTGCTATAGTCGGGCTGGCCTGGGATCATCGTGCTGCATGATACGGCTTCCATGATGATCCAACCCTGAACTGCCAACTAACTGGGTGCTCGCAACTTGGGGGCACAAGCGGGAGATTTTGCGGCCCAACAGTACAACACACAGATGGATAACGCTGTTGAGATTGTACAGGCTGGTGAAATTGCTCCTTCAGCGGTCATTATTAGGCGGAGTCTATTTTAGTTGGAGGCACTGTACTCTGAGGGTGCGTAGTTTGACACTGAGTGCTATTGCCCACCCCCCGGAGGTGTACTGGCTGCTGGAGGTGACTGAATCTGAAAACAAGCCTGCAGATCGACAACTCAGCAGCCCAAATCCAATTGCTAAACACGACTGGAGAATATACCGAAGCAAACTACTGAGCAAATCTGATAAAACTCAGCCTCGTCTCACTTTTGAGCCCCGCACGCCGGGAAAATCGAGACAATGTGCCACATCGGACTCGGAACTTGACGCCCCCTCCGAGAGCCCGCCATCCCTGGAGGCGACACTCATTGCCATGCAGAACACTTTGCAGTCCATAGATGGAAAAATAGACGCTTTAAATATATGGATGGACAATATGTCTGCAAAATTGGATAAACATGCTACCAGGCTGGGGGAGGCGGAGAAACGCATATCAGACACGGAGGATAATTTGCAGAAGGTGACCTCCAAGACTCTCGACATGGAGAAGGTGCTCGCTGTCATACAAGCAAAAAACGAAGACTTGGAAGCCAGGTCTCGGCGAAATAATATAAGAATCACTGGCCTGCCAGAGTCAACCAATATGGGAAGACTGGAACCATATGTGGAGGCGATGCTACGTGAGATATTTGGATTGGAGCACTTATCCCAGGTACTGATAGTTGAGAGAGCCCACCGCTCGCTGGTCGCTCGCCCTCCCCCGGGCTGCCCCGCCGAGACCGATCATTGCCCGTCTCTTGAATTATAGAGACCGGGACTCAGTTTTACGTTTGGCCCATGAAAAAGGTAACATAATTTACCAAGGAAATGATTTGGCGTTCTATCCATACTTCACAATGACGGTCCAGACGGCAAGAAGGGAATATCAAGCGGTAAAGAAACTACTGATAGCGGAGAAAGTACCATACGCCATGCTGTAACCGGCTCGTCTGCGCATCGGAGCAGAAGGCAAATCAAGAATATTTACAAACTCTAAATCAGCTATGGAGTATGCAAAGAACATTAAACGAAAGGCCCGAGATACATCCGACGCACCAGATGAAGAGGACTGATCGCTGCCATAATATATGCGGTGATGTATTTACTAAATGTCACAGTATTGTATTGAGATGGCTCTAGAGATATGGGGTGTGGCTGCTCTTGGGGAGTTGCGGAAGGGAGGGCTTCATGGTTTGTTTCTAGCTGCTCCAACCGTGCCATTCGCTACATTACCACACTGTATGTATTATAAGTTGCTACGGCCAGAGAACTTGTTGTGTGTATCCCTCTTTGCCTAGAGATATCTAAACTTAGAGAGAGAAGATTATGTATATTCAGCCACCTCCCTTTTCACCTGGGAGGCTAAATGTGCTCCGGCGTTTCCCCAATGGGTGTACCCTGCATTTGACTGTGACTATGTTTTGCACTGGGGATTTGTTTGCTGTTCTTGGGATGCCTTTAGCAAAGTTGGGAGTGCTGAAGTGGGTGGGGGGAGGAAGCGGGTGGCGGGTAATTATAGGATTGCTCTATGTGACCAACCAGATGTCAAGAATATGTATGAGATTACTTGTATTGCCTTATCACACAGTTACTTCTGGTATATTGCTAGAAAGCACACATGACAAGGTATGGTAAAGATAGTATTACATGCATGACGTGGAATGTCCGTGGATTAAACTCCCCCCAAAAAATTAGGTAAGTACTAGCCTATTTAGACAGGCATGATGTCAAGATTGATTTACTTCAGGAGACACATCTGACCAAGCAGACTGAGGTCGGGGTGGGATCACGATGGGCCGGGTATCGCTTGGTATCTTCGTACTCATCATATGCAAGAGGGGTAACTACATTAATGAGAACAGGTCTCCCGTTTACTGTCATCAAATCCTGCACAGACGATGAAGGGCGTTATACCATTATACATGGGGAAACTCTCTGGCTCGCTCTTCACTATAATGAATGTCTATGGACCCAACACTGACACACCCGCACTCTTTGAGGGTATATTTAATATCTTGAGGGAGTGGCCTGATGCAAAAATTATATGGGGCGGTGACCTGAACACACATTTGGACCCCAGTAAAGACAAATCGAGTAAACAGGGAGGGCAATCACCCAAGACGGCTCTGGTCATAAATACTGGGATGGCTGAAATAGGACTTATAGATGCATGGAGACTCCACAACATAGACAGATTGGAAGGCACACACACATCCACAATGCATGGCAGCTGGTCGAGGCTAGATTATTGGTTGGTAAGCAATGAAGTGAATACATGGGTCTACTCGATAGCTGCGTTGCCTAGTATGCTCTCCGATCACAACGCGGTCAAGCTTACCCTACACATCCTGCTAAGCGTCCCACGTCAGTTTACCTGGTGCTTTAGATCAGAGGCACTACTCGACCCACTATACACTAACACAATCAGAGAGGCCATAATACAATATTTTGAGTTAAATAAAGGGACGGTGAACAGTGCCGCTCCTCTTTGGGAGGCCTTCAAGGCCACTATCAGAGGTACATGCATAAGCACAGCATCAGGTATCCTCAAAGATATCCGAGGTCAACTATCTAGAGTGGAATCGAAACTAATAAAGCTGGAACAAGATTATGCGGTCTCCCCATATGCAACTACGCTAGCTAAAATCAAGGAACTAATTCTGGAATATAATGAGCTGGCGATCGGGGAGATGCGTTATCTCTCTAAGAGGCATTTAGCTCGTGCGTATGGTGAAGGGGGCAGACCGGGACATAATCTAGCTGCTAAGATTAAGTCTAGGACCGAAAATAACGTAATAACAAAAATCGCGGCTAACGCTGGGCTGGACCACTACTTCACGCAGGCAATCGCGGAGCAGTTTTGCAGTTGCTATACTGAGATGTACACATCTAAAGGGGACACTGAGCCACTGGAACTGGATGACTATTTGGCAGACATCGCCATGGCTTGGCTGTGTCCCGGGCAACCGGAATATTTCTGTCAATCGATTGAAGCTGCTGATATTCATGAGGCAATCTGTTCACTGCCAAACAGGAAAGTACCGGGGCCGGATGGCCTCACGTGCGAATTTTATAAGGAACTTGCGTATGAGTTAATAGCATACATGCTTGTCATGTACACGGAAGACTACGAAACGGGAAGCCTACCGCAAACCCTTAGGGAAGCGCTGATCATAACTGTAGGACTTGGCCTTTTTGGTTAAAGTTCCCTAAACTTTTTGCTTTCCCCCTAGACTGTTTTCCTGACCTAGAGATGCCAATTTAGATGATTTGGGTACTTTGCCACTGCTGATCAGTGACAAAGTACAGGAGTTCCCTATGTAAAATGTAATGGTGATTGGTTGGCCATGATTGGTATGTTTGCCTTACTAGTAAAAGTCCCTAGTGATGTGCACTGTGTGTGCAAGGGCTAGTAATGCATGGGCGTGCAGAGAAGGGAACTCAGGCCTTCATTGTAGGGCCTGCGTGCAGTTTGCTAAGTTAGCATGTTGTCCTGACAAGTGCAACCACTTGTCAGGCCTTACTTTCCCTTTTGCGTACACAGTGGGCACCCCTGTGGTAGGTCCCAGGTACTCCTGGGCAGGGTGCAGTGCAGGTAAAAGGCAGAACATAAACTGAGGTGTGTGTTATGTTCTGACAGTGAAAAACTCTCCATTTCGTTTTTCACTGCTGAAAGGCCATTCTGCCCATAGGACAGAATGGGGGAGGCTGGGTGTTGTGTTTGTTAGCCTAGTTTCCTGTCAGTTTATAATGGAGAGGTGAAGTTTGGTATGTGTGAACTCACAGTGTCATAATGCATCTTTCTGCGAAGGTGGTTTTGTCACTGTGTGTTTATAAGCCACTCTTTTAGAAAGAGGCTGAGTTTTGTGCTCTGAGCATTTCTGTGTGTCTCTGAAATGTGGATTGTCTGTCTGGAACTGAAAGGTGAGAAGAGCTGGGCGAGGTCTTGACCCAGGGAGGGGTTGAGATGGCACCATGCTGCCCTGCATCTGGAGAGTAGGAGGAGGAGAAGCCCGGGAGGTGAAAAGGCCTGGGCTGGTGCTATAAACCAATTGACCCATCTCCTGCTGAGTTATTAATGATCCAGACCCCCAGTATCAAAGGGAGAGAGGTGACACTTGGAGGGAGACACCCAGAATTGATTTAGGGAGGGGTCAGGGACCCCTGAGCACATACAAACTTCAAAGACATTAAGGGGTATAACTATGAGAGCTGAAACCCCTGAACGTTGCAATGAAACTGATATGGATTGACACTGAAAAGGCTTGGACCCATTCTGTGGTCAAGAGGAACCTCTGCTAAAGAAGGAACAACTGAAGAGACTGCTGTGGATAGATCAATCCTTGCTTCGTGATCTGGGGCTGGTCTGCACTTTGCTGTTCTAACTAAGGAAGAGGCTGTTGGGACTGTGCTTGGAGGCGCTGGATCCCTCTGCTTGAAGAAGACTGTGCTTTGTGCTGTGTCTTGTAACCCCAAGGGGCCGAGGTGAGCTGGCTCCCTGTTTGGAAATACAGGATCATAAAAGTTTCCGGAGAAGTCCAAAGCAACGCGTTGTGCGCGTGCTTATTGGCCACTTGAGACCCTCAGAAGTTGTGCCTTGTGATCGTGGGCACACAGGAGTAAGCTAAGTCTCAGACGCGCAGAGTGCGTGTCGTGGTGCAGGCCAAGGCGTTGGTGAGGAGCGTCTGGTTGAGGTGTGCACGGGGAGATGAGGCAAAGCTCGGACACGCAAGGGTGCGTGTCGTGGTGCAGCCCGGGTGTTGGTGAAGAGCGCCTGGGCCTCGTGTGCACCAAAGGAAGAAGCGAGACTCAGACGCGCAGTGTGCGTGCCGTAGTGCAGCCAGGGCGTTGGTGAGGTGCGCCTGGACATCGGGTGCACCAACGGAAGAAGTGAGTCTCGGACGCGCAAGGGTGCGTCTCGTGGTGCAGCCCGGGTGTTGGTGAAGAGCTCCTGGGCCTCGAATGCACCAAAAGAAGAAGTGAGTCTCTGGCGTGCAAGAGTGCGTGTCGTGGTGCAGCCAGGGCGTTAGGGAAGAGCGCCTGGACATCGTGTGCACCGGGAGAAGAGGTGAGAGTCGGACGCGCAAGAGTGCGTGTCGTGGTGCAGCCAGGGCATTGGTGTAGAGCGCCTGGACATCGTGTGCACCGGGAGAAGGGGCGAGGCTTGAACGCACAGGGTGCGTGTTGAGGTGCAAGCGGAGCATTGGTGAAGAGCGCCGGATCGTCGTGAGCACCGGAGAAGAGGCGAGTCTCGGACGCGCAGTGTGCTTGTCGAAGTGCAACCTGAGGTGCTGGTGAGGAGTGCCTGGTGAGGGTGTGCACCGAATTGAAGTGAAGTCTCCACAGTGCTGAGGGCGGGTCTCGGTGTGGACTGAGACTGCCGGAGTGAGGGCCAAGTCATTTGGGGCCCTCGGAGTCAATCAGCAGCGGCCCGGACCGGCAGCCACAGAAGAGCTGAGCCGCCAGCCCGAGTCCGCCGCAACCCGTGACGGAGTTCTGGATCAAGGCCCAAGTTGCTGACGTCGGGGAGGAGAGTGGGATCGCGCCCCCTCAGGTAACGTGGATCAACACCTGGGGTGGGGTGCGGGCCCGGAGGGACACTCTCTCAGCCTCCCGCTTCCGTCAGCTGCGCGAGCCGTTGCTTCGGCTTGGATCCCGACCCGTGCTGACCAAAGACAGGGCAGTACTGGGGCCAGAGTGGGAAGCAGTACTTTCTGTGTCATCATTTGATCCATAACGGGGCACTGCTAACGGAGCACGTAAAACTGTTGTAATACACTTTGCATTATTGCTGCTATCGAACTGTCGTATGACGCCTGACCTCATTTGTGCCTGACAAACTTTATGCTTGGTGCGCTACGCACTGCGTTATTTCTCCCTTGCATATTACCTGATTGCAACGTGGCGCATTGCATGATTTCTTCAGTGCACAGTATCTGAGTATAACGTGGCACAGTGTATTATTTCTTCATTGCACTGCACAGGATTGTAGCGTGACGCATTGCTTTGTTTCTTCCTGGTACAGGGAATGATGGTGGTGATACGCATTGCATTACTCCTTCAATTGCAAAGTACATGATTGTGGCGCTACGTATGGCATTGTTTCTCTGTTGCACAGCATAAGAGAATATCGTTACGCATTGCAGTATTGTTTTGTTTTGCAACGTGTGTTATTCTAGCAATACGACTTGCCTAACCTTTTGGGAAACGGTTAGAAAAGAGCTTAACTGTTGGTTAGAAGCGATGGTTGGGATTAGAACCTACCAACCCACCGAAAATAATACTACCCATTCTTATAAATGTTGATTTTGTATCGTGTGGTCGTGTCGTATAATTTCTTATATAAAGATTATACTCATTTTATCAATACTAGTGTGGAGTCTATTTGTGATGACATCATGGGGTTGCTGTGAGCGTGGTTGCACATACTGAACACTCGTGCCTTGGAAATAAGCCTGGCTGCTCGTGCCAAGCTACTAAGGGGGTGAGCAGGGCTATCTCAGACGGTGTCCTTACTTAGCCTAACGTTGAAGCGAGGGGTCGGGGACGCACGCCTCCAGCATTTTGTGGCGGCGGTAAGCGATTAGGACCTCCACTTCCAACATTTGGCGGCAGAGCGGTGGGATTCGATCCTAATAGAAAGTAAACGCGTATGTGCAAAATCACTCACAGTAATTGGTGTTCATCATAAATTGATTGTAGACCATGACACAACAACATATTGTATTTGATTTGGTGGTTCTAGTGTTGAGTAACCTTTAATCCACACATCATGTCTCAGGGGGAGAGCCAGATAGCCGGTGAGGCTGAGATTGCAGAATTGGAGTTTGACATTGAGGCACTGTTTACCTACAAGGTTGATCAGTTGAGGAAATTCTGCAGGGCTTTGGGATGTCCCATGAAGAGTAGCGCCAAGAAGGAGGAGCTGCAGGTGGCCTTGAGGGCCTGGTGGGAAACCAAAGAGGCTCAGGAGATAGGTGATGGTGAGGTGGATGAGGATGACCCAGGGAATGGATTTGGTCCACAGGATTTGCCAGTGGAGGGACCAGCCGGAGGGGCTGGTAGTAGCCATTCAGGGAGGAGTTTTTCACCAGAGGAGTTGGAGGAAAACCAAAGGGTCAGGCTGCATAAGTTGGAGGTGTTAAAACTTAAAACTCAAGCAGAGGAGAGCAGGAACGCTCTCGCGTTGGAAGAGAAACTCCTTCTCTTCGCTCATGAGTTAAGCATGAGGGAACTGGACATTAAGGGTAGACAAGCAGAGTCCAGTGTGATTGGTGGCAGTGCACAGCCAGTGCCAAGTGTGGATGAGTACAAGAGCGCACTGGAAGATTGGGTAGTGGTCAGCATGGTAAATGATTTGGAGGGGTTATCAGATTTGGCCCCAGGGGAGCCTAGGCTCAGAAATTATTTTCCAGGATTGCGCCACTCCGGGTTAGGGTGTGGGCTCCTTGATTCCCGGGAGCCTGCATGAGAACCGGACCCTTGGTCATGGGTCCAGGGGCCTGAAGGGGCCCCAGAGAGGGAAGAAGGGCCAGGTGGTGTGAGGAGATCCCAGAGTAGGGAGGAGGGGTTGCTAGCTAGCCCCTTGTCTCCAAAGAAGGGGAGGCACAGTGAACAGCACCCCCAGGGATCAGCAGCACCACCCAGGAAACTGGGGGGCCGCAGGAGAGCCCCCGTGTGGAGGCCTCATGCCTGGTTACCAGCAGTGTGGGGAAGAACACCTAGCGTCAGGAGGGCGTGGGGAGTCTGTAGCCTGGGCTCCTGCCGTTCTGAAGTTTGTGGGTGCCATTCCTAAGTGGCAGGCCCAGAAAACTAAATGGAAGATTAAGAAAGGGTTGTGTTCCCCGGTGGGGACACCAAGGGGACATGGTCCAGCCAGTAGGGCTGGGTCCCCTAGGAGTGCCCAAGGTAGACCCACTCTTAATCTAGAGGACAGGATAATTAGAGGTAGTATCCTGACCAATGGGTCTCCCTAGAGTACCACTCCAGGGAGGGGTTGGCATGGGTCCAGCACCCCTGGAGGGGTCCCCCTAGCAGGGAGGGATCCATGGAACAGCATTGTTGGCTCAGGGGGTGGTGATCAAGAAGTCCCCCTGGGGGTAGGAAGGCGAGGAACAGGAGGGTGTGTCCCTGTGGTAGAGGGCCTGCGTCCTGGTTCTATCACCCAAAGCCGGGAAGTCCATCAAAGTAATGATTGGTCTCCCCTGGCTTTTGGCTGGGAGGGGGTTGTGTAGGACTTGGCCTTTTTGGTTAAAGTTCCCTAAACTTTTTGCTTTCCCCCAGACCGTTTTTCTGAACTAGAGATGCCAATTTAGATGCTTTGGGTACTTTGCCACTGCTGATCAGTGTCAAAGTACAGGAGTTCCCTATGTAAAATGTAATGGTGATTGGTTGGCCATGATTGGTATGTTTGCCTTACTAGTAAAAGTCCCTTGTGATGTGCACTGTGTGTGCAAGGGCTAGTAATGCAAGGGTGCGCAGAGAAGGGAACTCAAGCCTTCAGTGTAGGGCCTGTGCGCAGAATGCTAAGTTAGCATGTTGTCCTGACAAGTGCAACCACTTGTCAGGCCTGACCTTCCCTTTTACATACACATGGGCACCCCTGTGGTAGGTCCCAGGTAACCTCTGGGTAGGGTGCAGCGTAGGTAAAAGGCAGAACATAAACTGAGGTGTGTGTTATGTTCTGACAGTGAAAAACTCTCCATTTCGTTTTTCACTGCTGAAAGGCCATTCTGCTCATAGGACAGAATGGGGGAGGCTGGGTGTTGTGTTTGTTAGCCTAGTTTCCTGTCAGTTTATAATGGAGAGGTGAAGTTTGGCATGTGTGAACTCACAGTGTCATAATGCATCTTTCTGTGAAGGTGGTTTTGGCACTGTGTGTTTATAAGCCACTCTTTTAGAAAGTGGCTGAGTTTTGTGCTCTGAGCATTTCTGTGTGTCTCTGAAATGTGGATTGTCTGTCTGGAACTGAAAGGTGAGAGGAGCTGGGAGAGGTCTTGACCCAGGGAGGGGTTGAGATGGCACCAGGCTGCCCTGCATCTGGAGAGTAGGGGGAGGAGAAGCCCGGGAGGTGAAAAGTCCTGGGCTGGTGCTATAAACCAATTGACCCATCTCCTGCTGAGTGATTAAGGATCCAGACCGCCAGTATCAAAGGGAGAGAGGTGACACTGGGAGGGAGACACCCAGAATTGATTTAGGGAGTGGTCAGGGACCCCTGAGCACATATAAACTTCAAAGACATTAAGGGGTATAACTATGAGAGCTGAAGCCCCTGAACGTTGGAATGAAACAGATATGGATTGAGACTGAAAAGGCTTGGACCCATTCTGTGCTCAAGAGGAACCTCTGCTAAAGGAGGAACAACTGAAGAGACTGCTGTGGTTGGGATTAGAACCTACCAACCCACCGGAAAGAATACTACCCATTCTTACATATGTTGATTTTGTATTGTGTGGTCATATCGTATAATTTCTTATATAAAGATTATACTCATTTTATCAATACTCGTGTGGAGTCTATTTGTGATGACATCATGGGGTTGCTGTGAGCGTGGTTGCACATACTGAACACTCGTGCCTTGGAGATAAGCCTGGCTGCTCGTGCCAAGCTACTAAGGGGGTGAGCAGGGCTATCTCAGTCGGTGTCCTTACTTAGCCTAACGTTGAAGCGAGGGGTCGGGGACGCACGCCTCCAGCATTTTGTGGCAGCGGTAAGCGATTAGGACCTCCACTTAGGTTGTTCGCATGGATTTGTCCACAGAACAGCGACGTGCAGGAAACTTGAATGTTCCAGCCCGTTTTTCTAACGCAGATTATTTGTCATCAGCCGATTGATTAGGTGTACTACGGTGATATCCACCCGTATAGTGCTGTTTTTTTCCCCCTTCTGGTCACTCAGAGCCCTACAGGCCCCCGCATAACTTCAGCCTCTCAGCAGAGGCGTCTTATGATCCCCTCACCCACCCCTACACCACAGTCCTGATGAAGACCCCAGCTTAAGGATTGAAATAGCCTACTGATATATTGGGGTCGAAACGTCGACATTTTTTCATCAAGCCAGTTTTAACACCAGAGATTTAGTACTGTGTTAACTATACCCATGGCTATACAAGCTTTTTTGTATATATTGTGATTAATAGGCTCGATCAAGGAGCCACTTGTCTTCTGAGTAATATATTGCCTTATCTTGATGCAAACTACATTCTTGAAGTCACTATCCCTACCTCACTTGAATCACCATCACTCCACCTTCCCCCCTTTTTTTTTTCCCTTTTCTCCTCTCACCTAGGGATATCATTGTATATAATATTGTATGAATTATGTTAATAATATACCAATGCTCAGTGTGAATAAAACACTAGGAGCAACAAATACTTTTTGTCTCAGTTTTATTTATGTTGTAATTTTGGATTTAGAATTGTATGGTCGTTTTCTGGGACCACTGTTCTTATGTACTACTTGGAGATAAGCCTGGCTGCTCGTGCCAAGCTACTAAGGGGGTGAGCAGGGCTATCTCAGATGGTGTCCTTACTTAGCCTAACGTTGAAGCGAGGGGTCGGGGACGCACGCCTCCAGCATTTTGTGGCAGCGGTAAGCGATTAGGACCTCCACTTCCAACAATAACCTTATTAAAGAAAGACAAGGAACCCTCGTGCTGCGAGTCGTACCGCCCTCTGTCACTCATTAACATAGACGCAAAAATTCTGGCAAAAATTTTAGGCACTAGACTTCAACCGCTAATGCCGAACCTGGTCCTGCCGGACCAATCTGGGTTCATACCAGTTAGATCCCCATCGCACAATCAGCGCACACTTTTTGCGATGTTTCATATACTCGACCCTGATCTCCAAGCGGCGGCGTTTATGCTGGATGCTGCTAAAGCATTCAATTCTATAGAATGGGGCTACATGTTCCAGATCCTACAGCGCATAGGAATCCCTGCGGACTATAGCAGATGGGTACGCTTACTATATACGAGCCCCACGGCATGTATACGAGTGGGCGGGGTCACATCAGACCCAATTCGGATTGGAAGGGATACCAGACAGGGGTGTCCTCTTTCGCCGATCCTCTTCTCCCTAATGTGGGAACCATTGGCCTGCATTATTAGGCAACGGCACAGAGAGGCGGCTCTGCGGTTCGCACACCGGCCTGTAGGCATATCGTTATACGCCGATGATATGCTGCTTTTTGTTAGAGAACCACACATATATTTGACACCCATACTGCATTTTTCTCAGGGATCAACATTAATTGGAATAAATTGCTGATAGTCCCACTGACCGGAAACACAACTGCCCATGCTCTGGACTTTCCCATTGTATGGTCGTCTGACCCTGTTAAATACTTGGGGGTGTGGGTTCACTGTGACCCAGACATAGTCATACAGGAGAACTATGGCGCTGCATGCGCCACACTGGAACAGCAGGTCGCCCACTGGACGGTGATGCCATTGTCCTTGGCTGACCGCATAGCCCTCATCAATATGGTTGTTTTACCTCGATTTTTGTACTTGTTCAGTAACATACCAATAAAGTTGACCCAGCATTTTGTTAAAACCATGCGATCATTGTTGGCGAAGTTAGTCTGGGGAGGGAAACTGCCCCGCATGAGTTGGGATACCCTGACATTGGATTAAGGTAAGGGTGGTTTCAGTGTGCCTGATATGCATCTGTATTATCTCTGTGCACATGCGCAATATGCATACTATTGGTACAATAATCACAAATTCATACCGCATGTCGCGGTCGAAGATGGGGACGCACACCCGATTCCACTAAAATGTATGCTATTGCATACTAATAGAGGAACTCCCAAACAAGAAATCAATACCATAGACACCACCATTGCGGCCTGGCAGGATATAGGTCGGCTGGCAGTGAAACTCCCATTGTATGCCCCTTTGCTCCCTCTAGCGCATCATGCAGCACTATCAGTCACACAAGAAGTAGGTGCTATGCACACATTGGTATTGGCAGGTATAGACAGCATGCAGGATTTGTTTCATAACAGCAGTTTCATTACAGAAGAGGAGATGAGATATGTTCATAACAGGTCACCGCTCTTCCTATTTATATTTCATAGGCTCAAGAAAGCAATACAAGCACATTATCATACCTTTCCTGTTGAGCCACAGACATTGCACACTCTTCAATTGCTCTTGTCAGCCCCACGAGACACAAGCTGATTACTGAATTGTTCAGGGCAGCCAGGGATGAGAAAGTAAGCACGGAGGACAGGAGCCTTGCTAGATGGAATGCCAAGCTTCACCCTCAGTTAACGAAAAAGGAATGGGAATATTGCTGCCAACTCACTAGTGCGTTTACTTCGAATGGTAATCTACATATAATTCACTTCAAATACCTTCATCAAATATACCATACGCCAGCTAAACTGTTTAAATATGGCCTACGTAACAGTGATGCATGCAAGAGATGTGGGGTTTCAGGAGCAGACTTCTGGTATCTGGCTTGGGAGTGTGTCCGGGTGGCCGATTTCTGGGTTGAGGTGCTGAACAGACTCCAGGTCATGACCACTATCACCCTACAATATGCCTACTGTGCTTTACACCACAACTGAAGGGTGTCCTTGGTAAATTTAATAGTGTGGCTCTGCTACTGGCAAAAAGGAGGGTGGCGATGACATGGGAGGGTTCGCCTGCTCCACTCCCAGATTACTGGATTAAGGACCTTGTGTACTGCAGGGAGAATCTTGAACTTTTATGCTGAGGAGCTACCAACATCATCTAGACCAAAAGACATCTGGGAACCACTAATGCAATATCTACGGACTAAAGATCAAGGTGCATCATCTGACAATGAAGATGGATAAATCTGGTCATGTATAAACTATACTGTAAAATGTGTAACAGCTAATACGAATGTATCTGTGGTTAAGCGTATCACTGATCTGGTCGATCACGGGCTCTTTGATTTGTTACTTAGGATATGTGACGTGCACACTGTTTAACTCTGTATGTTATATGAAAACCTAATAAAAAATAAAATTAAAAAATAACTCAAAGAAGCCCTTTTTTAAAAACAAAAACAAGGTTTTTACGTTTGAATATGCGTCACGAACTTTAACTTAATTCAAAAAACGCATGTATGGATCAAAGTGTACGTGCATTTTTGGAGTTTATGGATGGCTCGGATCACCAGAATGTTCTCTAATGTGAATTTAGTTTTGTTATTGGTATGGTTTTTTTTTGGCTTCATTATAGCTTTCGGAGCAATTCAAGTTTTTGGGGGGGATTTTTTCCCTTTGTGAAAAGGACATCGAAGATTAGTGGATTGCAATGTTGGATTATTTGTTGTGTTTTTTGCCAATCATATAATAATTTTCGGGATTTTTTTGAGGGAAGCGTTTTTTTCGGGTACACAGATTATTTAGCACAGCTATGTGCTGATTAAAAAAGGGATAAGCCAATATGTGTTTTTTGGGTGAGATATGCACGGGCTGGAGATTGGATTCTGGATTAATGTGAAGCAATTGGGATCTTTGTTCAGCTGGTCACTCTTGCATGACTATAGATTTGTTTTGAAGAACAAGAGTTGAAGAAAGAAAACATCTGAAAGTAGGAACCCATTTTTCAATTGTTTTTAAAAATATGTTTGCTATACAAAATCCAATTTGTAATTAATCAAAAAAATCTCAAAACTGGCAAGTAGAATAGATTGGGTGTAAGTGATGGTTAGAAGCGTAGGATGTGTGTAATATTGTCTAGTTAGTCTGAATCCACCATCAACGAAAATTGTTGAATCTGTCCCAATAGTCTCTCAGACATTTCTTTAGTTCTTTTAGAAGTTTGTGGGTTCAGACTACCAGACAATGATTGCGCAATTCTAATTTCTTGGAAACTTTGCTCCTTTCTCCAAATTTCCCAAAATTATAAAAGTTAGGGTGTGATTCACCAATTGATTTATTGAAGGAGTTGTGCCATCCCTCTATGGCATTATTGATCTTCGCATCACCCTCTGAGCAGGTCATGTAACAGTTCCAAAATTTGACAGGAAACCTTAGATTCCTCCTGCGACCCGACCTGCTTAGATGGCCAATCCACGTGTCCTCAAAGTAATTCAGAATGAGGCCCAATTTATCCTCACTTGCAACAAAATATTCAGATTCAGTTGTTGATGTGTATTATTCATCTACACAGTCAGAATTGTAGGCAGAGAACTAGCTACATGCAGTGGAATGTATTGTGACACCTCCCTCAAAATTGTGCCACAGGGTTCATTGGAGGTGCTTGCAAGTTGTTTCATCTGATTGATATTTTCTGGAATCTCAATCTCCATTGCAGAGGCAGAGTGGTTATGTTCTGTGGGACTTTCGACAGTGTCCCCCACAGTAACCACTCTGCCTGAGCAACAAGATGAGTAATATTGCACAAAACCTCCAATGATTCCTGGGCTAGGTTAGTCTCTCCTTACAATAAAGTTAGCCAGCATGTTTTAGAAGTCTATTCCCTCTTGCAGATGTTACATACGTTTCTTCTCTCCTTGTTGCCATTGTTAATATGTCTGAGAAAGAGGGGAAAACAAAGATTAATAAAGTTTTCTTTTTTGAATTACAATGTATATCCTGTAGAGACAATGGGGCCGATTCCGATCTCGGTCGGAGGCGCACCCAATACCATTCGGTCGGGAAAAAAGCCATGCGAATGCCTGTTTCCCGACCGAACCGTACGCGGGTCCGGCCGAGCGAGTACGATGCGAATTCGCCGACCGACTCGTCCGGGCGACCCGACCGCTCCGACCGACTCGTACCCGGATCGTACCGCTCCGACCGACTCGGTCGGACCCGATTCGCACCGCGCAATGGAGACGTTTCCCGGCCGGGTAAGTACGATGCGCGCCGCGAGCAGTCCGACCGAGCCGCGCACTCCGGCTCGTAAGAGCTGTCGGAGCCGTACTTTGGGGTCCGTGTCGGACCCCCTGTACGCGTACCCGTGCGAGGCGCACACAGGGGGACCCATGGGTCCCCCTACCTGTGCGTGTACGCCGCGAGCGCTTCGCGGCGTACTCGCTGTAGGGGGCGCCCTTGTCCGCCTCGCACCCATTGAGGCAATGGGAGCCCGCGTACGCGTTGTACGACCGGCTCCCATTGAGTTCAATGGGAGTCCGACCGACTTCGTGTCCGATAACATACGGACGCATCGGACTCGTTCGGTCGGACTGCACGGGTCCGATTCGGTCGGAAATCTCTCCGGGTCCGGCTCGGTCGGAGAAATTTCCGGCCCGAATCGGAATCGACCCCAATGTGGTTACTTTTTTATTAAGAAAAAGTTTATTTTGGTCTTTAATTTATTGTTTTTTTTGCTCTAAATATGAAAAACTTTTTAACCTGTCTAAAAAAATGGCGTGCTCAACTTTGGATGATTGTGACTGTTGCAAAAATGTATTTGCATTGGTGTTTGGTTTATTTTTTATTTATCAGCACTCTCATTTTTGCTTTAAAAAAGTGTAGATTTCTGTAAAAAAAAATCTGTTATTTGGTTAGTCATTTATGTGTCACCTTTGTAATATTTCTTTGAATGTTTCTTCCGTCTTTTTGATGATGATTTGTGTGTCTTCAAGCTGTTTTTGCTGTTTTAGATTTCTATACCTTGCCTGTAGTTGGGTCAGTCTAAAAAGAAATGTGCAATTTAAATGGTTGAACAGAAATTGTCTTTTTGTTTTCTGTAAAAAAGATTTGTGTTACTTTCGCATATGGCATATTATCTATTACATCTTTTTTTTACCTGCGATTGCTTTTCGGATTGATGAACCAGTGTTGTAGTTGATCAAAGTTTTTTGGGTTTAGTTGTTTGGTTTTTTCGCATTTAGGATAATGTTGATTTAGGCTGTGAAATACATTAACAAAATGGTGTTACGCTTTAACATTGTTAGTTTGCATTTAAGAAGGCAACCTGCTTCATGTAGAATCAGATATTAACTTAGATTAGTATTTTTGCACTCCTCATTTTTGAAACCTCTCAACTGTCCAGCATTTTCACACCATTTGGCGTTAGTATAGTAATATGATCCCCAGCCACTGTACAGCACTTTCCCTGCTGCAAACACACTTTGGAATTGCAATAGCATTTTTGGCCACCTTCACTGTCAAGTACTTTCACCGCTGCACACACAACCTTTGGAGTTAGATTAGCTTTTTTGGCATCCTTCACTGCCCAGCACTTTCCCTTCACTGTCAAGCACTTTCACTGCTGCAGACACAACCTTTGGAGTTAGATTAGATTTTTTTGCCATCCTTCACAGCCCAGCACTTTCCCTGCTGCAAACACCATTTGGAGTTAGAATATTTTTCGGGCCCCCTCCACTCTCCAGCAAATTCCCTGCTGCAAACACCCTTTGGATTTACAATAGCTTTTTCGCCCCTGACCATTGTCCTCCCTTTTCCCTGTCGCAAACACCCTTTGGAGTTAGAATAGGTTTTTGAACCTCCTTCACTGTCTAACACATTCCCTGCTGCAAACACCATTCTGAGTTACAATAGCTGTCTTTGCACTCCTTCACTGTCAGGCACTTTCCCTGCTGTACACACCCACTGGTGTTAGATTACGTTGTTTGCCCTTCTTTACTGTCAAGCTTTTTCCAAACTAAGCACACCGTTTGGAGTAAGATTAGCTTTGTTTTGCTCCTTCACTGTTACGCATTTTTCCTGCTGCACACACCCTTTGGTGTTTGTTTAGCTTTTTTGCCATCTTTCACTGCTCAGCTTATTCCCTGCTGCAAACACCCTTTGGAATTAGAATAGCTCTTTGGCCCCCACCCTCTGTCCAACAGTTTCCCTACTGCAAACACCCTTTGGAGTTACATTTCTTTTATTGCCCTCCTTCACTGTCCAGCACTTTTCCTGTTGCAAACAACCGTTGGAGTTAGAATAGCTTTTTGCCCTCCTTCACTGTCAAGCACTTTGCCTGCTGCAAACACCCTTTGGAGTTAGAATAGTTTGTGGGCCTCCTCCACTCTCCAGCACATTCCCTGCTGTAAACACCCTTTGGAGTAAGAATAGTTTTTGGGCCTCCTCCACGCTCCAGCACATTCCCTGCTGCAAACCCCCCTTGGAGTAAGAATAGTTTTTGCCCCCCCCTCCACTGTTCAGCACATTCCCTTCTGCAAAAAACCTTTGGAGTAAGAATAGATTTTAGGCCCCATCCACTGTCAAGCACTTTCCCTGCTGCAACCAACCTTTGGAGTTAGAATAGTTTTTGGGCTTCCTCCACTGTCCAGCACATTTCCTGCTGCAAACACCCTTTGGAGTAAGAATAGTTTTTGGGCCCCCTCCACTGTCCAGCACATTACCTGCTGCAAACACCCTTTGGAGTAAGAATAGTTTGTTGGCCCCCACCACTGTCCAGCACATTATCTGCTGCAAACACCATTTGGAGTTAGAATGGTTTTTGGGCCCCCTCCTCTGTCCAGCACATTCCCTGCTGCAAACACACTTTGGAGTTAAATTAGCTTTTTTACTCCCCTTTACTCTTAAACACTTTTCTGGCGCCAAAAACACTTTGGAGTTAGAAAAGCATTGTGGGGCCCCTGCACTGTCCAGCATTTTCCCTGCACCAAATACCCTTTAGAGTTAGAATAGCCTTTTTGCACCTCTCCATTGTTCAGCTCTTTCACTGTTGCAAACATATGAAAGAGTTTGAATTGTACTTATGATCACCAACAATAGGCATCATTTTCTCTATTTTAAACACCATTTGGACCTTGAAAATGAATTTTTCACTGCAGCAGTAACCAGGACATTCACTGTGTTATAAATCACATGGTTTTTGACTAATTAATTAGCTTACAAACACTCACAAGGTGCTTTATCCTTCTTTATATCTGTTTGTGAAGCGATTTTAATTTTAAACAACTGCAGTGACAAGCAGTTTATCTGTTCCCTTTTTAAAAAAGAAACGTGTGAATTGCATGGTTCTCATTTACTTTGTTTTTTGTTTTAACATCAGTGATTTTATTAATAACGTTACAATTGTTCATGTTTTTTTTTATTTGTTTACCTGTGAGATGCTCTATTACTGCTGTCCAAGTGTTGTTTGGGTCGTTTGTGCAGTTGTTGATTTAACCTGTGAAAAAAAACCATGGTCTGCATAAGTTTTTTTTAAAGATTTTAATAAGCAACACTGTTACTGAAAATTATCTTTTTTTATCTTTATTATAGCTCAACTATTTCCTTCTGCCAATCAGGTGTGTGAAGTTATAAAGAGATTTAGCACCCTATTACATTACAGTACTTTCCTATTCTTTTTTAAGCTTTAGTTTTCGGATATTCTCCACTGTCATGTCTTTTTCCCTCAAAAATCCATTTTGCGCAAAATTATAGGTATTTTTTCACTTACCCCCTTTCAATTCACTGTCGTAGTTTTGCTCCACGTAATTTTTCGGAACATTTTTTGGTATCTATGTTTTAAAATGGATAGGAATTATTTTTGCAGTCTTTTTCTTTAGAAGATAAAAATAAATTGCATTTGATTGACTTATGTTTGTCTCATTATAAAATTATGATGTAGACCGTATTTTAAGATTCTTTAAAAAAGATAAATCTAATTATAGTATATTCCCATTCAGAGTTTAAAAGAAAACTGCTGACTACTTTAAAAGTCACTTAATTCACAAAGATGGTATTTTTTTACACTGGCTCTGTCTGTTTTTTTCTCAATCTGTAATTAATTTAAGAAGAGGTTTTTATTACTAGTACAATATTACATTTGCCACAATAAGCAGTGTTTATTCTCTTTGTGTATACTTACTTTGTCCAAAAGATGGCAGTGCTGTCACTGTGGATGTTAGTGCACAACTGAATAAAAAATGGTGGACGGCTGAATTTATACGGCTTTGTGTAGGAAACTATTTAAAAAAAAGATATGTTAGAATCGGATTAACAGCACGTTTTAAACACTGACAGAATGTATATTTTAAAATGTCTTTGAATAAAAAAGGCTTATAAAGTTCCGTTTCGGATTGGTAGCCATTTTGAGTAGATGGTTGGTCTGCTAGTCCAATCGAAACAGTTGAAGGACTCTTGTTTGAATTCCTTTCACGAGACGTATTTGCAGGCTGATAATAGCACTTAGTTAATTTGCTTGTTCCTTTACATTATGTGTTGGATAAATATGAATGTATTATTTATATAAATTAATAAAAATTGATTTACTATTACGTAAAGCATGGAAATGTTATGAAAATAGTTCTGGAGTATTAAGCAATATATTGGATATAATTAAAAAACACAAGTACTGAAATAATTTATTCTAGGTTACATTTTCTCCACCACATAAAACCGCTAATTCCCTAGCATCCCGTCCCAGTAGTTAGAGTAGAATTATTCTAGCCTTTTTAAAAAAACTTCTGGTAGTATTTAAATTAATACTCCAGTATTTTTTTTTTAAACGAGACCCGTTTTCATTTACTCACCCACCCAACACTCCTATTTCCCTAGCATCACATATCAGTGATTACGTTAGAATAATTTTAGCCTTTTTATAATACTTTCGGTGGTATTAATATTAATTCTTGAGATTTTTTTAAATAGAACTGATTTCAATTACTATCCCACCCAAAACCCCTATTTCCATTGCATCCCGTATCAGTGGTGACGTTAGAATAATACTACCCTTTTTTAATACTTCTGGTAGTATTAAAATTAAAACTAGAGTATTTTTTTAAGGAACTCTGTTTTAATTTACTCCACCATCCAAAACCCCTATTTCCCTAGCATCCCGTACCACTGGTTAGGTTAGAATAATTTTAGTCTTTTTATAATACTTTCTCTAGAATTAATATTAATACTTGAGTTTTTTTTTTTTTTTTAAACATCGTTTTAAATTACTACCCCACCCAAAACCCCTATTTCCTTCACATCCCGTGCCAGTAGATAGGTTACAAAAAGTAATAGGATGCATTGTAAAAGCATGCTATGTGAATATATGCATTAGTAAGGTGACTTTGATAGTATTCTATTAATATGCGTTGTATAGTCTTGCGTTGTAACAATATGAGTTCTAATGACTTTTGCGTTGTAAAAATTTCATTTTAATAGTATTTGTTGTATTGGTTCGTGTTGTAACGTCATATATTCATGCAAAACAGTACGTGACAGTGTTGTGGCAGTTTTGTACTTAGTACTTACCAGTCTCCACTCTCCCAGACATTCATGTGAAAGTCTTTGGATGCAGTGTGGCAAGCACCTTCTCCTCCCATTCAGTGAATGTTAGTAGAGGACTAGCAGGGTGCCCGTCAGTCCTCTGAGCCGCCTCGTGGTTCCTGTTGGCCCGGTATTTTACCTGGGCCTTGAGGTTGTGCCACCTCTTCTTGATGTCACACAGTGTGCGCAGTAAGTGAAGTTGTTTATGAGTACCTCTGGCAATCTGTGAACTATTCAAATTTGAGAACTAATAAAATGTAATTATTTAATGTAAAATTGCCTAAATGGTTATAAAGTTAAGAGTTAATACATTTTAACACTGTATTTTACAGTTTTATTTGTTTTCATCTTCTCTGGCCTGCTCATAGTTTGTGCATAACTTCACAGTTACTTCCCATTTTATGCAGTACATTTTTTAGTTTTATACATTTAGGGGTCCATTACGATGTAGGGCGGAAGCACAACCGCCGTGCTGTCGGAGGCAAAAACCGCTAGTTACCGTCCGCCAGCAACGGCCCACACTCCCGCCAAATTAGGATGTGAAAAGTCAGGCAAACACCGCCCGCAAGCCTGCGGCGCCGCCCGCCATCAAAGTGCGCCCGTCTACGTAGCGGCGTGAGCCAATGGAGACTCAACGTCCGACGAAATGACGTACCGCCCGGCGTACAAATTACGATGCCACAACCAAACAGCCCCACCGGCAAAGAGACACCGCACGAGATACCAAGGCGGAAACCCGACTGCTCAGTACGGAGACTAAAAAGGCGGCCCACCCAGAGATGAATCCTGCGCTCCAGGCCATCCCCATGCTCTACCTGATGCACCACCTAGGAGTGAACGCACCACGACGACGCAGGTAGGCAGACACACAACAAGGGTACGAAAACACAGCACACAGTGCAAGGGCGGGAAAACTGTACATGCCCCCCCAGACACCCCTGTGTGGACAGGACACATCCACCACTGCACCCACACATGTCCCACCTGTCAAAAATAAACAACTCGCAACATCCTGGGCACCCACTACCCGGGCCCAGGAAGTGACGTCCCCGTCACGGCATCGCAGCGTAGCGGCGATGACGCAGGTACACATGCACACAACACAGGGGCCAACGACAGCGCCATAATTGGGCTGCACACAAACACCACAGGGTCACAACTACACACCCCACACACCAGCCCCACCCTGAAGGCACATGTCACGTGGCCTCCCTGCATCAGTCATGTCCCCAACCGACAACTCACAGTTGTCAACTTGACGCCACACAAGTGTCCCGAACAGGGGAGAAATGTGATTGCAAAATAGGACACACCCTTGTATGTAAAACATGGATAAGCACACGGCGGCTGCTACATAACAGCGCAGAATATCGACAATGTCCAGAAAAGGCACGCCAGTCTCAACAAGAAATACCAATACCATCCTGCTCGCAATAACAACACATGCAATGTACAAAATAGAAAAACCCTGCTGCCTGAGAACAGGTGTGCCCAATCACTACACCCACACAGAAGCCGCAATGTACAGCGGCAACGCAGTGTCCCGCCCACACACGGGAGAGCAGATAGCACTGAATGGCCTTCCATTCCTACTCCGAAATAACATTGCAACAAATTATGCTGGAGAATGGAGCCATTGTACCAACAAGAAGCAAAACATAGCCATGCAGAGTAAAACGTCCACTGGCAGATAGCGCACAACATGAAAGAAAGGTAACACCACAAAATACAATAATACCACTCCTTCATGTGGACCAAATGCAAGTAATCGGGAAAGAGTCACACACCACTGGCCTTGACTATTCATAGAAGCATGTGGGATGAGGGACTGTGTCCTCCGCCCAAGCTATACCCCAAGTCCTTACGCCGTGCATCCATTCCAGAATTCCCAGCATTGTCGGAGGCTGCACTCTGCTGACTGCTCAGGCAGCCGGAGCACGCCATCACATCACCCTGTAGCAGTATGGCTGTTGCACCAGTGACCCTCAACTACGCCGGACAGATCAAGCTGTACAGTGACAGCATGCTACACATAGTGGGCTGTTCAAATCTGGCAATGCTGAATGTAAGTTACCGAGTAACTTACCGCATTGCAATGTTCAGCTGCGTCATCCCCGTATTCTACTGTCGGAGGTGTCCGTTCCACTGGCCTGTGGATTTATGTCTCTCCAACCCGGCAAACCAAAGGCGGACTTGGTACACTTGTTTGCACCCCTGGACGACCACGACAGGATCTGTTCAGTGTATGGGGGCATGGCGTTTGTGGCTGCAATCAGGGACACACTGCAATGTGACCAGTGTGCCTCCACACAACATCTTCTGGATCACAGTTTCATCGAATGTCATCCAACATGTCCCATCAGGATTCTACAAGGGACAACTTACGACGAACACGTTGCTACCCACCATCCGCTTCATTGGATGACATCCATGTTTACCATCAATGGAATGGATGCCCTGCTGGAAGGTATCGCATACACGTCAACTTGTCAATTCATGGGTCCCCGACTCAATATCCCCAATTGAACATAGATGTTCAACACCGTACCCATGCATGGCTTTCGCACGGAGTGGACAGTTAGCTGTACAAGAACAATACCATATAATCTGCAACTAACACCTTACCATCAACTCCACTGCCATGACATCTGACATTTTCGGGACATGCACCCTGTTCCCCACCATATCCCGTGTCTCTGCATGAACAGGGGGAGGCAGAGGTATGGGACTCGTGTACAGTAACCACATGGCCAATACAGCATGAACAACTATGCCATAATATGTATTCTGCGCACCTGGACACATGCACCTGTCAGTGCACACTTATCTGTCTGCTGTAGTACGTGAGAGCTGTCACCTCACCTTTGTCTGTACTTCCGTGCCAGGACTTTTGCATGGACAACAAATGCAACCCCCTACAACATGGCCCTAGTTACAGTGTCATGTTCAGTAGCCACCACATTGCAACAACTGGTGAGACGCTGCTGCATGCAGGTAGGCACATGCCCTGATGTCACCTCTGACGCAGGTGTGTCGGAGTCACTATTGTATTGAACCGGTACCATGGAACTGAGATGAACTGTCCCTATGATGTCAAGCTGTCTGGTAGGCTAAATGAATACTGTCTGTGTCAAAGCCCAGAGACCATCAGTAATTAGCAAATGTACTTTAGCATAGCAAGGGCAAGGCAGTTGTAACCCTGAAGCCTCCATTCCACAGTCAACAACTAATTACATCTACCTGTACCCCTTTCGTATGTGTAATCATGCTAAGTATATCCTCCACATGCATTTTGCTGCCAGTAGTGTCCACTATACTGCATCACAGAGGAAGTAAGTCCAAATACATGCCTCGAAGCAAATATGTGACTCTGTAGAATTATTTCCAGAAGACAAGTACGAATGAGAGAGGATGAGAGTGTGTGAAGTACACGAGAGTCGTGAGATGACCATGTAGTCCAGTGACATTGGATGTCAATGCATATGAGTTGCCGCCACAGTGGACCTAGTGCAATACTACAGGTCGTGGGCCTTTGATTGTCAGACTCTGACGTGGCCCAACAGATCATCACATTAACACAGACGGGCTGGTCACTTCAAAGCACAGTCCTACATATGTGCATAATTACCTTCACAGTCGGACATCACACTCCTCAAGCAAAAGTAGGACCCACGCAAGAAGCATGCTACAGCAATGCATGACAAAACACACACAGGATATCAGTGTGGGTGGGCAGGTCCGCACAGTGAGTACGAACTGCTGAAACTCACAAACATGCTTGATTAAACCAGGCACAATCTTGACAGTCACACACCCTGCTGACCCACAATGGCCAGAACACATTAAGTAGGAGCCATCCTGAACTGCAAGGACACACCCACACACTGCACACTGTGCAACATACAATACACACATGCGCTCACATTCACAGACCTGAACACGGATACAAACACCCACTATGCCCCTGGGTAACACATGTGTGTAATCGACATTGCCAGAGTGCACACACACACCAACACTCACCCAAAGTCACACACTTCACACCACACACACCTACACCTCCCAAATGCACACTTTGAAAGTAAGCCATGTGCCCAGGCTCAATGTTCATCACAAGATTAACATACACCTACACTGCTGGCCACCCTGAAAGTAAGCTCACACATACCCGCACACTATGCACATGCTACCTGTCATCCTGTGGCCAGACTCACACCCCGTGCTTTGCTTGCACGCAAACATGACACGTATACATTTACCATGAAATTCCAGCAAATACATGCAGACAATCCGTGTCACTAAAAATCTTCTTCATCACACACACAAGTAGCAGAGTCTCAAAGAAGTGAAGTCCCAGCCACGTGTAAAACACATTGGAATGTGAGACCAGACATTGCAATTGTTGAGGTACCATACAAGGCATGTGCCTCACTTAACTATGCACACACAGTAACAACTGCAATCAGTAACTACACAGACACGACCGACTAGAGGAACATCAGCATCCAGTCACAGATTACATAGACAGGCGGCAAAATTGTTCAACACCAGGGACAGTGGCCAGTCCGATGTGCACAGTAGTTACACGAAAAGCTGCGTATGCAATGTGTGTGAGTGTACCCTGACATAGTCACCAACACTGCCATGGCAGTCACAATAGCCATCACAGCCACCACTGTGTCACAGGTAGATGTGTGAGTGTGCCTACCATTCAAACAGGATGGCAGTTCGACTCGGTGCTGTCTATGTGCTACGGGACAGTTGGAGGTCCGCCCCTGAGAGAGATACACAACTGTGGAAGACACACATGTGTCATATGAAGCGGGAGTTCCGCTTGGGCCAGGCGGGTGGGTGGCATGGGTAGGTGCACACATGCATTGTTGAAACAGACTGTGTGGGGAGGATTCCGGAGGGCTATATTTCCACTGTGTTGGGTATATGGAAAGCCCACCTGTCTGGAGATGAATGTGAACTTGTGTGGGCACAACAGGCGGGCACACGATCAATGCTGCATCAGGTGTAGACGTTAGCCTTCCCTCTGGGGACATGCTGGATACTGCTGTGCGTCTGCCAGGCCCTTGCCAAGGCACTCACATCCCCTGTCCACCAGGTGTACCCCCTACATTGTCCGCCTGCACAGGCTACCCAGGGCACGGGATGGCAGTGGAGCTTGGTGGGTGGGAGGTCATGGCGCCCTTCTCCTGGTCACATCTCGCAGGCAACACATTCTCAGTGAGCAGCAGGGCACAAGTCCTAAATATGTATTGGGGGACGCAGACGTCACGACAGGAAGACGTCACGAAAGGTGGCTTGCACCATCAGACTTATTGCCTCCCTTCGCCCACCCCTTATATGCGATTGCAACGGAGAAGCCAGCGCGTGCACAAGCAGCTCCAAGCTCGCCCCAGAGAGGCCAAAGAGTGAATGTGTGGGTCCATTTGCTCCAGTTCCCTGGCTCGCGGTAAAATCAGTGGTGGGACGCCGTCCACCCGCGTGGTACCCTGACTCGAGACCTGGTGTGCAGGCAAAGTGTCCTATTGGCTTTGCGATATGTGTGAGTTGCATAACACTCGTTGGCGGGGGATGGCTCGGAGTCCCGTCACCCTGAGGCCCATGTCTCACCACATGGGTCCCTTGTCAATGGCAGCGGTTGTAATGACTATGCGCGCAGGGGTGGGTCTACCTTTCGTCTGGGATTGTGTTTGCGGCCTGACCCGCTAGGGCAGCCACAGCCTCTGTGTGTTGCATGTGGTGTATCCGGACTCCGGAGGCTGTCATGCATTGTCACTGTTGTCCAGGTTTCGAGTCGGGGTACCACGCGGGTGGACGGCGTCCCCCCACTTATATTACCGCGAGACAGATAACTGGGCCAAATGGACCCACACATTCACTCTTTGGCCTCTCTGGGGCGAGATCGGAGCTGCTTGTGCACGCGCTGGCTTCTACGATGCAATCGCATATAAGGTGTGAGCGAGGGGAGGCAATGAGTCTGACGGTGCAAGCCACCTTCCGTGATGTCACTTCCTGTCGTGACGTCAGCGTCCCCCACCTCTTATGTTAGGACTCGTGCCCTGCTGTTGTCAGATGTGCCACTGCCCAGGGGGTGGAGAAAGGGTCAGGAATGTCAGCCTGATATTGGCCCAGTTGAAGGCCCACCTTGACTGGGGGGACAACCATTGGACAGTCTGGCTTAGCCCACCCACGCGTACATGTGGGCCCTCCATGTACTATGTCACCTGCGGCAAAGTGATGTCATGGGCAATGACGTTATTGAGGAAACCTGTCTGCCCCACGCAGAGATGGCGCATGAGCTCAACAGACCCAGCACTGAGGGCAGCAGGGGTCACATGTGCAGGGCCAGCTGTGCCTGGTGTGAAGGAAACTCTACCCTTCATCCCTGTGCCGACACGTGTTGCACCAGTGGAAGTAGATGGGAGGGCGGGCATTGGCCTCCGCGTGGCTGAAGAGGAGCAAGAGTCCACGTCCCCTGTGTTAGCAAACATGGATGCATCACCTCTGTCCTCAGGTGACTCAGAAATTGCCGGCTCGGCCTGTGATTCATCCAGCACACGTCTGGCCCCTCCAAGGCGCTGGTAACATCTGTCACACCCCGCACCTGTGCAGCTGCTACATCCGATGCCACACCACTGTTGACCGTCCCCTGTCCCTCAGCACCCACGGGAGATGCCACATGAGAGAGAGCGAGGTGGCCTCCCTCATCTGGCATCAATTAAACAGACATGTGCAAGGGAAGCAGCACAGAACATCCACCAATCCACATGTTGCACGATACCTGTGCAATTGCATAAAGCCACCACAATCAACACGTAATGGCTGGCGTACAGTAAATGAAGACGCTAATAAGTGGCACATGTGTTGTGCACATAGCACTACACCCGGCCTGTGTCACCCTGCGACCATAGCCCCAAATCGCGGTGTGCACACCCACTGTCCTGATGGTGGCAAGGATGACCACTACGTAATTAGGCCAATGACATACCTGCATGGAGCAGAATGGGAAACCACTGACACATACTGCAACATGACGGGCCACAATGGCCATGAGCCCATGCCATCCACCTGTCGTTCACACGAGCACAACTGCTGTTGCACAGTGTGCTGGATGTGTAAGCACCAGAGATATGAGGTGAGGCATCGCAAACATATGACCGAACGAAATCAGAGTAGGCACAGTGCCTCAAACATACATGTGAATTGCCAATCCAGGCCACTACAGGTTGTTCCTAAGGGCTACGACTCTGAGTGCATTGAGAATGCAGAGTGCTCAAATTACATCTTGACCCTCAGGAATCGCATATGCATGTCAGATGCACACAGCACAGAGTACACTTACAACCCACTGCATACACAACATACATCACATCACCCAGATAATCGGTAGGCTGTGGACACATGCTGCCTCTCACCGCAAAAGACACCATCCCACAATACTGTACACTTGCTTGCTGCTGATGCCCCTACAAACATGCATCCGGCATAGGCTGTGTGACTGTCAAGATGCAGACCATAACTGGTGAAATGCAGCGCCGTGTTGACCTGACAATACGAGGGGGCATCCCCCGATTTGTTATTGCCACGTAGTAGCTCATCCGGCAAATGACGTCACACCCTTTGTGGAATTGGCTGCACTGTCGGTCACACATACACAGAGGATGCAATGGCTCATCACAAGCCCTTGGGCTGGAGGACTTCAAACTGCAGGGATGGTACACAAAAGCCTTGGAATGTCACTCATACACTTCTCAACATCACCCACATCCACCAATCACAGTGGCATGCTGCTGACCCATCCCAAATACTCAGAGACGTGCAACAGAGCCAGGAAGTAATAGGACATGGCCCAACAGCATGTGTACACCACACGTGAATGCATGCTGCTGGGAGTGTGTACACAGTACCTGTCCATCCCATTCACATGCAGGTTGCCAGCACATTGAGCAATGTGTAGTCTGCCCACATCTACTGTCCATTGTCAGGTGGACCAACACATAGATCACAAGGCAAAACATCTTTGTGGGTGGACTCACTGTGTCCAACACTGCGCAGCCCTCAACGTACTTGCCCTGTGAATGGCTCACCCCACAATGGAGGTCACATTCAGTGCCACTATCTCTCACACACATCCCTATCATAAGGCATGGTGTGTCCAATCGACAGGGCTGAGTTTGTGCATTTCAGGATAGACCTGAACAAAAGACACATGTAACCCACTGTACAGTCAGTGTTGTCTCCTTCTAGGATTGTGCGGTCAATGTGCAGCCCAGGTCTGCTGCCACTGAGAAGGCCAGCAGGGACCCAGCCAGCCATTCACACAAGCAATGACTACCCTGAGTCCTGCATTGCCAAGTGGCTGCGTGACTGGATGTCTGACATGGAAATGCCATGTACCACCACTCGTGAGGGACATGAATGGGAAAGTGCCATAGAGCCTACATACCCATTACCCTGTGGTTAGCATGGTAAGCAGTGCATGTTGGAACCCCACAGGCTCAGAATCATAGTGCTGCGGATCAACGACATGTGTGTCCCCCACATGCACTCCCACACACACTGTAGTTGTCTTACACACACAAGTTTTGCTATGAATGGCCTTGGGCAGTGTGTGTGGAGCTCGGAATCCATGATCTCCAGCTCCTCGCTGGTGAGTGGACCTGGACATATCTTCAGAGTCGTCGACATGTAGGTGGACATGTGGCAGCAGTGGCAGGTGTTGTTGAGGGATGCCAGGCAGCAGTCCCTGTAAGCTGTGGTAATGCCTGTCTCCCTCCCACACTCATATAGCCCCCTGGGGCTGTTCCAGTGGGTCCAAGCTGCTGCAATTGGTGTACCATGTCTGCCTACTTCAAATGCACACAATGGCCTGCACCGAGCTGTCCCGGTACGCTTACCTCTATCGTCGAACACGCAGGATGCAGTCGCGAGGGCCATTGGGGTTGGCCTCAAGGGCCTGGACCATGGCGGGTACAGTCCGCTGGTGCCATGTGGAATCCACAGTTGAAGGTGCGCCATGCATTTGCAGGTGTGGCCATGATTTGTGTGTGGGAGCATGTCCACACTGGACAGGGCCACTTCATGCTGTGTGCATAGGCATTGACAGCCAGTGCTCAGCCTCCACATGTCTGTTGGCACATCATCATGTACACATTAGCATGGGAGCATGGGATGTGCATATGCACACACATGCCATATTTCTTAATGTACATCTCCCACTTGGCACGTGCAACGTTACGTGTCACTTGTGATGTGTGTTTGCATTCACACAGCTGTGTTGTCATGGAGTTGTCAATGTGTACACCTCTCAATGTGTGTTGGAGGTGTGATACGTACAGTGCTGGACATTGGGTGGACTAGGGACATCATTGACTGTCTCATATCCCATTGTGCAACAGGACCCACTTGTTTTGGCCGCTCAGCCTGTGTACATTGTGTTGTTGGTGTGTGCCATACTCACCCGGCCTCGGAAGCTGTGTCTGGCACAGCAGCTAGGTATATTGCCGTGGTGTTGTCGCCTCCCACCTATGCAGTCTGAAACCATCATGATGCCTTTCGAGCTATTAGGGCCTAAATCCCCATGTGCATGCTCATAGCAATGGTTTGTGTCAGTAGCCATTGCTATTGGTAAGGGGAACTGTGTAAGAGTATTGTGGCTGTGCTGTCCCTACTTGTCAGCTGTTCTGTGATTCTATAGCTTTGCCAGTAATTTTTGGAATGTGTAAGTGCCATGTGGTGTGTTGCATTGACATGTGTCCACTTCCATCTGTCCTAGGAGGAGACCAAACATACATCGCCCCTACCATATGCTGTCAGACATGGAGGATGTGGAGGTCATTCGTAAATTCCGGCTGGACCGACCCACCCTGCATCACCTATGTGCCATGTTGGAACCCCACCTTCGTCCTCGCAGGGTGTATCCAACAGCATTCACCCCCACGGCTAAGGTAATGGCTGCACTGCATTTTTTTGCTACCGGATCTTTCCAACACACGGTAGGCAGTGGAGGTGGAATGTCCCAACTCATGTTCAGCATGGTGCTACGGGATGTCCTGTCAGCTATGACTCAGTACAGGAACCGGTACATCCGATTCCCCAGGGCTCGTGATTTGGCGGCAGTGAAGGGTGCTTTCTATGCCCTTGGACGCATCCCCCACGTTGTTGGTGCAATTGATTGCACCCATGTTGGCCTTGTTGCACCACAGGCCATGGAGCACATCTATAGGAACCGGAAACATTTCCACTCCATGAATGTGCAAGTGGTGTGCCTGGCGGACATGATCATCACACACGTGTGTGCGAAGTTTCCTGGTTCCACCCATGACTCGCACATCATGCGCCACAGCATCCTCCCACGACTGATGTCCAATCTTCAACCGGACCGTGCATGGATTGTTGGTGAGTATGCATACTCGTGTAGCGTGCTGGGTGTGACATGCTGTCTTGTATCCTGTTGGAATTGCAAGGATTCTCTGTGTTTCTCACACCCAGGTGACTCGGCATATCCTATCGGGCCTTGGCTGCTGAGCCCACTCCGTAATCCCAGGACACCAGCTGATGTCAGATACAATGAGGCACATGGGAGGACCAGACGTGTGGTGGAGCGGACTTTTGGACTCCTGAAGTCCAGATTCAGGTGCCTGGACCGCACCGGGGGTGCACTGGCGTACTCCCCACAGAAGGTGTGCCAGATAGTTGTGGCATGCTGCATGCTGCACAATCTCGCTATTCGCAGGCAGATCCCCCTGATAGTGGATGACGGTGATCAGCCAGGACCCCCGCCTGCAGACCAGGCCGTGTCCAGTGATGAGGACAGTGGAGAGGAGGAAGCAGTGAATGAGCGTCAGCAGCTCATCGCCCGCTACTTCACTTGACGGTGAGTGACCATGTACGTCGGCTGATGTTGCTGTAGTTGTGTAGGTGTATGTGTGCATTGTCCCGGTGGCCTATTGTTCACTGAGTGCTGTGTGGCAATGGTCCATGTCCAGGGTAGTATGCCACTGACAGTGGCTGTGGCATTGTGCCCTGTTGCTCTGTGAGATGTGTGTACATTGCTTGAACTTGATGACAAGTACTGTGTGATGAGTGTGTGACACACACATTCAATGGACTCTTGTTCTGTTTTTCACCCCTAGGTCCCTACAGCCTCTCCTGGCCTATCGACATACCACACTCCTGATGCATTACTGATCATGGTGACGGTTGCACATCCTTGATTATACACAGAGCAGATACAACAGAATGTGATCCAGTTGTATTTATTTTGAACAGTGACATGTGATTGTGGGCAAGGTGATGACAAAAGTGGTGCATGCTGGAACAATGAGTTGACGGACATGTCCGCGTGATGTCCAAGGTGTACCCATGTTGTTCTGGGTCCACAGTCCGACAGACACATGCCATTCACATGGAAGTGTGGGGTAGGATAGTAGTCCAAGTGAATGCAGTAGATGGCCACCGTGGCTGGCTGTCTCACTGGCGTTTGGACCGTGCAAAGTCATCTCTGGACACCTGTTTCCTCTTCGGACGCCCCCTTCCACGTTTGAGAGGGGGGGGGTTGTGTTTGTGGGCTGCTGGTGGTGGCTGAGGATTGCCAACTCGCTGTGGACGCAGGGGAACTGGATGTTGCACGGACCTGCGCCCCAGCAGGTGGTGGTGTGGTTGGCCTTGATTGGGCCCTCACCGCCACCACTAGCTGGCCCATGAGGTCGACAAGTTTGCCCATACTGCTCACGAATTGGCCCATATGGGTGTCCATGGACCTCAACACCCCAAGGACTTCCCGCGTATCGGCAGCTGACCGGGCCCATTGTCCCATGGCCTCTTCATAGGCCCCAAGGACTCTGGCAATTTGCGGCAGGGCTTGGCTCCCAGGCTCTCATGGCGTTGGCCTGACCCTGCTCCTCCCACCTGAACTGCTGCCACCGACCTGCCCACTCGCCACAGTGGTCACCCGGGGCCTCGTTGTGGATCCCAGGGTCGGTGTCGATGTGCGTACAACCCCTTGCACAGGGTGAGTGGTCAGGGAGGCCCTGGTGGTGGTGGTGGTGGTTGCGGCGGTGGTGGTGGCCGCAATGACCATGGCAGCAGGGGCCTGGGACTGGTCACCAGCCCTGGGAGATGGGTTGGTGGGTAGGAGGGGTCCTGGGGAGCGGTTGAGCCCTGCCACACCAGATGTGCCTGGTCGGGAGTCCTCGTCCGAGGAGGTGTCCAGGTCTTCCACATCCGTGAGTCCGGGTGGAGGGCTTGAGGACTGGCTGTGATGACTGCTGTCTCCCTCTCCAGCATCATGCTGTTCGTCACCTGTGGGGCGGAGACGAAAGGTTATTGTGTTGCACCTTGCAAGGTTTGTGTTAGATGACTGACATTCACAGTTGGTGCACAGTTGTGCACTGATTTCCCAGATGCGTGTGTATGGCTCTACAATGTGTGTGCGTGATCAAGGCAATGGAATGGTGTGATGGGTGCACATGGCATGGGACGGATTTGGATAGCCAATCGGTGTGTGTTGCAGTACCCCTACATTTTGTGTCTTTGGTGGAAACGGGGTACAGCCCCCTCAACGCTTTTGAGGTGAAATATGGTTTTGGGGTTTCAAATGGAACGCTTAGGAACGCAGATGGCAAAAGGGGTACAGCCCCCTCAACGCTTTTGAGGTGAAATATGGTTTTGGGGTTTCAAATGGAACGCTTAGGAACGCAGATGGCAAAAGGGGTACAGCCCCCTCAACGCTTTTGAGGTGAAATATGGTTTTGGGGTACATACTGTGACATATGGGTGCAGGAGGGGACATGTGTTTTGGCCACACGACACTGCAGAGACAAAGGTGTGTGTATGTCTGGCGTACCAAGCATATCTGCTCACTGTTATCATTTAGGGACATTACACTGCAAGCATTGTAGTGAGTGAGTAATGGTTGTGTGCCACACAACGTATTGCAGATGGGACAATTCCTTGGTGTGCGTGCTACCCTCAGCCATGTGCAGCAATGCAGTGCTCTTGGTGTGTTGACTATATTAGGTATGTTGTAAATCACAGTGTGACGTGCGCTTCAGACACTACAGACACATTATTGGTCATCGGCAGGAGTCTTTGCTGAACTACTGTATATGGGACAACTGATTAGATGATATACCTTTCATGACACTGGGGCTGTAAAGATGTGATGCATGAGACATTGAATGTGCATTGTGTAGCTGTGTGGTTCATGGGTCCAGTGGTGTATGTGACATTACTGTTGTTCCACTCAGTTACATTGAGACGAGATAGACTTACATGGGTGATGTTGTACGATGTCAACGGAACAAGCAGACACGACTACATGGACAAGACTTCGATGGTGTTGCTGATGTGTGTGATGACTGGCACAGTGCACGGCATGTGGATCAGTACTCCAGTGAGACTTGTGCATGCAGACGTGACTCCTTACGTGTTAGTGTATTTGTGATGGCTCATGTGGGCTATGACTCTGTAATTCATGTCCGTGTGCACATTAGTCACATGATTATGACAGGGAGCAGTGCTACCTGTTCCTCTGCTACGTGACATGTCCCAAATGTTAGTCGTAGTACAGTCCTCATGCCTACAGACACCCCGCCCTGTACAGTAGTCTACCTACTTGTTGGTTTGTAGGGAGCAATGCAATGGCTGTCACATGGTCATGAGAGGGAGGGGTGCTCCATCTTGCTGGTCTGTGGCAGTGGCGGCCGTGTTGTGAGTTGTGGTGAAGGCTTACCATCTACAGACACCCCTCCATGTAGGGAAACATATCTACCTGTCGGGTGAAGGTGTGCACTGCAATGGCTGACACATGGGTGTGGGGAGTGCTCCATCTTGCTGCGCTGTAGGACTAGGGGCCTGGTGGTGGTTGTACTTCTGCAGTCCCCCTCCGATACTCGGAGTTTGTGGTAAGGCTACTTACCTGTTACTTGTTGGTTGGTGCAGCTATGGCTGACACATGAGTGTGGGTGTGGGGAGTGCTCCTTCCGGCACATCTGGGGTACAGAGGGACCTGGTGTGAGTTGTGGTGCTGGCTGCCTGTACACATGCCCCCATGGTTTTGTTTGTTGGTACCTTTGGGCTGAGTGTGTGGGAGTGTCTGTTGCATGTGTGAGAGATGTCTTGTGTATTGTGTACTGGACATGGGGGTGTTTGGCCCTCGGTGCTATGGCATTCTGGTAGTACATGACAGTACATAGCGGTGTGCTGGTATACATTTGTTTGTACTTACCAGCCTCCACTCCCCCTGGTATTCCGGTGAGACTCTCCGGATGCAGAATGCCTCGCACCTTCTCCTCCCACGCCTTGAAGGTCTTGAATAGCGCGGGATTTCCTCCGCCAGTCGTGGCAGCCAGCTCACGATTCTTGGCCTCCTTCTTCCTGACCACGCTTTTCAGGTCGTGCCACCTCTTTGTGATTTCGCCCCGGTTGCGTGGCACGTTCCCAACTGCATTCACCTGGTCTACTATCCTTCTCCACATTCTGTTTCTGGTGGCTACTGGTGTCTGTTGGACCTGGTTCCCATAGATTTGTGGGTGCACCTTGATGATCTCATCGACCATGACCGTCAACTCAGTGGCAGTGCACTTTGGCATTCTTTGTGTTGCCATGGTGTGTGGTTTGCTATTTGTTGAGCTGGTGTGGTGGTTGTGTGGTGTGTGGTGTGTGATGTGCAGGGGGTTTGTGGTGCCATTGTTTCAGTGGTGATGGTGGTAGTGGTGGTGATGTTTTTGATGTGTGCGTGCGTGTGGTGTGCTGCTTTCCTTTGTGTCTCTCTGTGTTGTCTGATGGCGTCTTCGCTTTGTCCTGGTGCAAGGGATTGTGGTCTGTGAGGAGGCTGCTTTTGTACTGACCTATGTGGGTGTGTCATGATGGTCTGTCGTTTTCAGGTGTGTTGTGTCTGTTGTCCTGGGATTTGTAGTTTTTTGGTTCTGGCAGGGGGCATGTGTCATTGGGATGTGTTCTGTGTTTGGGTATTTTTGGTGTAGTTTGCTGTGTGGACTTGTTGGCCATGTTGTGTGTATTTCTTTGTTCCGCCAATGATTTCCATGCACGGACGTGGCCGCCAGGTCTTCCGCCGTGTCAGTTATTCATCGCTGTTGTTAACCGTGGCGGGCGGGGAATATGTGGATTTTCCGCGCTCATGTCGGGGAGATCATAATTTCACGGTCGTTGTCTGGGTCGTCAGAGCGGGCGGATTTGGGTTTTCGGGTGGGATTGCGTCCGTAGCGGACGGTTAATCTTCTACTCGGACATGGACGGGCGGATTTTTGTGTGTTTTTACCGCCGCGGGCGTAGGTTGCTTCGCGACTTCATAATTGCTCGGTCGGTATTCCCATGTTGCAGGCGGGCGGTTTTCTCATGCTATCATGGAGGGCGGAATATTTAACGCCGGTTATCGTAATGGGCCCCTTGGTTCTGTATTGGGAATACATTAAAAAAGGAAAGACATGTAATTATTTGTGGTGACACTTATTTTACTCTGTTTTTGTATGGTTTTTTAGGTATACAGAGTAAGTAAACCTAATTTCTTTCAGGAATAATTTCATTTTGCTGGGAATAGTGATGCTCCAAGGTGCTGGAGGGCATGCACTCAGACAAAGTCACTGTCTACTTTGCTGTGGGTCAGCTGTGCAGCAGTTTGTGTGCCTGGCATGTTCTATGGTTATACAATTTTTAAATGAGTTCTCTTATCCTAATTGGAAAATGGTTTGATTTTAAACGTCATTGGGTAAAATCGTACTATAATTCTTTTGTAGCTATTGACATATATGGAAGACAATGATCTATGTACTATGCTTTATTTTATCTTGTAGTATGTTATTTACTTTGTCTAAGTACAACATTGCAGTAGTTCATATGTTGGTTATCAATATTTGTGTTACTTTAATGCTTTATTTTGATACTCTATAGTTTTGCTTTCAATATTGTTAGTTTTCTGATGTTTTACATCAAAAATATTTTTGAAACCAATATTGGTATTATTTCTGTATGAACAAAAGCAAATTTAAAAATTGTTTTTTTTTTAATATCCAATTTTATTGGCATTTGGTATAACAAAGTAACCAAAATAACATTTGTATCACTGTGACATGTAAGAAATGTCATTATAATTACAAGTATTATCCCCCCATCTAGTTGATATAAAAAGGGAAAGGGCCAGCCCTTAGCACCATGAGTAATCAGTCCAATAGACCTGTCCGTTTGCCCCATATTCGTTCATGTTTGTTCGGACACCCTCTTGCCTCATAAACCGCTTTTTCCTGGACAGCACACCAGTCAACTCCCCTGTGCCATTTTGAAATAGAGTGAGAATTTGAGTCTTTCCAGGCCATTGCAAGGTCTCTTTTAGCAATCAACATGGCTGTTCCTAGAAACAATTTGTCGGCTCGGGAGCCATCCATACCTCCCATCACCCCCAGGAGAAGAGCAAGAGGATTAAGGGGGACCTCCCATCCCAATATACCACTCAATTCAGATACGATTGATGCCCAGTATTTGGATATGACAGTGCAGGACCAGACCATATGGAAGAAGTCGGCTGGTTCGCCTTCACAGCGTGGACATTGTGGGGTTGGGAGAAATCCAGCTTTGTGCAGTCGCGCCGGTGTAAGATATGCACAGTGAAGATAATATATCTGGATGAGGCGGAGTCTGGCAGATATAGTAAGTGTTCTGGGGGCCATAAGAGCGTCTCACCAGTCTTCGTCTTAGAGGGCCTACCCATCGTTTCCAACGGGTTCTAAGAGGGTCTAGTGTGGATGGGGTATTATTTATCAGGGATCAATATATTTGGGATATCCCTCCCTTCCATGGGTCTCCCATGGGAATCTTGGCCTCCAGTGGGCTGAACTCCGGGAATGTCTCCTGGTTAGGAATGTGAATGGTTAGGGCGTGACATAGTTGGAGATACCTAAAGATCTGTGTAGAGTGTAAAGAGCATGCATGTTGTAATTCCTGAAAGGAGGACAAGTGTTCTCCCTTCCAGACATCTTCCAGGCAGGTGATGCCTATTTGGTCCCACGTTTAAAAACCCATCAAGGTCCCAACATCCTGTAGCCAACTGCCGTGCCACAGCGGCATTTGTAAGGTGAGTCTTTTGTCCCAGTGGATGTGTCGCAATGCAGATCGCCATGCCAGTAGAGCTGTACGGGTGACTACTGGCAGGGCCTGAGGATTGGGGCTCCGAAAAGCATAGATTAGGCCTGAGAGAATCCAAGGCATCCCAGTTCTAGCCGATATGCTGGGTCTGACCACCCCCCATTAAACCAATCATGGATTATCAAAAGGCGAGTGGCGAGATAGTATAAGAAGGGATTCGTAATTTCCATTCCTCCCTCGTATGTGGTTAGTTGGCATGTCGTGAGTGCCAGATGTGCTCTTGAGCCCCCCCAAAGGAAGTTGGTAATCACTCCATCTAGATCACGAAACCAGCTGCGAGGGAGATGGATCGGGAGGTTTTGGAGGACATATAAGAGGCGGGGGAGAACCATCATTTTGAAGAGGGCAACTCACCCGAGGGGATTGAGAGGAAGTTTTTGCCAGCGACGTAAGTCGTCTTTTGTGCGTCGGAGAAGTGGACCGACATTAATGGACCAGGTCAATTCCGGGAGCAGCACCACCCAGATACCAAGGTATTTAAATGATAATCTTCGTATGGGCATGGTTGTCTGCCAGTCAAAACATTCTCTAGAGGTATGGAGGGGCACCACTGTGAACTTGATTGGGTTAAGGCGTAGGCCAGTCGGTTGCCCGAAGGAATGAAGGATCTGCAGGCATCTCGGTCCAGATCGGGCTGGGTCAGCCAGGTATAGGAGGACATCATCAGCGTACAAGGCGATTCGGTCCTCATGAGAATTCTGCCAGCACCAGCCCTGCACCCGGTCATCCATCCGGATGCGGCAGGCCAAATCGCGAGTGCGAAGAGGAGAGGGGAGAGCGGACATCCCTGCCGGGTCCTCCTCGCGATCAGGAAGACCTTGGATATCGCCCCATTTATAAGGACCCTGGCTGATGGGTTAGAGTAAAAAACTCCCACCATCTTCTGGTAATGGGGGCCAAAGCCTTCCCTCTCTAGCACGTCTCGCATGTAGCGCCAGTTGACCGTATCAAAGGCCTTCTCAAAATTGAGTAGAACTAAGGCCAGATATAGTGAAAGGAGGTAACGGTAGGCAAGGGCCACATGCAGGCGTCGAAGGCAATGACGGGTGCTATGGTGCGGCATGAAGCCACATTGGTCAGGGTTTATGAGGGTTTATGAGGGTGTGGAGCACTCTTTTCATACAGGCGGCCAGAATCGTTGCATATATTTTGTCTTCGGTATTAATGAGGGAGATCGGGCGGTATTGAGCGCAGGAAAGCGGGGGAGGGTGTGTCTTGGGTATGACCACAATGGTGGCTGTGTCTGTAATAGAGGAGAATGATCTGTCCTCTATGGCTTCTGCAAATAGGGCATGGAGTGGAGGGATCAGAGTTTCGCGGAACGCTGTGTAATACTCTGCGGGGAGCCCATCTGGACCCTGGGTTTTGTGGGTGGCGAGCAAGGAGATTGCCTCGGTCACTTCCTCAACTGTGATAGGCTCGTCCATGTTTTTTTGTTCTATCTCTGAGAGCCTTGGTAGAGAGATATTTTGCAAGTAGGCGGAACTATCATATGATGTGTGTGTGGGATCCACTGAGTACAGTATCTTGTAGTACTTCGCGAAGACGTGCGCAATTGTTGCTGGCGTACGGGAGATTTGTAGGCCTGTGCATAGTTCGCTGAGTTTTGCTACGCGGAACTCCGCGAGTTACAAAAAAACTCAGCGAAGTTCCGCGAGTGGCGGAGTGCAGTGCGAACTGCAGTTTGTGCTGGTATTCCTGCCGCTCGGGTAGAAATTCTACCCGAGTGGCAGCTCGCGCTCGCGAACTTACCGTTCGCGATCACGAACTTACCGTTTGTGATCGCGAGCGGGGAAAAAACTCTGCTGCACATCGCGTAGCTGAGTTTTCTGCACTCCGCAAGCTCCGCGGAGTGCGGAGTGCAGAAAACTCCGCAAACTCCGTGAACAGAGCGAAGTTCACCGCCCAGGCCTAGAGATTTGTCCATGTGTGTCTCGAATTTCGGGGAGTATTCGATTGGCCATGGGGTGAGTAGCAAGCCAATGGAGCAGCTTGCCATTTTTGTCCCCCCATCTCCAAATCATTTTGGCTGGCTCAATGGAGATACTCTTGATTTCTTCCTGTATTAATTGTAATTGTCGGCGTTCTGCTTCCCCTTCCACCGTTGCCGCCGCCATTTCCATACGGAGCGCCCTGGCTTCAAGTTGAGCGAGCTGGTGGTCGCGGGTCTGACGCCTGCGCTTAAGGAATCCTTTGGCATACCCCGAATTGTGGCTTTGTCCGCTTCCCAAAGTGTACCCTGACGCTGCACTGTGCCTTCGTTAATACGAAAGTAGCTATTGAGTTCCTCCCCAACGCTCTGTTTATATTCTTGGTCTTGGAGGAACCAAGCATTTAATCGCCATATGGGTCTAAGAGCCTTCGTGGGGCCCTCCACTTGTAAAAGGAGCAGGGAGTGGTCAGACACTCCGCGTGCCAGGATCTGGATTTCAGAGACGGCGTGGCAATCTGGAGCGGGCATGAACATGAGGTCTACACAGGAATGATTGTGGTGCGCCGCAGAGGTGTGTGTATATTGTCGTGTTTTGGGGTGCCAGGTGAGCCAAACATCACATAGACACAGTGTAGCAGTCCAGTCCCTAAGATGCCTGGCCCCCAATTTCCTATGAGAGGATATGGAACCCGTAGTCTCCTCTGTGGGCTCAGGGACAGCATTAAAATCACCCCCAATTATCGTCAGGCCATGAGGATGAGTGGATAGTGTCTTCAGTGCATTTTGAAGAGTGGGCTCTAAGGGGGTCATTATGATGTCGGGTGGATCACCACCGCCCAACCGGCGGTGGCGATCCGCCCGACTTCTTTCCCCGCCCGCCTGCCATTTACCCCCCGCCATATTACAATGGCGGGAGGACAACAGCGGACGGAAAGGCCATTCCGATTGCCTGCCAGGCGGAACTCGGGCCTAATATGGTGGCGGTGTCTGGCGGTGAAGGCCTTTCCATGGCAGCATCGCCGCCATGGAAAGGCATGCAGGAATTGCTTTGGGGGCCCATTTCGGGCCCCCAAGGGGGTGGGGAGGTGGGTGGCTGCACTTGGGGGGTACCTATGGTAGCCCCCTACATTGGCATGCACAAGGTGGCAGGCACCGCTCGCTGCCTGTCACGTTGTACATGCCAATGCACTGCATGCATTTTTTACATTGCGGCGGGTGCTGCTAACAGCACCACCCACCGCAATGTAAACAATGTGGGATGCGACCGCCACGGTGGCAGTCGCATCCTAATGGGCACAGCGGGACCACCGCACCTCTGGCGGTCGGTCCCGTTTACCGTTACGGTCCGCCGCCATCGTAATGGGCCCCTAAATTTGCTGGAGGAGCATATAGTGATATTAGATTATTGGTGGAATCTCCTAGGGTACCACAGAGGGCAGTGAATCGGCCTAAAGAGTTGTTAAACACTTGGGTCATCGTGAAGGGAAGGGAGCTACGTAAGAGGATTTCTGTTCCCCGGGCTCCTCTGGAGAACCCAGAATGCCACACCCTGTCAAATCCCTGACGCGCCAGGAAGGGGCAGCAGTTCCCCACTAGGTGTGTCTCTTGTAGTAATAAGACATCCGGGTTGCTCCTTCGAACATACTTTAAAACCTCCGTTTGTTTGATTTTATCTAAGAGGCCATTAACGTTCCATGAGAGGATTTTCATGGGCTCACTCCCATTATACGGACGTGACATTGTAGTAAAGTGGTGATGTTTGGAGGACTTCAATGGGTCAGATATTTAGGTTCTGAAGGAAGCTGCGTGTATTCAAAGACGCTATTTGGGCCGCTTGAGGGAGGATCCTGAATGTGGTGCACAGTTTTACCGTGGAACAAAACAACATGAAAATTTAAACATTGTCAGCAAATGTTTTTCACAATATTTTTGTAACATGATATTGTTGTACTTGATATTTTGTTCCTCAGTTTTCTTATGAGTGTGGCCCCACGAAATTGAGGTAATTGTGTGCTTTGAAGCAGTGTCGTATTGCAAATGTGGGTGTAGAGGCAAAAAAGCTATCAAGAGGCATGCTGATTGTGCACCACGTAAAAGTGGTGCACAGTCATTGCTCCCCCAGGAGTGCATGGTGAAGATACCACAGCAGTCCTAGGGCCCCCCAAGGCACGTCCCTGCATCCACTTGTTAGACCTGACTTCCTTAGCATGTTTCCCCAAACGTTTTGCCCTCAACCCTCCTGTTTTCTCGGTTTGTTTTTGTTGGCATTATGTAGGAAAGTCATCCTTTTTTCCCTGATCAACCCCCATTATTCAACTGATGCTGGTGGGAACTGAATCTGAAAGGGCGTGCCTTAGGCTCTGCTAACCAAGCCCAGAGTCAGTACTCTGTCCTCTAAAGGTATATAGTAAAAATGGTTTAATTCTAATTGGCAAAGACAACCTACCTGTAAGTCCCTAGTAGATGATAGGGCATGTAGGTTTAAAGACCCCAGTGGACTTAATACAGTAACGGGTGCACTGATGTGGTGCCTGGTGTCATTTTAAAGCTTGGCCTCCCTTGGAGGCTGGTTTTAAAATAAAACTATGTCTACATTTAAGTTTGAAATTTAAATAAATTCCAAAGTCTTATTTCACCCCTAAGGTCTGCCCTATGGGCCCCAAAGGTAGGGTGCATTGTTATAAAAAGCAGGGATAATATAAAGTATGTTTTATATGATCTCGTAGGGAAAAAGAGATAAAATGGTAAAGCTTTTTTACACTTAATAAAGCCTAACTTTGATTGGAGCTAGCTACACATATCATCCAAAGTATCAAAATAATGGTTGCAATAAATCCAACAACTTGCCAAGGTAAGATTTAATATACCTATTACAGGAAAGTTGTCTTAGAACTTCCTATCCAGAAGTTACCAAAAGCAGACCTCTACCAGACTCTTTTGATTGATCAGCCTTTTACAGCGTGAGCCAAGCAGCCCCCTGAGTAGGTGTGAAGAAGCTGGGACTGCAACAATACAGTTATTTGGTGGGAGGTGATTTGTTTCCTAGACAAGCCAGGGAGAGGAAGGGGGCTGGGTAGATAAGAAGCCGGACTTCAAAGGCAGGAGTCTCTATATTAAACGGACCACTGACAGAATATCGACAACACTAATATCGACCTACAGAAATATCGGGACATAAATATCGTTGTCAAAAATAACGACCTCCTATCTTCATAATGGTAAGTACAAAAATATTGAAAAAAATATATCGTTGTTAAAAATATCGAAGTACAAAATATCTTTTTTTATATGTATAAAAAAATAATGTAAAATAAATTAAATAATACATTTTACTTTAAAAGAAATATTTAGATTTACTTGAAAATTTCAACAATTATAGGTAATAAATGTAATTTAAAAATAAATTAAACATACATATGTAAAATGTAATATATATTTACTTAAAAATAATTAATAAATAATAATTTTAATTAATTTTAAAATGTTACAAATATATTAAAAAATAAAGATAAATATATATATGCATACACATGTAACATAAAAAAAAAATTATAATATAAAATAAAATATTAAAATATGTAATATTTTTTAAACCTACATTTTACACTACATTTAGTGCAACAGTAGGGAAAGTGTTGGATAGCGGAGGGTAAAAATGTACTATTCCCACTCCAGCGAGTGCAACAGTAGGGAAAGTGTTGTATAGCGGAGGGGAATAATTTACTATTCCCACTCCAGCGAGTGCAACAGTAGGGAAAGTGTGGGATAGTGGAGGGGAATAATTTACTATTCCCACTCCAATGAGTGCAACAGTAGGGAAAGTGTTGGATAGCGGAGGGTAAAAAATTACTATTCCCACTCCAGCGAGTGCAACAGGTGGGAAAGTGTTGGATAGCGGAGGGGAATAATTTACTATTCCCACTCCAGCGAGTGCAACAGTAGGGAAAGTGTTGGATAGAGGAGAGTAAAAAATTACTATTCCCACTCCAGCGAGTGCAACAGTAGGGAAAGTGTTGGATAGCGGAGGGGAATAATTTACTATTCCCACTCCAGCAACTGCAACATTAGAGAAAGTGTTGGATAGCGGAGGGGAATAATTTACTATTCACACTCCAATGAGTGCAACAGTAGGGAAAGTGTTGAATAGCGGAGGGTAAAACATTACTATTCCCACTCCAGCGAGTGCAACAGTAGAGAAAGTGTTGGATAGCGTAGAGGAAAAAATTACTATTCCCACTCCAGCAAGTGCAACAGTAGGAAAAGTGTTCAATAGCGGAGGGATAAAAATTACTATCCCACTCCAGCGAGTGCAACAGTAGGGAAAGTGTTGGATAGCATAGGGGTAAAAATTACTATTCGCACTCCAGTGAGTGCAACAGTAGGGAAATTGTTGGATAGCGGAGGGAAATAATTTACTATTCCCACTCCAGCAAGTGCAACAGTAGGGAAAGTGTTGGATAGCGGAGTGATAAAAATTACTATTCCCACTCCAGCAAGTGCAACAATAGGGAAAGTGTTGGATAGCGTAGGGGTAAAAATTACTATTCCCACTCCAGCAAGTGCAACAGTAGGGAAAGTGTTGGATAGTGGAAGGGAATAATTTACTATTCCCACTCCAGGGAGTGCAACAGTAGGGAAATTGTTAGATAGCGGAGGGGTACAAATTACTATTTCCACCCCAATGAGTGCAACAGTAGGGAAAGTGTTGGATAGCGGAGGTGTACAAATTACTATTCCCACCCCAATGAGTGCAACAGTAGGGAAAGTGTTGGATAGCGGAGGGTATTCATTTACTATTCCCACTCCTGCAAGTGCAACAGTAGGGAAAGTGTTGGATAGCGGAGGGGAGAAAATAACTAATCCCACTCCTGCAAGTGCAACAGTAGGGAAAGTGTTGGATAGCGGAGGGGTCAAAAATACTATTCCCACTCCAGCAAGTGCAACAGTAGGGAAAATGTTGGATAGCGTAAGGGTATAAATTACTATTCCCACTCCTGTGAATGCAACAGTAGGGAAAGTGTTGGATAGCGGAGGGGTAAAAATTACTATTCCCACAGAGCAAAATTCAAATTTAAAAACAAACAAAATATCAACTATAATACAAAATATAATAAAAAAACAAAAACAAAACATATATAAAAATATAAAAATTACCAAAACATATAAAAATATTTTAATGTAGCAAAAATCTAAAATTGACATACATTTTTTTTTTTTTAAATTTAACAAAAAATGTACAAACAAATATTTTGTAATAGAAATTAATTTTAATCAAAAAATAAAAATTACATAAATGTAATATTTATTTTCCTACCCTATAACACCACACAATTTACAACACACATCTAAATTAAACAGAAAAGTGTACCTCCATAATTAACACAATTAATTATCAATTAAACAAATATTAATAATTATGAAACACATTTAAAAATGTAAAAATTATTCTACAAATCAAACGTTACAGATATTGAACCTAAATCCCCAAACAAAATAAAAACTAATCAATTACCAAAAATATTTATCAATTAAAAAATGAATATTAATGATCAGTTAATGATTAATTAATTTAAACTAAATTACTTTCCACCCTCTACCCCAATAAACACCGAAACACACACCTAAAAATATTTACACAATTTCCATCACTAATTTTACATTAATAAATTAATATCAATTAACAACAAATCATTTATTAATTAAAAAAAGTACTTCCCACCATTTACCACTATAAACCCCACAACTCACACATCAAAATGATTACACAATTGGCATATTTAAATTTTAATTAATTAATTAGCATTAATTAACAAATAATTAATTAATTATAAATAAATTACGTCCCACCATATTCCCTTATAAATGCCACCACCAATGTCATAAAACATGACACAATTAACATAATTAATGAACAATTAATTAATTAATTAATAACAATTAACAAGCAAAATATAAATACATATTAATTAATTAATTCACACAATAAACACTATAAAATAAAATTAATTAAAGATTATATTAAAAATATTAATAAATGTTTTAAAAGTAAATTACTTCACACCCTACTCCCCTATCAACCCACAACCCGCTCCTAAAAAAATAACACAATTAACATAATTACCAATTAATTAATAATTAACAACCAATTACTAAATAATTAATAATAAATTAATTCCCACAATTAACAATATAAAATAAATAAATATTAATTAATAAAAAATATTAATAAATTAATTATAATTAAATTACTTCCCACCCTATTCCCCTATAAACCCACACCCCGCTACGGAACTAAAACGCAAAATCTACTTAAAATAAAATTAATAACTTCTAAAAATTTTACACATATATTAAAAAACAAATGCAATACTTAGACAAAAAAATAGAGCGCATACATTTAAAATACATACTAAAATACATAACACTAACTAAAAAAACGATAATTTTTACAACTATATTTTTGCAAACGATAGTAATGACTTCGATATTTTAGAAAATGATATTTCTTACCGTAAACTCGATATTCTTGACCACGATATTCTTGCAGTCGATATTTATGTATCACGATATTTTGCACTCCATATTAGTGCAAGTCGACATTTCCAACTCAATATTCTGACTCTTTACCATATTAAACAGGAGTCACAGGACCCAAACCACCCTACTTCCTTGATTTCTAGCCAGACAGGAGCCCCCCTAATGAGATTAGGAGAGGGGCTGGAAGGGGAGTGTAGTCAGTTGTTAGCCAGACCTCCGGGTTGGGTTACACAGACACACACACCATGGAGAGAATTTCTCCATTTTGATTTTTGGAAGAACAGTGCATTCTGGGTTACAAATATACCACACCTTGCAGGGTATGGTCATAACAGGAGGAGATAGCTTTAAAGCAAACACAAGGAGATGATGGACGGAGCACTGAAACTTTTCACTCACCCCCAGTCACAGATCTGGGTTGAATCCATCATCATTCTTTAGCTCACTTCGCCACCTCAGTTCAGACCCAGCTATATGCAAATCAGTCTTGACCCTGTGCCTCATGGGAACAGTCCAGCCGAACTGCCAAGCCAGGTCTTCCCTGAACCGGAAACAAGCATTCTGGGACCAGTTTCTGGGTAACACCCTTCATCAGCCAGGCTAGCTTGAATCCAGTTGCAAAGTGAGCAAGGGACCCATGTCTGGGCATACCCTGCCAACTTATGGTGAACAAAGCCAACACAAGGAGATGATGGACGGAGCACTGAAACTTTTCAGACACTCACTCCCAGTCACTGATCTGGGTTGAATCCATCATCATTCTTTAACTCACTTCGCCACCTCAGTTCAGACCCAGCTATGTGCAAATCAGTTTTGACCATGTGCCTCATGGAAACAGTCCAGCTCGAACTGCCAAGCCAGGTCTTCCCTGAACCGGAAACAAGCCTCCTGGGTAACACCCGTCATAAGCCACGAGATAGCTTTAAACCTACTGGTTGAGATGTTCCTTCCCTCCTGCCAGCCCAGAATGGAAGATAAATATGGGAGAGCTACAGGAGCCCCTCAGATCACTGGCTGGAACATCAGAAGAAGGATTGTCCTCCTGGACTGTTGCACCACAGAAGGCTTGCACTCAGAAGGACTGCACTTGCTGCACTCACAAGGCTTGTCAATTCAAACTTCGGATTCGAGAAGTCAGAGGACTCGACATTGAGAGAAAGGTTTCAAGAAAAAGACTAATGTAGAATGTAAACTATTGCCCTTTGCCTATCCAACCCGCCCTCCAATGCAGTCGACCTAAAACTTTGAGTTTGTCCCGGTCCAGCACGACCAGTAAGCCACGAGTGGCGCTTTAAACTTTTGGTACTAGAATGCACAATTTCATATTTAATTTTTAAAAATTCATATTTTGTGTTGTTTTGGTGTTTGGTGTTTGATTTTGGTGTTCGAATTTAGGGGCTCATTACGATGGCGGGCGGACCGTCCGCAAGGGGTGTGGCGGTTCCGCCATGGGTATTACGATGCCACCGCCACGGTGGCATCTCGTATTGTTCGCATTGCGGTGGGCGGTGCTGTCAGCAGCACCCGCCGCAATGCGAAAAACGCATGTCGTGCATTTGAATGCACAACGTGACAGGCACCGCACGGTGCCTGCCACCTTGTGCATTCAAATGTAGGGGGTACCATAGGTACCCTCCATGTGCACCCCCCACCCCCCCAAATCCTGGGGGCCCGCAACGGCCCCCCAGAAGCAAAGACCACATGCCTTTCCATGGCGGCAACACCGCCATGGAAAGGCTGCTTTCCGCCAACATCCTAATATGGATGGCGGTGTCTTGCAGACACCGCCACCATATTAGGGTCCTTTACCGCCCGGTCCCCTGTGGGACCGGCGGAGAACCGGTGGACGGTCTTTCCGTCCGTCGGGCTCCCCCGCCATCATAATATGGCGGGGGAAATGGCATGCGGGCGGTGGGAAATGGCGGGCGGATCGCCACCGCCATACGGGTGGTGGCGATCCGCCCGTCATTGTAATGACTCCCATAATCCATAAAAATTCATATCTTTTGTTGTTTAAGTGTTTGATATTTGTCATTTTGAAAATAAAAATATTTCCTATTTTTTTTAATTGGTGCTGGGTTTTTATTTGATTTGATTTAGAACTTGTTGAGCGCAACAATTACCCAAAGGCATCAAGCGCTATAGACAACCGTACAGAGGATGCCTGCTAGACCTCCTGATAAAAAAAAGGTCTACAGAGGATAAAGCCAGGTCTTGAGAGCTTTGCTAAAGGGCAGGAACTGAGAAATAGCCCTAAGGTTTTGTGGAAGGGTGCTCCAGAGTCTTCTCGTGGCCGTTGAGAATGCTCTGTCGCCCCATTTCTTCCTTTTAGTTCTCGGCACCATGAGCTGGAATTGAAGCGATGAGCGACGGTATCTGCCTGGGGTGTACCAACTAAACATAGCTTTTAATCTTGTTGGATAAAGGTAATAGAGAACCTAATGTACAATGCAAAGAGATTTGAACGTATTGCACTTTCTGATTGGAAGCCAATGAAGAGCCTCCAATCTCCTGGCGGCTGACTGATGCCTCGGGATATCCAGAATAAGTGTGGCTTGTGCATTTTGTACCACCTGGCATCTGTGCTGCGTGTTCTTATTTGAGTCCAGATACAATGAGTTGCAATAGTCCAGTCTGGACATTACCAGGCAAGAGCGACCTGCTTACGGGAAGACTGCTGAATAAACGGAAAGATTTTAAGCATCGTTATAATCCAGGTGCAGGTTGCTATTGTACGATTCGCTTGGGCACTGAGGTTAAGTTCGGTATCAATCAGAACTCCAAGGTTCTTAGCCTTTTTCCCTGGGGTCGGGCAAGTTCCAAAAGAGTGCAGCCAGCAGTTGCTATTCCAGCTAGATGCTCCTGAACCAAAAATCATCACTTCCGTCTTTTTCCTGTTACGTTTTAAAAAGTTACAAGACATCCATTCTGCCACTGAGCATGAGTTTTGGGGAAGTGACAGCATAATTTGAGTGTCATCAGCATATGGCACTGCCCTCATTCCGAATGTCTGGATTATTGCCGCTAGGGGGGCCACATAGAGATTGAAGAGCGTGGGGTTCAAAGATGAGCCCTGCTGCACTCCACAAGGTAGGGAAAAGACCTCTGAGTAAAGTGCTGTACTTTCACCTTTTGAGATCTTTCCTTAAGGAAAGAGGACAGAAGGGCTAGGGCTTGGTGAGAAATGCCTAGGCCTTGAAGTCTCTCCTACAGCAGCAAAGGCAAGATGGTATCAAATGCCACTGTCAAATTCAAGAGTATCAATGCCACACCCTGTCCTTCATCCACTAACCGCTTTATGCAGTCAGTGGCTGAGATTAATGCAGTTTCTGTCCCATTATGTTTCCTGAAGCAGAACTGGGAGTCATTAAGCCAATGCTGATGTTCTGCAATTTCCATCAAATTGGTATTAAGGTGCTTCACCAGAATCTTTGCTGGAACAGGAAGCAGGGAAATCAGGTGATAATTTTTGCAGTCAGTGATATCCAGATTCGGTTTCTTTAGGAGGGGGCCTAATGATAGCCTCCTTCCAACTCCAAGGGTAAAATCTGGATATGATCACTTTATTAATTAATTTAGAAAGTGGATCAGCTATAATACGGGCTGCCAAGTGGAGGACTGCTGGTGGACAGGGTTCCAGAGGTGATCCTGATTCCCATCATCTTGGGGGGAAGCGTTAGAAAAGCAGATAAAACTTTCGTCTCTTGGACTGTTTGCGATGACATCCCTTGGTGTGTCATTTGTTGCCAGCTAGTAGCACTTAACTGAGTGAACACATTAGGGGTTAACTCAAATCCTGCATGGATGTCTATGGGGCCAATTCACAGAACTATTCTGAGATAAAATCCTAAACTTACTACTTTTGGTATTCACAGAAGGCATTTAGTAGTAGTAAAGTTAGGACTCCTAACTTTACTACTACTAAACTGAGACAAAATCCTAACTTTACGACTTTCGGTATTCACAAAAGGCATTTAGTAGTAGTAAAGTTAGGAGTCCTAACTTTACTACTACTAAATGCCTTCTGTGAATACCAAAAATAGTAAGTTTAGGATTTTATCTCAGATTAGTTCTGTGAATCGGCCCCAAAGATCTTAGAATGAAAGAAGGATGCTAACTGATTACAAAACAGTTGAGAGCCCTCTGGCTCCATCCTTGGGTTGCGAGGGGAGAGCTCCTGCCCTAATCTGAAAAGTTCTTTGGCAGAAGAAGCGTTCTCAGTTTTGTGCGTACAATAACTAGATTTTTCCTCAGATAGCGTGAGCTTATATTCTTTAATGGTTTTTCTGTATAAGATTTTGTCTTGCTCATCTTGGTTTTTCCTCCATCTCCGCTCTTGACGACGACATGCCTGCTTAAGCAACCTAAGCCTATCGTTGTACCAGGGGGCTGATGGTGTGCCTCTTTTAGGCAAGGTTACCTCAAAAGGGGCCAGTTTGTTGGCTGCTCTCTCCAGCAATTCAGCAAAGACCTCCACCCCCTATCTGAATCGCCTGGGATTTTGCAGGGTATGCTATTTAGAGTTCTGGACAGTACTTTGGCAGAGACCCCCTTCCAGTTTCTTGATTTATACAAAAAGCGAGGAGTTTTATTATTTCTGGTTGCAGGTAAGGATACGAGAGCAAAGGCTACTGCGCTATGATCAGAACAGCTGATAGGGATGGTTTTTTGATAAGCCAATCTAGTATCATTAGTAAAAATATCATCCAGTGTATGGCCCACCCTATGGGTGGGGGCAGATACCAGTTGTGACATTCCAACATTTGCAAGAGCCTCTATGAGGGAGCATGAATCTTGATTATCTGACTCTTCTAGGTGAAAGTTAATATCACTCAAGATGGTCATACAGTTATCAGATAAAAAAGTTCTAGTAAGAGTTTAAGTTCCATAAGAAAAGGGGGTCTAGGACCTGGAGGTCTATAAATCAGCACACCTCCAAATGAACAGGTGACTGAAGTGATAAGTTTGAAATGGAGGGCTTCACATGTTTTTAAATTGTAGCCAGATTCCATCATGCATTTAAATGAGATTCAAACACAATCACAAGACCTCCACCCATCTGCCCAGCCCTATCTGCCCTTGAAATTGAACAGTTTGATGGGATAGCATCCACTAAATCCGATCCTGATGCATTATTAGCCCAGGTTTCGGTAATAAGGACCCAGTCAGGTTCAAATTCTGCTAAAAAAACACAAATCTCAATTTATGCTTTATAAGGGAGCAAGCATTTACAAGGAGGCCACTGTATCTCTCTCCAGAAGTGGAGCTAGAATTTCTTGGGTCATTAGTGGGTTTAATAATCATGTGAGGCCTGGAAAGGTTTTGGCAGAGAGACACACAATAGCCACAAAATGTACATATACATAGCTGCTGCTGAAAAAGTTTCATGAAGGGGAAACAAATACAAGAGGGGGCCTTCCGATTCTCACTAAGCTTTACCAATGTTTCTCTGGAGTAGCTAAGCCTTACTACCTTTTCCCTCTCACAAAAGCCAGGGATCCGGGTGCCGGCCTGCAGTCTGGATGCAGACGGGCACAGACGAGCTTGCCTTTGCTGCACCTTCGCACATGTCCCTTATGTAGAAGTCTCTAATCCAGACACTAGAATGGTAACTGTCGGGTTCTCCCCTCCCCTCCCTGAAACCGGAAGTGCTCCAAATTCCTGCTTCCCTCTGCAACAATAGAGCAAAACTGCTCATGGCGGACCGGAGAAGCAGGAGATGCCCACAAGGATCGAGAAATACCAGTAAGCACAGGTGAGTAAAAAAGAAGTATTTCTAAAATAACGCTTATTTTTTAAAAAGATTGAATGCTGACCGTATGGTGGCCAAGTATACCGGACAGCACGTGTTGTGTCTTTTACTTATTTACTGTTTTGTCTATATTAAATGCTTTACACATACCTGTCTCATAAGTTAAGCCTGGCTGCTCGATTGCTAAGCTACCAAGGGGCCGATTCCGATGTCGGACAGACTCAGGTCCGTCCGACATCGTCCAGGAGCCGTAACCGACCGACCTGCTGTCGTCGGTTACGGCCCTGCAAGTACGATGCGACCGAACCCTGTTCGGTCGCACTCGTATACTTCACAATGGGAGCATGCATTCCGAGCGGAATGCATGCTTGCATTGTGAAAAGCAGGGTGCAGTTCATCCCTGCACCCTGTGGCCGGCACCCCAAGGTGCCTGCCACCGGGTGCAGGGATCAACAGAGGGGCACCTATGGTGCCCCCAGGCCGCCATTCGGCGGGCTCACACCCATGGGGGCCCTACTGGGGGCCCCAAAGACAGTTACCGACTGCCTTTTCGTGCCGGAAAGACCGGCACGAAAGGCAGTGAAATACTGCCATCGTACTCCCTCGGTCGTGAAGAGGCGGCCGGGGGAGTACTGAAGGATTCCCGGACGGCGGACGGGCTCCGAGCCCGTCGTAAGCCATCCGAAAATCCGAGTCGGATTCCTTTCTGACCGAGCCCATCGGAATGGCTCGGTCGGAAAGGAATCCGGCCGGCACGTTCCGATTCAGTCGGAAGGGCTCTGACCATCGTTCGGTTCCCTTCCGGCCGAAATTGGAATCGGCCCCTAAGTGTTGAGAAGGATTAATTCACAGCGGCTTGACTGGACCTACTAGTGATTGTGGTATTTTTTGCTAGCTGAAGGTGAATACTCCCACCAAATAATAGTTCACTTTCCTACACATTAGGACTCTGTGTACTTTACCACTGCTGCCTAGTGCTATAGTGCTTGTGTTTTCTCCCTAAAATATGTAGAAATTGGCCTACACCTGATAGACACTTTAAATATACTTTTAAGTCCACAGTATATGGTTCTACATGTACCCAGGACCTGTAATTACATGCTACTAGTGAGCCTGCAGCAGTTCTTGTGCCACCCACTAAAGTACCACTTTAAAATTTATCTCAGGCCTGCCACTTCAGCCTGTAGTGCAGTTTAAAATGCAAGTCCTGGGGACAAGGATGGCCTGCGATCCTGCTTTTGGTCTGTGGACTGACCCAAAACTGGCTACTTCCCCTACTGCACCTCTGAACGGCATACCACGTGCCTCAATGAGAGGCCACTGACAGCACCTCCTCTTTACCTGCTGCTCCTCTCCTGCTCCCAGACGCCCGAGCAGGTGCTCTGCCTCAGGGACACTACAGATGCTGGTATTCCAGCGGTGGACTGCCCCAGCAATCCACCTTGCTATTGGTTCTGCAGTCACCCTTACCCATCAAGGGACTGCCTTCTTGCCTACCAGCTTGCAAACACCTCCTACAATCCTTAATTACACGACTAGCACACTGCGCGGCCCGCTGTGAGGCCACAGGCTGTGCCTGCTCTCTGCCTGCTGCTCCTCTCCTGTACACTGGAGCAGAAGTCCTGCCCAAGGTGCACAGACAGGTGCTGGTGCTGCCCCGGCAAGCTGCCTGCTAATGCTTCCAGCGGCTCTTACTTACACTAATGCTATTATTCTCTTTGTTAGGCCACACACCTGTCCCCACATTGGTGGCCTCCAGGTGCTGCTGATGGACGAGCCTGCCCCCCTTGTAAGCCATCTATTGGCCTTCCTAAATCTCATTTTATCTGTCTTGAGGGTGCTCTGGTACATTCTCCAGTGACTTTGGCAGCCACTTTGAACTGGATCAAGCCTCCCTGGTTATTTACCTTTACTCACCTTGTGGGGCGCCTGGCTTTGGACTCAGTGATATCTGCCTGCTACTGGTGAGGCTGCACCCGCCTTCCATGTAATTGGGGACCCTCTTACATTGTGCCTACATAGGCTTCAAACTTCGAACTCTGGACTCCGGATTCCATGGCAGCCTACCAGGCCCATTGTCACTCCACTCACTCTCCCATTGTACAGTTTATTTTTGCACCAGTAGTGGTGACCATGCTGCTTCTTCCCCCTTCCTTGAGCATAGGGGGGAAACTCCAAGCCCACTGTTAAAGCCCTACGACAGCAACTCTTCTCAGAGTTGGTGACTGGCCACTGTCTGTCAGTTGAACCAACCCTCTCTGCCGCCATGGACTCAACTGCACTGGAGACAATTCTGTCAGAACATAAGACCATCAAGACTTCCATGGAACAGAATATGGTGACTGTTGTTCTAGACCTCAAAGGCCTTCATTCGGACTTTACCTCTTTTCTGGAACAACTTGCCCACAATGATGTGAGGGTGTCAGATCTGGAGGCGAGGCTCGACCAATCCCCAAATCTGGGTTTTGAACTCTGGCACAAACTAGGAGGACCGCAGCCAGAGGGAAAACCTCTGTATTTTTGGGGTCCCAGGAAAAGCAGGAGGATCCAAGGTTAGGCGATTCCTTGCAATCTGGCTGCCTACTCTATTGAACACTACCTTTGACCCTCTCATGAAGTTTTATAGAGCCCATTGCTTAAAACACATCATAAAACCACATTGGATAATCCCCGTTCGCTTATTGCCTGATTTTTTTGCCTTGACCAAGCGTGTAGCATTCTTTAACTGTTTAGCCACAATGGGCACTATCTCCTCCACAGACAGCCGATCACAACATCTCCCAACTTCCACCCTGAAACTACACTTTCTCCTAAGCAGCTCCTGTCATTTTGTCGACAGCTTAAGGCCAAGTGAATATGCTACAGCCTTCTCAATTCGGTGATCCTGCTTATTACGCCCAATGGCATGACCCGCTAATACATTGAGCCTACACTCCTGAAGTGGTTTCTGGACTCCAATGCTGACTCATCAATGGACACAGCTACTCCCTTTAGACCCCAGGTAAACCCTGGTGCAAGTGCCTCAGCCTCCATGGGCATAATACAAGATCCCTACTGCTCATCAGGAGAATCAAATAACAGCCACTTAGGTCCTCTGAGTCCCACCACGAAGCAGCTATCTCCCCGGCGACAGAGACAAGTTAAGGTCCCTGCTGAAACCAAAGATCTTTGTGCCACTGATTCCTGACCACTCCAGTGTATCCTTAGAGCCTCATCTCATTCTTTTTTAGGCTGGTTGCAGTCACTACTCCCAAGCTACTGTTCACCCGACTGCATCCTCTGCCACTGTATTACATTGCCACTTTCATTTACCCCTTCTTTCAACACTTGTTGCAGGACACCATCTTTTTATGACAGCCTTCTTTCTAAGAGGTCCTAGTTTACTGCCATCTGAGACCAGCCTTCTCAGCCCATGGCACGAACTCTTTACAACAGCCGTCTTTCTAAGTGGTCCTTTTTTCAGTGCCTTTGAGACCAGCAATCTTGGCCCGTGATCTGACTATACTTTCCCTTAATTTTCAAAGTTTGAACCACTAAATAAAATGTAAAAATGGTACTGGCATTTCCGGCTAATCCGGACATTGCACTGATTCAGGAAACCCACATGTCAGAAGTTGAATCCCAAAAGCTCAAAAAAGATTGGGTGGGGAGGGCTCCAAGTAAACGGGGCACAGCTACACAAACAGCTGGATGGCAGGAGTATTTCTACATGGTCAGAAAGGGACAGCTGCAATTTTGTAGCCAAACTGACCATACAATCATCTCTTTTTATTTTGGGGAGCATTTACCTTCCTGATGACTCCAAACGTCCTTTCCTTTCCCGTCTTCACCGCTTGCTCGCAAACTCTGGGTGCATGGTAGTCCTTCGGAGAGGAGACTGGGACATTGCTCAAGACCTCATTCTTGGCCACACACGTCCTTGAGATCTTAGACCCAACAGAGGATGGATAGCACTGTGGGACCTGCTTGCTGATTACTCCCTATTGGGCCTATGGCTACTTCTGCATCCTAAGGATCATGACTGCACCTTTTAGTCCCATCAACATGCCTCATAATCTAGGATAGACTTTTTCTATTTACAAGTGCACTCATTCTACAACTCTGGACCTGCAATATATTTCCAGGCACAGTCTCTGACGACACCTGCATCTGAGTGCTACTAGATCTGAACATTGTCCATGCACCCAGTGGCCTCTGGAAGATACCAATGTAGAAGTTTAAAGTTCCAAAGGTGAAGCAAACTCTACAAGCATATCTCCGGACCCACCTGGACTCCAACACTGAGTCCTATGGACTCCACTCAAATGTTTTTGATGCTTACAATGCGTACATGCAAGGCTAAATCATGCTGGAATCCACCCTCTACAAATGCAAGTGAGTCACCACAAAGCAACAACTGGAATAAAAGATACCTTCCCTGCAGGCATCCTACTGGGCATGCCAAACACAGGACCTCTTCCGACAATTAACACAGGCCAAGCTAAATTTGAACTACTTGTGTACCTTCATTGCTGAAAAAGAACTAGTCTGAATTGAACATCGACAATACGAATTTGGAGGGAAAGCTGGGCAACTGCTGGCATAACAGCTTAAACAGGCGGACTCCTGGTGGGCCATTCCAGCAATAACGGCATCCGGGTCTGCTCACCCATCCCCAGCATATTTCAGAAGAAATTCTCACCTTCTATAGGGATCTCCATACAGCCCGCACAGAAGAGGAACCCTTGCAAGCAAAAACTGTTTTTTGATGGTCTACATTTGCCTCGACTCACAGAGACTGGGGCTGAGGAACTGGAGATGGCTATCTCCCCCAAGAAAATTCTGGAAGCTGTTAAGCCGATGACCACTTGTAAAACACTGTGGAACAATGGTTTCCCCATTGCAATCTACCAGATGAATGATGCACATATGTGGGAAACTTCTTCTCTTCAGCTGCAATTCAATGAGCTGAGCATATTTTTGCACCCCAAACTGAACAAAGACCCCCAACTCTGTTACAGCTCTGTCGGAGATCACCCACAACACCAAGTAGTGGATAAACACAGCACCTTCAGTAGCCACCATGGCAATCCTAAGACGATGGAAGCAACACCTACCTCACACACACATGGTCTGGATGTGTGTCATGTTGGTTGCTGCCTCCCATGAACAATCTATCACTTATAACACCAGCTGGACATTTTTGAGGACATATGGTCCCTTTTTTTCTAGAGCCGCCGTCACTGACTGCTCCTAATGCCTTTCACCATCACTTTTCATTCCCCCCTTGAGAAAACATTGCCCAGACCCAATGTGCTGCTCCCCAAGGACGGTGAGTTTTTGGGTGATGTCGGCATAGAGAGCCTTGTCGCAGTCGAGTCTGCTGCTGACGAGCACATGAGTGACCGTTTTCTTGAACTCAGTGGGGATCCACTTTAAAATCTTCCAAAGCAGGTGGAGCATGTAGAAGCAGAAGGACGAGATTTGGCAGTTCATTGAGAGAGAGGAGTCCAGGATGATGCAGTGGTTTCGATCGTGGGCCGTGTGTATGGGGGTGTTCTGAGGGCTGTGGGCCACCAGGAGTCATCCCAGGCAGAGAGGAAGGAGTCCAGGATGAGGACTTTAGTCTTGACTGAGTTGAGCTTGACACAGCTGTCCTTCATGCAGGTGGCGACTGCCTTTATCCCATTGTGACCCTTGACCTTGCCAGGTAGGTCGCTCCCCCGCCACACAGCTCCGCCTGTGTTGTCCTGCCCGCTGCTGCTGCTGGTAAGCTCGCCCCTCTGCTTGTTGCCTCGGTGCCCGTTTTGCCTTCTGTCTCCCCTTGTTGCCCCCATTTTTCTGTGCCCAATTTTGCCTTCTGTTTCCCCTCGTGCCCCCATTTTTCTGTGCCTAATTTTGCCTTCTGTTTCCCCTCGTGCCCCCATTTTCTGTGCCCAATTTTGCCTTCTGTTTCCCCTCGTGCCCACATTTTCTGTGCCCAATTTTGCCTTCTGTCTCCCCTCGTTGCCCCCATTTTCTGTGCCCAATTTTGCCTTCTGTTTCCCCTTGTGCCCCCATTTTCTGTGCCCAATTTTGCCTTCTGTTTCCCTCGTTGCCCCATTTTCTGTGCCCAATTTTGCCTTCTGTTTCCCGTCGTTGCCCCCATTTTCTGTGCCCAATTTTGCCTTCTGTTTCCCCTCGTTGCCCCCATTTTCTGTGCCCAATTTTGCCTTCTGTTTCCCCTCGTTGCCCCCATTTTCTGTGCCCAATTTTGCCTTCTGTTTCCCCTCGTGCCCCCATTTTCTGTGCCCAATTTTGCCTTCTGTTTCCCCTCGTGCCCCCATTTTCTGTGCCCAATTTTGCCTTCTGTTTCCCCTCTTGCCCCCATTTTCTGTGCCCAATTTTGCCTTCTGTTTCCCCTCATGCCCCCATTTTCTGTGTCCTTTTGACCTTCTGTACCCCTCGTTGCCTCTCTCCACTCCCGCCGCTGCGCTCCTGCGGCCCGCCCCCTGACTGCCCATTCGCTGCCCCTGCCTCCCGCCTCCCAGCTGCTCCTCCCTCCCACCTCCCCATATATGGTGGCCGCTGCGCGGTGAGGAGAGCGACCCTTGACCTTGCCAGGTAGGTCGCTCCCCCGCCACACAGCTCCGCCTGTGTTGTCCTGCCCGCTGCTGCTGCTGGTAAGCTCGCCCCTCTGCTTGTTGCCTCGGTGCCCGTTTTGCCTTCTGTCTCCCCTCGTTGCCCCCATTTTTCTGTGCCCAATTTTGCCTTCTGTTTCCCCTCGTGCCCCCATTTTTCTGTGCCCAAATTTTGCCTTCTGTTTCCCCTCGTGCCCCCATTTTCTGTGCCCAATTTTGCCTTCTGTTTCCCTCGTGCCCCCATTTTCTGTGCCCAATTTTGCCTTCTGTTTCCCCTCGTTGCCCCCATTTTCTGTGCCCAATTTTGCCTTCTGTTTCCCCTCGTGCCCCCATTTTCTGTGTCCTTTTTTGACCTTCTGTACCCCTCGTTGCCTCTCTCCACTCCCGCCGCCGCGTCCCCTGCGGCCCCGCCCCCCTGACTGCCCATTTGCTGCCCCTGCCTCCCGCCTCCCAGCTGCTCCTCCCTCCCACCTCCCCATATATGGCGGCCGCTGTGCGGCCGCGCAGCGGATGCGCCGCTGGCGCGCCGAAGGCGCGCTTAAGGCAAGCCCGTCTGCGCCCGTCCGCGCCTGGACCGCGCCCAGTGCCAGAACCCCTGGGCCGTGCGCCCCCCGCTCCAGCCTCGAGGTCCGACGCCGTTACGATGCCACCACACTCCACGCTCTCAACCCCGGACGGACACACAACTGCTTCAAGGCCGCCCCAAAACGCACTCATGGTCCCTTCACCTGCCGGAACTGCAGCTACACCAGCCTCAGAGCCACCGAAGCGCCCGCCAAGAAGGACCTCAACCACCTCTGATGCATCCTACTGAACACCCACTCCGCACGCAAACACGCCGTTGAGCTCTGGGACCTGCTCGACACATCATCACCAGATGTCGCCTTCCTGACAGAGACCTGGATGAACGACTCCTCCGCACCCGACATCGCCATAGCCATCCCAGACGGCTATAAGATCACCCGCAGAGACCGCATCAACGGAGTAGGAGGAGGAATCGCCATCGTCCACAAGAACTCCATCAGGGTCTCGACCAGCACCGACGACTTTCTCTGCACCGCCGAACACATGCACTTCCAGATCCACACGGACCCCAACACCACCCTTAGAGGCACCCTTGTCTACAGACCCCTGGGCCCCGACCCCAGTTCAGCGACTCCATCGCTGACTTCATCAGCACGCACGCCCTGACCTCTTCCGACTACATCCTCCTCGGAGACCTGAACTTTCACCTGGAGAACAACAACGACAGCAACTCCACCACCCTGATCGACAACCTCGCCAACCTCGGACTGAGACAGCTCGTCACAACACCGACCCATTCCGCCGGCCACACGCTCGACCCCGTCTTCTCCTCAAGCTCCCACGTCTCCTTCAGCCATACCACGAACTCCTCTGGACCGACCACCGCTGCATCCACTTCACCTTCGAGAAACTCACCACACACCACCGCACCCAACAGATCCCACGCCGCTGCTGGAGCAAAGTCACCGAAGACCAACTACGGGCAAACCTCGCTCTCAGCCCTCCCTCCGACCCACCCAACACCGACGACGCTGCCTGCAACCTCAGATGATGGATAGACGACTGTGCCAACACCCTCGCCCCGCTGAAAAAACTCACCTACAGTAACACCACCAAAAGAGCCAGCTGGTTCACCCCGGAACTCCTAGCTTCCAAGCGTACCTGCCGGAAACTAGAGAAGAAATGGCACAGTGATAAGACACCGGACAGCCACGCAGCCCACAAAGACGCCATCCGTAACCACCACCACCTCATCAGGTCCGCCAAGAGAATCTCCTTCAAAGACCGCCTCGACAACAACGCACACAACAGCAAGGAGCTCTTCAACATCGTGAAGGAACTCTCCAACTCCAGCTCCAACACCAACGACATCCCGCCGTCGCAAGCCCTGTGCGATTCCCTCGCCACCTTCTTCCACCGCAAGATCGCCGACATCCATGACAGCTTCAACACCCAGACAGCCCCAACTAAGATCGATGCACCAGACCCGCTGCACACCATCGACCACGACCCCTTGCCAGCCTGGGCCAGCGTGAACATCGATGACACCATCAAGACCATGAGCACAATACACTCCGGCTCCCCGTCAGACCCTTTCCCGCACCACATCTTCAACAAAGCCAGCAGCTCCATCGCACCCCACATGTGCAACGTTATCAATCTCTCCTTCGAGACCGCGACCTTCCCAGAGAGCTGGAAACATGCAGAGATCAACGCCCTACTCAAGAAACCCAAGGCGGACCCGAGAGACCTCAAGAACTTCCGGCCCATCTCCCTGCTTCCGTTCCCAGCCAAGGTCATCGAGAAGATCGTCAACAAACAGCTAACCCGATACCTCGAAGAAAACAGCATCCTGGACCCATCCCAATCAGGGTTCCGCAGCAACCACAGCACTGAGACTGCCCTCATCGCCGCCACCGACGACATCAGGACCCTGCTGGACAATGGTGTGACCGCAGCCCTCATCCTGCTGGACCTCTCCGCCGCCTTCGACACTGTCTGCCACCGCACTCTACGCACACGCCTCCACGACGCAGGGATCCGAGACAAGGCCCTGGAATGGGCCACCTCCTTCCTCGACGGCAGAACCCAGAGAGTCCGCCTCCCACCTTTCCGATCCGAAGCCTCCGAGATCATCTGCGGCGTACCCCAGGGATCTTCCCTCAGCCCAACACTGTTCAACATCTACATGGCCCCGCTCGCATGCATCGCCAGACAGCACGACCTCAACATAATCTCCTACGCCGACGACACTCAACTGATCCTCTCCTCACCAAGGACCCCCGCCGCCAAATCCAACCTCCATGAAGGAATGAAGGCTGTCGCCGATTGGATGAAGATCAGCCGACTAAAGCTGAACATGGACAAGACAGAGGTCCTCATCCTCGGCTCCAACCCCTCAGCCTGGGACGACTCCTGGTGGCCAACGACACTGGGAGCAGCCCCGACACCCACCGACCACGCACGCAACCTGGGAGTCATCCTCGACTCAACGCTCTCCATGGCCAAGCAAGTCAACGCAGTCTCCTCCTCCTGCTTCAACACCCTCCGCATGCTTCGCAAGATCTACAGGTGGATCCCGACAGATACAAGAAGAACAGTCACCCAGGCCCTCGTCAGTAGCAGACTTGACTATGGGAACGCCCTATACGCGGGAGCCCCGGCCAAACTCATCAAGCGACTGCAGCGCATACAAAACGCCTCCGCACGCCTGATCCTCGATGTACCACGCCACAGCCACATCACCCCCCACCTGAGGAACCTGCACTGGCTCCCCGTCGACAGGAGAATCTCCTTCAAACTCCTCATCCACGCACACAAGGCACTCCACAAGACTGGCCCAGCCTACCTCAACAGACGACTCTTCTTCTACGTCCCCAACCGCCAGCTCCGCTCCGCCGACCTCTCCCTCGCCACCGTCCCTCGCATTCGAAGAACAACCACCGGCGGCAGATCCTTCTCACACCTCGCCGCCAAGACCTGGAACACCCTTCCACTAAGCCTATGACAGACCCAAGACCTGCTGACCTTCAGGAGGTTACTCAAGACCTGGCTGTTCGACCAGTAGCAGCACCCCCCCTCTTTTCTCCCCAGCGCCTTGAGACCCTCGCGGGTAAGTAGTGCGCTCTACAAATTCTGTGATTGATTGATTGTGGAAGTTGCTCTTGATGGCTGTGGGTTCGTCGGTGAGGGAGAGATGTTGAGTCCATGGTTTCTGACAATGGCTGCAAGCTAGGCCATGTAGATGTTCAAGAAGCTGAGGCTCATGGAGGAGCCCTGAGGCATGCCATGGCTGATCTCTCTGGGTTGTGAGTAGAACACTGGAAGTCTGACTCTCTGTGTTCGGCCATTGAGGAAGGAGCGTATCCATTCTAGGGCTTTGTTGTGGATGCCGGCGTCCTGGAGTATTGCGCAGAGGGTGTGGTGGGAGACGGTGTTGAAGGGGGCCGGGAGGTTCAGGAGGATGAGGGCTGCAGTTGTGCTCTTGGTGCTGTGGTTGCTTCTGAAGCCCAATTGGGAAAGGTCCAGGATGTGGTTTGTTTCGGAGAGTTGGGCGCTGATGGCCTTCTTGATAACTTTGGCTGGGAAGGGAGCAGAGGGATAGGTCTGTAGTTCTTGAGGTCCGTTGGGTCCGCAGAGGGTTTCTTCAACAGGGGGTTGATCTCTGCGTGCTTTCAGTCTTAAGGGAAGGTGGCGGACTCAAAGGTGCAGCTGATGGTGTGGCAGAGCTCGGGGGTGATGGAGGTGCCAGCTCTGTTGAAGATGTGGTGAGGGCTGGAATCTGAGGGAGCTCCAGAGTGCATGCTCTTCATGATTTTGAGGGTGTTGTCAGAGGTGAGGGTGGTCTAGTTGGGAGGGTCTGCTGGGGTCTGGGTGCAGTAGTTGTGGGTGGGGTAGGTGGGTCTTGGGTTGCGAAGCTGTCATAGATCTCCTTGATCTTGTGGTTCAAGAATGTGGCGATGTTGTCACAGAGGTCTTGGGAGGGGGGAATGTCTGCTGTCTCTGTGCTGGATCTGGCGAATTCTTTGACCACAAGAGTTCTTTGTTGTTGTGTGCATTAGCGTTGATATGTTCCTGTATGACAGATTTGTTTGTTGTTCTGATGAGTTGGTGTTGTGCGGTGACAGACGTTTTGAAGGCTGCATGGTCTGCCAAGATCTTGCTGCTCCTCCATCGTTTCTCGAGTTGTCTGCAGGTCCACCTGGACTCTTGGAGGGCGGGAGAGAACCAGTTGGTTTTCCTGCAGGGCTGCTTGCCTTAGGGTTTCCTGAGGGGAGCCAGTGTGTTGGCGCAGTTGGAGATCCATAGATGGAGGTTGCATGGTGAGGCGTTGGTGTCCATGGATGTCGGTGGTGGGGTTTTGCTAAGGGAGGTGGTGAACTTCAGTTACCTTGTCCAGCTTCTGTGTGGATAGTGGGGGTGTGTTGGTGTATGGTGGGTTTGGTGAAGGAGAAGTGGACACAGTGGTGGTCGGTCCAATGTAGCTTGGATGTGTGGCTGACAGAGATGTTGTTTATGGAGAAGATGGGGTCAAGCATGTGTCCTGCTGAGTGGGTTGGAGAGGTGACCAGTTGTTTGAGTCTGATGGTGGCAAGGTTCTCCAGTCGGGATGAGGTGTTGCAGTCGTTGAGGTTGTCCAGGTAGAAATTAGGGTCATCCAGTAGGATGTGGTCAGTGGAGGCAAGAGTGTGGTGTGCAATTAAGTCGACTATGAATTTGCTGAAAGGGGGTGGAGTCCAGGAGGTCTATAGATGAGGGTGCCAGAGAGGGTGGTGTTTGGTTTGGTCTGTAATCAAATTAATCCTCAGCACACGTCTAGGATGTCACAAATATTTTTAGATGCACAGTGTGAGCATAAAAAATATACAAGTGAGTCCTTTTTTTTGGTTCTTTAATCTCAGGGTCTTCACACAGCCGACACGTGTTTCGTCGCAAACATGGGAAGTCGTACCGCGACTTTATCAAGGCTAAGTCTTCATGAGATTTAATCGTTTGTTTGTGGTGATAATTCCGACCCACAAGTGGGTTCTGTTTCAAAACGACGTTAAAAACGGACGTGTGTATGCCTCAGGGAAGAAGTGCGTCCCCTCAATCTCCGGCTTGATTCTAAGTACAAACAACTCGTACGCCGTTCTCCCGATGTGCTCCGAGTACGGGACATTTGGTTTGGTCTGTACCTGGAAGTGGAGGTGGAGGTGCTCCATGTTGGTCGATTGGGTGTCTGAGCTATTTGTGAGGCAGAGTGTGCTTTTGTGTACGATGGCAATGCCTCCTCCTGGTCAGATGGTGCGGTCCTTGTGGATGATTTTGTAGCTGTCTGGGATGGTGGTGGCAATGTCTGGGGCTGTGGTGGGGTTCATCCAGGTTTCCGTGAAGAAGGCAATGTTGGGGTAGATGGAGTCGAGCAGGTCCCAGATCTCCATGGTGTGCTTGTGGAGGGAGAGTGTGTTGAGCTGAATGCAACTGAGGCGGTAGCGTCTGGTTCTTGTGGAATATGCGGTCTGGTGTGCGGAGGCAGGCAAAGGTGCAGTTGCTGCAGGTGAATAGATCCCTGGGTGTCTTTCAGCATCGTGAGGTGGCAGGCATTGTAGAGGTGGAAGGTCCAAGAACCAGGGTCCGTGGCTCTGGACGTGCTCCAGTCATGAATAGGTGCAAACAGGCTTGCCTTTGGCACGCCTTCTGCACACCAGCAGTGCACCTGCTGTGCTCGTCCATGGAGAGGCAGCCATTAAGTATTGTTGAGGAGGGGAAGGGCTGGACAGCTGGGAATCAGGCCGGGGGGATGAGCAGCAGCAAGGACGGGAAGCAGAGGCATAGACATGATCAGATTAAGAGGAAAAATAGAGGAAAATATCAAAAGAGCAGAAAATAGCAAAAAGGTAAGAACAAAAAGAACAAAAAAGCAAAAGGCAAAAAAGCAGAAACAGGAGGAAAATAGGAAAGCAGAGAAACTCACCACTACACCACCAGGGATGAGGTGCAAGCGGGTGCCTGCGGGTGGAGGAGGAGGGCCTCCAACACAAGACCTGGAAGCGCAAGGAGCAACAGCTATCAGGTGGAGCTGTGCGCTGGGGGGAGCAATGCACTGACAAGGTCAGTGAGATCGCTCCTTCACCATGCAGTGGCCACCATTAAGTAGTGCTTTGGAGGGGGAGGGCTGTACAAGTGGGAGGCGGGAGGCTGGAAGCGGTGCTGGAGGGGGGCAGGGCAGCGGGGGAAGAATAGCGGCAAGGGCAGGAAGCAGAGGCACAGAAAGGATCAGATTAAGAGGAAATGAGAAAAAATAGCATAAAGGAAAGTAGTAAAAGAGCAAAAAAGCAAAAGGCAGGAGGGAAACAGGAAAGCAGAGACCACCAGGGATGACGCACAGACGGGTGCCTGTGGGTGGAGGAGGGCCTCGAACACAAGACCTGGAAGAGCAAGGAGCAACAGCTACCAGGTGGAGCTGTGTGGTGGGGGAGCAATGCACTGACAAGGTCAGTGAGAGCAACAGTGCAACCCCGCCCCATTTTTTCCTAGGCAGAGGGGGCAGGCAGGGGAAGGGGTGTGCCCTAAGGGAGCACCCGTTGCTGAGGGGGAGAGTGCACCAATGTGTGTACCAGAGCACTGGGGACCAGCACACTATGCAGCATCTGATGCACCGCAGGGCTGACCAGCTGGACAGGGATCAGGACCTGCTCGACCTGCTTTGCATTGAGGTTGCGGGGCTCGATGAGCAAGAATTTATTTTTTGTATTCTACAATGCTAATATTTTTTTTCAAATAGTATGCTGCTAATGCTCAGAGGTAGGTTAAGTTTACGTTATGAATATCATATGATTCAGCTTGAGCTAGCCAGGTCCCCGGTGCTACCTAATCATACTCACCAGTGCTCGCTTAGGATAATTATTTAAGAAGTCATGCATACTCTTCTGTCCTGTCTCTGAGATTGTGGTAGTGGTAATATAAGTTAGTTAGCATTCTCTTTCTTTATTTAGATCATACAGTCCCAATCACTCAGTGATGTGTAGTATCCCTCTATGCATTGAAAAGGGAGGCTGAGTTGGCCCATCAAAGGGTATTGCGAAGCAAACATCATCCGCTGCAATGCATTAGTAGTTCCAAATGTAGTTTAGGAAGTTTGGAATAGAGTTTAGGTTTAGGAAATTAGAAATAGGTCAACTCAATACTAGTATTGTAGGTGATCTGATTTAGAAAAGTGCAATGTTACTGCATTTGAATGTCAATATATTTTGTGGGAGATTAACTGTACGCTACATTTCCTTTAGCTTGTCGTTTTCATGTTCTTTCATTATCTCTTTGATATAGTTTGCAGACACTTGAAAAATGATTCATTCTTCAGCATTCTTTTCACTGTTGCCCTGTTTCTGGACATAAATTTGTATGTGGAAATGGCTGTCCACACCTATAACATGTTCTTTTGTCTTTTCTTATGAAAGTTGTTCTATCTGCTTTATTCTAAACCATTCACACCGCCTTGTTTCATATTGGTGGCATGCTTTGCAGCTTTGTGTTTCAGTCCATGCCATACGAAGAAATTTTTGCAAATCGTATTTTTTTCTAATAGCTTTTTCCTGAATTCTACTGAGTTACACCCCTGGATATTTTCTTAATCTGATCGCTTCCTCATTGTTAAATTTGTCGAATTAGCAGAACATGACTAACCTCAATTTGGCTACAAATTCATCAATGGTTTCATTATCTTGCTGACAAGCTATATTGAAGTTGTATCTTTCAAAATTTCAATTTGTTTGCAAATCAAACAGCTCATTCAAACATTTCATTTCCCTTGTATGAATTCTTATCTGCATCAGGGAACATGACAATTATATATTCTACTGGCTTCCCAGTCTTTTAGTATGGATTTCGCAAAATTTGCCTGACTTCAAGAGGGCTGACGAGATTTTTAAAATCTTGCGTTTGTTACCTTTCAGCCTGAGTTCAAGATGGCCGCTAAGTGGAACAACAAAGTGTCTCGAGAACTTAAAAGCACATGCTCCAATGATTTGCTGTATTTGGAGCCTAGCATGCGCCGGTCACAGTGAGCACTCTTCTTTTTAATTAGCCCTTCTTCTCACTAATTAACTCTTTAAAAACGCCGCTTACACTATTGCCTTACACTTTTACTATACATATGCCGGTTATGCAAACCGTGCGTTTCAGTCTATTTCTATCAGCCACATTGCGCTCTTACCGGCATACAGTAGTGTTAAGTGTTTGGGTGTTGTGAGTCCAACCAGCACTCATCGCCAATCTATAATGACACAGAGCCTGAATTGTGTGCCAAATCATTATTCTTCATGCAACAGAGCAGCTCCTTCTTCGCTGCTCTTCTACTCCGCAACCGTAACTGACAACAACTGTTTAATCATCAAAACATTCTACATTCCACATGTGGACATCACTCCATGCCACACTCTAATTCTTATGACATCACTACATGCTGAGCAACCAAAGCCCCGCAATTCCTTGCAGAACAGCTCAGTAGAACACGGAGTGATGCAAAGCCATGGTGCATAACTTCATCAGAATAGATGCCAGCCACCACGAAGCCTGGCAAACCAAAGCTACGCAGACCACACATCGAGGACATAGGGTACAATTCTTAGCAGGCAAATCTTCATCCTGTGTTTGGCCTGTGTTCCATCACGGTTGGCTATGAACTTGTGACTTTGTCCCGGTCCAGCGGGACCAGATACTCACAGTTGGCTCTTTGCATCTGTTGGTGCTACTTTTATCGAAATCTTCAAAATTGCATACCTCCAGTTTTACTGATGGGATTTTTGTCATTTTGCTCTCAAATAATTAATTACATTTTACTATATTTTTCTAAAATGGTGTGGGATTTTTCTTATGTTGTGTTTTCACTTTATTACTGTTGGTGTGCTATATAAATCCTTCACACATTGCCTCTAAGTTAAGCCTGATTTATTTTGTGCCAAGCTACCAGAGGGATAAGCACTGGCTAACTTAGTGACTTTAGTGGTTCACTCTGTTGGGGATTGTAGTTGTTGCTTGAGAAAGGCTCTCACCCCACTCAACCAACAACCCAAATATTGCCCCCTCAGCATACCGAGATTGACCTCATAAGAAGTCAAACTCTAGGGTAAGCTGAAGGGCGATCATTGCTCATTTTGCATTTTATTTGTGTCATGCTATTGTAGTACTACTAAACGTTCTACAAAATGCATTTAGTAAATAGGCCTTTAAGGTCAGTTTTACAAAGATTTTCTTGGTGTTTTTTTCTGCTGTATGCCAGGCTTTTTAGTGGATTCAAGGAGATAGCCACAAGTGCTCCTTACAGATGGAGTTCATGACATCCACTCATAGCAAAATCTTTGTGCATCAGGCCCAATACCTTGACAAATAAATATCAAAATTCTTACTTTTGCCACAGATTAAGTATATCTTTTAAACTTCTGCCACCACTAGGAAGATACAGATGTATTATGTAAGTAATAGAAATGGTCATCCGATACGCCAGCATATAGATATCCCGTGTATTCTAGGGTATGAACAGATGATAAAATGCCTCACCAGTGGATTTTAAAAGTGTCATTCCATTGTATAGGTATTGTCACATTATGTAGGTGGTATTTTACTCCTACATAAGTGCTTACGAACATAGCTCTAATCATGAACTGTGTTACGTCTATCTCCTATTGCCGAGTTGATGCGCGCATGTAACAGAATGACACATTCGAAGAGGCGCACATGAAAGGTGAGTCCGGTGTATAGGTAATAGTGTTTATATGCCTTAAAGTTTGGGGATGACCAACAAAGCAGATGGAAACCTTTAAAGAATTAACCAAGCTACAGAAACAAAACTATTCACCAGTAGGAATGATTCCTACCTAAATAGTCACTGACTCCAGATCAATACAAGCTGCTGAAAACTTCCAACGAGCAATAAACATGGACTTTGACACCTCTTTAAGAGAAGACAATTTTGCATATTTAGCTTTATAATTTTTTTTTTCTTAACCCAATGTCTTTTCCTGTGATGTCTGTGCAGGTGGTACATCAACAGCACTTTCTCAGCTACTTAGTTCAGCAAATTAAATAGCTCGAATATAGAATGAAACAGATAGTTCTAATATGAATATAGATATAACTTGTATTTTTGCAGTAGCTAGTTTATATTACAACTTTCACACAAACATTAAATCAATGAGTTTGAGACTTCTAACTCATGTTTTCTAAATCATCTCTATGAAGCACCACAATGCACGATTCAATTACACAATGGAACAGATGTATTAAAATGTGTCATCGGGATGCTACAGTCAATAACTTGGCAGGAATAATAGGTTTTCTGTTGAAAAATCGGTTGAATTATAATAAAGACGATATTATCTATCTAAATGCAAGATTTTTTATTATTTCAACACAAATGTGTTTGCTAGGAGGATATCTTGAATCATCCACACTTCAATGCACTAAATATGACCCATGAAATCGTGCTTGCATTGATAAAAAATGTCAAATAATATTTTTGTTCAAATCATCATCCTTTCCTCCAGGTCTTTTTTTGTTTATATCTGTGATATTTACATATGACCTTTCATTTCTATTATCAGCGTATTGAATTTCTGCATCCATGTTCCAGAAAGAAAAAGGGATTTACGTAGACGTTTGACAGTTATACACAAAACAATAAACTTCAGTCAATTAACTTATTTCTCTTCTAACCTTTACTTTACTCCAGCACTGCATCATCATAAGTAAGCTGCATGTCTTGTTTTTCTGTATGCTGAGGAGCTCTCATAATAGGTCAACATTTACAGAATGTCAAGTGGACTAAAAGACTTCACTAAATTGTATTGCGTATTTATAGCCTGCACTAGAAGCTGTCTTGCCTTAAAACGTATACATTTTCCCAAAAATGTGTTGTTTCAGTGAACAGCCGAGGATACCTATTAATTTCCTTATCATACATGAAGTACCACTCTGATTTGTATGCATGGTTCTTCTATTACTAATGTTTTGATTTAGAAAATGACTTTATTGGCTTAAACAGCTCTGTGGAATGATCAACAATAGAGACATTGTACAAAATCTTTTCAAATGATTAGTTGGACTACATCCATATCCCAATTGACATATGATCTCCAACTTTTACATCATGACCATTGAGATGAGGTACAGTTTTCCGATTGGCCTATTCATGCGGTATAGGAATTCAATAAATCAATCAGGATTTAGAAATTGCTGCTAATCACCCAATAGGGTATCCAGGTGCTTGAACGTTCCGGAGCCAGGTCAAACAGCCAGGTCTTGAGGGCTATTTGGAATTCCGGAAGTGAAGTGATGGTCCGCAGTTGCAATGGGTGGCTGTCTCAGGTCTTTGCTATGATGTGGGAGAAGGAGTGTGCTCACTTCTGCTTCAGTAGATGCAGGGAGTATGAGCAAGTGGGAGAGAGATGGAGAGTAGTCTTCTTGGTTGGTGGCAGTTCAGGTGGTGATTAATGTAGGTAGACCCTTGGTTGTGAAGAGCCTTGTATGCGTGGGTCAGCAGCTCGAAGTGGTATCTCTTCTGTACAGTAGAGTTGCCTAGGGTGGGGTGTGATGTGAGTTCATTGGGGAAGGCCACGGATGAGTCTGGCTGTGGTGTTCTGTATGGTCTGAAGTCTCTATAGAAGGTGTGTGGCGATTACTACGTAGAGGGCTTTGCCGTAGTCAAGTTGGCTGGTGAATAGGGCCTGTTTTACGGTGCATCTCGCGTGTAGGGGTAGCCACTTGAAGATCTTACACAGCATGCGCAGAGTGAGGAAGCAGGCAGAAAAGATGGTGTTGATCTGTGATTTCTTGGTGATCTAGTTGTCAATGATGATTCCGAGGTTTCTGGCATGGTCAGAGAAAGTGGGTGCAGGTCCTAGGTCTGATGGCCACCAGGAGTCGTTCCATGTGTTGCTGCTGTTGCCGAAGATCAGTACTTCTGTCTTGTCTGTGTTCAGCTGCAGGCAGTCGGTGATGCTGGTCAGGCATCTGTGGAATTTGGTTCTGGTGATGGTGGGGTCGTCGATGAGTGAGAGCATGAGTTTTGAGTCGTCTGCATGGTAAATGTTGTTGAGGTTTCCATATTCTTTGTTCACAACTGTTTTACATCTATGAATATTCAAATGTTAATCATGAGACTTTGTTACTCTAATTTTTTTATATATATTTTTCATCTTTGAATCATTTCTATTATATAATTGGCAGTTCTATTCATTATGTGTTCTTTTTGGACTGATTGTATCATTGAATAATTATGTTTCCTCTCACTATATTTTGTGAGCTTAGCATTAGAATTGCAAGCGTGTTCCTCAGAATTAAATAATTATATACACGAGGTCCCTTTCTTCCTATGTGGTATAAAATTGATGTAACTTAATTCTTCTTTAATGATGGCTGCCATTTTCTTAATACCAAATATCTCTCAATGTATGCCTTGAACTGTATTAAAGTTGAAGTGTTTCGTGCTTTTTATGCTATGTTTTAAGATTGATTTGGTTGATATACACATCATGTTGTTTTAATTGTCTATCATGATGCTTTCAACTTCCCTTTTTCACATTCTGTTTAAATGGAATCTTTGTTTCATGTGTTTGATAGCACAATTGAAACTTTCCAACTTCTGTACTGTTATACATGTTTTTTTCTGTAATATTCATGTAATAGTGCTTATAATGGCCCTTGCCTGGTTGTTTACAGTTCATGTATTTTCAGCCTTTTTAATGATGGCCACCCATTTTTAACATTATTAATCCTGAGGTCATGAGTTTCAATTGACCGCCATATGCTTAGTTACATGAACGGTGAGATTGGTTCATTATCAGGCTATTACACCCATCTTAGATGCATTTTTATACTTCTTCAAAATTTTACAGCACAGGAGCCTCTTAGTAACTCACCAATCTGTTTATAAATATTTTCTTTTAATATATATTCCTACTTAATATGGCCAGCGGAGGTCTAGTCGTTTTGATCGGATTCAGCACCATACCGTTTTGCTGTTTTTAAAGATATCCCACCAGCTTCCTTATGATTTACTGGATGGAGGTGAGAGCACCCTCCAATTGTGGCCATTTTCCATATTAGAATAGGTTTAATGCACTCATAAGGATTCTATTGTTATTCCAGCTTAACCTTTAATTCATCATATTAGTGACCTTTGGGTGCTTCTATAGGGTATCCCTAGTTAATTCACACACTCATTGAAATGATCAATGCAATCTTGTGTACCCTCCTTCAGCAACTTCTTAATTCAGGATACTGATTATTTCTTCAATTTTCACTTCTAGATTTTATACATCATATATATATGACTTTATGGGTTATACTCTAATGTAGTTAATCTTTGCTTGTCTTATCTTACTTCAGATAATTCTATTTCTTCAAAGCTTTTGCTCCTTTTAAATGATTTAATCTAGTCTTTCACTCTTTATCTCCATTTCTTATGGATTGTTTGCAGTGATACACTTGTGACACTGGCACCTTTCTATATATATTTGCACAGTTAATGCTTATGTTTTCCACTTTTTTTAGTCTATATGGGGTCATCAATCATCTTCCACTTAATTGTTTTGCTCCTAAGGATGGTCTTTCGTACTACAGACAATAGAGACTGAAACGTTGGTGCCAAGTCCACTTCTTTCCATTGAATCTTTGGGTCTTCCCCTGTAATCAATAAGTATTCATGGTGGATAGACTTTTAATTGAAGTTGAGTGGACTCTAAATACATTGACCTACGGGTTTACAGTACGGATTTCAAATTTGATTCACATGGACAAGGTAAATGTATGTTGTGGATTCTTTTTATTATGTACCCCTTCATTACTTGTATGGAATACAGAGATGGTTTCCTAATCTAAGTATTGTGTATGCGATTTTTCTTTAGTTTTTGTCTTCAGATTTTGCTATTTGACAAATAGATATTTGTGTAAATCATTGGCTTTATTCTCTCTGTCTTTTTTTGGACAGGTATTCGATTTCATATGTATGAAAACTAATTCCTGAATGATTCCCTTGTTGACCATTTACCTTTATTTTTTTCTGCCCTCAGCCCATTTTTTGCCTGCAGCCTGTCTTGGGTCAAATAACTGGGTGTAACTGACGGACTTTGTGAATTCCTTCCAAACAGTCACACAATAGAGGTATGGTGTGCCTGAATGGGCAATCTGCTGGCATGATTAAAGGGGGATGGGCATCCATGGCTGTATGGTTTATCACTCTACAAGGGACTTATACGTAAATGAAATATGCCAATTGGGGATACTGCAATTTAACCATGTTTTAGGAGAGTGAGCGCAAGCACTTTAGCAATGGTTAGCAGTGGTAAAGTGTTCAAAGTCCTAATGCCAGCACAAATAAGTTCAACAAAATGGAAGAGGAGAGGCAAAATGTTTGGGAGAAGACGACCCTAAGGCTGAGAGGTCTAACACCCACTTACAAGTACACGTGTGGTGCACAAACTGTCAGGGCATTCCTATTGTGAAGAAGCCAATTTGTGAACTTGTGAGATGAATTTCTCATATTAGAATATTTGTATTGTAGAATTTTTTTAAAGGTGCACAAACTCTTGTAAAATAGCCTATGGTATGTGTAAATCAAATTCACACTTAAAAATAGCTGATTTGGGAAAATATTATTGCATTCTAAAACTGAATATAAATCATATACCTCAAAGATAATAGACTGCAATATTGTGAATATATTGCTGAAGTTTCTTCATAGATGAAAAAACTTTCAGCAATTAATTTTATTTCATTGCAAGCGTAGGTTACACTTACTCACAGTCTTTGTTAATCGGGTCCCGTTTGCAGAGTCCTTTCCGACAGAAATGTACATTGAAGGAGTCATTGTGGTAGTGAGGCAAGGTACATGCTTGAAAATAAGAAATATGTCAAATGAAGGGGGAAGTGATATTTAAGGAGGGTCCTAAGGGGGGACATAGAAATACAAAGCACACATATAGAAGGGTAGGTTACTGGTAGGTTATATCCTCTTCACTAATGCTATACACACATCTGTTGTAGTATTACAGGCCAAACTGGTTCAAATTTATTCAGGCTATGTTTTTGAAGTAAATTATACACCTCAAATGGTCACTCGCAAATGCTAAAAAAATCATGTAGAAGTCAATGGAGGGAGGGAATAATTCTTCCAGTACAACACCAAAAATGTGAAATAAATAAATAACTAAAATGAATGTAAAAAAATTACATTGTACCTATAGAAATCTAGGATAAAAATGCAAACATAACAGCTCTACATATATTATTAATAACATGCCACAGAAATCACGTAAGTTTGGTAATTTTGGTTACTCTTGTGATGAGAAATTACCAAAAATCACACAATTAGTCCTGTTCATGTAATCTGGGGTAAACATGGCTAGCACAGGAACAGAGTATGACCGACTGAAAGCTGCTGCAGTTTCAGTTCTGTTGCATTTACTGCCATTTTCTCATTGCAAACTGCATTGTCAGCTTCATTTTGGACGCAACAGTGCATTTTGAGTTAAGAAAAAAGCCCTAAATTAAGGGTTGCACTCCTCACAAAATTCAGCTTAATCTCATGTGATTTTTCTGTAAATTTGCATAAATACGCTACATGAATTTTAAGCTGTAGATTTCCACCTACGCTATATATTCTTGAAGAGAAGATGACTTGGAGGAGGAACCAATGTAGTTTGTTTCGAGTTTGTTTGATGTGGTTTACCGTCTTCAAGGCACTCATGAGGTTTGCCACTGCATATCGTATGCTTTTCTAGACTTCAAATATAGTGATTAGGGGTATCGTCCTAGTGAGAGAGGACTAGGGTTTGCACAGTTGTCTTGTCCATCAACTTGAGGTGATGACATCTAGATCCATGTCAGAGAGTCAGGCTTCAACCTGATTTTTTTTTTGGAGCCAGTGACAAATAAAAGAATTCAGTGTTCATTGTATTCGAGCTCAGGTAGGAACTTGACATCCAATTCTGGATTCGTTTAAAGCAGAAAATGAGTGAGAATCATTGTTTCAGGAGATTTTGAGGTATAATTGGGTGCCATTGGTGAATAGATCAATCTTGAAGTTATTAGTGAGTATTCCCTGTTAAGCTTTAAGGAGATGGAGCAGAAAATTGAACCCTGTGATATTCCAGAGGAGATGCGGAGCTTCTTAGATATTGCAGTTCCTCTTTGTTCAAGATGATGGAAGCTAAGGCAGGCAGTAACATACATCAAAACTGTTTGTGAGAAGTTGATTTGTGGTCTCTGATCAAAGTTGTGGTCAATTGTTTTGAAAGTGACAGAGATGGCAATCAGTCTCAAAAGGCAGAGGTTGTTTCAGCCACTGACGACTCTATCTGAAGGATAGCTGTCTTCCTGCTTTAGCATAGAATGAAGGCACAGTGATGATACTAAACTTTAGTTTGGTGGATGATGCTTGTTCAACCATTTTTCCTATGATATGTCTATGAATGATGGGGCAATGCTGACAGGATCATCTCGATCCAGGTATAGGTTTATTAGCAGGGTAAGGTTATGCCATGACCTGAAGGTACCTGGAAATGTCCCTTGCCAGAGGACGGAATTAACAATGTTGGGAGGTGTATAAGGGAATATCCTGAAAGAGACTTAATGAGGGATGAAGGCAAAATAGTATTAGAGTAGGAATTAGCTCTCGAGAGAACAAAAGATATTGGTGACCTTAATGTATGATGGAAGGTTAAAGACAGTCTATTCAAAAGTGAGGTAAGGAGGAGGTTGCTTCTGTGACAGGCGCTAAATGTGTTTTTTTGTGTTATTTAAGTGGGAGCTCATTTTATTGATCTAGGTGAATATGTGGCTGTTGCACCTTGTGACTGATGGTAGGATGTAAAGGTCTGGTAGTGGATTGTTGAATTCCTCGACAGTCTTAAAGAGTGTTTTGATTATTTTACTTCATTGATGCTAATCTCGCTGTTAGACCTGTCAGCCTCAGGCTGGTCTTCCCTCAAACTGTTTACCTGCTTACCTCCTCTTTATGTTAATTCTTTTGTTAGCTTATTGCAAAGTCAACCTGTGTGCCCTGTGTACCCTCATTTTTTGCTGACTGGTAAAGGTGGTAACTAACTCTCACTGCCATGGCCAGTGCTATGTTGAAAACACAGTGAAAACACAAACATACATTAGGGTACACTATATGTAGGGCACACCTATAACAGGTATGACCTACCCTTTATGTCCCTAGTAGATAATAGGCAGGAGGTTTAATACTACATTTAAGTCCCTAGTATATAATAGGGCCTGGCTGTTTAGAGGCCAACAGCCTTTGTTGCACTTACATGTGCACACTACTCAGAGCCTGATGTCATTTTAAAAGCAGCCCTGTGTTGCAGCACTACTTTTAGATGTAAATTGGTCCCTAAGTTGACTTTGTTGGTAGGGGCACTTAAAAAGGGATAAACTACAATATTGATGCATTTTAGTTACCCCCAGGGTCTCCCCTAGTGGGGTGGTCATGAAATTGTAAGGAGGGCCCTTATAAAAGATGTTTTATATGCCCTGCGGATAGAGAAATTGCACATTGTAGTACAGTCCTCCCAAAATCGACTTTGGTGCTAGGAGCCCAGTGGAGTGGGGATCTACACTATTTTTGCATATTCAGGACCCCTAAAGTCTCCCCTACATGTCCCTGGGGTGGGGACATGTAACCATAAGCATGGGCCTTACAAAATATGTTTTATATGCTCTGATGATGGAGAAATTGCACTTGACAGTGTCCCCACTGTAAATGCCTAGCCCCATAGGATAACATGGTAATAGTTTATTAATGCATAAATATTGCTAGGCATTAAATTAAAATACCATTCAAGGACTTAGGAGAATGGTATTGATAAATCAATAACATGCATTGTTGAATGTATCTTAAAGTATACAGAAAAGAAGTTATAAGACTTTCTTGTCGGTAAGCCAAAATTGCACCTTCCTTTGGTCTTCCCTGATTGGTCCGAGTTAACAGGATTAGCCAGGCTTCTTTGATGACGAGATAAGTGGCTCACTCAGGGAGAGGCTATCTGTTGGAGAGAGCACTGCTACACAGGTATACCAGAGCGGGGGGAGGGGTCATAAAGCATGAAGCTTCAAAGGAGGAATATGGTAGGCAGAAAATGCCTGGTCCATCTACCCCCATCCCCTATGACCCAGCCAGATAGCAGGCTTAAGGCAGGAATCTGCAGATGTTAGGAAGAGGAAAGCAATGAAAATGAGCCATACTGGATGTTGGTTTAACTAGTTCTTACTCTGAAGTTTGGAGGAATAGTGCTTGCAGGCAGAACATTATGCTACACTTTGGAGGGTGCGATCATGCTCTAGCATGTTGCCTTGCACCTCATTGGGCAGGGGTACTCTCCTGTTTGACCCCATAGAACACTGAATAAATATGTGAGAGGAGCAGAGCCTCTCAGATCTGCTGTTTGGAACTAAGAGAAGAAGGATTGCCAAGATGGAAACTTGATTTGCACCATCAGGCCCTGCATTCTGACTGACTGCGCCTGCTGCATTATCTGGAAGTGCAGCCCTTTGGATGTACCCTGCTTCAATAGGAATACAAAATGGACTCCCTGCAAGCTACAGGTAAACAGAGTCCACCTGGACCATCCCCGCCAAGACTCCCCTGCCTGGATTGCGTGCAGTGGATTTGTAAGGGTTTTGTACAGGTGGCATTGTGGGAATTGTGGTTCCAAACTATTAAGGACCATCTTGGAGATTACAGACCCTTGGACTGTGTTTAGGACTCTTTGGACCACTACGAGGAAATTCAGGAAGAATTTCCAGAAGTCCTGACCTGCTGGTTCGTCCCGCTGATAATCTGCTGAGGTCCAACTTCCAAAGTTTGACCAGGAGCTCCCTGAAAAGGAAGCCGGCGAACCCTCACTGAATCTGGTCTGGTGAAGAGCATTGAGGGACCCCCGGGAGAAAAAGCTCCAGTTTCGAAGTCCAAAGGTAAAATTTTGATCAAGGCTTGATTGAGGTCAGTCTCAAACTTTGACTTTGTCCCAGTCAAGCACGACCAGATGTCCTAGAGTGGTGCAATAGGTTTCTAAGTGCTATAAAGTGTTAAATCTTAAAAAGTTCATATCTCCGGTTCTCTACTCTGGATTTCTTTCATTTTGGTGTCATTTTAAAGATAAAAATATTTTCCACTGTTGTAAATTAGTGTGAGTTTTTTATTGTGTGTTGTGTCTTAATTATTTTCTAAATTGGTGTTTTAAAATGCTTTAAAAACCTGTCTCCCAAGTTAACCCTGCCTGCACACAGCCAAGCCATCCTGGGTTGAGCATGGTAATAACTTACTGAGACCTGTAATGAGCCCTAGCCTAAGTCAGTAACCTTATTGCCAGTGGTAGATGCACATTTACCACTATTAATAACCCGCTTTCTAACATGGTCTTAGGACTCTGAGCACTTTACCACTGCTGACAAGTGCTAAAGTGCACGTGCTTCTCCCCTAAACAGTATAACATTGATGCATACACAATTGGATGAATCAATTTACTTATAAGTCCCTTGTAAAATGGTACACCATATACTCAGGGCTTGAAAATTGAGTGCTACAAGTGGGCCTGCAGCAATGATTGTGCCACCCACTCAAGTAGCATTTCAAACCTGTCTCAGGCCTGCCACTACAGTGTGTGTGTGTGCAGTTTTACTGCCACTTTTCTTGGCATTTAAAACCCTCTGCTGACCTTGAAACTCCTTTTTTATTACACATACGTCACCCCTAATGTAAGCCCTAAGTAGCCCATAGGGTAGGATGCTATGTAAGTAAAACGTAGGACATGTACTCTTAAGTTTTGCATGTCCTGGTAGTGAAAAACACTTACATTAGTTGTTTCACTTCTGTGAGGCCTACTCCTCTAGGTTAGCATTGGTAATTCATTACTACACTTTTAAGCTGTAATTCCTCATTAAAAGGGAGTACCTGTGTCATGATTTATATCAGTTGGAATGGTCATGATAAATCCTCTTTACTGGTAAAATTGGATTTAATCTTACTATTTCAGAAATGCAACCTCTACTCTTATAAATCTGTGTGCCTGCACCCTATCTTCAATAGTTGTCTGGGGTGGGTGACAGCTACCTTTTGTGCATTCCTTCTAGACAGCCACAAACACACAAAGGTTAGGTGTGTCTGAGTACTCATCTGCATTCTGATGGCACTTCCTGGGTAGGAAGAGAAGGAGGGGCTGATACTTATACCTGAATAGGTAGTGCCCTGTCTCGCCACAAAGAGCCGATTACTCCCTGCTGATAGTCTGGAGCCAGGGTTTGGAAGAAAGGACTTCTGTGCACTTCAAAGACCCTTCTTTGAAGTTACCCCCCATCTGAGTATAAGTACTGGGGCTCTGACCCCCCTTAAATCAGACCTACAACTGGACTCTGTCAGAAGAACTACTGTGCTACCTCAAGGACTGACACTCTGCAGGACTGATGACCTGGAAAGCTTGCTTTTCTGCTGTTCTACCCTGCTGCTTGCTGCTTTCTGACCCTGCTGAGGGAGATATGGACTCTGCCTTGAATTCCGAAGTGTTCTCCAAGGGCTTTTTGGCTTGTCTCCTGTTACTTGAGACACAGGGCTATCAACAGTCTCTACACCTGCTCTTATGCCTGTTTCACTGGAAGTGTACCCAGATACCTACTTCAGAGGCACAATGCATCCTCTGACTGCGTGAGCAGAAACCAACACATTGTCCCTGTGGCAAGAGCAGAACCCGGGGCATTGAATTGAAATAGCCGCAGCGCTTGCGGAAATCTGCTGAAACCTACGCATAGAACTGTGTTTCGCTGTTGCAGCAGTCTATCAAGATCAAAGCATCCTTTGAACGCATGGAGAACCCCAGCATAGGGGTGGGCAATGAGTGTTGCGGTGGGCAGTCGCCCGCAACACCCATTCATTTTGACACTGCCCTCTAGTAAAATAAATACGAGGCAGCGCCAAAATTAAGACCACAGAAAACCTGATCTTAAAATGGTGAAATGTGGAGAAATGCTTTATCTCTCCCTGTTTTTGCTGTTTCTATGTGTGCTGCATTGTGCAGCACACATAGAACCAGCAAAACACCATGAATGATTGTTTATGTGCAGGAAAGTGGCCCTTCCTGCACATAACCAATCATTAAAAAAATGATGATTTGCAACTTCTATGTGTGTTTCACATCGTAGCACACATAGAAGTTACAGACTGCCATTTGTAATTGTTTATGTGCAGCACGGTACCCCTTCCTGCATATAAACAATCATTCCCTCAACGCAGGCACCATAGTGCAAGGGTACCTACATTGGCGCTAGGCAGCTGAATAAAGCGGCAGCGCTAGGGAAAACGCAGGGGTACGCTGTATCTTTTTAAAATATGGTGCATCCCTGCGTTTTCAGAATTGTGAATCGTGGCATTAGCATTTTGTTCTTAACACCATGCTCCGCCATTCCCTTGTAAACATGCCCCTTGTTGGACTTGGCCCTTTTTGGCAGGTTCACCCCTAAACTTTTTGCCTTGTCTGTAACCTGGTGTTGGTGATTTTAGGCCTCTGAGCACTTTTGCACTGTGGTCCAGTGGAAAGTGCGTGCGCTCTCTGTGTACTTGTGGTGAGATTGGCCTGCCCTCCCATAGGAATGCATGGGGGATAAGTGTGTCCATGGTAATTCCTGGTATGAGAGGAGCAGTGTGGTCAAGTCTGGTATGTATGAACTTGTGAGAATAAATGCTGCGCAATGGTGTGCGCAGATTTATTGTGACTGGTGTAGAAATGCCACTTTTAGAAGTTGGCATTTATGTGTGCGCTGTGTCTGCCTGCCTGATGTGAATTGCATGTCTGGCTTGTGAGTGACAGGGGCTGGGAGGTGTGTGTGGCTCCAGGAGGGGCAGGGTGAGTCAGCGCAGGGCTGAATAGAGAGATCTGCATGTAGATGGGAGGGAAGAGTTGCACCTGGGACCTGAATAGGGCTGTGCCTTCCCTCCACAATGCTGGCTCCGCCCCCTGTGGTGCGTCTGAGCACCTAGCCCCCACCTGACAATGGAGAGAGGAGCTGAGCACAACAAAGTGCTCGAAAGCTCCCCCAAACCAGTTGCGTCTGGTTTTTCCCCAGCCCTGTGCTGTGTCACAAAGGGAAAATGTAATATAAATATAGGGGCTGTGTCCCCATGAGATTGTTCAGTTCAGTTCCTGTCCTGTTCCTATACCTGCGGGGCGTGCTGCTGCTGGGGCCCAGGAGGACCTGCCAGGAGGGCTGCCTCCCTGGGCCCAGCATGGCCCCCTTTCTCCCTAAAGACCTGGAAGAACTTTTCTGCTGGACTTTTGCGGCATTTTTAGCTGTGCTTTAAATTAATTAATTGTCCCCAGAAAAGGAGCGCGAGGGCTCCGCAGCGCTGAGCTGCCCGTCAGTGAGAGGGAATCCCCGGTGCAGGGATTCCCCCGTGCTCCATGATCGAGCGGGAGCCCACCCCGCATATTTTTGTATTTAATGGTGGGAGCCCACCCCACATGGCCGCTTTGGGTTTATTTATGCGGGTGCCCACCCCGCATTTATGATTTAATTTACCGAAGCGGGAGCCCACACTGCCGGTTTGTGCCCCCCTGCGTGAGGCCGCCGCCGAGAAACGCGGAAACAGGAAGCCAGGCACCCGCGCCTGACTGTGGGCGGGGCCTGCCAGGAGGAGTGCGGCCGGAAGCTGAAGGACATGCCTAACGGAGGACGGGAGCTTACCCCGCCTCCGCGAGCACCGCGGCAAAGTCCGGGGTTCCAGGAGGGGGGCCCGGGTGAAGGGGAGAGGTGCCGGCATGGAGTGGTGACGGAAGGAGGACGGGAGCCCACCCCGCTTCCGCGAGACACTGCCAGGAGCCTCGCAGGCTCCACATGAAGTCCCGGTCCCAGGAAGGGGGACCGGGTGAAGAGGAGGTAGACCCGGAGACACGGCGGGGCTCCCGTATGGTGAGGAGAGCCCCCGCGATATACCAAGGTGACCGGAGGAGCAGTCAGCGCCGAAGGAGCCCAGTGAGTAGGGTCTCCTCTTCTTGCTGTCTGAGCGGTCCCGCACCTGACAGCGGGCCGCTCCAACGGTGCCACATTTGTTTTTAGGGCCCTACGGGGGCCTATGGGGAGCGGACGTTGTTTGTGCTCCTCGAGCACAGTTGGTGCTAGTGCTACTCTCCTTGGCCACAGCTGCCCCGCCTGGCAGTGGGCAGCTGCCACGTGTTGGCATGATTAGGGAGTCCCCGAGAGGGGCTCAGGAGGCACGCTGGTGCCAGGGCTCTTTTCCCCAGCTCCCCAGCAAGTAGTGGACAGCTGCCACGTTTAGGCCAGCAGTCCTTGGGGGCATTCTTAGTGAGACAGGAGTAAGGTACACCCCTGTGCCCCAGCGCAATTGCGCACTCTTTGGATTCTGCTGCATTGGCAGCCAGTTCTAACATTTTTGGGACAGAAGAGGGCACAGTGAGTGCCCAGGCCCATATTGCTTATTCACAGCTGCCCAGCAATTAGTGGACAGCTGCTACGTTTAGGCTTGTGTAATGGCGCACTTTTTGCTTAGCTGCAAGTGGCACCTTAGCGCCCTGACATTGGGACATGGGGCATTTGAGTCCCAGTGGAAGGCCAGTTGGCCTGGGGTCTTAGGCAGGATGGTGAGAGGGCTCAAGGCCCTAAGGTGATGTATGCGCCTGGTAGTGGTGTTACTGCGGTGCACTACTGAGTTCCTTCCCGATATGCACTATGTGCCAAATGTGATTGTGCACCCTGGTTTATGCCTCTAATGATGTTTATGCTAATGAGGTTATAGCACATTGTGTTTATGCCGGTGAGGCCTAATGCGTAATGTGTTTATGCTTAGGAGGGTGTCTATGCTAATGAGGTTTGGGCCTAATGTGATTTATTGCCTAATGTCATGTTATGATGTCTTGAGGTAGTGCCTATTTGCGTAATGTGTTTATGCTCATGAGGTTAGTGCATAATGTGTTTATGCAGGTGAGGCCCTTGGTGTAATGTGTTTATGCAAATGAGGTTTGGGCCTAATGTGGGTTTATGGCTAATGCTAATAGTATAATGCTTAGGTCATTATAGCACCAGTAGTTACTGGTTGTGTTTTATATTTGCATTTACTTACCTGTTCTGATGGTTCTGACCGTGGCCCGATTGGCCTGGTCCTGTATATAATTCCCCTGTGAATATTGCCCGTGCCAGTTGGCACAGTGTAAATATGTGATTCTGTTTCTAATGTGTTTATGACAATACAAAGGCTATTTTTATATAACCTTGTGTGGAGTTCCTTTTGTGGTGTGCCTAGTGTGTTGCTGCTGTGTGTGTGTGTGTTGCGCAAATGCTTTACACATTGCCTCCGGGTTAGGCCTGACTGCTCGTGCCAAGCTACCAAGGGAGTGAGCAGGGGTTATCTTGGGTGTGTAGCTCCCTTGCCCTGACTAGAGTGGTGGTTTCTGCCTGGCTTTGGCGCAAGCCTTAGCCAACCCGAAATCCCATTTCTAACATTGGTTGTCAGCGGTGAGGATAGGACTTGCTTTTGCGCAGTACCACAGTGACAACTGGTTGCACTACAAACTCTGCATTTAGATAATCACATGTTTGGGGATTTTTGTTTTCTCCTCAAGAGTGTAATTTTTAAATGGTGTTTTCTGCGCTTTTATTTTGGTGACAGAAGAGAGAAAATGACAGGGCGAGGACGCCAGTAGGTGGGGAGGATCCCATAGATAGGGAGTCCCTTGCTGGGTCCAGTGCCCAATCCCTTTTCCTGTCCCCAGAGGTGTGGGTGGATAGGACGGCAGAAAGGGAGTGTGGAGGAGAAAAAGTTAGCTCTGGAGGGTAGTTTATCCCCTGAGCTCAGTTGAGTTGTCTGGATTCACCGGTAAGGGTGGGATCCAGTGGTGGCAGCAGAAGTAAGTCCAGTGTGTGAAGTCCCAGTCCCAGTTCCCAGAGTATGGTACCTGGTGCTCAGTAAGAGGGGTACAAGTTGAGATTCAGGGGCAGTGAGGAACTGTCTCACCAGTATGGGGGGGGCGTGTCTGGATGAGTGGTGTGTTGCACTGGACGAGTGGGTGTGAGTTCTTTTGGTGATATGGAGCTTGCATAGGAGGTGGACCTCTGGATGTGTGCTAGAGGTCCTGCAGAGGCATTGGGGAGTGATTCCAAAAGTAGTGGCTTGGGTATCTTCCGGTCCTGTGTGGTGGAAGAGGTTCAGTGTAGCCCAGCTAGGTCCCAGTGGAATGGGAGGGGTGTAGGGGCTCACGTCCGGTCTCAGTGGAGACGGAGTGAGTGTGGGACGATGTGTCCCACGGTGGCCTGAAACCCCGTCTCAGGGCATGGAGGGTTCCCTAGGGGAGCGCCAGGTCGGGGGCCTAGGCTGTACTTGTAGGTCATTTGAGGAGGATCTCCCAGTGTCTAGAGGACGTGGAGTGTCTGTAACTAGAGCTCCAGCGGTCCTGGTGTCTGGCGGTACCGCTCCAGTTGGGAGGGTGCAGAGGTCCAGAGTGAGGGGTGAGAGGGGGATGTGTTCCCCAGTGGGAGAACCAGTGGGTCAGGGACCAGCCATAAGGGCTGAGTCTCCTAGAAGTGACCATGGTGACACCACTTCTGTCCTGGGGGATCTTCGCGCACTGTCAGGAGGACAGGGGTCGGGAGATCTGCGCCAGGCAGACTATCACACAACACGTGAGTCGTGTTACCCTCGGGGGGGTGCTGTGTGCGCCCCCAGAAGTCTTGGCGTGCCAGGCAAAGTGCTCAGCCGCGGGGTTTAGCTCCAAGTTTGGGGAGGCCAGGTTCAGGTTCAGGTTTGGCCTGACCTGGAAGGAAGGATGACTGTAAACAGTATCCTGACCGGTTTCCAGAGGTACCACTCCAGTTGGGAGGGTGCGAACTCAGGAGAGGGGTGCAGAGGGAGGGAGTCCTCGCCTCTGACCCTGGTGCAACCTGAAGGTTTAGACCCTAGGTTGGGAGATTAGGAAACTTACAGGTCAAGAAGGAATCTCTGCCAAAGTGGATCAGCTGAAGACACTGAGGAGACTGCCCTTGCTGTGTGTTCTGGGGCTCACCTGCAGTTTGTTATTTCCACTGAGGAAGAGGAAAGGGGACTTTGCTGTGTGCTGTGTCCCCCCACCTGCTTGAAGAGGGACTTTGTTGTGTGCTGTGTACCTCCGAAGTTTCTATGGGCCTGAGTGAACTGTCCTCCTGTTGGAAGTTTCAGTTGGAAGGAGAGTGTGTCGCTGATACGCCGCTGGCGTGTGCTCTGTCTAGCCTGGGACATACTGAGACTCCCCCTGTGATCATGGAACTGAAGGGTACCGGACTCTGGAAGGGGGTGCAGAGGGAGGGAGTCCTTGCCTCTGACCCCGGTGCAGCCGGTGAATGTAGATCCCAGGTGGTAGACCAGTTGATGGAGAGAGGTCCTGAACTGGTGGGAGAGTTGTGTTCTGGTGGGTGCTTCCCCTGGGAGAGTGCGGAACCCCAGAAGTAGAGGTAGGGTGAGGCAACTCTTGCCCGTGACCTCTGGTCAGCCTGAGGGTGCGGACCCTAGGTTGAAGGATCAGTGGTAGTTTGGAACTACACTGAGAGGGAGAGTGGAGAATGGCTATTGGATGCCAGGGGTTACTGCCCCCACTCTGTGGATTGGCAAGGACCAGTGACGTCTGGGTGGCCTAGGGCCTGGTCCTGGCCGTGGACAACTAGGAAGTACCAGTGGGGTAGCCTAGTTGGGCCTGAGAGTTCTTTCTCAGAGGGAACCACATGGGTTCAGAGTGCCGTAGAACTGGAGGGTGTCCCTGCAGTGAGGGTCCGCGTCCGTGTTCTATCGCCCGAAGCAGGGAAGCCCATCAAGGTAGTGATTGGTCTGCCCTGCGTTTTGGCTGGAAGGGGGTTGTGTTGGACTTGGCCCTTTTTGGCAGGTTCACCCCTAAACTTTTTGCCTTGTTTGTAACCTGGTGTTGGTGATTTTAGGCCTCTGAGCACTTTCGCACTGTGGTCCAGTGGAAAGTGTGTGCGCTCTCTGTGTACTTGTGGTGAGATTGGCCTGCCTTCCCATAGGAATGCATGGGGGATAAGTGTGTCCATGGTAATTCCTGGTATGAGAGGAGCAGTGTGGTCAAGTCTGGTATGTATGAATTCTGTGAGAATAAATGCTGCGCAATGGTGTGCGCAGATTTATTGTGACTGGTGTAGAAATGCCACTTTTAGAAGTTGGCATTTATGTGTGCGCTGTGTCTGCCTGCCTGATGTGAATTGCATGTCTGGCTTGTGAGTGACAGGGGCTGGGAGGTGTGTGTGGCTCCAGGAGGGGCAGGGTGAGTCAGCGGAGGGCTGAATAGAGAGATCTGCATGTAGATGGGAGGGAGGAGTTGCACCTGGGACCTGAATAGGGCTGTGCCTTCCCTCCACAATGCTGGCTCCGCCCCCTGTGGTGCGTCTGAGCACCTAGCCCCCACCTGACAATGGAGAGAGGAGCTGAGCACAACAAAGTGCTCCAAAGCTCCCCCAAACCAGTTGCGTCTGGTTTTTCCCCAGCCCTGTGCTGTGTCACAAAGGGAAAATGTAATATAAATATAGTGCTGTGTCCCCATGAGATTGTTCAGTTCAGTTCCTGTCCTGTTCCTACACCTGCGGGGCGTGCTGCTGCTGGGGCCCAGGAGGACCTGCCAGGAGGGCTGCCTCCCTGGGCCCAGCATGGCCCCCTTTCTCCCTAAAGACCTGGAAGAACTTTTCTGCTGGACTTTTGCTGCATTTTTAGCACACTGGGAGCGCTGTGCTTTAAATTAATTAATTGTCCCCAGAAAAGGAGCACGAGGGCTCCACAGCGCTGAGCTGCCCGTCAGTGAGAGGGAATCCCCGGTGCAGGGATTCCCCTGTGCTCCATGATCGAGCGGGAGCCCACCCCGCATATTTTTGTATTTAATGGTGGGAGCCCACCCCACATGGCCGCTTTGGGTTTATTTATGCGGGTGCCCACCCTGCATTTATGATTTAATTTACCGAAGCGGGAGCCCACCCTGCCGGTTTGTGCCCCCCTGCGTGAGGCCGCTGCCGAGAAACGCGGAAACAGGAAGCTAGGCACCCGCGCCTGACTGTGGGCGGGGCCTGCCAGGAGGAGTGCGGCCGGAAGCTGAAGGACATGCCTAACGGAGGACGGGAGCCTACCCCGCCTCCGCGAGCACTGCGGCAAAGTCCCGGGTCCCAGGAGGGGGGCCCGGGTGAAGGGGAGAGGTGCCGGCATGGAGTGGTGACGGAAGAAGGACGGGAGCCCACCCCGCCTCCGCGAGACACTGCCAGGAGCCTCGCAGGCTCCACATGAAGTCCCGGTCCCAGGAAGGGGGACCGGGCGAAGAGGAGGTAGACCCGGAGACATGGCGGGGCTCCCGTATGGTGAGGAGAGCCCCCGCAATGTACCAAGGCGACCGGAGGAGCAGTCAGCGCCGAAGGAGCCCGGTGAGTAGGTCTCCTCTTCTTGCTGTCTGAGCGGTCACGCACCTGACAGCGGGCAGCTCCAACGGTGCCACATTTATTTTTAGGGCCCTACGGGGGCCTATGGGGAGCGGACGTTGTTTGTGCTCCTCGAGCACAGTTGGTGCTAGTGCTACTCTCCTTGGCCACAGCTGCCCCGCCTGGCAGTGGGCAGCTGCCACGTGTTGGCATGATTAGGGAGTCCCCGAGAGGGGCTCAGGAGGCACGCTGGTGCCAGGGCTCATTTCCCCAGCTGCCCAGCAAGTAGTGGGCAGCTGCCACGTTTAGGCCATCAGTCCTTGGGGGCATTCTTAGTGAGACAGGAGTAAGGTACACCCCTGTGCCCCAGCGCAATTGTGCACTCTTGGGATTCTGCTGCATTGGCAGCCAGTTCTGACATTTTTGGGACATAAGAGGGCACAGTGAGTGCCCAGGCCCATATTGCTTATTCACAGCTGCCCAGCAATTAGTGGACAGCTGCTACGTTTAGGCTTGTGCAATGGCACACTTTTTGCTTTAGCTGCAAGTGGCAGCTTAGCGCCCTGACATTGGGACATGGGGCATTTGAGTCCCAGTGGAAGGCCAGTTGGCCTGGGGTCATAGGCAGGATGGTGAGAGGGCGCAAGGCCCTAAGGTGATGTATGCGCCTGGTAGTGGTGTTACTGCGGTGCACTACTGAGTTCCTGCCCGATATGCACTATGTGCCAAATGTGATTGTGCACCCTGGTTTATGCCTCTAATGATGTTTATGCTAATGAGGTTATCGCATATTGTGTTTATGCCGGTGAGGCCTAATGCATAATGTGTTTATGCTTAGGAGGGTGTCTATGCTAATGAGGTTTGGGCCTAATGTGATTTATTGCCTAATGTCATGTTATGATGTCTTGAGGTAGTACCCATTTGCGTAATGTGTTTATGCTCATGAGGTTAGTGCATAATGTGTTTATGCAGGTGAGGCCCTTGGCGTAATGTGTTTATGCTAATGAGGTTTGGGCCTAATGTGGGTTTATGGCTAATGCTAATAGTATAATGCTTAGGTCATTATAGCACCAGTAGTTACTGGTTGTGTTTTATATTTGCATTTACTTACCTGTTCTGATGGTTCTGACCGTGGCCCGATTGGCCTGGTCCTGTATATAATTCCCCTGTGAATATTGCCCGTGCCAGTTGGCACATTGTAAATATGTGATTCTGTTTCTAATGTGTTTATGACAATACAAAGGCTATTTTTATATAACCTTGTGTGGAGTTCCTTTTGTGGTGTGCCTAGTGTGTTGCTGCTGTGTGTGTGTGTGTGTTGCGCAAATGCTTTACACATTGCCTCCGGGATAGGCCTGACTGCTCGTGCCAAGCTACCAAGGGGGTGAGCAGGGGTTATCTTGGGTGTGAAACTCCCTTGCCCTGACTAGAGTGGTGGTTTCTGCCTGGCTTTGGCGCAAGCCTTAGCCAACCCGAAATCCCATTTCTAACACCCCTTTATAAACTGGGCCTACATGGGTCCCCGTAGGCGTCCCATGCTCCATCGAGTGAGTCCCGAACGTTTGACTTTGCCTCTACCAGTGTGACCAGATAAGCCCCATTGGCACTTATCGCTTCTAAGCGTTAGAAGCACTTTTATTCTTTAAAAATTTACAACTCAACTTCTACTTATTGGATTTTTGTCGTTTTGGTGTTGATTTATTTATAAAATTCTTGTCTATTTTTTTAAACAGTGTGGAGTCTTTCTGTGGTGTTTTCATTGTGTTACTGTGGGTGCGTGTTGCACAAATACTTTACACATTGACTCTTTAGATAAGCCTGACTGCTCAGTGCCAAGCTACCAGAGTGTGAGCATAGGTTATCTTTTAGTACGTATCTAGCTTACCCTGACTAGAGTGCTGGTCCCTACTTGGACAAGGTGCATACCACTGCAAACTGGAGACCATATTTCTAAAACTCTCAAACAGGGATCTGATTGCAGTGTTGATGGATTTGTAAGCACACCTGTGTGCTTTCTGTTGAGTAAGAACCATCTTCATTTGTTTTTTAGTTAGCATATCATATGTTTGTTCCTAGAAAGCTCTTCCGTATATGAGGTGCCGAAGGTTTTTGATTGTAAGATCTTGTTTGCAAAAGAACACTGACTTGTACATTGCATTTTATAGTTGTTGATGATGAGGTGTATTGACATCTGATGTGGATGGAAGAGAGCTTGGTCAGTTGCTTAGCTATTTATCGAGGGCATCCATTGGGATATTGTTGAATTAGCAAAATGTTTGTTGCTTTTTTTGTTGACATTGTTTCAGATGTATTTTTGAAACACAGAGATCCATAAAGATAGAGGTAAAGATACAGAAAGATGGACAAGAGAATGGTCAAGTCATCCATTCATCTCAAGAATACTAGGGCCAACAGGATAAGGTAGAGGGTATGGGTAGGATTTCTCAACAGCAGTTTGGTTTTCAGATAATTGAATGGTGCGTAGAGAGATTTCTTCATTGTGTTTGACCTTGTATTTCCAGGAAGGTTGAACTCGAATTTAAGGTGGCTATGACGGGCCAAAGTTATGTTGATATAATCTGGCATTTCTTTAGTAAAGCTCTTGTTGGGTCTATGTGGTTTGAAGTTTAGATAGATGGGAACTGTCCGAGATGCTGTGAGAGGGAACTGAAAAGCGGTGCGGTAGAATGAATTTGATTTGTACAAGGCCAGAAAGACATTAAGATGAGTATAAGTTCCCATTTGTTTTGTGTGTGCAATCAATGTCTTGGTTGATGTGGCCTGCAAAGAAGAGTACATCCAGAATATGTGTGGAGGTGGGTATAAGAGATGCTTCTTTGATGTATCAAAGTGATGTTGTGTGAGGAGGTCAGCTATTTCAGATGCATGGTTGAATGTAGAGACTAAATTGAAGAGCATGAATTGAATATTTGTGCTGTAAGTGATGTTTTCTATAATAATGAGTGGTATGCGGATTAGGTTAGAGAGGGTGTTTACATAGCCTGGGTGACTGTGGGTATGCTGCGTATGGCAATGTTTGAGGCATGTGATGCTGAATGCTTAGCTAACCAGGAGGTTTTGTTCTATGGCACACCTGGCCCTGCAGCACCTTTTCACTTGTGCACCCCTTGGCAGAGGGAAACCAAGATAGTGGGATTTTTTAAAGTAAAACTGAATTGGGATTCATTCACAGTGTGGTGACACAGTTTTGCTTATCACAGATGTGACCATTTTTCTATCTGGAGTGCTACTGGGTCAGAGCGCTTGGTAATTGGTGGGATTTGTAAAGTATGGGGAGGTGAAAACATAATGCTGTTTCCAGATTATTTCAGGTGGTAGTGACACAGTATAATTAGTCAATGGTGCAACCATGTTGAAGTTTGTCATGCATGCTTCTGACGCAAAGTGATTAGTGGATGCTGTAGAGGGCAGGTGTGAAGAATTACTGGAATACTGGATCTTTCCAAAGAGGTGGAACTAAAAAGAACATATTGCAATAACACAAGACATAGCAGACAAGTCTAAAAGAAGCATTCCAGCCGGGGGTTGGTTCTCTTGTGCATCTTAGTTCTTACCCTATTACTTGGCTAGTAGAACAGTCAAAGTTCTATGTCTGGTCTGTAGACAGTTTGAAAGAAAATAGAGATCTCAACACAGCTTTGATGACAAACTCATTTACAGAGCTGCTTTGAAAAAGTATCATACTCTTATTACAGAGGCCAAGAAACTGTTTTTCACATCTCAGATTGAATCTGGAATAATGACCCTAAGAAATGTTTTAAGATTGCTAAGTAATTCCTTTATCGCAAAGCCTCTGAAAGAGATCTCCTTCCCACTCAAACTGTATGTGATAATATTTCAAATTTCTTTGAAGAAATAATTCTTAACGTCCAGGTGAGTTTTAATCACATTCCCAATAGGGTACCTACCCCTCCAGGTTCAGGACAGGACTCTTTACTATCTAAGTCTGTTCTGGTTTGTTTTCAGCACAAGTTCTTCGGAACTGCAAATCAGGTTCCCCTTTAGACCCCTGTTCACCACTGGTCCTTAATAAACCTACTGCAGTTATTAATCCTGTTATTAATAACATTCTGAATGTCTCCCTCTCTTCTGGTTCCAGAGTCATGGAAACTGGCTGTGGTCAAACCACTATTAAAATGACCCACTGCTGACCCAAAACCCTAAGCCAGTTTAGACACATCTCTACTTCCTGCCACAGCTAAGAAGCTAGAATATTAGGTTAATATCCAGTTAATGGCATTCCTTGAAAATTCCAGCAATTTTCACCGTTTTAAATCATTGGTTAGGCCTCGGCACTCCACTGCGGCAGCACAGCTAGAAGTCTCGGAAATTATCACATTTAAATTGGATAAATGTCATAACACTGTTTTATTTCATTTCAAGTCCAGAGGATACCATTATGCATAAATAACCTTTAATGCCACCCCTGCAGCACCTTTAAAGAACTTACAACACGTAAAACACTAGAAACAGAACCCTACAGTCCATAATATATCCTTCCACTGAACTTCCTCCCTCTTTTAATTGCTGCTCCTGAGGAGATAAGTACCTTTTATTGAAATCATGTATTAGGATGTGAATGAATGTAATATATCTGTCCACAGTGTGACATCATATCTCACTCAGTTATTCTCCAACGACTCAGAGAGGCTGGTATCTGCAGGCAGGCTCTGGCCTGGTTACTGTTGTTTCTTCAGAACAGGGGACAGGTGATATCTAGTGGTCAGTTCTCCTCAAATGAACAAACTCTGAAATTTGAGGTTCCTCAGGGGTCAGCATTGAGTCCAACCCTTTTCAACGTTTATTTATCTCCTTGTATGTCACTTATCGATCCCTATGGCTCCAAGCCCAATTTTAAAAACTTTTTTTCAAGTATTATCTGCTGGATGGAACTTAATTTCCTGAAATGTAATTCTGACAAGACGGAGATTCTTTTATTTGGTCAGTATAATATATTTTCTCCTCAAATGGAGTAGCCTGACATTTTCCTGTAACCTCCCTCTCCAGTAAAAGTGGCTTGCAATCTTGACATCAAATATGATTAATCACCCTCTTTAAACTCCCAGGCAGTATCTCTTTCCGGTACTTGTTTTTCCTTGACCAAATCATTAAAGAAATTATTTGAATACCTTCCTTTGAGAGCAAGGAAAACTGGATTACTAGCATGTATCACTTCACGATTAGACTACTGCAATAGCTTATAACTTGGAATTACTAAACATCTATTGCATAAACTGCAAGTGGTCCAAAATGCTGCAGTCAAACTGGCTCTGAAAACCCCATGCAAAAAATCAGTTTCTCAGGGACTTAGGAAACTGCATTGAATCCTGGTCCATAAAAGGATTATTTCCAAGACTCTGACTTGGGTCTTCAGAGACTTCCACCACTCAGGCCTTTTATACATTTATGACAGTTTTAAACATTAGAAGCCTTTAAGAACCTTGAGATCTTCCCATCATAATTTGCTAGCCATCTCTGTTTTCAGTCACAAAGCAAAGGGAGGTAAATCTCTCTCTGGGGTCCAAAATCTGGAATAAGCTCCCTGTCCCGCTCAGATTTACTAACAGTGAAACGGAATTCAGGAAACTTCTCAAAATGTGGCTTTTTTCTCTATCCGATGATTCCTGTAGGCGTTTGACCTACTGATTTCAAAGTTCTCCTTTCTCTCCTCTGTTTTTCATACTACAGTCTAAAGTGTTAGTTGAAGGTTTATTATGTTTGTTACTGAGCTAGCGCCAGGATGCTCAGTCATGAGTGACAGTGCGCTTTATAAATACCTCCTATCATAGCATATCATATCATATGATGTCATGTCATATCCCGCATTCCACCAGGCACAAACAATGGCTGAGATGGTTCAATGTGTTGCTTTCTACCACAGACATTAAGGCGGGATCTACCCATAATGTGTTTTACCACTGCTGTGCATAAATACAGGGACAAATGCAGTTTTCTGAATGAAGTGCAAATGTGAGAAGGCAGAGGTATTTTAAAGATGTTTGTGATTTGGAATCCTGCAGTACCTGTCATTTGTTTCAGATTTAATTTGACGGTCCACACTAGCAAAGAATTACCATAGTTCAGCTAGACCCCTATCACCACGCTGTTAATGGTCGAGCACTCTTATCCTAGCAGGTGGCAGGTTTTTAGCACCAGCATACCATAGTATTTTGATGACTGAAAAACAAAGTTAACTTAACTCTCTATTCGGAGAGTTTATTTGAGCCACACTCCCGCTCTTTCAAATTTATTTTTTTCAAAATTAAGTAATTTCGAAAGTGCCACTTTGGCATTCTGAGATACATTTAACTGGCATGTACCATATATGTTGTCATCTTTGTGAGACGGAAAGCGTAATACTATTAGGAATTATATTTTATTTGAACATATCCAAAGAATAATCAGTTTTTCTACGCACCAAAACCTGCTAAAATTGACGCACACAATTTCAAAAACGTCTTAATGGATATTTTTTTACAGAAATTGACTATTGACAAAGTTAGTATAATTTTGCCACTTCCTGTTGTGATTCATATGTGCGCCCATTAGATTTGCTTGTGGCAGTATAGGCCACCTTGAATGGAACATGCATTTGCTATTAGAATACTGCAACTAATACTTGCACCTGACTTGTGTTTATATTTATGCATATATAGCATCATGCTGATTGTTGTCAGGATGATTTGCATGTGGTTGGTCCAATCTCAGGTGGCATGGTGGCCGAGAAAACAGTGGACAGGGAAGTTATTACCAGTTGCTGATATTAATTAAAGCATCACTTTTTGTATCCATGATTGTTGTTGCATTAGCATTCTAAGACATAGAAACTAAACCAATGCCAACATGAACGTGGATGAGTGTTTTACTGTCATCATACTAATAAAATTGTGTGGCTTATTTACAAGCCCCTTGAGCCGCCGGTGCTTTACTTTTTGTGACGCACCAGTGGCGCATTTTCCTGCCCCATATTTACAAGTACATGAAAAGCCACCCTGCATGGGTTTTCCTGTCCTTGTAAATACGGCCCATTTACACGCAGCAATTTGCGTGAAACGGACGTTCCATGGGTGTTGCTGTGGGTGTTCCCACGCAAGAGCCATGGAACCTGACACATTTCCAGATTTACGAGAAATTGTAATCCTGGAAATGCGTCTGAATGCTACGACTCCCCAGGAGAGACGTAGGGAGGCGCAACAAGAAGAAATGTATTAATTTCGCCTCGTTTGTTCCTCTTTCTATGCGTGCTGCATTCTGCAGCATACATAGAACGAGGAAATCACCTCTGGTGATTGTTTATGTGCAGGAAGGTGTCCCTTCCTGCACATAAACAATCATTTTAAAAAATGACGTTTGGTAAGTTCTATGTATGCTGCATTAGCACACATAGAAGATGTAAAGCTCCATTTCAGATTGTTTATGTGCAGGAAGGAAACCCTTCCTGCACATAAACAATCATCCCCGTGATGCAGGCATCCTTGCACCATGGTGCAAGGGTGCCTGCGTGGGTGCATGGCAGAAAATTGTGCACCAGCACAGGGGAAAGCACAGGGATGCAACATATTATTGTAAATATGTTGCATCCCTGTGCTTGGAAAGTGTTGCAGCGTGGCGCAGCCAAAGGGCTTGCGGTGCCGCGCCGGGGCTCTTTCTTGTAAATGAGGCCCAAAATGCCTACACAATCTACATGCTCCTTACGCTCAACAAAGATGGGTGCGCACTGCTTCGTTGTTGTCTACCGATGGCATCTGACAACAATCATACACTGTCATACAGACACGAGGGTGCTGACTCAGCTCCACAGTGGTGAAATATTGACCACAAAAATTGGCTTTTCGGGTGAGGTTTACCTAACATTATCATTATTTGAAATATTTTAGAAATGAATCCTACAGCTTTAAATGTAAGAATCTGGTGCATTTATCCATACTAGGGCTGTAGACATTTATCATTGCTTATTCCGGATTAAACAGTTAATATACAGGTAAAATTGCGATTATGTTTCATTACCTGTTACCCCAGAAATTAATACATTTTGGCTGTGTTTGCAGTACGGTAAGAGAATTCTGACACTGAAGTGGGAAGGCAGGTGGATTGGTACAGCAAGTTAGTAGGACGTCGAAAGAATATATTATTTGGAAGAAAAAAAATCCAACAATGTAGCAAGCGATTATAGGAGAAAAAGTTCCTGCCCTCCGGATTGAATGAATACCTTTTGGGTTGAATATTATCTCCCTAGACACGTAATTGTTTTGGTTGCTCGACATCCAAAAATTACGGAAGAACATTTCCAGAGGACCCAAAGGCTGGCTACTCTGTAACATATTTCGTAGCTATGTAATTATTTCTGTTCATCCTGTAACATTCGACCCTTGCTTCAAATGTGTATCTTACAAGTCCAGTGTAACAATATCCAGTAACATGCTAGCTAAAATCATACATTAATGAGGATGCTAAAGTCTGCCCTAAATGTCTACTGGTGTTATCATTGGAATATACCATCCAGAGAGAAGATTACTGACCTAGACTACAAACACAGAGACTCCGCAGGGTTTATGGTTGGCATTTTATTCACATTTTCCAGAAACTCTTTAAATTAAGCTTGCCACAGGAGTTTATTCATATATGCATATATTCGCTTGTCAGGTATGTCATAAACAAACAGGCTCATTTCAGACGTGATGGAAGTGGAAACAATCAGGAAGGCAGCCAAGTACATGACAGAAATAGGGCCAGGCACCCTCCAGATGTTTATGCAAATGCAGATTGTGCTGCTGGCACCTAATCAAGGACCAGGAGATCAGTGGCATAAATTGTGAACGCCTTTCAAAACAAAATAGATGTTTACTTCATCAAAAGGCAAAAATCAACAAACTTTCCAGCAACATTTAAGGGATTCGGGAAAATGGAACCGACAACAGCCTAAATCCGTCCTATCTTGTTAAATTTCTCTGAAGGTTAAATTAAGCCTGAGACTAATTACGTGCCAGCGCCGACTAAAACTTTAAGAAGACGTGCTTTTAATTCCTAAACTAGCCTCCAAATTACATCTTCTTTCTAGGTCTGGACACTCCAGGAAACATACTATATTTTGAAAAATAATGTTTAAAAGCTAGTTAGAAACATAATATAAATCAGAAAAGGTTGAATAATGAGATTTTGAAATCAGAGCGCCACTTACGTTTTTCTGTTTGAAGTCAGTACTAATGACAATGTTGCAGTATTATGGAATATACGAATATGATGTGTAAAATCAGCAATTACATGACTTGCATATCCGGTGCCACTAATGACCGATTACATGCACATAAGTACTACTGTTTGTAGGAGCCCGTCGTAGCAAAGCTCACAAGTACAATTGAATAACACCCTGTATAAATACAAAACAAACTTATTGGAAAAATTCTTTCTAAAAAATATTTGGCAGGAATTTAAATAGGTCTGAATGTTCCTGATAGTGGAAGATTCATAGCAAATGCATCAAATTTAATCTACTTTAAATGTAAGCACACATACTTATTTTTGTGACTCACTCCAACGCAGTGTTTAAGCAGAAGAAAAAAGATTTTGATTATTGTTAAAATGTTGCTATCATTATCACATTTTGCTCCTTCTTCACAATTTCTATGTCAAAGATTGAAGGCTTTCAAGAAAAGGGAAGTGTTGAAAGATTCAGGAAAAAAGTCAATTGGACACCTTTTCTAATCATTGGGCAATTTATTCTCTAACTCCTTTGTGGGTCCGCACAGCGCAAACCAATATCAAAACTCCATAAATCAAACCTATACACCCTTCTATCCCAACTACCACACATTTGCACCATCTCATACAAACAGTGCAAAACTCTATCCGATACCACTGACCAATCCACTCATCACTAACACAACCCAAATCAACACCATACTTAACTATATCTCATCCAGACACACACTGCCTGCTCGAAATACTGGTAACAGACCCCTTTTTGTCACTAACAAACCTACCCTCAGCCTTCCATCATTTCACCCACCAACACCCTCCTCTTTTTTCTACCACAATAACACAACCACACAACACTTACACTCCACTGCACCACACATATCACCTCTTGCAGCAATCAAGTCTAGACAAACACTCTAAACTCTACTTCATCCCCTCTTACCCACAACATACACTCAACTCACAAACACATCACCAACCCATTACCTTACAACTTCCACTTACAAATACCATACAAACAAATCCATCTCCTAAAACATATACATCAGCACTTTGTTTCACTACTCCTCAAAAACAAAACATAATACTCACACCAGCACAACAAAATCTTTCATGCACAACACCTCATAATACTTTCCATCACAAACTACAAACAAACACCCACCTTTCAGACTACACAAATGAACAAACTCCAATGCCAAGCTTTCTCTCTTCCCCCACACCTAACATATATACTGCAACACAGCAACTCTCTTTTAACCGCCTCTCATCCATTGGACAATTCCGAACTTTACTACATGACCCACATGCTGCACCACCACCCCTAACTCATATACCTTCCGCCCTAAACAGACGCAAACTTTGCTTCTCCTTGTCTACTGCACAACAAGGTTACACTACAAAAACAACACAGTGCATCAACTCCCTCTCAACCACGGTCTCCACCACTTACACACGTAGACCAATCAAAATGCCTTCTTAGTCTGATGGACGAGGAACACGATACAGAACAGCTACACAATTGCTTTCCTAATACAGCTAATACCAACAGTAAGGACACACCGCTACAATCCTACAAAATACTGCTCACTCTTCTACAAAACAAAGTCACGCTATCACCAAAGCACGTTCTCTAAATTGTCTACTAATAAATGCTCAATTGCTCTCTAAAAACAAACATCACATCTATGACCTTCTCACTGATGCAAAACCTTACATACTATTCATAATTGTATAATTTTTGGGAGATGATATGGCTCCAGCCAGTCCAGTCCTGCATGAAGCCGTTCCTCTAGGCTATCAAACTATCACCCAAAAACGTATAGGCAAAAGAGGAGGTGGCCTAGCTGTTGTGTTCAGACAAACACTACATATCCCTAAAGCTGATGACGTCTCTGTTAAAGATTGTGATGCTCTTTTCCCCCTATGTAATCCTACACCATCTTCCTGCTCTTTTACAGACCTCCACCTAGCAACATTCCGAGACACGCTTCTAGACACAGTTTCAAACCTGATAACACTACACTCCAACCTATGCATTCTGGGTGACCTCAACATACGGTTTGACAAACCCAACATGCCCCATCCGAATACAATAATCGCTGGCCTAGATGCACTAAACCTGCATCAGTTCATCCACAAACCCCCTCACATCGCTGGACACATGCTAGCTGTCATTGTTGCATAATACCGAACTAGTTAGCTTATAAACAATGACTCCAGTCACATGGTCACACCACAATTTGCTTGCTTTCCAACATAAAACAACACAAAGCGACACACCTAAAACCACCTTAAATGTATCCACCTATAGACCATGGAACAAACTCAATCTGGAACACTTAGAAACAAACTAACATCCAGTACAGATCTAGACACAATGAATTCTGTTTAAAAACTATATGAGTTGATCTCCTAATACCACTAAAAATTACAAAACAGAACAAAAGAAAACAAGCACCTAGGAGAAATACAGAGATAAAAAACATAAAACAACGAATTAGAAAGCTGCACGTGACTGACTCAAAATAAACACCAATCAAGACAAACTTCGCCTACATAAACTATTGTACAAGTCAACTATCAGAAAAGCCAAGAAAAGGGACTATTCAGACAGAATTCAAAATGCTAAATATGCAAATAAAGAATTCTATAAAATTCTCAATGAATTTCGCAAACTAAATTGGCTAGAATGAGCTCATCCCTTTTAGCAAATCATTACACGGCCAAAGCAGGCACATTGGACTCATATTTAAAACAAAGACAAAGCACCAGCACCAACCCTTTTTCAAAACAACAATTCAAGAACACTCTAACCCAGCCTCTCTGTTCCTTCCAACACATTTCACACAATAAATGTGTGGATCTTGTCAAAGAAAGCAGGACTGCCATCAGCCCTCCTGACCCGTGTCCACTACAAACCTTCGAGAGAATTCTAACAACCTCTGCTGCCACACCAGTAATAAGAATCATCGAAAATTCCTTAACTACCGGAATATTTCAAGAAGAACTCAAAAGGTCATACAAATGCCCATCAATGAAGAAAACAAAACATGCACTCTGCCATAGACCTAGGGACAAGGCATTAATACAGAACCTAAGATCTGAATATAAATTAGTTCTAAAACGGAGGAAAAGGGAGCTTCAAGAGGAAGCATGGGATAACTTAACACAGGCCGCTGATACTAGGAATAATAAACTCTTTTGGGAGACCGTTAATTTGCCCTTCCTTAAAAATGACTCTGTGCCAGTACTAACATCCTATGTCAGTTGTGAGGAATGGGTGCTATTTTTTACCAGTATTTTTAATCCACCAGAGAACGTAGATTACGTTCCGCAAAATTTTAGCACTATAGTACCACATTGGCCTATTATACCTCTCAATATCACGCTTGAAGAAGTGGAACTAGGAATTATGGGTAGTAAAAGTGGGAAAGCACCGGGGCCTGACGGTGTCCCCATAGATGTTTATAAAACGTTACCAGAACTTTGGGGACCAATATTGACTAGAGTTTTTAATGCAGCAGTCACCGAGGGTGCCCCGTCTACATGGGGCCAATCAGTTATCATCCCGATATACAAAAAAGGAAATAAATCTGAAGCAAAGAACTACCGCCCTATCTCCCTTTTGGATTCATCAGTGAAGGTGATGAGTAGGATTCTACTAGCGAGACTGGATGAATGGGCGAAGGAGAATGAGATTTTATCCCAAGCACAATATGGTTTTAGGAAGGGGCTAGGCACGATTGAGCAGTGTATTAATCTGGATCTTTTAATTGGTAAATATACACGCGTTAAAAATGGGAGTCTTTTTTTATGCTTTGCTGACCTCAGTAGTGCTTTTGATTTGGTTGATCACGCTCTCCTTTGGCCAGTTTTACTCAATTTAGGCGCCCTGAAACCTATCATATATTTTCTTGCTAGGTTATATGAAAATCTATCAACAAGAGTTCGGTATGATCAGCGGGGTGAATGCACACCCAATTTTAAGGTTATACGTGGCATTCGCCAGGGCTGCGTTTTAGCCCCTTTACTTTTTACCTTATTTATTAACGAGGCCGATGCCATTCTTAAACTGGTAACGGCAGATGCCCCCCAAGCCGCTAGACAGAATATACCCGTTCTATTATACGCAGATGATGCTGTACTTTTATCTAGAACTCAGGTTGGTCTACAACGTCTAATGGACGGGTTTACAGATTTTATTAAGGCAAGGAAACTGTTAATTAATAAGGCAAAAACATATATTATGGTCTGTGGGGCAAAACCGAGGAAACCAAAAGCCTTTTTTATAGAAGGTGCGAAAGTTGAAACTGTTAATAATTTTTGCTACCTGGGCATAACATTTTATGGTAACGGCCATTGGACACCTGAACTATCCAACGTCAGAGCCAAAATGACAAAAAGTGTGTATGGGGTATTTCGGTTTGCAACAAAATTGGGCGATCGTAGAATTAAAGACATGACAGATATCTATAAAGCCAGGTGTACTCCTATTGCACTATATGGTGCTGGGGTATGGGGAAAAAATTGAAGCCAGGAGTTACAAATAGAGGAAAAAATGTTTTTAAAGAAACTATTATGTCTTCCCTTATCTGCTTCTACAGAATTAACCCACTGTGAAGTTGGCCTTAGATATCTGTCAGACCTGATTGCCCTAAGACCCTTATTGCTATGGAAATCAATTTGGACCAAAGAGGAGACTAAATTTACTCAATTAATAATACAGGATTGTCTGAAGTTGGATAACTACTCAGCGATACCGTGGTTAAAATATACTGTTGATTTTTATAGAGATCATTTTATGTTCACGATTCGGGAAAATCCTGCTGAAGTGGTAGCCCTGACAAAATCTGAGATTAAGAACACATTTCTGGCCTATAAAAGTGAGTGTAGGATGAGAGTGGTTGGGTTGCAACCTACATATTTGCTTTATCAATCAATTATAGACACAGAGGGCTTCCAAGGTTATCTATCAACTGTTACCAGACAATCACATCGCTATGTATTAACGAGGATGAGACTGGGTATAGTCCACTACTTGGTAGCATTCCCTAAAATAAAAATGCATTCTACCTCAGTATGTCCCTGTGACGAGCATTCAAAACAGAGCACTATGCACTTTTTACTATTATGCGGTCTATATTTGAATTACAGAGTTATCTATCTTAAACCCTTGTTTAAGAAACATAATGTAAAAACTACCAAGGCAGCTATGGAACTATTGTTTACACTTAGAGACCCCGAGATATGTTTTTTTGCTGCCACGCTTATTTTAAAATCGATACAGGAGAGGAAAAGTATCATTTATATCTAACTGATTTTAATGATTTTATGTGATATTAATGATAATTGTATTTGTATATAATGAATTTATTTACTGTTAATGTATTAATGCTGCTTTTCTGGTTGTCTTTCAAACCGAATAAAGCTTGTTGAACTGAACTGAAGAAAAGCTAACTTGGACCTGCTGAACCCTGAGGCCTACAGACCGATTACAAATGGACCTATCCTGGGTAAACTGAAAGAAAGAGCAGCATTCACACAAATGTCACAGTTCGTTGAAGATAATGCCATACTTTCAGACTTCCAAACGGGATTCTGTCCATGAAGAGGCACAGAATCTGCCCTTGTTGCCATCTGGGGTGTCCTGAAGAACACAGTTGACCACAACGGGGTTGCTGCACTACTTCTCTTGGATCTCTTGGCTTCCTTTGACACAATTGACCATAACACTCTGATACACAGACCCTATGAAGCCAGCATAGAGAGGACTGCTCTAGACTGGATCGCATCCTACCTTTGCAACGGATCTAATGTCATCCATACCCCCCCATTCTCGTCCAAACCGTACTTCACTAAAGCAAGGGTTCCCTCAAGGCTCTATCATCTCGCCCATGCTTTTCAACATCTACATGAAGTCATTACCGGCACTGATCAATCAATTTCACCTCACATGCTATAACTATGCAGATCACACGCAAATACTCTTTCAACTGGAATGCCCCAAAGACATTGGAAACTCACCAATTTTCAGTTGTCTCAGAGTTGTGGATAAATGGATGACGTGGAGCTATCTCAAATTGAATGCTTCCAAAACGGATATACTCATGTGTGGCAATTAGAAGAATTATGACCCACTCGCTGCCAGGCCTGATGATCTGGGAACACCGCCTAAGGTTTCTAAGGAAGTGAGAAACCTCGGAGTGACAATGGCCTCCAAGCTATCAATGAATGCCCAAGTAGAAGAACTAGCAAGATCAAGCTTTGTTACTATAAATCCTCTGTGAAGAATCTTCTCCCATCTGGGATTTCCACACAACGTCCAGGCTACCACCTCTCTTGATCTGTCTAAGCATGATTACTGCGATAGCCTCTACCATGGATCACCATTAACAACTATGAAAAGGCTACAACGGATTCAGAACTCAGCTGCCAGACTATTACATATAAAGCTGCAATCTCACATCTCCCCTGCCTTGAAAGCCCTACTTTGGTTACCAGTTGCCAGAAGATCCACGTTCAAGTTGGTTTGGATCACTCACAAAGCGATACATGGAATGGAACTCTTCATCAGGAATAAAATCACCAAACACATTCAAAAAAGGAACCCCCGCTCTAGAGTGGCAACTCGCCTCAAAATCCAAACGTATAAGAAGAAAAAACATGGGTGGCACATCCTCTCTGTTCAAGCAGCCAAACTATGGAACTCTTTACCCCCAACATAAGATCCACAAATAACCACCTTATCTTCAGAAAACTACTCAAGAATTGGCTCTTTCCCAAATAGCCACCATACGCAAACAGAAATATACAGCATATCCCTCCCTAGATACGCATTTATTTGGACTATAGATGTGTACCTATATATGTGTATTGCTGTGTATAGACGTGTATAATAATTATGTTTTAAAAAATATAGATATTCCTTACTTCTGCTTAACAAATTGTACATATTACTGACAGTTACATTATTCTATGTTTTTAACATGTATATAAGTGACTGCAGTGGCAGGTCTGAGAGACTTTTGAAAGGCTGCTTTTGTGGGTGGCACAACCAGTGCTGCAGGCCTACTAGCAGTATTTGATTGACAGGCCCTGGGCACATGCAGTGCACTATACTAGGGAGTTCTAGTAGTCTAGTAGTGTATCCATAAGGCAGGAGTTCCCTGCCTCTGGAATAGACATCAGACTGTATACGGAACTGTACTTGGGCTTACTGACAAGGTTCCGGTCGCAGAGGAAGTGAGATGAGAGGACGCAACCCTGCGACCCCTGCGACCCCTGCGATCCCGCGACCTGCAACCCGCGGACCGCAGCCACAGTTTCTATTGCCGGCTGCCGGCAGCCGTGTGGACTGAGTGGGATTCGGAGGGAGCTAGTCCCGGATCTGGTGAGCGGCCTCTCTCTTCATTTCTTTCGTTTGCCTCCACGTTTCCACGCCCCATCAGCCACGGTCACAGCCCCTGACTTCAGCAGCTCGTGGGAATTGAGAGACTGGAGGACCAGAGGACTGTGGAGCCCCCGGGTGTTGCGAAGGTAAGCGGCAAGCGCGGCCACCATTATTAGGCGGCCGCAGTGAGTGTGTGCCCTTGGTGGTCCTGCGGAGGCGGCCTGGCTAGGCTGGGTGCAGCCTGCTGGAAAACCACTCAGTGAGCCCCGCTTGCCCCCAGACATCAGCCTATTAATACCCTTGTCTCCTCTCTCCTGCTTGTCACTCCAGCACCCTCCTGCACCCTCCTCAGGGCCCGCTCTTTCACACAAAAAAAGAGCGTAAAAAAGGGGTGGCAATATAGCCTTTGACAAGAGCGACCGCGACCGTGACCGCCCAGCATCCAGCAACATAAGTATCACAAGTGTTACTCTTTTTTTTTTTTGTAAAATCATTTTTATTTGCATTTCTTATAGTGTACATTACATAATTTATAATTGCTGCGGAGACAAACATCATATCTTTTGTACATCATATCGTTGTTTAGGACCGAGCATTAGAACATGGCCTGTACAACATTTCCTTAATCATTGCCGCCGACTTGAGGAAGCGTGTGGGTATGATGCGTGTGTCTATGGGTGGGTGTTTATTGTATGTACTGTGAGCGGAGCGTAAGCTCCCAACACTGGCCCAATGATTCTTTGTTTTCTAAGTTGTAGATAACGAGATGAACTCTTCTAACTGGGGAAATAGAACTGGGGTACACTGTCGGAGAGGGTGCCGCGTGGTATGAGCCGACGAGCTAATTCAGCGGAACCGGGTTGTGGACTGTGTGTGCGTTGGGGGGGAGACAGGGATACTGTGTCGGGGGTGGTGTCTGTGTTGTGGATCTTCGGCGGCAAGCCCTGTCCCACCGGGTATCTACTCCGCTGGGGGACTGCAGTGGGTAGTTTCGTGGTGCGCAGTTGCTGCGGGGGAGCGAATACTCTGAGACAATGGCTCCTCCTCAATTTCATGCTTGAAGGAATGGAGTAGGATGGCCCATGGCATTGATATGGGGTGTTTACGGATACCCTTAACCTCTTCAGTTTGGAGCACCTCTTCCTCTGCGGCGCCCCATTTGTTGACTGCCCCTGCCCAAGCCGCTAGCGGGGGTCCCCCAGGCGCCCTCCAGTGCATTGCTCTGCATCTTTTAGCCAAAAGGAGCGCCAAAGATGCGAAGCGTGTTGCCACTTTTTGATTCTTACGGTGTTTATTTATACCTAGCGCACAGGCCTCCCATGTGTGAATGTCCGCAAGCCCCGTGACTGTGAGAAGGGTGGCATGAATTCTGGTCCAGTAGGCACGGAGCGTTGGGCAGTCCCAGAACATGTGTAGAAAGGATGCATTAGGTTCAGGGCATCTGGCACACGTGAAGGACGAGTCCGGTTAGTAGTGCTGGAGTTTCTCGGGAGTCAGGTAGGCGCGGTGCAAGATATGGAGTTGTATGTTTTTAAAGCGGTAGTTGCGGGACACTTTTTTGGGAAACTCAAATGCGCGTTCCCACTCTGTCGTGGAGTGGTCGCTGGAACTCAGCTTCCCACTTCTCCCGAAGAGGTGCAAGGGTGATCGGGCGCAGTGCCCGCACCGCTTTGTATAGCCATGTGACCAGATGTCGCCCTGGGCCCATCTGCAGCAGTGTGTGTATCACTGGGTGTGTGGGGGGCTCCGTGTCTATTGTGTGCCACATCCTACGGCAGTCTTCCAGCAGTTGCAGATGCAGGAGGAATTGCCCCATGGGGAGATCCATGTCGGCCGCCAGTGAGGCAAACGTCTGCAGTTGCCCGTTTATGTATAAGGAGCCTGCCTCCGTGACCGAGTGCTCAGTCAACTCTCGCAGCGCTCACTCCGTGTAGTGTGTGCGACCCCTGGGGAACCCTACCAGCGGCAGGACATGGGGAATACATGGGTGCTTCGCGGTGCATTCTATGCACACAGGTTAGGCAAGTGCGCGCCACTGTTACTTGGAGGGGACACTCCCATATGGGTGCCGCCCCTGGCAACAGCATGCGAAGTATGGTTGGGATTGAAATGAACCCGGTAGCTGTGGTTGTTTCCCCCAATGCACGGCCTGCGGTCCATCTCGACACCCATTGAAGCTGGGCCACGAGGAAATATGTGTCAAAGGAAGGGGCCCCTAGTCCTCCCTGATCCATGGGTAGCTGCAGCTTAGCAAGGGCAATGCGCCTATGTCCTGAGCCCCAGATAAGGGTGCCAAGTAGGGTGTCCAGCTCCCGGAAGAAGGAGCATGGGGGAACCACTGGGAGGTTTGCGAAATAGTATAGTAATCTCGGAACTAATATCATCTTGGCAACTGCGATTTTGCCGATGACAGCCAAGGGTGAGTTCCTTCCAGAAGTGCACGGAGGATCGGATACCAGCCATAACCCGACGATAATTCCCCTCATACAGATCCTGCGGCGTATGGTATAAGCGGATGCCCAGGTACCTCACTGCTTGTGGGCTCCATGATATATCTACGCCGCCCAGTCGCAGCGGACAAGGGGGGAGATCGCTGGTGAGAGGGTAGACCGTTGGCTTGGACCAGTTCACTCTGAGTCCTGCCACTGCCTCGAATTTCTCGCAGCGTGTGCAATATGGGGGCAGATCTGACGCGACATCGCGGATGTACATGAGCACGTCGTCTGCGTACAGCGAGACGGTGTGAGTAGTGTCTGCAAGTGGGATGCCCCATCTCTCACCCTCTTTGCGGAGACGGATCGCCAACGGCTCCATCGCCATGGCAAAGAGCAGAGGAGAGAGCGGGCAGCCCTGGCATGTACCCCTGAGTATGGGAAATGACGGCGACATATGGGGCCCAAGTCTTACCCTAGATGTTGGTGTGGAGTATATGAGCTTGGTGTATGCGCGTAAACGGGGTCCCGCTCCCATCCGGCGTATGACCTGGAATAAGTAGGGCCACAGGAGAGTATCAAAGGCCTTCTCGAGGTCCAGGACCAGACACGCCGCACGAGGATAGCGGTTACAGATCTGGTCCTGAACGTGAAACAGGCACCGTATATTGGAGGAAGTATTTCTGCCAGGCACGAACCCACACTGATCTGGGTGGATCAGCTTTGGCAGAACTGTGGCGTACCTGTCCGAACGTATCTTTCCATATATTTTATAGTCAGCTGGTAACAAGGCTATTGGCCGGTATGAGCCCATGTGCTGTGGATCCCTGTCGGGTTTGAGGAGCGAGACTATAACCGACTCGCACATGGATTGTGGCAACCCACCCTCGTCCAAAGCTGCCTGGAACTGCTTTACTAGTTGGGGGACCAATTGTGCCGCAAAGGTGCGAAAAAATTCTAGAGGGAGGCCATCTAACCCTGGGGCCTTACATGTGGCCAATGCCTGTAGTGCCTGTTTGACCTCAGTTGAGGTTATGGGCTCGTCGAGGTCTTGTCTGTCGCAGCACGCTATGCGGGGCAGGGGGTATCTGCGCAGAAACCGGGTGAGTCGCTCTGTGTCCACTGGGGCTGGGGCCGTGGAGAGCTGTGTGTAATGGCGGTGAAATGCGTCGAGGATGGCAGCCTGTGAGTGCACCAGAGTGCCCTGTTCGGTGCATATGGCTTGCTTCACCAACCACGCCAAAAGCACTCCTGCTCTGTCCCCCTTCCTGTGCACCCGAGCCGCGTATGCTCTAAAATTATATCTGCTGAGGTCCGCTAGCGCCTCTGCATACACGATTTTGGCATCCGCTACTTGGGCTGGTGTGGCCTCATTCCTGTAGCCAGTGCATGCTCTGTTTCTTGGAGGCGGCGCTCAAGGGTTTTGCGGACACCTGTTAAGTGTTGAATACATGAGCCTCTGATAACAACCTTAAATGCGTCCCATTCCGCGGCGCGGGTGGTGGCCGTGCATGTGTTCTCCTGGAAATAGTTTTGTATATGCTCCGCTTGTGTTTGTCGGAAGACCGGGTCTTCCAAAACAGTCTTTTGGCAGACGCCATGTGGGGACCGGTGGCCTGGGTGGACACCACGCAAGAGTGATCGTATGGGCTTCATGATCTGAGATGACCCTGCCCAGGTAGTCAGTCTCCTGAATGGTGGGCAGAATGGAAGGGGAGCAGAGAAAGCAGTCCAATCGGACATTGAGGTCATGCGGGATTGAGTGGAATGAGTATAGCCGTGTATGCAGGTGTTTAGAGCGCCAGGAATCTGTCAGGGACCAGTGAGCCACCCACGCTGCGAAGCGTTTAGCTTGCACTACAATTGGAGAGGCCGGGGGGGGATATGATCTGTCTAAAGACGTGTTTTGAACACAATTGTAATCTCCTCCCAGGGTCCATGGTGCTTGGGTATGTGAGCTGAGCGAGAGGGAGATTGTGTCCCAGAATTTGCACTGATCTGTATTAGGTGCGTAAATGCTCCCTAAAACTACTGGTTGGCCATCCAGTAGGACTTGCATAAGGACATAACGCCCCTCAGGATCGATTGTCCGAGACAATTCTTGAAAGGGGATCCCTGGACGCACCCAGATAAGGGTCCCCAGAGCATAGGCCGAATATGTGGTAGCGCAAAAAATGCCACGCCATCGCTTGCGCAGTTTTGCCAATTCCCCTGTAGTGAGGTGGGTCTCTTGTAACAGCGCGATCTGCGCGTGCTGGCGCATTATGTAGGCGTATATTGAGTATCGCTTGTGTGCTGTGTGCATGCCTCGCACATTAAGCGTGAGGATAGTGATGGTACCTGTGTGTGTCATTGGGAATTGGGGGGTGTTGAGGAGAGGGGCGCAATGGAGCCCAGCCCCGAGGAGTGACCTGCCTTACCCCTCCCAAGCGCCTACGTTGGCCCGGTGTAACTGCAGCCTGCTGATGGTGCAGACATGTTGACACAGTGTAATGTGGTATGGAAACACAGAGAGGAATAACTGGGGTAGGGGAACAGCCCCAATGCTGGGGACCTATCGCTACAGGCGATACGTCCAAACTGACTCTCATATAAGAAGAGAGCGTGAACCTACTGTGGGGGTGCCTGCGAGGTGGTCCTCCATAAGGGCATTTGTATGATCATTGCGCGCCAGCTGGCCTGTAGTAAAGATGTGTGAATGCTGTGCTGGTTGTGCATGAATACCGTGAGTTGTACCATAGTTCTGCAGGCCCGCAAACCCCGCTTACATGGTCTACTGAAGTCTAGCTCAAATCAAAGTATTGGCAGGCTGTGGTGTGACCAGGGGCGGAGTCACTGAGTCCACTCTAAATTGCATATCCTCGCTGTCGCCTTCGCCATCAGATGAGAAGAGGTGTGGGCCACGGTCTATGTCCGTTGCAGGGGAGGAGGGTCGGAGTTCCGCCGCAGCCAGCAGGGCTTTGCGACGTTCTTGTATGATTTGTTCCAGGTCGGGCGATCCCAAGGAGCGGGACAGCGCCGCTGTGTCCCCTGTTCTGTTTCGCTGCCGTGAGCAATGTCTTCTGGAGAGCGGTGTTTTCGGGCGCCGATCGTGTGTGGCCTTCGCGTTAGGGCGCTGTGTGCAATGTTGATCCGCCCAATCATGGGCCTCCTCCGCGACCGTGAAGAAGATGGTGGAACCTTCGTACATAATTTTGAGACGCGCCGGCAGCAGCAAGGAATATTGTATGTTCTCTGCCTGCAGGCGACGCTTCACCTCCAGGAACCATGATCTCTGTCGTTGTATGGCCCGGGAGTAGTCCGGGTATAACATGATCTGTTTGTTCTCGACAGGAATGGGGCCAGACTGCCGGGCTGCTCTGAGTACCGCATCACGATCACGAAAGTGCAGGAATTTGGCTAACATTGGTCGGGGCGGGGCGCCAGGGGGGGACCTACGTGCTGGGACCCGATGGGCTCTTTCAATGGAGAAGAATGCAGTATGGTCCGTACTCGGAGTGAAGGACTTAGTCCACGTTTCCATATACTGCACAGGGTTAGCGCCTTCAATGCCCTCCGGAAGACCCAGCACGTGGATGTTGCAGCACCTTGAGCGGCCCTCCAAGTCATCTATGCGTTCCTCCATGGTGGTCATACGGCCTAGGAGGGTTTGTATTCTCTCTTGATGGGCGTTTACAGAGGGCTGCACTGTGGCCAGCACTTTCTCCCCATCTGACACTTTGTCAGCCAGTTTGCGGTGGTCATCCCGGAGTAGGCTGATGCCGGTTGTCAGGGTACCCAGCCGTTCTTCCATGGACACCCTGGAATGTTCGATGGCCGCCAGTACTTTGTCCAGTTTGTCTAATAGGGATTTATCCGATGAGGCTGTAGCTTCTTTAGATGATGATGATCTGGCACTCGTGGGGTTGTCTAGTGCGTTCCCTGGCGCCGCCGTGCTCGTCGTGGCCCTCTGTTTCCCCATTATGCTGGGTGTTGGAATGTGCGGTACTCAGGGCATCTTTTGTGCTATTAGCGAGTGTAGCTGAACCGCTGATTGGTGTGGCGTGCTGCCAATGGCCCAGGTGGTCTCCCGGGGGTTGCCGCCTGTCAAGAGTCTTACTTGAAGTTTCCCAGGTTCTTCACAGGAGCAGAACGATGACTTTTCCCAACGCCTCCCCGAGACTCTCCCCACGCCCCCACAATGCTCAAGGCAGCGTGAAGAAAGTTCCGGGGGGGAAAGGGGTATGGGACAGAGAAGAGACTGCCTAGTCTTCTATGCTTGGCATCTTCTGAAAGCTGCTACGTCTAACTGTTCTTCCTGCTGCTCTCTGTTCTAGACACTGTAACACAAAACACAAATTACTACAGTTCTCTAGAATTTAACTTCTTACTATATACGGTATTCTACCAGTCTCACTATTAACGTACCCAAGAATGACTAGGTAATTGCCCCTCTTCTAGTAGGCTGTGTTCTTTTATTTGATCCTTTTAGTTTTCTTGTGGTTAACTTAATTAACTTTTCATCTTTGCAGGGGAGTGACAACTGGGAACTCTGCAGGAGCCAAGACCCTCAGGTAAGACTAACAATCTTTAGAATGACCTTCATTTATCTTTTTAAAACTATTTCACAGATAATGACAATATCGACTAATCCTAGAAATAGCAATTGACTGCCAACCTATTCAGACAAACTCTGCCTTCCTCTATGAGGTACTTGCGTGAGTGACAAGGAACTGGACTGAAGAGATAATGCTGGAATCTTCACCGGAATCTCAGGAATGTATCCTTTACTTTCACTCGATACTGTAACCCGACGCTTGAAGATCTTATAACTGCCGACGGAATTCGTAAACGCCTAACTACTCTAGAAACTACACGGACGCGCTGCCAAGCACTGTTACACGAGTAACGGTCTTGGTGAAGTGCGCACAGCTGAGGGCGAGCGCGAGCCTCAGCTGTGCTTGAAACCACGCGCTACTGGAAATAGGCTGAAGCGCTAACCCTAGCGCAGTCAGCCATCTTGAAAGCATATTGCCTGACCAGTACCGTCCAGGACTGGTCACTACAACTCCAATAGAAATTCGAATTACGTGCTCGATTTTTATTGTAAAGATTAGTGGTAGCTCCCACTAATTGGCGTCTTTTAGTCCTGGGATTTGGATTCCTGACAGTACCCCTCCGCAAGGGGGTTCCCCAGGTTTAGCCTTAAAGGGATTTTGGTCATGAAAGGTCTTCACTAATCTCGGGGCATTCAAATTTGAACATGGTTCCCAAGATCTTTCCTCAGGACCATAACCTTTCCAATCCACTAAATAGTACAGTTTCCTTTTCTTCCACTTAGAATCCAAGATTCTTTTGACCTCAAATTCTTCTCCTTTTCGGCCTGAATGGGTGTGGGAGGTTTACAGGGCCTAAGAAAAGGCGAAGATTTCTTCAACAATGAGACATGGAAAACTGGGTGAATTTTCAGTTGAGGAGGTAGGATTAACCTATAGGTTACTGGATTTAGTTTACTCTCAATTTTAAAGGGACCAATGAAACAGGGTTGGAATTTTCGGCTTCCCTTTAACTTCAAATTTTTTGTGCTAAGCCAAACCTTGCTGCCTATGGGATAGACATCCTCTGGCCTTCTTTTCCTGTCTGCATAACGTTTATACAGTTCTTTTGATTTTTCTAGCTTCTCTCTAGCTGCCTCATGAGTTTCACCCATATGTTTAACTAAGTCTGTGACTGCAGGGACCGAATCCTCAGAATTACCAATCATCAAATTTGGGTGCAGACCGTAGTTTAGGAAGAATGGGGATTGACCTGTGGAGCTATTTTGGGAATTATTGTGTGCAAACTCAGCTGCCCAGAGAAGATCTGTCCAATCCCCTTCCTGATCTAACAAAAACAACCTTAAATACTGTTCCAACTCCTGATTAGCCCTCTCAGTCTGCCCGTCTGTTTCTGGGTGATAGCTTGTGGAGAATCTTGTTTCTATATTTAACCCATTGGTAAAGGCCTTCCAAAAATGGGACAGAAATTGAGAACCCCGATCAGAAATGAGGACCTTTGGGATTCCATGTAACCTTACTACATGTAGACTGAACTGTGTAGCTAACTCCCTAGCACTAGGAATGTCTTGGAGGGGAACAAAGTGAGCCATTTTGGTAAATGCATCCACAAAAACCAGGATTGTATTGAAGCCCCGACAAGACGGTAGGTCCACAATCAGATCCATGGTTACCGTGTGCCAAGGATGAGGGGGGTCGGCATGGGTTGTAATAAACCTTGTGGTGCCTGCCGTGTCGGTTTTCCCTGTGCACAAATTCCACAACCTAGAACATATTGCTTAATGTCTTTCGTCATATTGGGCCACCAAAATTGTCTCTTTACTAACTCTTCCGTCTTGTTTATTCCTTTGTGACCAGCCATAGGATGGTCATGGCAGTCGTGCAAAATTTGTTCTTGTAATTCCACAGTAGGTATGAACAGAGCTCCTTTGTGGTAAGGTAGATCTTTTCGAATTTCTCGAGACGAATCAGATGAAACCCATTGCTGAAGGTCTTCAGACGAGAATGACTTTTTTACCTTTTCTTCAAGAGTTTCATGGGAGATGAGTCCAACTATCTTTGATTCTGGGATGATCTTCTGATCCTCTATCAAGGCCCTTTGTCCTTCCGTACTCAACCGAGACAAGGCATCCGCCTTGCCGTTCTTGTTTCCGGGCCGATAGGTGATCACAAAGTTGTAATCCGCAAAATATAAGGACCATCTGAGCTGGCGTGGTGTCAGTGTTCTTGCTGACTTTAAGAACTGCAGATTCTTATGGTCTGTATAAACGGTTACAGTGTGTCTGGCCCCCATCAGGTAGTGTCTCCACTCCTTGAAGGCATCCTTGATTGCCAGAAGCTCTTTTTCCGTGATTGTATAATTGACCTCAGCTGGCAGGAGCTTCCTAGAGTGGTATGCTACAGGATGCAATTGGCCAGTCTCCTTATGTCTCTGTGACAAGACTCCCCCGATAGCTTGATCCGAAGCATCAGTCTCCAAATAAAAAGGTTCCGTTGGATCAGCATGGAGGAGAATGGGCGCGGTGGTAAAACTCTTCTTTAGAGACTGAAAGGCGTTTTCAGATAACGTTGACCAGGTAAAGGGGACTCCTTTTCGAAGTAAACGAGTAATCGGAATCACCTTAAGAGAGAAGTCCTGGATGAATCTCCTGTAAAAATTGGCAAATCCAATAAACCGTTGTATCTCTTTAACCGAAGTTGGGGACGGCCAATCCAAAACTGCCTTAATCTTGCGTGTATCCATGGTGATGCCTTCAGGAGACAGGACAAAACCGAGGAAATCCACTGAATGTACATGGAAGGCACATTTTTCCAGTTTGGCATACAGACTGTTTTCGCGCAGCTTCTCCAATATTCCTTTAACATGTTCTTGATGCTCCTCTTCTGATGCAGAGTAGATTAAAATATCATCAATATAGACGATGGCACACTTGTCAATATACTGATTTAAGACGTCATTAATGAAAAACTGGAAAGCGGCTGGCGCATTGCAGAGTCCATAAGGCATGACCTGGTATTCATATAGACCAAACTTGGTCCTGAACGCTGTCTTCCATTCATCGCCCTCTCTGACCCGGACTAGATGATATGCTCCTCGCAGATCTAGCTTCGTATAAATCTGAGCTCCCTTCACTTGGTCCAGGAGTACAGAAATTAGAGGCAATGGGTATCTGTTCTTGATGGTAATCCGGTTCAGGGCGCGATAATCGATGCAGGTCCTCAGATCGCCTTCTTCCTTCTTAGGCACGAAAAATAACGGTGAGGAGACGGGAGACTGCGAAGGTCTAATAAAACCGTTCTTCAAATAAGTTTGGATATAATCCTTCAGAAACTTATCCTCCTTCTCCGTTAGAGCATAGATTCTGCTACATGGAAGATTCGCCCCAGGTTCCAGCTCGATTTTGCAATCATAAGGTCGATGTGGAGGGAGCCTTTCGGCGTCTACTTCACTAAACACATCCTTATATTCTTTGTAAATTTCTGGAATCTCTTCAGTATGAATGACACACACCGAGGCTCCGCTGTCACATAAATTGTAAGACATGCTGGATTCTTTCTCAGATTCTTTTCCATGGAAACACACCTCTTTACAATAATCAGAGTTCATCTTTAACGAACGCTTCTCCCAATCAATCTGGGGATTATGTTCCGTCAACCAGGGAAGACCTAGGATTAGCTGAAATTGTGGTGCGTCAATGAGATTGAACTGCAAACATTCCTGGTGTCCATCTGAAAGGACAAGTTCCACTTTTTCCGTGTGGCTGACTATGGGACCAGAAGATAGGTTAGTTCCGTCCACAGCTCTCACCGCTTCACTCTGGGGTTTCTGTAAGGCCTGCAATCCAATCCTTGAAGCGAACTTTAGATCACAAAAATTGCCGGTTGCACCGGAATCAACCATAACCGAAATGTCAGTTTGGACAAAGGTTCGGTATTTTAGAGTGACTGGGAGAGTCAAGTGAGGAGCTGCAGATTGCAAGGTGTTCGCCAGTTGATGTGCATCAGGGGTTGTGATTTCTTTAGCATCCACCAGTCCAACCCGTCCTACTGGTGGTGCCGCAAGTTTTCCTTCAACTGAGACTTAGGTTTCTTCGGACAAACCTTGACAAAATGGCCGCTGGTGCCACAGTACATACAAAGATTGTTTAATCTTCTTTTTTCTTTCTCTTCCTTAGTAAGAGGACCTCGTACTGCTCCAATTTGCATAGGCTCAACAGTTTGACCGCTCTCCGCTGTTTTAATGCCCTCAGATCTCATTCGGTCAAACCTAGGGACACTTGGGCGAAACTCTCTTCGTTTTTCACCCCTTCTCTCTGTCTGCCGGTAATCCAGCTCCAAAACTAGATCGATAAGGGCTGAAACCTCAGTGGGTCTATTAGGTATCTGCGACAGGGCATCCTTTAGTTCATCCTTCAGGCCTCTGTAGAACAACGCAGCTCTTTTATTTTCTGGCCAGTCTGTCTCCACCATGAGTTGGTTAAATTGGGCCAAATACGCCACCAGTTCCTTGTTCCCTTGCTTCAATTCAAGCAACTCATTATCAGTAGCTTGAGCCACTTTCCTACGATCAAATATTCTCAGGAACTCCTTTTTAAACTCTTCAAAGTCGTACAAAATGACAGAATCCTTAGAAACTAATGGTAAGGACCAGGCCGCTGCGTCACCACTCAAATATGAAAGCATGAAGGCCACCCGGGATTGTGCATCAGGGAAAATGGCGGGACGGCACATAAAGTGGAGGGAGCATTGGGTAAGGAAAATTTGGGCCTTCTGGGGGTCCCCACTAAAACGTTCTGGAGGAGCTAATGGTATAACTGGGGACAAGGAGTGCAAAACGTGTGTGGGAGTTCGAGTGAGAGAAAGTGGGGTGGTACTTGAAGTCTGCGTGTCCTGCGAAAAGGCTGCAAAGCTAGTACTTGAAAGGTAACTATCCATTTTAGTCGCTAAGTCAGTGGTTTCCCTTCTAGAAGCTATTAGGTCTTGCCTTAAACTTCTGTTTTCCTCTCTAACTCCCATTAGTTCCTTTTGAATGGCTTCCAATACTCCGCCCAAATTCTTGAGGTCTAACCCCTCAGTCATTCTGCTCAGGTGAGTAAAAAACTCGTGGGCACTTCACTCTGTCAAGAGTCTTACTTGAAGTTTCCCAGGTTCTTCACAGGAGCAGAACGACGACTTTTCCCAACGCCTCCCCGAGACTCCCCCACGCCCCCACAATGCTCAAGGCAGCGTGAAGAAAGTTCCGGGGGGAAAGGGGTATGGGACAGAGAAGAGACTGCCTAGTCTTCTATGCTTGGCATCTTCTGAAAGCTGCTACGTCTAACTGTTCTTCGTGCTGCTCTCTGTTCTAGACACTGTAACACAAAACACAAATTACTACAGTTCTCTAGAATTTAACTTCTTACTATATACGGTATTCTACCAGTCTCACTATTAACGTACCCAAGAATGACTAGGTAATTGCCCCTCTTCTAGTAGGCTGTGTTCTTTTATTTGATCCTTTTAGTTTTCTTGTGGTTAACTTAATTAACTTTTCATCTTTGCAGGGGAGTGACAACTGGGAACTCTGCAGGAGCCAAGACCCTCAGGTAAGACTAACAATCTTTAGAATGACCTTCATTTATCTTTTTAAAACTATTTCACAGATAATGACAATATCGACTAATCCTAGAAATAGCAATTGACTGCCAACCTATTCAGACAAACTCTGCCTTCCTCTATGAGGTACTTGCGTGAGTGACAAGGAACTGGACTGAAGAGATAATGCTGGAATCTTCACCGGAATCTCAGGAATGTATCCTTTACTTTCACTCGATACTGTAACCCGACGCTTGAAGATCTTATAACTGCCGACGGAATTCGTAAACGCCTAACTACTCTAGAAACTACACGGACGCGCTGCCAAGCACTGTTACACGAGTAACGGTCTTGGTGAAGTGCGCACAGCTGAGGGCGAGCGCGAGCCTCAGCTGTGCTTGAAACCACGCGCTACTGGAAATAGGCTGAAGCGCTAACCCTAGCGCAGTCAGCCATCTTGAAAGCATATTGCCTGACCAGTACCGTCCAGGACTGGTCACTACAACTCCAATAGAAATTCGAATTACGTGCTCGATTTTTATTGTAAAGATTAGTGGTAGCTCCCACTAATTGGCGTCTTTTAGTCCTGGGATTTGGATTCCTGACACCGCCGTGTGTGACAGGGAGATGCGTTGGAGGGGGGGCGAGGAAGTGCCGCCAGCAGGGTACAGCGAAGGCCTACTCAAACCACCTCAGTGACGATCTGCCAGTCCGCGGCCCAACCTTCCTCCTAGAGTGAAACGGTGCATGTGGAGAGGGGGGAGCAGCGGCCAGGAGCTGGGCACACTGGTGACCCGCAAGCCGCACCCAACCTAGTCGGGCCGCTTCCGTGGAATCACCGGGCACACTCTTGGCGGCCGCCGCTAATGGCGGCCACGCTCACTGCGCTCGCGCTTACCTCCCACTATGGTGTCCACCGCGCGACAACTGAAACTTCTATGGGCACCCACTGAGGGCCTCCAGGGGGAGTTTTCCTGGTCTGTACTGGGTGAGCAGAGTTTGTGGCTAGGAGCAGCACAGGTTCTGAAACTCAGTGCGCAGGTATGGACCGTGGCCAGAAACTGCACCGGGCGATGAGCCTGTCTCTGACCGGTGAAACGAAAAACTGAGCGCACGCTTGCCTCTGTGAGTCTCCAGGAGTCCGAGAGGTAGAGGGGGAATAGTAGGCCGGTAATGATCCAACTGCGACTCTCGATGAGCGTATATTCCCCGGTTATTGCAGGCTGTTTCTGACTTCAGACTGTTTTCCCTCAGTTGATCACCTTCCGTGAGGCCGAGTCCAAGGGCCCCCGCGCGCTCACACAGCAACAGGCCCCGGGGCTCCACAGGCCGCCATTGTAGAGGTCACCGCCATTTTAGAGTCCGGCGCCATTCGGCAATTTCGTCTGTGATGGGTTGTCCTTCGGTCCGCCAGACCTCTGTATCTCAGGTGGTGTCTGCCATGCAGATCTTGGTCACGACCCCCCCTCACCATGCAGCAGCCAAGTGGGGAGAATCGGGTCAGGCAGCTTGGCTCAGCGTGATCTTCCTCCACACATGTACGACGCTGATAAATGCTGCACCATGCCTTTACATACCGGAGCACATCTCACGGCATCCAAGCACCAGTACCAGGGCCGGCGACCGCAAGGGGAAAGCAAGCAAAGAAACAAAAAGCGAGAAAAGGCGAGAACAAAGCAAGCAAGAATAAAGCAAAAATCCCCCCCCAAAAAAAACTAGAAAAATTAAATGACTCCCCAAACTCTGACCCCCAGCCAGTCCAGTTCAACCTAAGTCAGCTCAGGCCAGCCCTTACATTAAACCCTAGCAGCCCAGTAGTAGCAAACCAGGGCTTTTGGTTCCAGCAGGGTACCGGCTAGTGCCCATAACCCACCAGGGTTGGCGAAAACTAATCTGGCATGAGGTCAGGGAGAACGAGAGGTGGAGATAAAAAAACTAAACCCAAGCCCAAAAAGGAAAAGGAGGGCCCATTGGGCATGGACCAGATAAATAAATCACCTGGAGCAAAGCCAGAGGCATTGAATCCCTCAGAGCCAGAGACATCCAAAAAAGAAGAGCCGCTCGAGCACGAACGTTCAACCACAATAATTGCAACAATTACTACAATTGCCTCAAAAAATGTCACAGAGACCACCTTACATGCAGATCACGAAGGAGACAAGAAAGGCTTGCCGTCAGCACCCGTTACGCACAACTCAGGCCCTAGGGGAAGCAAGCGGGCGCTGATCACAGACTTCTTAAAAGTATGCCGCAAAATCTCCCCTGACAATAACCAGGATTACACTGACCCCATGGATGCAAAAGACATCAAACCAAGCTACAACACTACAGACTTCCAAAGTGATCACAACAAGGACTTCCCCCATAATAGTTGTTACAACAAAAGTAAAGGACTTCAGGGCATGGGATCATATTCGCTTCATGGCACAAATAGAGAAGCCCTAGGCCCGCAAATAGCAACCCAGGAGCCATTAACATTCAAAGTCCCTAACTCACCAGACATCTGCCAAAGGCATAATCACCAAATCATTGAGGCATTAGTTCACACCAAGCCGGACCTAGACTGGGATATTCTAATGAGTCAAACGCCCCCTTCAGCCACACAGCAGCAGCAAATATTAATTCAAAAAACTGAGGATGACTCAACGCATCAGAAGAAAAAAAACATCCTAAGCCCTTTTGGAGAAGCACACACTTCCACATTCTTGGCAGCACTATCACCCCCTTAACAGCCGGGTTTTGCCAAAGACAGCGTTCATGTGCAAGATACTCTGAACCTATCATTCCCCTCACTTGAAACGGCACATCAACCCGGTCAGGAACTACCGCATTATAAATTAAGCGACTGCTTGCAAACCAAACTTTAAAAAACCAAAGCAGCTCCAACCACGACACCTCTACAAAAAGACGAACAACCAAGCAGGATCCTGGGTTTACCGGATTATCCACTCCAACTGGAACAACCAGCCTGTCCCCAGTCTGAAGTACCAATTGGCTCACCAATATCCTCTGTATGGCTCCACTTGTTAAACTCCATGGATACCATTGGAAAGGCAATGATATATCACGCCGACAAGCTAGACACTCAAGTTGAGCTCCTAAATATCCTAGCAACCCACGTCCAGGGGGTAGAACAAAAGCTGCACAGTTTTAATGCGATGATCGCGAAGGTTCAGCGAGACCGGGAAACAACATATCAAATGTGCCACTGCACCCAAATAATTGACAAACTAGCAGATGTTCCAACTTTAATGTCAGAACTATTGGTGGCAGTCAGGGACCCTCCATCTAAGACCTAAATGACATTCTGCCCAGAACAAAATGCGTAAAGGAGAGAAGATCAGGCGTGCCCCCAGACTACCAGGGGGCAAAGTCTAAGAGAAAAAGAGATCCATAATGCCCCAGCACAGGCAAACTCATCCACATTTAAAGCACCAAGTGATTCTGGCAAAGTAGGCGCATTAGATGCGTCGCCTATTGACCACTATTTGCAATTGGCAGCAGAAGCAAGCCATGAACAAAAACAAGCGACAACCTTGCTAACAAAGAGGGAAAGAAAAAGCTTGAGGAAAGCAAGGAAAAGCAAATCAATCGGACAGGGGTCAAACACAACCATTGCACTAAGTGACCATGATAGGAATAAAGGTAAAGACAACACCAAACAAATCATCATGGATGCAGCACACACCGAGGACAACACCATCTCACCCACAAAATTGGCCACTGCCTCAAGCAGCCAAAATCAACAAGAAAGGGAAAAATTTGCATTAACAAAAGTATACAGCATATTTAAGCCCTTGGATGGGCGAAAGGAAAATAATCCAACTACTCTGGCCACTCAAACAATGAATACTATACAAACAGTAAGGGGCAAAACGACTGAAGTCAGCACATCCTGCCCACAGGAGGCCGTTACCACCAAGCCAGCTGCCCGAGAAGAGAGGCGCAACATTGAAGCAATCAGAATAAACGCACACTGCTCGGGAGGCAAGGAGGCCAACCCTGCCACGAATCTCCAAAGTACTCAACAAAATAGTAAACAAGATTACTCGAACTCACTTTCAGACCACCTGGAGTGTATTGAGGCCATTACAGAGACCGAAAGGAGCTCAGCCAAGGAACAACAACTCGATTCTTTACGTAAAAGCCACAAGATAGACCTGATCCCACACTATGTCTCGAGGGGAACGCACAACATTTTAAATAGAAGTGCATTATTAAAACTATTTAAAGCTCTTCCTACCCTGAGCCACATCAAAACCAGTGCTCTGGAAAGTATAGAGTTCAAACCCAATTCCAATTTTATCAGGCAAGAAATTACAACAGCAACATGGTCCGATTACTCCTTTGTCGAACAGATCTGGCGGCAGAAGGAGTCCTTCTCTAAATGGGGCATTGAGATAAAAAAAGGCTGAGTACCCCCTCTATCCAAGCCTGTTACAACAACACAACCGGACAGAGGGCATCTTAAAAGGCGCTAAAGGCCCGGACGAACTTGGTACAACAAATGGCAATGGCCAAACCTCAAGGAAAATTACCATCACTTTCGCCCATCCCGAAGCAGTCACGTCCTCTGGGGTCCGACAGACGACTATCTCAAGAACCAACTATGGAACGGCATGATTAAAACCAAGCAAGTACTTAAAACCAATCCTGGGATGTGAGATCTGCTCTTGGAATGTGAATGGCCTAAGCGCAAAACTAGAAGAAGCTGACTTTGTAGAATTTATTCTACAGTACGACATACTTCTTCTACTCGAAACATGGCAGACGAATAACTCACCAATAGTAGGTTATAAGGAATATCTGAACCCTGCTAAGAGAGATACAAAGTATGGGAGGGCAAAAGGCGGCCTCTCGATTTTTACCTCGACAGTCATTTTATGGAAAGTCTCTGTTATAGATCTCGATTCCTCTTGGATGCTATGCATCAAATATGACGCTTCACTCTTTACCAGTCTGTTAATTTTGAATATCTATATCCACCCTACTGCCAAACATAAGGGGCCAAGAATTGAGATATTGATCGCTACACTAGAAACACTAAAACTTATCTACCCACCAGCCAACACAATATTGACTGGAGACTTCAATATAAACCTACTACAGGGCAGGGAAAAAAATACATCAGGCCATACACAGGCTAGACAACGAAATATATGTAGACGTGACACATATGGCGAGAGATGTGCGGCTCGCCTGGACGATCTTTCGCTGTGCATGCTTAATGGATGAGGGCAGTTGGATAGCCCTGGAGCATTTACAAGAGTGATAAACAAAACAGGCACAATTATCGATTACACACTCACGGACCAGGACCTCCTTCCTCTTATTTCGGATTTCCAAATTAAAGAAAGAGCAGAAAGTGACCATCATCCTCAAACCTTTACACTGTCCACGATTATAGAAAGATCCAGAAAAGTCAAAGTCATGTCATTATCAATTCAATCTTATAACCTAAAACGCCTCATCTGGAAAAAGCATAGCATAGATAACATTATGGGGACATGCTTCAGATTATTGGAGGTACCTGAAGCTGAACCACTGCGTATAAAGGCCTGGGAGTCATTCATCTGTGACCTAAACAAAAGATTCTCCAAACTGGGCAACGGTCACAAAGCCCACAGACCAACCGGGGCAGCTTGGTACACTAACAATTTAAGGACAAAAAAAAACATTTGAATAAACATCTAAGATTACTGCGAACCCAGGGCCCAGAACCCTCACAGGAGATCCTTATGTCAATAGCAAGAATAAAAAAGATCTAAAAAAGGACATCAAGGTGACTAAGCAAGAGTACAAAGAACAATTTTGGCGAAACTTCTCCACGCCAGCAAACAAAGAGACTCCAAACTTTTCTGGGAAACCATCAACCTGTTATCAAATGGTAAGAACCGACACTACAACTCGGACATAATGGAGGACACATGGAGAGCCCATATCGAAGTTAGATACAACGCGATTCCACTCCCAGGTGAGCAAAACACTATTAAACCTGGAAAACCGACGGGGATGGAGGATAACTGTCAACCAGAAGTCCAGGAGAAAACCAGGTCAGAATCATTGGAACTTTTCCCGCGGATCACACAAGAGCAGGTATTGAAAACCATAAAAAAATTGAGATCAGACGGAGCACCAGGGCCAAATGGCCTGCCAAACGCATTATTCAGACAAGATCCATCCTTTTGGGCTGGCCGTCTCACCCCTCTGTTCACACACATCCTAGAGACTAGTACGATTCCTGACTCCTGCGGAGAAAGCAGCCTACACCCAAAATATAAATCGTGTTGGCGCTCCGATCCGTCCAACTACAGACTGATAGCACTCATTGATGTCGAGGCAAAAATCTATGCATCAAACCTGTTGGCAGACTTGGAGGACTGGGTCAGCCAAACAAACCTCATTCCAAATACACAAACAGGATTCCGGGCAAGGATGGGTACCCTCACGAACATATCTGCAGTCACTCTTTTAGTCAATCAAGCCTGCGCAAAATCAAGCACTCTGTACGCGTGCTTTGTAGACCTTAAACCAGCATTCGATAAAGTACCGAGAACCAAGCTATGGGCAAAAATGAAAAGATGGGGAGCCCCAACCAAAGTCCTGGAGGCAATGACCAACCTCTACTCAAAAACATGGGTTCAAATAAGGAATGGAGACGGGCGAAGCATAACAAATAAAATTCCAATCAGTCACGGACTAAAACAGGGTTGCGTGCCTGCCCCCTGTCTATTTAACATCTATACAGCCGATCTAGAGAAGAATCTTCGCTCAATACAAGCTGACCCCCCAAAACTGGGGAAAACACCAATAGCAAGTCTCCAATATGCAGACGATATCGTCCTCCTATCCCAAACACCCATAGGCTTGCAGCGACTGATCTCCCAACTAGGCGCATATACCACCTCTGCTCAATTAATAATCAGTCATCAAAAAACGAAGGTCATGTGCTTCTCAACATGCCACAAAAAAAGGCCCCAAATTCATCTGGATGTTAAATGAGAAACCACTGTCCCGGGTGGATTCGTATAAATCTGGAGTTCCAACTAGACCGCCACCTCAATTTTAAGCAACAGCTGGACCAAGGAAAAACAAAAGCCAAACAACTGCTATTTGCATTCAAAACCTTACAGAAAAAACTCAACGGCTGTCCAACAAGTCATCTGCTTAAGGTTATCGCAGCAAAATTGTTGCCATCCATATCATATGGATCGGAAATGTTGAACACAAAGGACTCAACAGTTTTAAACACAGCTCGATCTAGCCTCTACAAGAAATTGTTCCTAATCCCATGACACATTTCACAGGCACAAATAGGACTAGAATACGGCCTAAAAAATCAGATACCAGCAAGACAAGGAGCCTTGGCCAAATACTATTGGAGGACAGCAGAAGATAACACCTTAGCCCATTATTGTTGGCAGGAGATTGAAAATCAATCTAGGCTAAGCAAATCCATTTTCACAGTTTTAAAAGAATCACTTTCTGCATTACAGATAGATGAGGCTTGGCTTACAATAACTACCTACTCTGGATTTAAAAACAAAGCGAACATAGCAACCAAGCGTATCTCACTGTTACTGGATAAAGCCGCCTTGGCGCACAAACAGCACGCATGGGCCGTGAATTAGGCCTGGGCGTAGTTCGCAGAGTTTTGCTACGCGGAACTCTGCGAAGTTACAAAAAAACTCTGCGAAGTTCCCCGAGTGGCGGAGTGCAGTGCGTACTGCAGTTTGTGATGGTATTCCTGACGCTCGGTTAGAAATTCTACCCGTGCAGCAGCACGCCCTCGCGAACTTACTGTTCGCGATCGCGAACTTAGCGTTCGTGATCGCGAGCGGGGAAAAAACTCTGTGGCACATCGCGAAGCGAAGTTTTCTGCACTCTGCGAGCTCCGCGGAGTGCGGAGTGCAGAAAACTCTGCAAACTCTGCGAACGGAGCGAAGTTCACCGCCCAGGCCTAGCCGTGATGCAATCTTACAAAACGCTGAAACCCCAACCGTACTTGTCCGAACATTTTTCATACCAAAAAAAGCAAAACCTGACGTTACTGAGGCTGGCATCATTCCCTTCGAAAGATCTCATCCCAAAATGGAAACAGGTGTGGATGACAAAGGAATGCCGCCTCTGCGGACAAGGTGACGAGTCACTATTACATCTTCTATGCATCTGTCCTTCACTACTAGACACCCGGAAAACCCTCCTTCGGGAAATGGTGAGGAGAGAACAAATAAGGACCTGCAGAGTGGCCGTCATTAAATGCCTCAAAGGCTCGTCTGTTCAATTGTCCTGCAGAGCAATAAAACTTTGGCACATAGTGGCAAAAGAGTTAGACAAAAAAGAGAATTGATCTGAATCTGACAAAATGGAATTGCTTTGCTCATCTACTTTTTAATCTTCTTGCTCACATCTTTTTTTGTCACATCCTGCAGAAGCAAGTTGGTTTTAAATCTATTTAGTTAGAAGATCACTCCTCCATTATATGAATTGTTATGTGTTTTCATTCTTTGCTTTTAATGAAATGAATGCTTGATGTTTCATGTATCTCTGTGGCTTGCCCCACCCTTTTATGATTTTAATGAAATAAAATAAAAGTATTATTAGTGGTACTAGGGAGTTAGCAGTAAATCAAATAAGACAAACATGGAAACACCAATCCATAAGCACAATTTACAGTAAGAGCACTTGCACTTTAACACTGAACAGCAGTGAGAAAGTGCGCAGAGGCACTAAACCAGCAAAACAAAGTCCAACGTAACATTAAAATCAGGAGGCCAAAAAGCAAAAAGTCTGGGAGTAAACCCAGTGAAAAAGCCAAATCTAACAGGACCTCAGGTGGATTCTAATGCTTGACAATCAACGAAGTGCCTGCGTGGGGGGCCTGCCCAGTTCCTTGCACCTGTGCCTGCGTCTTGACGAGCACAATGAGTAGCCGTGACTTTGGGCAAAGTTTGCTGAGCGCTGGAGGAGGACTTTGGGGTGCGGACGTCCGGCAGCGCAACCCCCTTTTGACATTGAAAGTGTGGCTCAGGGATATTAACCTAGGGGCTCTCTGGGAGTTCTTCGTGCATCCTTAATGTATTTGGATAGCCAGGTGAGACTACCCTTGAGTGACTGCTGATTTAACCTTCTCCCTGGGATCCTTGTCGATTATGGTACTGACACTCGGAGTGTTTCTTCCGGGATGGAGTGAGTTACTGGCATTGGATGGTGATAGTTGGCTTACTCTTCACATAGGTAACCATCTACTTTGTAACTATGGGCAAGACAAGGACCAGCCACAAAGGATGCCACCTGATGCTGGGGACACTCCCGAGGATCCTGTTGTGGATGAGTCAGACCCCCAGTCCCCAGTAGACTCAATACAAGGCCAACTGGCTAAAATACTTGCGGACATTGCTGACACTAACAGTACCTTGCAAAAAGATATCAGTGCAGTGCCTTTGGGGACAGGCCTATGGTAAGCTGACCACCACAAGTTGTTTGATAGGGTCAACAAAGTAGAGACCTAGGTTGCAGAACTGAAACCTGAACATCTGGTTGTGGAACTTTCTGAAAGAGTTCAGACACTTGAGCATATGGCTGAGGACGTTGAAGGGCGCAATAGGAGAAATAATATTTGAGTGGTAGGTTTGCCTGAAGGTGTAGATGGAAACGACATGGTGGCATACCTTGAACCATGGCTCCGGGCAGAGGCTGCCCTATCCGGCCTGACTGCCTTCTTAGTTCTTCGAGTGGGGCCATTGGGTACTGGATGTATGACATATGCACGCATGATTTTACAATGCATACCTTTACAATGCAGGCAATACAATGAATGCATTGTTACCATGCTTTCCATTACAACACAAGTTGTTACAACGACTTGCCTTAGGAAAGCGCTGGACTTTGGAATAGTATATTTTACTATTCCATCTCCTGTCTGTGCAACAGTAGGGAAGGTGTTGGATTTGAAATCCAACAATGTGTTCCTTAAAGCAAGTCATTGAAACAACCTGCATTGTAATGGAATGCGTGGTAATGACATGTTCGTTGTAATGCCAGCAGTGTAATGGCACTGCGTAGTTCTGTCTGCGTTGTAAATGCTGTTTCCCTTGGGTACCAGCATGCACTCTGGCGCTGGGTCATCCTTTTCACCCGGTGGTGGCACAACTCCTTCACTATAAAGATAGAGATACAATCATTCAGAGGGCACCTTTCGAGGGCCTATTTGCTGTGGCTAAGGGCAGGGTTTCTATATACCTGGATTTCACGGCCACATTGCAACAGAAGTGGGCTTCCTTCTTGGAGGTTAAACGAGCCCTCTATACTGGGGGGCTACAGTATTCATTGATATTCTCTGCCAGGCTCCAAATAATACTTGAGGGGGCCACACACTTCTGCGATATCCTAAGGAAGCCTGGGAATGGTTAGAAGCTTGCAGGTCTGGGTCGACACTTCCGACATCGTGAGCTGTTCCCAGGGTGCCCTACCGTAGGTTAAGACAAAGATCCTGGGAGGTCCCACATGGTGGACCACCAAAGAGACTGACCCCCTCACAGGCTGAACAAGAAAGAGCTGCTGCTCTTCAGTATGGGCCGAGATTGCATTGACTCAGGGTCTACCTCGGAGACTGGTACCCCCTCAGCAAAGAGGTCTGGCCTGTCTGATTTGGACTCTTCATGAGCAACCTGCTTGCACATTCCCAAGGTGACTCCGAGGTCAGCCGACAAACTTATCTGATCCATACTCTTGTTGGCTTGCTGTTGTGGGTTTTTGCTCCTCTAATGCAATCGGGGATGTGTTGCACGCAGGGGCACTGTTAATAACATGGGCCTGTGTGGGGTTGGTGGGTTTCCACTGTTTCCTAGTCATAGCCACCCCTCGTCGGATAATCCCGCTACAGGTGATTGGTGGATTCACTCCGATATCAATGTTTGTATGCTTGCAGTTTTGGTGGCTGGCCATTGTTAGGATGCTCTCGGCACAGAGAGTAACTGTTTATGGGAGTGATTTAGTTTTGTTTTTGTCCTTATTTTTCAGGGATCACACTGGAAGTTCTGCATACCAGTCCCAAGGTTGGAGAGGATGATACGGGTGAAGGTGGTCATGCACATTTCATTTCTACATAACTGCGGCACTTATACATTGAAATTTCTGTCCTGGAATATCTGAGAGATGGGATCGGCTACTAACACAGGTGCCTACGGAGGTGAGAGATTCAGGTGGCCATGCTCAGGGAAACCAACCTTAAACAGACTGAAGTGGAGAGGTTGCCCCGTAGATGGCGAGGGCAGTTGTTTGCCACCTCATACTCGGCCTTTGCACGAGGAGTACTAATATGGGTTAGAGCGTGAATCCCATTTGAGCCTTTCCAAACCTCCATAGACAAAGAAGGCTGATGTGTTTTACTCAAGGGTAGATTGCTGGGCTGAGGTATTACTTTGGGAAGCATCTATTCCCCGGACCAGGACCAGGTGTCATTTCTGCATGCACTTTCGACCTCCCTCGCCACTTTGTTGGTCGTGGATGATCTCCTTTTAATTGTGTAGCAGATGTCTCTTTGGACCGCTTCAACCCCCCCCCCTGCCACTCCCTTTGTCAGGAGCCTCTACACTTTGGGTTGCTGAGGGCTTCCATGAGTGGCTGGGACACTGGGCTTTAATAGATAACAGATATCACAACGACACTGTGGATTATTCCTTCAACTCCCCAAAGTATACCAATTATATACATGGATAGACACATTTGTGTTCTCTCACAGACTTAGTCACTCCATATTACATACCGAATACTTGTGGCACATTCTCTCCATCCACAGCCCCTTGCTGATGGATTTTAGACTGATGGGGGAACACCCACTTATCCCTTGTGGATACTTAATCCATTATCCATTATCCCTGGAGGACTGTTTCTAGTAATCCCTGGGGGACATAATTACTGGCTATTTTGATATTAATTAGGATTCGGTATCTACGGGATTGAAAGAGTGGGAGGCTTTAAAGGTGATGGGGGGAGCACTATCTGGGGCAATCAATAGGGATGCAATGTGAAATGCACTGGGAACTGGAGGACCTTCAATTAAATGATTGTAATGAACAGTTACTTACCTGTAAGTGTCTCAAGGCACTGAGGGGGGGGGGGGTGCTGATCCGTCTAGGCACTGTGGTTCCGTCAAAGAGCCAGGTCTTGAGGTCCTTCCTGTGTTGGGGCAGCAACAGTGAATGCCTGAGATGGAGAGGCAGAGTATTCCAGGTCTTGGGGGGAGGTAGGAGAAGGACCTTCCTCTGGCCCTGGTCTTACGGATCTGTGGGACGGTAGCCAGGGTCTTTTGGGCAGAGTGGAGGTGTCTGGTGGGTGGAATGCAGGTCCTGTGTCGTGGAGGGATTTGTAGCCATGTGTGAGAAGCTTGAAGGTGACCCTTTTGTTGACTGGGAGCCAGTGGAGTTCTCTCGGGTGTTTGGTGATGTGGCTGCGGCAGGGGATGTTGAAGACAAGTCTAGCTGTGATGTTTTGAATGTTCTGCAGTATATTGAGAAGTTTCTGGGTGACGCTGGTGCAGAGTGGATTCCGTAGTCAAGACTGCTGCTGATGAGCACGAGGTTGACTGTCTTTCTGGACTTGTGGGGATCCATGTCAAATCTTTTAAAGCAGGATAAAGAGATGGCATTGATCTGGCAGTAAATGGTGAGCGAGGAGTCCAGTATGATGCTGAGGTTTCATGTGTGGTTCGGGTATGTTTGGGGGTGTTCCTAGTGTGGCGGGCCACCAGAAGTCATCCCAAGTGGAGGAGTTGGGGCCCAGGATGAGGACTTCAGTTTTGTCTGAATTGAGCTTGAAGCAGCTGTCTCTCATCCAGGTTGCAACGGCCTTAATACTGTTGTACTCCTGGCAACTGTAGGCTCATTGGTGAGGGAGAGGATCAGCTGGGTGTCATCGGCGTAGGAGACGATGTTGAGTCCGTGGTTCCTGACGATGGCTGCGATTGAGGCCATGTAGATGTTCAAGAGGGTGGGGCTCAATGAGGAGCCCTGGGGCACGCCTCAGCTGATCTCGGTGAGTACTGAAAGGAATGGTGGTAGTCTGACTCTCTGCGTTGGACCAGTGAGGAAGGAGCAGATTCATTCCAGGGCTTTATTGCGGTTGCCGGCGTCATGGAGTCTTGTACATAGGGTGCGTTGGGAGATGATGTTGAAGGCAGCTTAGAGGTCAAGGAGGATGAGGGCTGCTGTTTCGCCTCGGTCGAGGAGGGAGCCGATGTCATCTGTAGCGGTGAGGAAAGTGGTCTTGGTGCTGTGGTTGCTTCAAAAGCCAGATTGGAAGAGGTCCAGGATGTAGTTGGCTTTGATGACCTCGGCGAGTTGCCTTTTCATTGCTTTCTTGAGGGCCTTGGCGGGTAAGGGGAAAAGGGAGATGTGGCTGAAGTTCTTGATGTTTGTTGGGTCAGTGGAGGGCTTCTTCAGCAGATGGTTGATCTTGGTGTGTTTCCAGTCTTCAGGGAAGTTGGTAGTCTCGATGGAGCAGTTGAGGGTGTGGTGGAGCTCAGGGGCAATGGAGGTAGTGGCTATGTGGAAGTTGTGGTGTGGCAGGGGTCAGAGGCAGCTCTCGAGTGGATGCTCATCATGATCTTGAGGGTGTCATCTTTGGGGATGGGGATCCAGTTGAGCAGGATCTGGTGAGGGGCATTGTTGTTGGGTGTGGTGGTAGTGGGTGTAGTGGGAGGGTCTTGGGTGTCGAATCTGTCAAAGATCTGCTTGATCTTCTGGTGAAAGAAGGTGCTGAGCTTGTTGCAGAGGTCTTGGGAGGGTGGTATGTCTGTAGCCTCGGTGTTGGGCTTGTCGAACTCCTCGATTTCTGCAAAGAGTTCTTTGCTGTGGTGTGCATTGGCGTTGATGCTTTTTTGAAGGGCAGTTTTCTTTGTTGATTTGAGGAGGATGCGGTGTGTGGTGATGGTGGATTTGAAGGTTGCGTGGGCTTCCAGGGTTTTATTGCTCCTCCATCTCTTCTCTAGCCAACTGCAGGTGTGCCTAGACTCTTAACGGGTGGGAATGAACCACCTAGCTTTCTAGAGTGTTCCTTGCCGGGGTATTCTTGAGGGTTGCCAGAGTATTGGAGCAGTTGGAGATCCATCGGTGGCAGTTTCATGCTGAGGTGTTGGAGTCTGTGGCTATCGGTGGAGAGGTTTTGCTGAGGGAGGTGATGAGATGTCCTTTGGTGACCTTGTTCCAGCTTCTGCAGGGGAAGTGGTGCGCTTGGTGGTGTACGATGGGTTTGGTGAGGAAGTGGATGCAGCGGTGGTCGGTCCAGAGGAGCTCGAAGGTGTGGCTGAAGGTAATGTTGTCATTGGCAGAGAAGACGGGGTCGAGCATGTGTCCTGCTGAGTGGTTGGAGAGATGACTAGTTGTTTGAGTCCTGCGGTAGTGAGGTTCTCTAGGCAGGATGCGATGTTGTGGTCTTTGGGGTTGTCCAAGTGAAAATTGAGGTTGCCGAGCAGGATGTAGTCAATTGATGGGAGAGCATGGGTTGTGATGAAGTCAATGATGGCCATGCTGAATGGTGGCTGGGGGCCAGGCATTTTGTAGATGATGGTGCCACATAGGGTAGTGCTTGGGTTGGTCTGGATTGGAGGTGGAGGTGCTCCATGCTCGTTGTTGGGTTGACCGAGTGAGTAGTCAGGCGAAGGGTGTTCTTGTGAACGATGGACATGCCTCCCCCTGGTTGCTTGGTGCAGTCCTTGTGAGTGATATTGTAGCCATCGGAGATGGCGGTGACAATGTCCAGGGCTGAGCTGGGGTTTGTGCAGGTTTCCGTGAGGAAGGCGATTGTCGGGAAGACGGAGGCATGTTTGCAGAGGGAGCGATCTTTGAGTAGGATACAGCTGAGGCGGTCAGGTCCAGTGTTGGTCAGTTGAGTGGTGGGAGATGCTGGAGTGTGGTGGTGGGTGAAGGTGTAGCAGTAGTGGCAGCAGGATAAGGGGCCATTTGTGTCATTCAGTGTCACGAGGCGACATACAGTGTGGCATCCGGAGTTGAGGGCGTGGAGGGTGCTGGCCTTGTAGCTGTGGAGGGTCCGAAATCCAGGGTCTGTGGCACTGGGTGTGGTCCAGGTGTGGACGGGCTTAGATGCACTTGCCTTTGGCGCGCCCACACAGCTGCTGCCATTAAGTAATGTGCAGGGGAGGGCTAGACAGCTGGGAGCCAGGAAATGTGGGGCGTGTGAAAGTGGTACTAGAAGGGGGCAGAGCCACAGGAGATCGCAGCAGCGGGGAACAGTAAAGAAGAAAATCCCCAAAAGTGGCAAATAGGCAAAAGTGGCAACAGGGCAGAGTAAAAAGGTGAAGAAAGGACAGTGAAATGCAGGAAGTGGGAGAAGAAGCAAAAGGGAGGCAGAGCAGAGAGACAGGGGCAGCGCAGCAGCAGAGAAAAGACACTCTGCCACTGGACCATCAGGGATGAGGCGCAGGTGGGAGCCTGTAGGTAGATGAAGGCCTCAAACCAGTGACCAGAGGGTCAGCAGCAGCTACAGGGGCAGCAGCTATCAGTTGGAGCTGTGCAGGGAAGGGAACAGTCCACTAAAAGATCAGTGGATTGCACCTTTACAGCACAGCAGCAGCCATTAATTAGTGTGCAGGGGAGGGCTGGACAGCTGGGAGGGGTGAACCACCAGTAGTGGTAAATAGCACTGGTGGGTGGTGGGGTACTGCAGCAGCAGGGAACAGCAGAGAAGAAAATGCCCAAAGGTGGCAAAAAGGCAAAAGTGGCACCAGGGCAGAGTAAAAAGGTGAAAAAAGACAAGGAAATGGAGTAAGAGGGAGAAGAAGCAGAAAAAAGGCAGAGCAGAGAGACAGAGGGCAGTGCAGCAGCAGAGCAGAGACGCTCTACCACTGGGCTACCAGGAATGAGGTGCACGCGGAAGCCTGTGGGAGGAGGAGGGTCTCAAACCACTGACCAGATGGACATCAGCAGCTACAGAGGCAGCAGCTATCATGCAGAGCTGTGCAGGGAAGGGAGCAGTCCAATGACAAGATCAGTGGATTACACCTTCACTGTGCAACGGCCTCCATTAAGTAGTGTGCAGGGGAGGGCTGGACAGCTGGGAGGCGGGGGAAATGCCGGGAGTGGGAAGTGGCACTGGAGAGGGGTGGGCCACTTGGGATTGCAGCAGCAGTGAATAGCAGAGAAGAAAATGCCCAAAAGTGGCAAAAAGGTAAAAGTGGCAACAGGGCAGAGTAAAAAGGTTAAAAAAGGACAGTGAAAGGTCAAAAAAGGACAGTGAAATGGAGGAGGAGGGAGTAGAGGCAGAAAAGAGGCAGAGCAGAGAGACAGAGGGCAGCAGAGCAGCAGAGCAGCAGAGCAGACACGCTCTACCACTGTACCACCAAGGATGAGGCCCAGGTGGGAGCCTGTGGGTGGAGGAGGGCCTTGAACTACAGAGGGTCATCAGCAGCTATGGGGGCAGCAGCAACCAGGCGGAGCTGTGCAGGGAAGGGAGCAGTCCACTGACAAGATCACCTTGAGGGCAGGTTGCGTAGTCTTGTCAGTGCCTACAGTGCAGATGCTGCCGACTCTAATGGCCTTCGGAAAGCCCGCAAGCTGTTTAATGCCACATTGGAATGGCTCTGCTGCCATGATTGTAAGGGTTATTTCTCCCGGGTGCAAGAAGAGGAGGAGTGCCCAGGCAGGTTGCTAGCATGGTCAGGGTGAGGTACAAGGCCCTTGTAATGGTGCACTCTGCGTTATATGGTCATGGCCCGGCCTACCTTCAATCCAGATTTGGTTTCTATTCCCCAGCCAGGCAGCTTTGCTCTTCTAACAAACTCCTAGCAAATGTTCCTAGGGCCCGCAAACAGTGGTCCGGTGGTAGCTCCTTGTCTCATCTGGGTGGTTTGGCTTGGAACCAACTACCGGTGGAGCTTCGGGATATCCGCTTCTCGAGTATCTTTTGGAAGAAGCTGAAGACATTCCTCTTCAGATAAGCTCGTCTGATGCTGTCAGTCTACCTCCTAGGCACGTGCCAGGACACTCCTCGGAGTAGCCGTGCGTGATATAAATGCCCATAACATAACATAACATAACATGGCTCATTAGACCCGAATCCTGAGTGGCCCCATTATTTATGTTCAGATGGCTACTTGGGACTCCTTGACCTATCAATGCCCTATTCTGAGACTGTTATAAAAAGCTGTACAACTCACTGGATCCTGTCTCGGGGAGACAGGCAACTTTTAGGAATACCCTGACACAGTGGGAACTAGACCTGACCACCAGGGAGGAACTCGGTGTACCTGTGACAACCCAGGAGATTTACACAGACATTAAAGGTTTGGCTACAGGTAATACCCCTGGCCCAGATGGCTTACCTGCTGAGTTCTACTCCACGTACACCACAGCACTTGCTCCAAGACTAGAGACTTTTTATGCGAAGTCCCTGTGGCTGGGAAAATTGTCCACCTCTACCCGGGATACTGTTGTGATCCCTTTCCCTAAGATCAGCACTCACGGACCCCGAACTTCCAAATTACACAGCCCTTTCCAAGCTTAACATGGATTTCAAACTTCTTAGTAAAATTCTGGCTCTCCGTCTACTCCACCATATGCCTACCCTTGGACATGATGATCAGAATGTTTTCATCCTGGCCCGGTACACCTCACTCAACCTCCGGAGATTATATCATGTAATGTACCTTCCAGAGGTACAATCCCTTTCGCGCACAGCGCTTTTGTTGGTGGACCCAGAAAAGACCTTTGATACGGTAAGCTGGGACTTTCTGTTTGAGGTTATGAAGAAGATGGGTCTAGGAGATTGCTGGGTTATGTGGGTTAAACTCCTTTATACATCCCCCACTGCCCGAGTTAAGACTGGCAGGACAGTGTCCCCACAGTATGAGGTGTTTTGTGGCCCCTGACAGGAGTGCTCTTTGACGCCCCTTTAATTTGCGCCTGCCATTGAGCCACCTGCAGAGTTTTTTCATCAGCAGGGAACTGGCGTGGGCTTGACAGTTGGGGGTCATGAACATAATATCTCCTTATGCGCCAAAGAGCTTTTGCTTTACCTGGCTGATGCCACTGCAGGCTCTTCAATGGCACTAAGTCTCCTACAGGATTATGAGCAGCTCTCCTGCCTTTGGGTCAATAAGGCAGAGACCCACTTGTTTCCTGATCTTCCCACAGACCTGAACTGGGCCCAGACCAGCTTTCAGTAGTTGTGAATACAGATTTTTCACTCTCTCAAAGACTTGCAAGAGGGTAACCTGGGAAAGCTCTCTGGTCCCTTCGGTCCGGTGTCCCTTTTTTGGTACTCTCTTCGACTGCTGATTATGGCCAGGATCTCCCTGTCCTAGGTGGCTATGCTGCGACGCTTGCTTTATTTTTTTTATTAATCTTTGGGTGTGAGTGCCGCCTCCCTGATTCCACCTGCTAGACACTCTGCTGCGAGAGCTGATATGGGATGAGAGTCACCAGAGGGTGTCCCTAGAAACCCTTCGGTGCACTGTTGATGAGGATAGTTTGGGAGCCTCGAATTTTGAATTCTATTTTTTAGCTTCCCAAATCCAGTGGATTACTCAGTGATCAGGAAGAGTTGGGCCTGGTGGGGTCCTCTGTCCATATGGGATCCCTGTTAGCTAAGTTGCTGTGCCCAGTGGTCATTATCCCACACCCGGGTGTACTATTGGTGACTGCCCTACAGTGTTTGAAATGCTGTGTGGTCCAGACTGCGGGGAACCTCATGCACACCCCATTGTTGCCTTTGATGGACCTCTTGCATGGTGATCCCTTATCTTTCTTCAAGGCTGGGCAACCCTCAGCTTGGACAGATGCTGGATTGGTGACCATGGGCAATTGTTATCAGCAGGGTGTCCTCTTCCCCTTTGAGGAACTGATGTCTAACTTTAGTTTGCTTGCTTGTCAATTACCCCTGTATGAAGCCTTAGTCCAGACTTTTAGAAATCTTTGGGAGGGAGGCCGAGAAGAACCCAAGACACATGCAGTGCTACAGCTCCTACTCTCCTTGGGTGCTGCAAGGCACCTGGTGACATGGTTCTATAGATCGCTATCCGGGATGTCCCGTAAACCTTTGTTAAAGCTGCATAAGTGGTGGGGGGCAACACTTGAATAGAAAATTTCATATTTGGACAATAGTAAGATCCTGGCATTTCCCAAGAAAGTCTCGAGAAATAAAAGATTGAAATATATGCAATTTGATTACTTACACATGACCTACATGACCCCTCATAGAGGGGAGCCATGTGGTTGCCCCAGATACGGACACTTAGATGCAGATTTTATTCACAACCTGGTGCTGCCCTGGACTGCGTCCTTTCTGGAATTAGGTCATGGCCACATTAGACCATGCTGGGATGCTCCCTTGAACCCTCTGTAGGGATCTGCTTCCTAAGGCTTTTTTCTCGGCTGCCAAAAAGGAAGCTGGGTACTAGATTTCTTGACCTGTCACTAGTATTAGTTAAAAGGAGGATAGCAATGGCCTGGAAATTCAGGGTGGGGACAGAGGTGGGGTCTTGGGTGAGGGATGTTACTCAGTGCGCTGAGGGAAGGGTACTACTTAGAGAGGAGTCTCGAGAATTACGGAGGTGTCCCATAGCTGGGTTGTGGGCAAATTTCATGGACACATGAAAACATCCGGAGAGAGAGATAGTAGATGGTTCAGATGACCAAGAAGAAACACCTGAAGGGAGAGGTGTGCAGACACAGAGACCTCTGACTGGATGAGAGATAGTTAGGTGCCCTGTATTGGAAATGAACTTTATTGGAGACACCCCACACATATCAGATCTAGATTTAGGCTGGGAGGATCTCTTCCCCTTAGACTCCACCCTACTATTCCTTCACTCGGCAAGCACCCCAAGAAGTTTCAGGCAGTTACTTGAACACAGCGTTTTCCTCCCTTCCTACACCCAATCCTTTTCAATTATCGCTAGATCAGTAGACTTATGAGATCCCTGCACTGGTTCTTTAGGTTTAAATTGCTAGGTATTTTTCTACTGTTTTCTCCCATATATTGTACACTTGGGGGACGTGTTATTCTCATTTTTCTTGACTCACTATTGCTGGGCTCCACATCATAATTATCCACATCCCTGGTTTTATGTGATAAGTTTTACCAAATGAGGATGTGATGTTTTCGTTTATACTGCCTGCTGGGTTGTGCTTCTGTTTGCTTGATGAACGCTTGACTAAACATTGGGTCTCGTCCAAGCGTTTTGTAGACCTTACTGTGTTCTGATTCTTATACAATCACAGTGTATACACATGAGTTTTATCCTTTATAAATGCCAATAAAAATAGGTTTTTAAAAAAATCATATAATTTTAATAATATCCGGTCTATTCCCTCCCCAAATACCTACTTCTGAAATATAATTTAGTACTAAAAGTATATAAATTAAGATATACATTATAATTTACAAATTAAGCCTAAATAAATAAAATAGTATTATAAATGGGGTAACGCGTAGGACCACTGGACCCGGATGGACAATGGTACAAAAATAAAGGTCACAGTGGAAAGCTGATTATAAATACACGTACGTGGAACTAAATTCAAATACATTAAATGATTCAAACGTCACTGCAAAAAGGATGATTTCTTGTGATTTAATTCGCATCACAGAAATAGAATTAATTAGACCACACGAATATGAGATTAATCAACATTGGTACACATTGGTGCTCAGAAAAAGAGGAAGGGAGTGAGTGCTCAGGGAGAGTTGAGTGATTGTGTGAAGGAACGGAAAGGTAATGTGGTTCAAATACATCCAAGGTTTTTAGAACCAATCCGGTCTTTTACATGACAAAACAATATAAACATAAACATAACATTCTAGGTACAGATAAACATGTCTCTGTTGCCTATGTTTGATACGAATAACAATATGTCAATGTATCGACCCCTGTAATCATAAAGGTAGCTTCATCCTTATTGGGGGGTCTTCATCAGGACTCAAGAAAATAGTGAAGGAGGGGAAGGAGCACCTAAAAGTATATAATCTCAAATTAGGTGACGTTGATAGAGAAGCAATGCTATATTAAAAAATAGTCAGTGGTAATTACCATTAGATAACAGCACAAACAATCCGGCTTTATTTTCAAGATGAGGGCCCATAAGCTCCGAAACAGAAAATCAGAGACGGAGAAGGAAGGTCAAAAAATGACCCATAGACACAAAAACCTGTAGTGATGTAATTACAGTGAGACTCACTTGGGAATGGAATCAAATTCCAGTAAATTGGAGTGATGGGTGCCACGAGTACACCTCGGTATCCGGACTGGGTTGATTAGTAACCTACAGAATACATAAAGGCCAAGAAATGCTTTAGACCAACTCAGATCCTAATAAGGATAACCAAATCGTAAAAACGACATTCAGTTAATGGAGCGCGCACCATAAAATCATAAGGATATGCGCGAAAATACGTGCCATACGTGTTATTTAAAAAGGTCATATGTGGACAGATATTACAAAACCATGGTACAGTCGATTCTCAAGTAAGGTATATAGTGGTAGGACCTCAACATACGGTCCCTTTTTAAGAGGAATAACCATTAACGACACCCATAAAATAGACACACATCAAATCTACAAACCATAGCTTTAAAAGGGCAAAGCGAGTAATGCAATGCCCCTGGTGTAGATTGCGCTGGTAAAAAACCCCATTGTCACGATACAAGTAAAGCTGCCAGCATTAGAGGCCCATTCATAATGTAGACCTATCGCATCGACCACAGTGTAGCAAGTTTCACCCGTTGACAAAATAGGGCCTGTGCCAGGAACAAACAACAAAACGGGTCACCGGAACCTTTTACCAGGTTATAATGTTACCAATTGTAGAAAAACCCGATTGTATCACGTACTGCGGCCCGTACTAAAACAAAATCACATTGTTCCGTGCGAACACCAGAATACCCTTGACCTTAAACAGTGTGTGCCATGATGAAATAAAGGACAGGGGGCAGAGCAATCTACTCACCGCCAGCGGCTCCGGTCTGACTCAATAAAGCAACCAGGCCATGGTAGCGGTGTCTATTTAAAGTGATCGGAGACACGTGCACGTTCGTTGCGAGGCTCAGAAGACGCTCGATGCTAACTGTAGCATCACGTGACTAGAAATAGCTGAAAAGGCATAGTAAAAAGACGGGCTATTCTGGAAACCACAAATGTATAACATTTGATGTTGAATAAGGTTATGAAATGCATTTCAACACAATGGGCAATTAATACTGGTCGTGTAGACTAGATCAAGAAGGTGTCTTATTATGTAGAGGAACATGAGTTTTACAGGGGTTCCTGTCCACTCTAATGGCGCACAATATGCATCTGGGAGACATTGCACGTTGGCACATATAATTTTGGGTACTTTGCCAATCATACAACATCATTTGTACTGAAGTCACTATATGGTCCTGATGTTATAAACGTACTTACTGTACAATCAAATGGCACATAATATACATAAAAACATAGCAGTTTGGCACATATCATCACAGGTACCTAAATTACTGTATAGTCTGGATGTTATTAATGTGGTTAGACGTTCAGAAAGTTTTATTACAGAATTGAATAAGAGCTGGCCATATTTAGAACAGTGTGAGCGACCAGTCGATACAGGTACCAGGGGAGGTCCTGAGATAGCGATGTTTTTTTCGGGTAAAGGAGAAAAGGTGCGAGACGTTGCCAAATACCCATATGTTTAAGTGATATGATGGTGTAGGTGTACTAGTCTTTAACTAAACAGGACAGTTGAGCGTATGTGACATCCATCTCATTAAGGCCATCTCTGACGGAATCAAAAAGGTCCATCCATTTTCACTCACGAATGTTTAATATTGAGTCCAGATCACCCCCCCCTGGGACCCAATGTGATTTTCTCAAGAACCACCCATTGCATGGATTCTGGTTGGTGATTGTTTGCTTTTAATTGTTCCACCAATGGGGCCCCAACAGTGTTGCACCTAATCCTGCTGCAATGTTCAATCAATCAATCATGTCACTTATAAAGCGCACTACATACCCGCGAGGGTCTCAAGGCGCTGGGGGAAGAGAGGGGTGGTGCTGCTACTGATCGAAGAGCCAGGTCTTGAGGAGTCTTCTGAAGGCCAGTAGGTCTTGGGTCTGTCGGAGGTTGGTGGGGAGGGTGTTCCAGGTCTTGGCGGCGAGGTGGGAGAAGGATCTGCCGCCGGCGGTCGTTTTCCGGATGCGGGGGACTGTGGCGAGGGCGAGGCTGGTCGAGCGGAGCTGGCGGGGTGGGGGTGTAGAAGCTGAGTCATCTGTTGAGGTAGGCTGGTCCGGAGTTGTGGAGTGCTTTGTGTGCGTGGGTGAGGAGCTTGAAGGTTATCCTCTTGTTGACAGGGAGCCAGTGCAGGTCTCTCAGGTGGGGTGTGATGTGGCTGCGTCGGGGGATGTCGAGGATAAGACGTGCAGAGGCGTTCTGGATGCGTTGCAGCCGTCTCAGGAGCTTAGCCGTCGTTCCTGCGTAGAGGGCGTTTCCGTAGTCCAGCCTGCTGGTGACGAGGGCCTGGGTGACTGTTTTTCTTGTTTCGGTGGGGATCCACTTGAAGATTCTGCGGAGCATTCGGAGGATGTTGAAGCAGGATGAGGAAACGGCGTTGACCTGCTTAGTCATGGAGAGGGTGGGGTCGAGGATGACCCCTAGGTTGCGTACGTGGTCGGTGGGTGGCGGGGCTGTTCCCAGTGATGTTGGCCACCAGGAGTCGTCCCAGGCTGAAGGGTTGGAACCAAGGATGAGGACCTCCGTCTTGTCCGAGTTCAGCTTCAGGCGGCTGGTCCTCATCCATTCGGCGACGGCCTTCATTCCTTCGTGGAGGTGGGCTTTGGCGGTGTGAGGGTCTTTGGTGAGGGAGAGGATCAGCTGGGTGTCGTCGGCGTAGGAGATGATGTTGAGGTTGTGCTGTCGGGCGACGTGGGCGAGGGGTGCCATGTAGATGTTGAACAGCGTTGGGCTGAGGGAGGAGCCTTGGGGTACGCCGCAGATGATCTTGGTGGCCTTGGATCGGAAGGGGGCGAGGCGGACGCTTTGTGTTCTGCCGGAAAGGAAGGATGTGGTCCAGTCCAGGGCCTTCTCTTGTTTCCCTCTATTTATTCCTTTTTCATGCTTTCTTTCCCTTTACCTCCTTCTGAAGTCTATTTTTAATCTTACGTTACTCTTTGCTTAAAATTTCTTTTTCATGCATTACATAAACTGTAGGGCAGATTTACAAGAAACTAACGCAGCGCGGTGTCGCAAGTCATTTTACTGCACCGCTCAGCGTTACTTCCGAAGCACAGGGATGCGACATCTTTACAACAATATATCGCACCTCTGTTCTTCCTCCTGCGCTAGTGCACAAACTGCTTCCATGCGCCGAAGCAGGCACACTTTTCACCATGGTGCAAGGATGTCTGCGTCGTGGGGAAATTGTTTTTGTGCAGGAAAGGGCAACATGTTAGAAGGATTATTTATATAGAAATACAATGATGTCTATATTTGGCTGTCCAACTGGACATAATCGTTTAACCCCTTCGCTGCTAGGCCTTTCCCCCCCTGTGCTAAGCCTTTTTTTGGCTATTTGTGGTAGTTTGTGCTTAGGCCCCTGTAGCTTTTTGACCACATAAGGTATCCACGCCAAATTTGCGTCCTTTTCTTCCAACGTCATGGGGATTCCAAAGGTACCCAGGGTTTGTGGTTTACCCTGGAGGGCACCCAGAAATTAGCCAAAATACAGCTACATTTTGTTTTTTTGGGGAAAAATGGGAAAAAAGTGCTGCAAATGAAAGCATCTGTTTTTTCCCTGCAAATGGTATCAACAAAAGGTTTGTGGGGCTTAAATCACCATTTTCCAGCTTTCAGGCACTGACAGACTTTTTTCAGCAAACCAACATTTTTTCCACAGTTTTGGCATTTTACGGGGACATAGTCTATTTTTGCTATTTTTTATGCTTTCAACCTTCTTCCAGTTAATGGTAGAAATGGGTATGAAAGCAATAATGGATCCTGGAAAGCTATATATTTTAGGAAACTAAACAAAATTCTGAATTCAGCACGGGGTCATTTGTGTAGATCCTTCAAGGTTTCTTTATAGAAACTAACAGTTAAAAATAGGAAAAATTGAAAATGAGTTGAAAAAAACAGCCATTTGTTCCAACATTTTCACCTGAAACTTCTTCTAATTATGACAGATGTTTGAAAGCAATATACCGTTACATCCGGTGGAACTTTCTTGTTGTGGGGATATATAGGACTTGTAGGTTTAGGAAGAACCCGACGAACCAAGAGCCAATAACTGAGCAGCGTCTTGCAATGGTTTTTTAATATGTACCGGGTATATAGCAATTCATTTGGGAAAATATATTCAGTGAAAAATCGGGATGAAAGACACCTATGTATTTCTGAAATTGGAACAAAATATAGAGTTTAGAAACAGTAGCTATTTGCACATTTCCGATATTTTGAGTACCCATACTAGCATGAGAATTATAGGACCTTTTTCAAAGTGACTTCTTTTTTACACATTGTCTTTCATTTGGAAGGCAGAAATGCAGCAAAAGTCAATAGGTAATAACAGTTGCTCTACGATTCTCTGTTACCCTAAGTCTCCCAATAAAAATGATACCTCACTTGCATGGGTAGGCCTAGTGCCCGCGACAGGAAACGGCTCTAAACGCAACGTGGACACACTTCATTTTTACTGTGAAAACAGACCCTTTTTTTGCAAAGTGCCTAGCCTTAGAATGTGAACGCTAGCTCTGCCCGCACCTAGGGAAACCTAGCAAACCTATACATTTTTTAAAACTAGACACCCAGGGGAAACCAGGATGGAGTGACTTTTCTGGCTCTCACCAGGTTCTATTACCACGAATCCCTTGCAAACCTCAAACTTTGTAAAAAAAAATACATTTTCCTCACATTTCTGTAGTGGAAAGTTCTGGAAACTGCGTGGATCCACAAAATTCCACCCACCCCGCATTTCCCAAAGTCTTCCGAGAAAAATGGTACCTCACTTGTGTGGGTAGGCCTAGTGCCTGCGACAGGAAGCGGCCCAAAACGCAACATGGACACATTTTCACAGTGAAAACTGACCCTTTTTTTGCAAAGTGCCTAACTGTAGATTTTGTACCCTAGCTCTGCCGGCACCTAGGGAAACCAGCAAACCTATCCATTTTTGAAAACTAGACACCCAGGGGATACAGGATGGGGTGACTTTTCTGGCTCTCACCAGGTTCTGTTACACAGAATCCCTTGCAAACCTCAAACTTTGTATAAAAAAAACTAATTTTCCTCACATTTCTGTGGTGGAAAGTTCTGGAATCTGCGTGGATCCACAAAATTCCACCCACCCCGCATTCCCCAAAGTCTTCCGATAAAAATGGTACCTCACTTGCATGGGTAGGCCTAGTGCCCGCGACAGGAAACGACTCAAAACGCTGCATGGACACACTTCTTTTTTACAGTGAAAACTGACCCTTTTATTGCAAAGTGCCTAGCTGTAGATTTTGAACCCTAGCACTGCCGGCACCAAGGGAAATCTAGCAAACCTATACATTTTTTAAAACTAGACACCCAGGGGAATACAGGATGGGCTGACTTGTCTGGCTCTCATCAGGTTCTGTTACCCAGAATACCTTGCAAACTTCAAACTTTGTAAAAAAAAAAAAAAAAAAAATCCTCACATTTCTGTGGTGGAAAGTTCTGGAATCTGTGTGGATCCACAAAATTCCACCCATCCCGCATTCCCCAAAGTCTCCCGATAAAAATGGTACTTCACCTGTGTGGGTAGGCCTAGTGCCCGCAACAGGAAATGGCCCAAAACGCTACGTGGACACACCACATTTTCACAGTTAAAACTGACCCTTTTTTGGTAAAGTGCATAGCTGTAGATTTTGAACGCTAGCTCTGCTGGCACCTAGGGAAACCTAGCAAACCTATACATTTTTGAAAACTAGACACCTAGGGGAATCCAGGATGGGGGGACTTGTCTGGCTCTCACCAGGTTTTGTTATCCAGAATCCCTTGCAAACCTCAAACTTTGTCAAAAGAACAAGTTTTTCTCAAATTTCTGTGTGGGAAAGTTGTAGGATCACCGGGCTGACACAAATTTCCTACCACCCAGCATTCCCACAGGTCTCCTGATAAAAATGGTACCTCACTCTTGTGGGTGGGTCAAGTACCCGGGACAGGCAGAGGCCCAACACGTATTGTGGAGACAGAAAAATTACCTATCACAAAGCAACCTGGTTTTGCAAGGGGGGTTTACCTGGGTTTTTGGCCCCGGGCTCGGTGGCCATCTTGGCAAACCTACCAAACCCACACATTTCCGAAAACTAGACACCAGGGGGAGTCCAGCGAGGTATGACTTGCATGGTGATTTTTTTCAGCAAAATTTGAGGTTTGCAGGGGATTCTGTGTAGGAAAACGTTGGGAGTTCCAAGCAAGCCATTACTCACTGGACGCCCCCAGGGGTCTAATTTTCAGAAATGTATGGGTTTGGTAGGGTTCCAAAGATTGCCGCCAAGCCCGGGGCCAAAAACCCAGGTGACCCCTCTTGCAAAACCAGGTTGTTTTGTGATAGGTCATTTTGATGTCTCCTGTTAGAAATGGGATTTCTGGTTGGCTAGGGCTTGCGCCAAAGCCAGGCAGAAACCACCACCCTAGTCAGGGCAAGGGAGTTACACACCCAAGATAACCCCTGCTCACCCCCTTGGTAGCTTGGCAGGAGCAGTCAGTCCTATCCCGGAGGCAATGTGTAAAGCGTTTGCGCAACACACACACACAGCAGCAACACACTAGGCACACCACAAAAGGAACTCCACACAAGGTTATATAAAAAATAGCCTTTGTATTGTCATAAACACATTAGAAGCAGGATCACACATTTACACTGTGCCAACTGGCACGGGCAATATTCACAGGGGGATTATATACAGGACCAGGCCAATCGGGCCATGGTCAGAACCATCAGAACAGGTAAGTAAATGCAAATATAAAACACAACCAGTAACTACTGGTACCATAATGACCTAAGCATTATCCTATTAGCATTAGACATAAACCCACATTAGGCCCAAACCTCATTTGCATAAACACATTACGCACTGGGCCTCACCTGCATAAACACAATATGCAATAACCTCATAAGCATAAACACATTACGCCATGGTATCACCAGCATAAACACATTATTGTAGATACAATGGGCCTAAATCACTTTTTTGGCAACACTCCTAGTAATAGACACATTACGCAATTTGGTAGAGCCTGGCGCTCTACCAATGTCACCAAAACTGCCCCCCAGGAGGGGGGCGCTAGAGGGCGCGCTGCGTAATGGCTGCTCCCTGAGGCTGCTCCGCCGGTCGGGGGACAATATCCGGCTATAAATCGCGCTCATGGGTGATTTTTATCTCTAAAAACACTGCCCCATGCATCGGAATGCCGGCGCAGCAGCAGGAGGACGTTCCTGTTGATAATTAAGATTCTGGTGGTGTGGGACAACGATCGTGGCTCTCTGCGACGAGGCGGCCGATCGGCGCTTCTAAGATGGCGGCTGGGAGCGCAGAATGACAACGGAACCAGTAAGGAACCACACGCTGTGCGCTAGCTGACCTGCAGGGAAATCAAGATGCAACTCCGATAAGGTGAAATCGCCTGACTCCGAAGTTTGCAAGGCTTCCACCTCCCCGCTGAGGTGCCGGATTTCTGCACACAGAGTAACGGCTGCGGAGAGCGCAAAATGGCGGACCCGAGCGGGGCACTAAACTAATCGTACATCGCTGGAACACTCGCTGATGATAAGTGACCTGAGCAGAAAGGCGGCAGAGCTCCTAATCAGGCAAGTGCGCAGGACCCAATGAGTAGCGCCATGACCTGCTATCCCGTTATTCTTTGTCACTGGCGTAGTGGATGAGCGGATGATCGTCTTTGGCGCTGCGCTGATGATCTATCTCACTGGGAAACCTTCACTACCGCAGAATTTGCAGGGTGGTACAGCGGCATACTCACTAACTGCAGTGCTGACATGCAGAGGCGAGGCTGAGTGAGTGGTGGCCGGCGCTCTGGACCTGACTTAAATTCCAAATATCCCGGCAAGGCAAATCGCTACAGGCAGCATTGCTCTCTGGGGGAGCGTGTGTTGCATGCTGCTGAGCAGTGCACCGGAGTAACGGGTGGCTATCACTATAAAGGACATATTTCACCTTGTCTCCCTACTGCACGTATCACGCTATTCAGGGCTGGTAGCCCGTGGGACATGAGCGGCCCTGCTACACCGCCAAGGCCCACCAGCGAGGCGTGGTTGGAGTGAGGATTACGCGATCACTTCTGTGATCCACTGGCAACACAGATCCTGCCACCGCGCTACACCATCACGGCCAAACCACCAGCCACCACTGTAACTATCCATCACACGGTGTACTCTCTTGTAGGCTGCCGAAGCAGGCTGCTGACCCCGCCGCACTGCCAGCATGGGTAAGCCGGACAGACAACAACCGAAGCTCTCCTTCGACACCAAACGCCATACTAAAGGTGCTACGGCACACTCAGATACTGAATTAAACACGGAACAAAATACCAGAACCGTCATGGAAACTGCACTCCAGGCTATACAGCAAAGCCTCCAAGCTATCAACGGGAAATTGGACTCCCTCACCCAAAGAGTGGATAATATATCCCACAAACTTGATGAGCAGGGGGAACGTCTCGACGCTGCAGAGGACCGCATAACCGCGGTGGAGGACGAGGCACTCAGCACATCGCGAAAATGTACGGACATGGAGAAAATCCTGGAAGTCATAAAAAATAAAGCCGAAGATTTGGAGGCGCGATCGCGTCGCAATAATGTCCGCATCGCGGGAATTCCTGAAAGCACGAACACGGGACGAATGGAAACTTACGTGGAGGACCTGTTGCGAGAGGTGTTTGGAACCAACAACTTATCCTCAATGCTGATCGTCGAACGGGCGCATCGATCGTTGGCACCCAAGCCCCCACCCGGCACCACGCCAATACCCATAATTGCCCGGGTCCTGAATTATCGTGACCGTGACACCATTTTGCGATTGGCTAGAGAGAAACAACACATCAATTATCAAGGTATTGTCCTGGCTTTTTACCCAGACTTCACAATGGCGGTGCAAACAGCCCATAGAGATTTCAATTCTGCCAAACAGAAATTGCGGGAGCAAGGCATTGAGTATGCGATGCTGTACCCTGCCAGACTGCGGGTGACATGCGATGGGCGTGTGACTATACTCCAATCACTGAAGGCTGCGCAGGACTTTATAAAGAAGACAGTCACCAAACGAAAGGCGCAGGGCCGCAAAGAGACAGACCAGGATTCCGATTAAGATGCATGCAGAGGTCGGCCACTCTTTCGCCACTTGTCCACCGGATATTTCAATGCGAATACAGATGACACGAGAGGCGAGCATGTTCGACAACTGGTGATGTACTAAGCCCGAACTTTGTGTTAGCCATCTGAACGGCGGACAGCCTGAAAGCTCATGATGCGGACATAAACTGTGCCACAGGAGCCTGGGGAGGTGGTGAGTAGATCGTGTTCACTGCATGTCTGTAGGCACAAGACAACTGGGCTGTGTGAGGTACCTGAGCGTGGTCTACCTTCCGCTGCTGGCAAGACATAAAGTGCACACTCACGAATGTAACCCCAATGTGCGTCACGGCCAATAGACTCGTGTCAGGGCTTTCGGGCGTAATTTATTAGTGCCCCGCAGACCTATGGCCCACGAACCAATACTGGGAACTATGGTTAAACCTTTGCCCAACGTCATAATTGAACTGCACCTGGGAGTTCTGGGCACCTGATAATGTGAGGCATCCAAGTTGATCGTTCAACCCGGGCCCTTGAACTGTACCTCATGGACTCCCGTACACGGGGACTTGTCATTATGGTTCCATTGATAAACGGTACATGTGTGGGGATTTGGACATGCACAACTAAGCGTGGGTTTGGATGTCATGTGCACGTTGCCTTCAACATGCTAGACATAACACGTATATTTATATATGCACCCATGTCGATAACACTCCCCCGACCACATCCACCGAGGTGGATGGAGATGCGTGTACTCGGCGGATCCCCCCCCAGTGGGAGCTCCCCAGCATGGTTTTAGTTTTGTTAACAATGTTGATTTGGGTCTGTCTTTGGTGTGATTGGGATACCAAAGTGGGAGGGGGTGGGTAGGTTGGGAGGGTCGTTTGTTTCGCAGGCTACCGTATATGCACTACACTGGAACTCTTAGTATCTTCACTGCCACAATGTCCAACACCGCACTATTTATAACTACGATAGCTGCATGGGACACATGCAGTTCACGAGGTCGCGCTAGAAGTACAACTCTTACCACTGACAATAGATAGGCTGCAACTACCACAGATTAATTTAATGTCCTGGAATGTTAGGGGGTTAAATAACCCAAAAAAGATACGGCAGATCTTTGCTTATCTGGATAGGCTACATGTAAATATAGCCCTCCTACAGGAAACACATCTGGCTCCCTCATCTAAATGTACTATAGGGAGTAGATGGGCGGAAAGCAGTTATAACGTCCACTTATTCATCTTACTCTAGAGGAGTGGTGATCTTAATAAAAAAGGGACACAATTCCACATAGAACACACCATAACGGACACTTTAGGCCGATTTATTATAGTTACGGGTCATCTCCGAGGGCATCGCATTGGCTTAATCAATACCTATGGTCCGAATGTGGATGACCCTGAGTTTTATACAGCATTAAGACGCAAACTAGATGACCTACCTGAAATGACTCTGTTGTGGGGCGGGGACCTTAACCTAGCTTTAAATGAACTTCTAGATAGGTTGGATTCTTCCATAGAACCGCATAAGCAAGCGGTAAAAGCAGTACACACTATTATGTCAGACTACACTTTAGTGGATATCTGGAGAACGCGCCACCCCCAACATAGGGAGGCCACACATAGTTCCACGGTTCACCACAGCTGGTCCCGTATTGATTACTGGCTTGGGACCGATGTAGTCACAGGCTGGACCAGAGGTATCAGGCATCTGCCCAAAACTCTCTCTGACCATAAGCCAGTGCTCTTAACTATCGAGCTTCCCCATTATACTCCGCCGCCATATATCTGGCGTTTCAATGCCAGGGCATTACTGGACTCTTCATATGCTGACACCATTGAACAAGCGATTATTGACTACTTTGCTTTCAATCAGGCATCCACAGACGATCCCAGTCTCCTCTGGGAAGCTTTTAAAGCCACTATAAGGGAGCTGGCATACTAAAAGACATCCGGGCCCAACTTGCCAAACGAGAGCTTCAACTGGTCACTTTAGAACGGGACTTTGAGCAGACACAGAACATGTCCCTCCTCAGCGACATTCGACAGGTCATGTCAGAATACCAAGATTTTGCGGATGATGAACTTAAATATATCTCCAAACATCACACCGCACGCACATATGGTGAAGGGGGCAGACCAAGCCGCACTTTGGCGCGTAAAATCTGTACAGGAAATAAGACGCATACTGTACTTTCTATAAAAGATGATAATGGCACATCCCACTATGATACAAAGGGCATACTGCAAGCGTTTATGAATACGTATGGCAAGCTTTATGCGTCGCGTGAAACAGCCACCCACACTGAGATTATGTCATATTTGGACGATGTGGCAGTAGCCTGGTTATCAGACACACAGAGGGCATACCTCTCACAACCCGTAACGGTAGAGGAAGTAACCGAGGTAGTCAAGTCCCTTCCCAATGGTAAGGCGCCAGGCCCGGACGGCTTTACCAGCGAATTTTATAAAGCGTATATTGAGTTACTGGCTCCACACCTTGTAGCAATGTATGGGGACGCACATCAAAATCAGATTCTCCCCCCTACAATGAGAGAGGCCATGCTCATTGCCCTCCTGAAACCGAACAAAGATCCGGAAAAGTGTGAATCATACAGGCCATTATCCTTAATTAACACTGACACAAAAATCCTGTCCAAACTGATTGCGAAACATTTGCAACCACTTATGACTAATATTGTCTTGCCAGACCAATCGGGATTTATACCCGGCCGCTCTACCGTCCATAACACGCGTACATTATTTGCACTATCACATTACCGGGCCCCAGATGTGCAAGCAGCTGCAGTCCTTTTGGATGCAGCAAAAGCATTCGGCTCGATCGAATGGACATACCTTTGCACCATATTGCACAAGATGGGTTTCCCCCCAATTTTCTTACAATGGATTCACATATTATATACGAAGCCCACAGCGCGGATCAGAGTTAATAACTACGTGTCTGACGCTATCCAAATCAAACGCGGTACACGTCAAGGCTGCCCCCTCTCCCCTTTACTTTTTGCGATCGCCCTAGTGCCGCTGGCATGCAAATTACGGCAGGGCCATAAATATGCCGCTCTTAACTTTCCGCAAAAGCCACTTAATATTTCCCTATATGCAGACGATATGGTGTTATATGTTAAAAACCCAGACACAAATCTGTCTCCACTCCTGCGAGAATATATTATTAAATTCGGTCGTCATTCAGGTCTCCAAATTAATTGGGCAAAATCCCTCATTATCCCATTGACAGACACCACACGCCCACATCGGGCAGAGTTTCCACTTGAATGGCAAACAGACCCAGTCAAATATCTTGGGGTCTGGTACCACTGCGACCCGGAAACGGTTATCCGAGTAAACTATGGGACGGTCATCAGTACATTAGAGGAGAAGGTGGAGCGCTGGATACAGCTTCCATTGTTATTGGCAGATCGTCTGGCCATTGTCAAGATGGTCGTTCTGCCTAAACTCCTCTACCTCTTTAATAACATTCCTATTACCCCACCGAAAGCAGTATTCCACAGATTAACAACAATGATGACTCGTCTCATATGGGCGGGCAAACAAGCACGCATTGAACTTCGGGCCTTGACACTGCCTTTCTCCAAGGGAAGTTTTAAAGTGCCGGACTTTCTCCTCTATTATCTATTAGCTCAAGCGCAATATGCACATTATTGGTATCAATTTAATAAAAGACAAAGAGGTGCCCCTTATTACCAAAGGAAGGGGCCCTCAGCGCTGGGATGCCCGCGGGTAACTATGCGCTTTATAAATATCACTTTCATTTCATTCATTTCACTATACAGTGAATAAAGAAACAGTATTCTTTGGACCCGATATCACACTGATAATATTCAACCAGTCAATATATTCCATTCAAGCCAATACTTCTTCACTCTTATCTCACATTATTGGTATCATCCTGTCCCCCATTTGCCCCACATAGCTATTGAAGACGGAGATGCACAACCCATCCCGTTGCGTGCTATCCTACCGTATCGGCGTGCCCAAATACACCCACGGGCAATCAACACCATTGACACCACTACAGCAGCCTGGCACAAGATGGGGAAGCTAGCACACAAGTTACCACTTTATGCGCCCGCGCTGCCCTTACACTTCCATCCGGAGTTATCGGTCACCCAAGAAAAAGTAGGAACAGACCTATTGCGCCAAGTGGGTATGGATACGATGGGGGATTTATATGAGGATGGTTCCTTTATTGAACCTAAAGATCTACTATATATTAGAAACCAGACGCTACTTTTTTAATTTACCTATCACAGATTGCAAGGTGCTATTAAGAAACTATATCCCACGTACCCCACTGTGCCGACGCCACTAAATACACTGCAAATGATTATCATTACGCCTAATAATGCTCATATGGTGACACGCCTATATACGACATCGATGGTAATACTCATAAAGCATGGGCACGATGGAACAATGCGCTAGATGTTTCTCTTACAGAGGAGGAATGGGTTAATTGCTGCACTACAACTAGTATGCTCACACCGAATGGTAATTTGCGCATTCTTCACTATAAATATTTGCACCAAACATATCACACCCCTGCTCAACTACACAAATATGGGCTAAGGACAGATGCGCGATGTCAAAGGTGTGGTGTAGATGGGGCCGATTTCATACATCTTGCATGGTACTGTATAGATATTAGATCATACTGGAATGAGGTTATCCAGTTGCTCAGTGACATGTTGGGAGTTTCCATTGAGTGTTCGATTCGAACGTGTCTGTTGGGCATAATCACTAACGTGCGATCTACCAAGCGGAAATTTTGTATGATAGCGCTGCTATTGGCCAAACGTAGAATTTCATTATGTTGGGGCAGCAGGAACATGCCACAGACCAAAAACTGGATTAAAGACATGGCTTATTGTAAAGATACCTTAAAAACGTAGGAGGAAGAATTACCCACAGGATCCAAGCCAAGGGATTATTGGATGTATCTGGTTGCCTACCTACAAGCACATCAAACTGTTTAACAATAGTTTGAGGTTAAGATGTACATATGCAACTGATGATGAAACAGATGCATTGTCTGGTGATGGAAGATTACTTGGCATAATGTGTAGCCTGATTGTTTCTGTTTGTCCTTTTTTTTTTGTTGATGTTTTGTATACTGCAGATCTGTAAGAAATGCTTATAAATAAAGCTTAAATTGTTTTTTTTTAAACTGCCCCCAGGCCAACTGGCTTTCTCGCAGGGCTCAAATGCCCTATGTCCCAATGTCAGGGCGCTAAGCTGCCACTTGCAGCTAAAGCAAAAAGTGCGCCATTGCACAAGCCTAAACGTAGCAGCTGTCCACTAATTGCTGCGCAGCTGTGAATAAGCAATATGGGCCTGGGCACTCACTGTGCCCTCTTCTGTAACAAAATGTCAGAACTGGCTGCCAATGCAGCAGAATCCCAAGAGTGCGCAATTGCGCTGGGGCACAGGAGTGTACCTCACTCCTGTCTCACTAAGAATGCCCCCAAGGAATGCTGGCCTAAACGTGGCAGCTGCCCACTACTTGCTGGGTAGCTGGGAAAATGAGCCCTGGCACCAGCGTGCCTCCTGAGCCCCTCTCTGGGACTCTCTGGCACAAATATGCCACCCGTTGCAGCTGCCCGCTCTGGCGGTGCAGCTGTGAGCCCCACTCCGGGACTCAAGGGAAAAGGAATGGCACCCACGTGGCAGTGGCCCGCTACGGCGGCGCCACTGAGCACACGAGCCAGGTACTGGGGAAGAACTTGTCCCCAACGTTGGAGCGGCCCGCTGCCCTACGGGGCCGCTCAGAAAATGGGCATAGACACTGGGCCTGGATCGGCACTACCCACACAGAGCCTTTACTCACCGGCTCCTTGTGGGACTCTGCGCTGCTCCCCATGGTCTCCTCTTCACCCGGTCCTCCTTCTGGGACCGGGACTTCACCAGGGCTGCACACGTGGGGCTCTCTCTCCGCTGAGGAAGCTTGGCGCTGGGAACCCTCGAGGCTCCGGTCAGGTTGCTCCGCTCGGGGCTCTCTCCACTCCTGGGAGCCCCACGACGCGATCAGGACTCACTTCACCCGGCAATACCGTGGGTGCTGGGCTTCCCTCGGGAAAGCGGAAGTCCCGCCCCACGTCAGTCAGCACGCTGCCTGACTTCCTGTTTTCCGCGTTCTCTGTGGCTCGGGCCGGCGGCGGTGATTCTTCTCCGTGGCGGCAATACGGGGTAGGCTCCCGTCATTTGAAGTAAGGCACTAGTGAGGTGGGAATCCGCCTTCAGGCACCGTAAGGCGGGGTGGGCACCCTCCGATTTCCATATCCATAAAGCGGGGTAGGCTCCCGTTACGCATCACAATGCGGGGGAATCCCTACATCGGGGATTCCCTCAAGATAGGCGGCAGCTCCGCGCTGCGAAGCTTCCTCTCGTCTCTTCCCCCGAGCAATTAAAATATAGCGTTCACGAGGAGCTAGGAGCCACAGCTCCTTGGCAAAGGGGTCCTGCAGCAAAAAGAATAAGTCCTTAGAGGGCAAGGCAGGGCCCAGGGAGGCAAGCCCTCCTGGCAGCCCCCCCTGGGCCCCAGCAGCAGCACGCCCCAGCAGGATCAGCACCAAAGCACAGAACTGAAAATTTTCATGGGGTCACAGCCCCTATTTTTATACACCATTTTCTTTTGTCTGCAGTACAGGGCTTTAGGGGAACCAGCCAAAACTGGTTCAGGGGGGAATTGGAGCACTTTGTTTGCCAAGCTCCTATTCCCCTTTGTCAGGTGGGGGCTCGTCATCAGACACACCACAGGGGGGCGGAGCCAGCATTGTACAGGCTAGGCACAGCCCTATTCAGGGACCAGGGACTTCTCCTCCCACTACTCAAAATGTAGATGTCCCATTCAGCCTAGCGCTGACTCACCCTGCCCCTCTTGGAGCCATACACACCTCCCAGCCCCTGTCACTCACAAGCCAGACATGCAATTCACATCAGGCAGGCAGACACATAGCACACAGAAATGCCAACTTCTAAAAGTGGCATTTCTAAAATAGTTATAATAAATCTGCGCACCCCATTGCGCAGCATTTATTATCACTATTCCAAATATACCAAACTTGACCAAGCTGCGCCTCTCATATCAGGAATTACCACTGAAACACTTATCAGGGAATCCCCAATGCATTCCTATGGGAGGGCAGCCCCACAGTAGTGAGAAACCAAAATGGCTGTTTGTCACTACCAGGACATGTCACACACTTAAGGTACATGTCCTGTCTTTTACTTACAATGCACCCTGCCCATAGGGCTAGCTAGGGCCTACCTTAGGGGTGACTGACATGTAGTAAAAGGGGGGTCACGGACATGGCACACACTTTAGGTGCCCCATCTACTGGCGTCCCCGCCCAGTCATTTTCTCTCTTCTGCCACCAAAATAAAAGCGCAGAAAACACCATTTAAAAATGACACTCTTGAGGAGAAAACAAAATCAGTCAAAATAATCCCCAAACATGTGATTATCTAAATGCAGAGTTTGTAGTGCAACCAGTTGTCGCTGTGGCACTGCGCAAACACAAGTCCTATCCTCACCGCTGACAACCAATGTTAGAAATGGGATTTCTGGTTGGCTAAGGCTTGCGCCAAAGCCAGGCAGAAACCACCACTCTAGTCAGGGCAAGGGAGTTACACACCCAAGATAACCCCTGCTCACCCCGTTGGTAGCTTGGCACGAGCAGTCAGGCCTATCCCGGAGGCAATGTGTAAAGCATTTGCGCATCACACACACACAGCAGCAACACACTAGGCACACCACAAAAGGAACTCCACACAAGGTTATATAAAAAATAGCCTTTGTATTGTCATAAACACATTAGAAGCAGGATCACACATTTACACTGTGCCAACTGGCACGGGCAATATTCACTGGGGGATTATATACAGGACCAGGCCAATCGGGCCATGGTCAGAACCATCAGAACAGGTAAGTAAATGCAAATATAAAACACAACCAGTAACTACTGGTACCCTAATGACCTAAGCATTATCCTATTAGCATTAGACATAAACCCACATTAGGCCCAAAACTCATTGGCATAAACACATTACGCACCGGGACTCACCTGCATAAACACATTATGCAATAACCTCATAAGCATAAACACATTATGCCATGGTATCACCAGCATAAACACATTAGTGTAGATACAATGGGCCTAAATCACTTTTTTGGCAACACTCCTAGTAATAGACACATTACGCAATTTGGTAGAGCCTGGCGCTCTACCAATGTCACCAAAACTGCCCCCCAGGCCAACTGGCCTTCTCGCAGGGCTCAAATGCCCTATGTCCCAATGTCAGGGCGCTAAGCTGCCACTTGCAGCTAAAGCAAAAAGTGCGCCATTGCACAAGCCTAAACGTAGCAGCTGTCCACTAATAGCTGGGCAGCTGTGAATAAGCAATATGGGCCTGGGCACTCACTGTGCCCTCTTCTGTCCCAAAATGTCAGAACTGGCTGCCAATGCAGCAGAATCCCAAGAGTGCGCAATTGCGCTGGGGCACAGGAGTGTACCTCACTCCTGTCTCACTAAGAATGCCCCCAAGGAATGCTGGCCTAAACGTGGCAGCTGCCCACTACTTGCTGGGCAGCTGGGAAAATGAGCCCTGGCACCAGCGTGCCTCCTAAGCCCCTCTATGGGACTCTCTGGCACAAATATGCCACCCGTTGCAGCTGCCCGCTCTGGCGGTGCAGCTGTGAGCCCCACTCCGGGACTCAAGGGAAAAGGAATGGCACCCACGTGGCAGTGGCCCGCTACGGCGGCGCCACTGAGCACACGGGCCAGGTACTGGGGAAGAACTTGTCCCCAACGTTGGAGCGGCCCGCTGCCCTACGGGGCCGCTCAGAAAATGGGCATAGACACTGGGCCTGGATCGGCACTACCCACACAGAGCCTTTACTCACCGGCTCCTTGTGGGACTCTGCGCTGCTCCCCACGGTCTCCTCTTCGCCCGGTTCTCCTTCTGGGACCGGGACTTCACCAGGGCTGCACACGCGGGGCTCTCTCTCTGCTGAGGAAGCTTGGCACTGGGAACCCTCGAGGCTCCGGTCAGGTTTCTCCGCTCGGGGCTCTCTCCACTCCTGGGAGCCCAGCGACGCCATCAGGACTCACTTCACCCGGCAATACCGTGGGCGCGGGGCTTCCCTTGGGAAAGCGGAAGTCCCGCCCCATGTCTGGCAGCACGCTGCCTGACTTCCTGTTTTCTGCATTTTCTGCGGCTTGGGCCGGCGGCGGTGATTCTCCTCCGCGGCGGTAATATGGGGTAGGCTCCCATCATTTGAAGTAAGGCACTAGCAGGGTGGGCACCCACCGATTTCCATATCCATAAAGCGGGGTAGGCTCCCGTTACGCATCTCATTGAGGGGGAATCCCTACGTCGGGGATTCCCTCAAGATAGGCGGCAGCTCCGCGCTGCGAAGCTTCCTCTCGTCTCTTCCCCTGAGCAATTAAAATATAGCGCTCACGAGGCGCTAGGAGCCACAGCTCCTTGGCAAAGGGGTCCTGCAGCAAAAAGAATAAGTCCTTAGAGGGCAAGGCAGGGCCCAGGGAGGCAAGCCCTCCTGGCAGCCCCCCTGGGCCCCAGCAGCAGCACGCCCCAGCAGGATCAGCACCAAAGCACAGAACTTAACATTTTCATGGGGTCACAGCCCCTATTTTTATACACCATTTTCTTTTGTCTGCCGTACAGGGCTTTAGGGGAACCAGACATAATTGGTTCAGGGGGGAATTGGAGCACTTTGTTTGCCAAGCTCCTCTTCCCCTTTGTCAGGTGGGGGCTCATCATCAGACACACCACAGGGGGGCGGAGCCAGCATTGTACAATCTAGGCACAGCCCTATTCAGGGACCAGGGACTTCTCCTCCCACTTCTCAAAATGTAGATGTCCCATTCAGCCTAGCACTGACTCACCCTGCCCCTCCTGGAGCCACACACACCTCCCAGCCCCTGTCACTCACAAGCCAGACATGCAATTCACATCAGGCAGGCAGACACATAGCACACAGAAATGCCAACTTCTAAAAGTGTCATTTCTAAAATAGTTATAATAAATCTGCGCACACCATTGCGCAGCATTTATTATCACTATTCCAAATATACCAAACTTGACCACGCTGCGCCTCTCATATCAGGAATTACCACTGAAACACTTATCAGGGAATCCCCAATGCATTCCTATGGGAGGGCAGCCCCACAGTAGTGAGAAACCTAAATGGCTGTTTGTCACTACTAGGACATGTCACACACTTAAGGTACATGTCCTATTTTTTACTTACAATGCACCCTGCCCATAGGGCTAGCTAGGGCCTACCTTAGGGGTGACTGACATGTAGTAAAAGGGGGGTCACGGACATGGCACACACTTTAGGTGCCACGTCACAGCGGCAGTAACACTGCGCGCACAGGTCCTGCAATGGCAGAGGCCTGAGATAGGTTTGAAAGGCTACTTTGGTGGGTGGCGCAATCAGCGCTGCAAGCCCACCAGTAGTATTTGATTTACCAGCCCTGGGTATATGAGATACCACTTTACAAGGGACTCACAGGTAAATTAAATAGGCCAAACAGGTGTAGACCAATCTTACCACATTTATCACAGAGAGCACACGCACTTTACACTGAACAGCAGTGCTAAAGTGCCCAGAGTCCTAAAACCACCAACACTATGTCAGAAAAATGGCTAGGAGAAAGGCAAAAAGTTTAGGGATGACCATGCAAAAAGGCCAAGTCCAACATCTCCTCAATACGTTTTGGGTCCTTGCCTGTCACGGGTACTTGACCCACCCACGCGAGCGAGGTACCATTTTTATCGGGAGACATGGGGGAACGCTGGGTGATAGGAAATTTGTGGATCCACGCTGATTCCAGAACTTTCCACCACAGAAATGTGAGGAAAATATGTTTTTTTTACAAAGTCTGAGGTTTGCAAGGAATTCTGGGTAACAGAACCTGGTGAGAGCCAGACAAGTCACCCCATCCTGAATTTCCCTTGGTGTTTAGTTTTTAAAAAAATGTATAGGTTTGCTAGGTTTCCCTAGGTGCCGGAGAGCTAGGGTTCAAAATCTACATCTAGGCACTTTGCAAAAAAAGGGTCAGTTTTCAAAGTGAAAATGTGGTGTGTCCACGTAGTGTTTTGGGCCGTGTCCTGTCACGGGCACTAGGCCTACCCACACAAGTGAGGTACCATTTTTCTCTGAAGACTTTGGGGAATGCGGGGTGGGTAGAATTTTGTGGATGCACGCAGATTCCAGAACTTTCCACCACAGAAATGTGAGGAAAATTTGTTTTTTTTTACAAAGTTTGAGGTTTGCAAGGGATTCTGGGTAACAGAACCTGGTGAGAGTCAGACAAGTCACTGCATCCTAGATTCCCCTGGGTGTCTAGTTTTCAAAAATGTATAGGTTTGCTAGGTTTCCCTAGGTGCCGGCAGAGCTAGGGTTCAAAATCTACATCTAGGCACTTTGCAAAAAAAAGGTCAGTTTTTACTGTGAAAATGTTGTGTGTCCGCGTTGCGTTTTGGGCCGTTTCCTGTCGCAGGCACTAGGCCTACCCACACAAGTGAGGTGCCATTTTTATCGGGAGACTTTGGGGAATGCGGGGTGGGTGGAATTTTGTGGATCCACACAGATTTCAGAACTTTCCACCACAGAAATAAGAATGAATGAATGAATAAAGGCATTTATATTGCGCATAGCTACTCTTAAGAGTGTCCCGGCGCATCAAAGGCCCCTGGAGTAGACCCCCCCTACCGGCTACAATTGTAGAAAAGGAAAGGGAAAAGGGGAAAACAGAGAGCGAGGGCAGAATACTCACAATTGTTGGTTAAAAAGCAGAGTTTTGAGACGCTTCCTGAAGGTAGCTAAATCTGTCACCGCTCTCAGTGAAGCGGGAAGCGCATACCAGGCCTAAGCACCAAGGAACCCAAATGAGGAGCCCCCATTCCGGACGCGAGAAATTCTAGGAACCGTAGCCAGATTCAACGAGGAAGATCTCAGAGTTCTGGAAGGAACATAGTGGGCGATCCTTCTGCAAAGGTACTTCGCCCCCTTTCCATGCAAAGCTTTAAAGAATAGAACCATAGCTTTAAATCTGATTCTATTCTTTACCGGGAGCCAATGGAGTGCTCTGAGGTGGGGGGACATATGAGTCCTAGCTTTAAGCCTGAGAATGGCTCTGGCAGCGGCATTTTGTGCCACCTGCAGATGCTTGAGAAGATATTCTGGAATGCCGAGGTAGAGTATATTCACATAGTCCAATCTTGAAGTAATCAGTGCCTGGACCACAGATCTCCTCTAGTCTAAAGTCTGGAGTGGAAGGAACTTCCTCAGCATCCTGAGGAGACCAAAGCACATTCCCATCAAAGATTGGACTTGAGCTTTCATGGATAAGCGATCATCTATCCAGACGCCCAGATTCTTTACCCTTTGTTGTGCAGCGAGAGATGGCGACATGTCTTCTGGCCACCAGAGTCTCCAGTCGTCTGGCAGTTGAGAGCCGAACAAGTTGATTTCTGACTTTTCCGGATTGCATTTAAGCTGGTTTGATCTTAGCGATGCAAACACTTTTGAGAGGAAAATGTGTTTTTTTACAAAGTCTGAGGTTTGCAAGGGATTCTGGGTAACAGAACCTGGTGAGAGCCAGACAAGTCACCCCATCCTGAATTTCCCTGGGTGTTTAGTTTTTTCAAAAACGTATAGGTGTGCTAGGTTTCCCCAGGTGCCAGCAGAGATAGGGTTCAAAATCTACAGCTAGGCACTTTGCAAAAAAAGGGTCAGTTTTCACTGTGAAAATGTGGTGTGTCCATGTAGCGTTTTGGGCCGTTTCCTGTCGCGGGCACTAGGCCTACCCACACAAGTGAGGTACCATTTTTCTTGGAAGACTTTGGGGAATGCGGGGTGGGTGGAATTTTGTGGATGCATGCAGATTCCAGAGCTTTCCACCACAGAAATGTGAGGAAAATGTGTTTTTTGGACAAAGTTTGAGGTTTGCAAGGGATTCTGGGTAACAGAACCTGGTGAGAGCCAGACAAGTCACCCCATCCTAGATTCCCCTGGGTGTCTAGTTATCAAAAATGTATAGGTTTTCTAGGTTTCCCTAGGTGCCGGCAGAGCTAGGGTTCAAAATCTACAGCTAGGTACTTTGCAAAAAATTGGTCAGTTTTCACTGCGAAAATGTTGTGTGTCCATGTTGCGTTTTGGGCCGTTTCCTGTTGCGGGCACTATGCCTACCCACACAAGTGTGGTACCATTTTTATCGGGAGACTTTGGGGAATGCGGGGTGGGTGGAATTTCGTGGATCCACGCAGATTCCAGAACTTTCCACCACAGAAATATGAGGAAAATGTGTTTTTTTTTACAAAGTTTGAGGTTTGCAAGGGATTCTTGGTAACAAAACCTGGTGAGAGCCAGACAAGTCACCCCATCCTGGATTCCCCTGGGTGTCTAGTTTTCAAAAATGTATAGGTTTGCTAGGTTTCTCTAGGTGCCAGCAGAGCTAGCGCTCAAAATCTACAGCTAGGCACTTTACAAAAAAAGGGTCAGTTTTAACTGTGAAAATGTGGTGTGTCCACGTAGCGTTTTGGGCCGTTTCCTGTCGCGGGCACTAGGCCTACCCACACAAGTGAGGTACCATTTTTTTCGGAAGACTTTGGGAAATGTGGGGTGAGTAGAATTTTGTGGATCCACGCAGATTCCAGTACTTTCCACCACGGAAATCTGAGGAAAATGTGTTTTTTTTTTACAAAGTTTGAGGTTTGCAAGGGATTCTGGGTAACAGAACCTGGTGAGAGGCAGACAAGTCACCCCATCCTGGATTCCCCTTGGTGTGTAGTTTTCAAAAATGTATAGGTTTGCTAGGTTTCCCTAGGTGCCGGCAGAGCTAGGGTTCAAAATCTACAGCTAGGTACTTTACAAAAAAAAGGGTCAGTTTTCACTGTGAAAATGTTATGTGTCCATGTTGCGTTTTGGGCCGTTTCCAGTCGCGGGCACTAGGCCTACCCACACAAGTGAGGTACCATTTTTATCGGAAGACTTTGGGGAATGCGGGGTGCATGGAATTTTGCGGATCCACACAGATTCCAGAACTTTCCACCACAGAAATATGAGGAAAATGTGTTTTTTTACAAAGTTTGAGGTTTGCAAGGGATTCTGGGAAACAGAACCTGGTGAGAGAAAAAGCAAGTCACCCCATCCTAGATTCCCCATGGTGTCTAGTTTTAAAAAATGTATAGGTTTGCTGGGTTTCCCTAGGTGCCAGCTGCGCTAGAGCCCAAAATACACAGGTAGGCACATTGCTAAAAACAAGTCTGTGTCTAGAGGGCTTTCTGCCGCCCTGGGGGGGATTCGGGGGGGGGGGGTATGCCCCGATATGCCCCCAAGGGGGACAGAAAGACTGTGTCTATTTTTTGGGGTGTGAGGGCATTGGTATGCCCATTCTGGGCAGCCCACACCCCCAAGCATAAAAAAAAAGCCAGCGTAATCTCTGGCACCTAGTGGGCTTTCTGCCCCCCGGGGGCAGGCAGAAAGACTGTGGCATTTTTTGGGGGGGGCTGTGGGCAATGGCATGCCCATTCTGGGCTGACCTCACCCCTTAATTTAAAAAATATGTATTTCCTGAGGCCCAGTGGGCTTTCTGCCCTACCCCAAGGGCAGATAAGGGGCTATTGCCCCCATATGCCTCCCGGGGGGGGCAGAAAGACAGTGGTAATTGTTTTTGGGGTGGGGGCAATGGCATGCCCATTCTGGGAAGCCCCCACCTCTATGTAAAAATAAAAAATAATAATACCTGGTGCCTAGTGGGCTTTCTGGCCCCCAGGGGGTCAGATTGGGGGCTACTGCCTCCGTCTGCCCCCTGGGGGGCAGAAAGACTGGAATTTCTTTGGGGGGTGGGGGCATTGTCATGTCCATTTTGGGCAGCCCTCACCCTTACATCACTACAAAAAAAATCCCTGGTTTCTAGTGTGCTTTCTGCCCCCCAGGGTCAGATTGGGGGCTACTGCCCCCGGCTGCCCCCCAGGGGGGCAGAAAGACTGGACTGGAATTGCTGGGGGTGGGTGGGGGCATTGTCATGCCCATTTTGGGCAGCACCCACCCCTACCTCAATACAAAAAAAATCCCTGGTTTCTAATGGGTTTTCTGCCCCCCCAGGGGGGGCAGAAAGACTGTATTGACCAAACAAAATTGGGGGGAGCAAAGGCCCTTGCCCAATGGGCCGCTCCCCCCTCCCTGGTGTCTAGTGGGTGGATCCCTGCTTGAGGATCGCCCTTCTGGGGCACTCCCCAAGCAGGGATCCACTAGGGAGGGGTACCATTGGAAAGGGGAGATTCTGCCCTTTCCAATGATACCTCTCCCATCTTTCTACGTGCTCGGGGGGCTGAGATAGCCCCCTGAGCACATAGAAAGTGAAACTGAAATAAGCCTAAAGGCTCATTTCAGTTTCGGTTTCTATGAAATGACGACAGCGCGATGTGCTCGCTGATCGTCATTTCACAGAAACCAGGGGGGAGTCTCTGGAGCTGGTGAAGCTCTCCCCCAGCTCCCGAGGCTATTTGGGAGGAAAGCAAGTCCGTCTGGTGCCTGCACCAGAGGAATTTCCGGTGCCATGTGCAAGGACGGCCGGGAGCCGTCCTGCGCACGCGAGCACTGTGGCGCACGATGGCTCCCGGCCGTCGTGCGCATGAAAGGGGTTAATATGAAGAATTAAGGAAACAATATACAAGTGGGGACATGGACAACATAGAAAGGATAAAAACGCAGGCATTACATGGAGCATGGCCAAAATTTACATCAATTGGGACAGCAAACAATATACATTGATGCACTCTAGCACATACAGATAAAAGTATAGGGTTGCATTTAAGAGTGCTTAAAAGTCAACGCACTCTTAAACCCAATCCACACACACACACACACAACCCACAAGCCAAATATAGACATCATTGTATTCCTATATAAATAATCCTTCTAACATTGAATTCTTGTTAGGCACCGTTGTTTCTGTAAAACATGTAAATATGACGCAGCAGGTTGCGCTGCCGGTGCGTCACGCAAAGTGACACACCGGTGGCGCAAAGGGCTTGTAAATCTACCCCTGTATTTTTTTGATTTGTTCAATTTTTCAAGGTTCTCACCTCTGTAAAATTCAATGATCTATTATATCTTATGGTATTTATTCAATAAATATGTTTACCTAAAAAAAACAAAAGAACAAGTGTAGCAAATGAGCCATGTTGATTCAGGAGCAGTGGGCTAAGGGTTTAATATGGAGCAGGTGGTGCACTTTCGAGCACATTGATGTAAATTTATTAGTAAAACATGGCAGCAGTGTACTGTCATTTACAGGCAGCACATATTTCATTGAAATGGCCACCAGGTCACACAGACATGCAGTTTTACCCATAAAACTATATAGTGCCCATGCAGATATATGTGGAAATTGGTATTTAGCAACTATTTATCATATGTGCATCACCAAGAAAAGTGTCCTCTTTTGTTTTGATCATATTAAAATATTTTTTTCCATGACTATTCAGAATTACAAAAAATTTGCCTTGTGTGCTTTCTTAATAGTTGATATATTTTGTAATATATATACAGTTCATTTATAGGTATTTAAATGTTGTTGTATGTTAGAATAAAATTGTCATCATACAGCCTTTCCTTTCATAAACCTTGTGCCCAAAAAAGATTGCCACCAAGTTCATTTACAAACTTCTCCCACGTTGCAGTCAAAGAAAGAGGAGATTAAATTTTTTTTTTTAAAAACCAGTATCTACGTTAAAAGAATAAGCAGCAATCTGTCAGACATAGCCTGGCATTCGACCTCTGTTTCTCAATGCACAAGAAATGTGACAAAATAATAACACAATTTTAAAGCCTCTATGGGGGATATTCTCAAGAACGTGCGATAATCTTCGCCAAAATATGTTAACGCAATTTTTCACATCGCCGTCTATCGCGGGAAAATAACTCCGTGTTAACGCCGCAATCCCAACACAGTGGTAACATGCGATATTCTCCCGACAACGCGTCAAATGTCCGCGATAAAATTACCTGGACGGCGATAAAAATCTAAACCCGAACGTGAAAAAAGTTGCGATGTGCCCAACTGCGATAAAAAATACCGCGATAAGCAGCGCCAGGCCTGCAAGTCACACAAGTCAGGTGGGAAAAACCACTATAAAAGCGGCAAACAAAAACACAACCAAGACACAAACAACCATGAAGCACCATGGAGGTAGCCGGAGCAAGTACAGAGGACAACAAGAACCCCACAAGCCCCACGGAGGACCAGCCTGAGACCATCATTGGGGAGACGGTGGCAGGATTTGGGGGACCGGACACTGCACAACATGACCTGACCCAACAGCAACAGGGTGAGTAACGACCAGGGACTGGGGGGATGGGGGGAGATGGGCACAGTGGCACACATGCACAATTAAGTATAGCACATCTGTGGACAAACCATGCCCAAGAGTCACAACTCCGAACAAGAGACCCATTTACCCAAGTCCACAACATCTCAGCACTGTATAAGCACAGAAGTGAAAGGCACACCGCCTGAAAGGGATAAGGGCCAGCCAAATAAGAGCTGAAGGGGCAACTCACCCACAATGCAGCACACACACATAAGAATCAGAGGACCTCAACATTGACAACAATGTGGTACAAACTGCAACATTCACACAACAGAACAGAGGACACAACTGCTGGCGCTTGTGTGTAGAAAATGGCAATTCGCATGTGGCATAGCAGGGAACTGTGAGATGATAATGTACAAGTACACCCTCACATCCCTGATGGTGCAGAAATGTCAACTGTCCCGCATCAAATTGGCATCTCCTCACAAACAGTCACAATGTACATTGTCATGCAGTCTGCATGTAAACTTGTACAATGCGTGAACATACATGTGAACACAATGTCAATCTGCATCTTCCCTTCACATTGCAGAGGGAGAATCAACACCTCCTGCAGAGCAGACCCAACAACACAGCACTGATGATGAAGAGGACCACACCAACATCTACACCGATGCCCTCCAACAGCTCATGGACCGCTCCGGCACCCCGCCTCCAGCAGCAGGGCAGCCCAGCTGCATCGATGAGACCCCACCACCTGCACAGACCACACAGCAGGAAGCACCCACCACCACGGCTGTCTCCCAGGACCCCCACGACCAACACATGGCATTCCAATGCCGTGTGCTCGGGTGCCAGGAGAAGATGGCTGACCAGCTGCGGGTGGGATCCGAACTCATGTCAGCCAAACTAGATGCCATACGTGGGTGTCTACGTCCCATCAGGTACGACTTACAGTCCCTAACGGACACCCACTGTCTGCTCCATGCTCTCCAACAATCCATGGCTGACATCGCTGGAGTCATGACTCTGAGCCAAGAACAACTGTCTAGTCAGAGTGGCTCCAGCGATGTCAGCCGGGAGTTGGGACACATAAGGAGAATGATGGAGAGCTTGGAGCAGATGCAGGCGGAAAGAAAGGTTGCCACGGCTGCACACCAGTAAGATGTAGCTGTGATCCTCCATGCCCTGCAGATCCTCGTCATGGCATTGCCACCACAAGGCCTGGCGTGGATGAATGCTGCTGCTACTACTCCCTCCACATCTCCGCCCCCTGAAGTGTCAGTGCCACACACTGTGGCAGACATTCCACCTCCGGCCCCTGATGTGTCACTGCCACACAGTGATGCAGACAAAACACCACCACCCGCATGTGAGGCACCAGACACATCAGAGGACGGAGATGATGATGAATCAGGCTTTGTGGTAAGAATGAAGTGGTAGCATTCATCTCCGCCATATGGCCTGTTTCAGCTTGGTTCTGCCCTCTGCATCATGCCCTGGAATAACACCTTCCACTGTCCCCTGATACACTCAGCAACACTCAACTTGGACCTCGACATGGACTGCCATATTTGGGTTGGTTACCAATGACACAGCAAGCACACTGCGGACTGAAGTCTTCCACTCCCGATGAACTTGTCAATCCCTAAAGGACTCCGGCTGGCCCTCCACGGGGCAACATTGCAAAGTGGGGTTTGCATGGCCCTGTACTGGTCCAGCTTCAACACTCCACTGAATGTGAATAAAACATTCTAATTCACACAGATGTGTCATGGCTATGCTCAATCAAGTATGAAAGTATGGATGAATGTAGGGACAGTGATTCCACAAAAAGGTACTCCCTGGGTAATGCTATCAGTGTGCATGTATGGCCGTGACCCAGATAGGCAGTGAGACACACATTGTCATTCAAACCAACACTCATCACAGTTGAATACAAGTGAAGGTGCGTAGACTTAATTAGCATATGCGTGTCAGTATGGGCAAGATTAGTGCCACAACATGCAGACCAATGCAGCAGTATGTCAGGATGAGGAACGTTGCCTAGCGCCGCTGACCACTACGGGGGAGTGCCTCACCTTTCACAGGTGTGTGTTGTTCGGCGTTGTTGCCCGCTCATGTATTCGTAGTCCAGGCGAATGCAGCCATGTCCACTGTTGTCATGGGATATGTGACCAGATCTCCAAGATGCAACAAGGTGTTGGGACATGTGCAATGGGTTCCAATCTGTTGTGGCTGCAGGTACGTAGTTATTCATCCATATAAGCGATTGTAGCTTCGTAGGCTATCATTTCCAACATGAGCTCGTTGTCGACTTCATCAAACAGGACGGCGAGGCCATCCATTAGCAGGTCCGGACAGATGTGCTGCGTCCACCCCCTTTCACCAATTAGCACTACAGCCCAATAGGGAAGCGGTTCAATGTGGTCACTGCACAACGAGGAGTTGTGCAATCTCCCAGGTCCAGCTACCAGCATGTATGCAAAGTATCAAGGCATCCCATAAACAGGTATCACAGTGACCCTCCTGGTCGTGGGCCAACAGGGGGCGCTTACACATGTCAAACTCCAGTTCAGCTACCGTCCTGTTGGATAGGCAGACATCCATGGACCACTCAAATATGCACGATCGACAATGCAACACAGGCTGAACGCAGGTGATGTTGGCAAGGCGGAAGCTTAGCCGGTAACTGATCCGCAGCACTGCCAATGGCAGTACCCCCAGTAAATGCAGCATACATGCACAGTACTGTTCCACGTGACAGGGGTTGTGTATGTGTCCGGGATGTTCTGCCATTGCGTTAGTGGCTCTGGTTAAAGCGGCACTGTTCTGACCTGCGCCAGTTCTGTGGATGAAATGCCACAGCTCAGATCAATGAGTTGTTTTAGTGTGCAACGGTTGTACGCCTGGGATGGTGTGGGAGTAAGTGTGAAGGCTATTCCATGCAAGATAATTTCGAGCAAGGACTTCTGGGTGTGGGGTCTGTATACGTTGGTCTTTCGTCGGGCTGTGCGTAGTGTGGGAGTCGACATCAGTCGCTATAGCATCTGTCAGGGGGTGCCGGGCACATGCAATTCCGAGGTCGGAGGTGCAGATGTGCTTCCGCCTGATAGTTCAGACAAAGGAGCTTTCATCCCTAATGTTAGTCTCTCATCTGCTTGCATTCAGGAAATGTGAAGTGGCTTGTTGGGGGTGGGGTGGGATGTGTGCGACTTTGGGATTCATGTTTGACATGTCTTGCGTGTGGCAAATGTGCGGCATCACTGTGTGTTACTTTGCCTCATAGCTGCTCCTCCCTCCCCCGAGCCTATTTACTTGTGCGCGCAGCGCGGTTGCATCACTTGCACTCCTACGGCACACCATTGTCATGCCTGTCTGCGCATGTCCACAAGCCTGACAACCACACTGTGATGTTGTCCGTTGAAGGTGGGCAGCCACGTGAGTGTAGGCCTATGGTAAGGATAGGGCGGACACAGATGTAGAGTCCATGCGTGGCTGAACTCGCGCTGCGAGTAGGTCTAGGCATTTGGCTCTTGCTGCGGCATTACAGATACACACAACACTTGGCATGTATGAGCCAAGACCCCGAGCGGTCTTGCGCTCCTTCATTTCTCCGTTCGTGCGAGCCCGCCCTCAGGGTGCATGCTACATTGCAACATTGTCGATTGCGGGCAGGGTGGCGCCGACACTACAACAGAGACACATGCATTAGTTACTTCCTTGTCCAGGCCAGAACCGAACCACGCCCAGAGCCCCGGGTAAATCCTTCACACCCCTACGCTGGCCTGGCATACGCCGGCCCAGCCCACTCCGCTTACGCTTACAGGGGGGACGACAGAGCTACGTGTCCAAGGTCTTAGACACTGCCTGAGGTGACATGGTTGCATCCGCAGTCCACAGCACAAGGTTTGGTGGTAGGGCCCTGGCCCATCATGCATACATAATGACCACAAGGACACACTTAGATAGATAGTGGAACTGGCTACGGGCACGTGCGCCTGGCCACTTTTTATTGCCAGGGTCACATGTCCAGTGACGCCTGTGCTGGATGAGTGTGGGCTGAGTGTAAGCCAGCACTCAGGGAGTGGTTGGTGCTGGCAACAACTAGAACAGTGATCTTCGTATTACACACACAGATTCAATCATAAAGGGTCCATGACTTGTGGTGCACTGAGGTAGGGGCACCAGAGATGAGCGTGCTCATGTGAAGTGATTGTTAATCATTGTGTCCCTTTGGGATATTTCTGCTGCAGCTGCAGTGGGGTGTGGTACACCTGCCTCATCTTCATCATCATCGTCCCAGGTCTTCCCCACTGCCTGAGGTGACATTGTCGCGTCAGCTGTCCACAGCACAAAACTCAATCATAAAGGGTACATGTGTTGTGGTGCACTGAGTGGGTGGCACCTGAAGCGCTCAGCGGGTGTGCAGCCAGAGATGATGGCGTGTCCTCGCAGGTCAGGATTGGATTTGATTTGAGAGCCCTGCTGACCGCAGTGTAGCCTGGAGGCAGCGGTCAGCAAGGGACCACAGCCACGTGGCGATGACTTGTGGAGCACTGAGTTGGTGGCACCTGAAGCGCTCAGCGGGTGTGCAGCCAGAGATGATGGCATGTCCTCGCAGATCAAGATTGGGTTTGATTGGAGAGCCCTGCTGACCGCAGTGTAGGACGGAGGCAGTGGTCAGCAAGGGCCCACAGCCACGTGGCGATGACTTGTGGTGCACTGAGTTGGTGGCACCTGAAGCGCTCAGCGGGTGTGCAGCCAGAGATGATGCTTCGTCCGGGCGGGCCGCACTGGAAGCAATGTCTGTTGCCTACTGGACTGCACCATTAATAAATCAAGACTCAATTTGAATTGTGAGCCATGCTGACTGCAGTGTAGGCCAGAGGCAGCAGTCAGAAAGGGCCCACAGCCACGTGGCGATGACTTGTGGTGCACTGAGTTGGTGGCACCTGAAGCGCTCAGCGGGTGTGCAGCCAGAGATGATGACGTGTCCTCGCAAGTCAGGATTGGATTTTATTTGAGGGCCCTGCTGACCGCAGTGTAGGCCGCAGACAGTAGTCAGCACACACATAACTCCGCGGTGCTGTGCCACTGGGTGCGCTGGAGGCCTGTGTCGGGGGCGCCAGCGATCGGCTGAGGAGGCTGACGGTAATAGCGGCGGACTCGTGGCAGGGTGATGGGCGCCTCCCTGGCAGACGCGTTGGCCATCCAGGAAGTGAACCACGCCCAGAGCCCCGGCCTATTTATTCACACTCCTACGCTGGCCTGGCGTACACCGGGTCAGCCCACTCCGCTTACGCTTACAGGGGGGGACGACACGGATACATGACCATGGTCTTCCCCACTGCCTGAGGTAACATGGTTGCGTCCACAGTCCACAACACTACAAACACCAGCAGTATATGTCCACATGGACATGTCTGTGCTCTGCATACTGTAGTCTGTCCAGCACATCACCGCCACACTTGACATTGTGTACATTCTTATTCATGGGTGACTTGCCTCCTTTACACATACTTGGTTCCCACCTCTCCCCACATTCTGCAATTGTGTGGCTGAGGGGCCATGCCGTTTTGGAAAGGTCAGCTGTCTTGTTCTGCGCTGCCTCGGTGGTAGTCCGGGAGGGGGGGTCCTGGGGGTGGTGGCGGTGGCTGTTGTGGCCCTCTTGGGTCTCCGAGCTGCATGGTCAGTAGCTCCATGACATGTGTTGGTCTTCAGATGTGACTCTGGGCTGGGCTCCCTTTCATGCTGCAGGTTGTCGTCCTGCTTTACACCAGTAAAAGGCAGGTGTTAAATCCCTGCTGCTTACGCGCCTTATCGCCTGTTTTTGGGTCGCATCGCGGATCTGCGGTTTCACTTGCAGCCAGGTTTCCATATTATACTGCATTGGGCAGCTCACCTTTGCTTCATAATTCTGAGACTTTGCACATGTAGCCAATACTCGTATTTGCTCTAGAAGGAAACCAAGCCTCTCAGCCTTAGCTGGACTCCCTTACATGCTGCACTGTTTAGAGACTTTGTCATGCATCTGTACTTGCAGTTTGTCATGTGTGTTAGCAGCTGTCACACATTTTGTGAGCAGCCTGCCATTCAAGTTATCATGATATCCGTGATATAGAGTTGTCATAAACTGACATTCAATCTGTCCTACAACAATATGTTCGGAAAAAGGTTATGCAGTCTGTCACGCAGGCAGTAATTTCGGTGATTCGGCTTTCGGTGATGTAATTTGAGTCAATTTATGCACCTCAGCGTGTTGGCCACGTAGCTCTCGTGGTCGAGTGAGTGTAGCTCAACCTCATTTCATAAATATGTATGAATATGACTAATTGCTATTACAGTGAGAGAAAAATGATTCCCCGGGAATAATGGAGGCATTTATAGTAATTTATCAGACAGTGATCAAGAACACGCAGACACGTACCCAAAGATATCTCACAGTATTGTGTCCGGGCTATTAAAAATATGCCAGTGACATTCTTAAAAAAACACATCCTTTTCTTATGTCTTCTATTTTATATTTTATAAATATATATCTACATTTAACCAGAGATCATAAAAATAATGATTCCAATTTTTGTATATATTTGATGATTTGCGAAAGGTTCTACAGAGTATAATAGCAAAATCATGACAAGGTGCAGCCATTATAATTAAGAAAACTCAAAGTATGTGTTGAAGAAGTGACGGATGCTGAGTAAAATCGTTCGTGCAGTATGATTACACGTGTCTGCTCCCATCGAAAAAACACTTACTGGTGCACAATGGGATCTTGATAATATCTGCCTCCAATTATCTCTATGACCTTTATGGAGTTCATAGCCATCAGAAGTTGTGAATCGATCAAGCGCATCACATCAGCGTTATCTTGCATTGTTGCATTTGCAGCCTATAGTCTTTGCTCCATAATCTTTTCTAAACGTATGGAATATTATATTAACACCACTTTTGCGGACGCACCTTACAACATATGACAATACCATATCAACAAGTCGCCCAGCCAGTTCACTTAAAGAGCACGTTTTTGTAAAAAAATAATGTCACCTTATTATTGTGCTGGCAACTCCTGCTCGTCAATGCATGATTGACTTATCGAACACAAAATCACCTGTTCTGTTCATTTATTAGCTCTCTGCAATAGCCTCGGCAAGTGCCTTAATTTGAAATCTTTATGTTATTCTTGACATATGGGAGTGTTTTTCCTGACTCTGGTGTATATCTAATATTTTAGTTACATATTTTTGACATAGCGTATCAAAACTCTGGCACATGGTATCTGAGCGCTTTACATTGTATATACGAGATATCTGGATCCGCGGAGAGTTTTCTACTTTCCAACATGAAAATGTACTTCATATAATAGCAGAAATTAGACATCCAATCAGAATTATGGTTAAAACTAATTTCAGGACAGTCGTCCTGCTTATTAAAATGTCTGTACTAAAGAGAGCAGTACAGCCAGAGCTGGGAGTGATGGGGGAGATATCTAAGTGGGATTAGAAGGGTTATTTAGGAAATCCTATTTCAATAATGCGTTCTATCGTGGTGATATTATCAAACCGAATTTTAGAGATGTTGTGATTTGAGGTCAATGTCATCACACCAGAATACTATCCTTTGTGAGTTGTTTTTATTACAAACTTCCTAGGAAATTCCACAATATAATGTAGGAAAAAAGGCTGCCTGTTTCGCACTACAGGGACTCCGGGTGTTTATTCATGTATTATTTTCTCTTAAAAGCAGGTGTATGAAGATGCCTGGTTTTGTCTGAGGGTGTTTGAAAGCGTTTAAATGTTTAGTGTTGCATACTGAATGTTGTCGCCCACATATTGTCAGCATGTTGGTGAGGTACTGAGTGAACCGAACAGGCTATTTTAAAGATTCACTCAAGTCAGTGGGAAGTCAATGAGCACCGGTTTAATGTCATGGAAACACCATGTCGGAGGTAGGAGTCGTAGGAACAATGACCAATCATTACAACACCAGATGATAGAGAGCTAAGCGCAGAAGCCTGATTAACCAGCCTCAATATTGAAACAATAAAGCCCCTCCCCCACATGATTCCTTTTATATTAAGCAAGAGCTACGACGGAAGCAACTGGTGGGGTACCATCTCCACCCACAAATACATCAAACATCGCTGACTAACCCAAGCAGGCAGTCACATTTATCCCAAATTATATGTGTATACCCTGACGAGGTGGAAACGTACTCCCCCGGCCCTAAATAAGAGATATCCCAAGACTACAGGGGTGCAACTCAAAAGCTAAAAAGTGGGTGCCCTGGCGCAAGCCAATTGGATAAAAAGGGGTCCTTAGGCACAACATACAGTACAAGAAATACTCATCTATTTGAAAGACGAACATCAGTACAAAAGGAGGGGGACATCACTCCATCCATTGGAATCAATCAACTGTGACCTGGACTTCATATCATTGTTGTCACTTCCCATAAAACAAGAACGACCTATTTAAACCAAACGAGGCACGCCGTGAACTTCTAAAGACCAGAGGGCTGGGAAACAGGCCTACAGAAAACTTACCTTGAATTGTGGATACTACCATTTGCGACGGGGGTATACAATATCAGAAGATTCTAAAAGAAGTTCGTCATCGGACCTATGGACTGATTACCGTACTGACATGAAAAATGTGCCCAAGGGGCAGAGGAATTTCCATAGTGCGTGTCAAAAACAATTCTACATGTTATTGACCAAATGTATGGGTGCTCTATGTGTGAATATTTCACCAGGTATGAGAATGGTTGACATCAATCTTGGCCCAATATTTAAAGCAGTCACCACAGCCCATTACCCCCAGGTCCCTCCTGTCCTCGTCCCATCCCTGAACCAAGTGAAGATGACCATCTCCGCAACAGAAAAAAAGAACAGGAGCATGCTGGGATACCCAACCCACTTCCTCCCACTGGGAGTACATAAGCGGTACCAGCCCAGCATGCAGCCTGTTCTTTTTTTCTGTCTTCCGACAGGATAGGACGTGTTTAGACTTACCTGCTGGGTTTCTTCACTGGACGACTCGTCGGGGCTGCTGGGCTGTCCTCGCCGTCCTCTTTCCGCGTTCTCCTGGCCTGCCGGGCTTGCCAGGAGCCGCGTTGGATTCCGACTGGCCCTTTGCGGCTGGGGCGCCGTTCCTCCCGCTCTCTTCCGGGTTGCAGTGCGTATCTCCCTGTGGCTTGGCCGGTCTGGGGGGCGCGCTGCTGCAGATGTTTGGCGGGTCCTGGGGCTCTGCTGGGCAATGCTCCTGGGCTCCCTGCCTGGCATTTGGTGTCCTGCCGGCCTCCTCTTCTTCCTGCCGCCCCTGCTGTTTGATGGGACGGTGCAGGGGCGGGCCTTGCTGTGGCCTCGGAGGCCGTCTTCGGCGGGCTTCTCCGCCCAGCGCTGGTTTCCTGAATGGCACCTGGGCTGGCTATTGGGGGGCAGTGGGCTTGTGGTGCGCTCTTCCTGCCCCCTTGGTGAGTACCACGTAGCGGTTCCATTTTTCTCTCTCTGTTGTTATGGCGCTTTGCGTGGGGTTCGCTTGCAGCCCTGGGATGGTGTGTCTTCCACTTGCCCTCTTCAGTTGTTTGGGATGATGGCCTTCTGGGGGATGACTAGTTCAGCGGCTGGGCCTCCAGGAGATGCCGGGGTTTGGCCCCGGGGCCTCATACATGCAATGCTTGCACTCTACAGATTTGCGCTGGACACAGCTGGTCTCCCTGAGGCCTTGCCATGTGGGTTCCTTGCTTTCTTTCAGGTGCTGTTGGATCCCGTCGTCCTCAGGTCTCTCCCGGTGCTGGTGGTTTCCTGTTGGGGCTTCTCTTTGCAGGCTCCTGTTCCTGTGTACTGGCCCTCTGTCCTTTGCTGGTTGCGTGGGTCCGAGTGCTGTCTGGGTCCGGGGCCCTTGTTGTCTCCGGTCTGGTTCTCAGCCTCCGATGCCCCCTGCTCCCGGGGTCCTCGCAGCCCTTCCGCGTTTTCGCCAGCCTGCGGCTTCGGCTCCCCTGCCTTCGCTGTGGGTCCTCTGTCCTGTCTTGGGCCGTGGTTTCCCCTGTGTGGCTGACTTTTTTTGCGGGTTCTGCCTGGGGCAGGTCCTTCAGGGGCTTCCTCCTTGTGTGTTCCTGGGCCTTCTGGCTTTTCGCTTGTTGCTGGTTGGTGTCTGGGCTGGGGGTCGGTCTCTGTGGGCCTGCTGTTGGCCTGTCCCCCTGGTGCGTGCCGCCTGGCGGTTTCTTGCTTGCTGTGCTCTCCTGCTGTGCTGGCTTGCATCCTTGGCTTCTGTTCCTCCTGCTGCCCGCTCTGTGGTTCGGCCGGGTCGGCCCTGGTTCGTCCCTGGTGTGGTGTCTGCTTGCTGGGCCATGGCTCGCTTTGGTGCGGTCTCTCCCGGGGATTGTTGGCTTCTTCTTGTGGCCTCTTTGCTCTGTCCTCTGGGCCTCCGGCCGTCCTGCCCTGCGGCTTCTGTTCTCCCTTTTCGGCCCTGGTTGGTGCCTGGTTGGGGGTCCACCTGGGTTAGCCTGTTGCTATGGCCTGCTCTGGTCGTCACTGGCTGTTTGTCGGGAGTTTTTGCCTTTTTTTCGGGTCCTGGTGCCTTGCTCTTCTTGGGATTCCTTCGGCTGCCTGCTGCCCGTCTGCCAGTTGGTTCCTGCCCTTCTGTGGGTTCGGGCCTGGTGCGTGCCTGTCTGTGCGCCTGCCTGCGGTTTTCGCTGTTGAGCGCTTCTTGCATCCTTCCGGGTGCTTCTGCTTGGCCCGGGGTGTCTGGTTTCTTCTTGCCCTTCCGCGGATTGGCTGGGTCCTTCCCCTTGTTTTCCATGGGGGGGAGGGCTGTTGTGGCCTTCCTCTGTCCTGGTGGGTCCTTGGCCTTGTTGGGCTGTTGGCTCCGGGGCGGTGATGGTTGTGCCCCTGGTGGGGTCTGGCTGGAGTTGGCTCGGTTTGCGTCTCACCTACTGCCGGGTTGTGTTGCCTGCTGGGGTTTGGTTTCCGGTTGTGGTTTCCTTCTCCCCTCTTGTGTTTCTCTTGGTGGCTTGGTGCGCTTTGGGCTTTGCTTCTCGCCTGCCGCTTCTTTTGCCTCCTGTGGTGGCTGGGTGTCGTTGGTCTTCCTTGGCCTCTGCCTTGGGTGGCCCCTTGTTCTTCGGGTGCCCAGGTCCTGTGCCCCGCCCTTTCTGCTGTGCCCTTTCCCTGCTTTGTGAGTGTTGGGTGTCGGCCTCCCCTGGTGTTTGTGCCGCTTTGCTGCTTCCCACTCCTCTCTTTCCGCCTTGGGGTTGCGGTTGGCTTTGCCTCGGGTCTGGGGCTCTGGCCTTTCCCCTTTGGGGGCCTGTCGTTGGGCCTGTGCTGTTTTCTCGCTCCCTTGCGGGCGGCTTTCGGCCTGTGGTGTCGGTGGCCCTTGCTCTCTTGTTGGCTCTGGGGTGTTCGTTCTTGCCTTGTTTGAGTCTGTTCCTGCACCCCTGGTGGGTGGTGCGCCTTTGGCTTCTCCGGGCTCCTTTCTTGTTGTTTCTGGTGCCTGGGTTGTTCCGGTGTGCTGTTGGGGCCTGGGCTCTGCCTCTGTTGGGTTTGCCCTTGCGGTCCCTGTGTTTGGCCTCCCGTTCGTTTGTGCGTGTGGGTCACTGGTGCTCCTCTCGGCTTGGCTTTGTCTGGCCATGTGCTGTGGGGCCCATGGTTGCTTTGGGGTCCTCTTTTGATCCCTTCTTGGGTCCTTTACTGCCCGCTCGTTCTCTTGGGCTTTTGGAGTTCTTTCGGGCTCTTCCTGCCCGGTGGTTCTGGCCCTGGTGTTCCCGGTCCTGGACTGGTCTTCTGGACTTTCCTGTGCCGCTCCTTTGCGGCTGGCTTTTGTGCTGGGGCCGTTGTGTGGGTTGTCTGGTGTGGGCTGCTGGGCTCCCTCCCTGTCTTCCTGCTGCTTCTCCTCTCCGGGTGGCCTGGCTGTGGTTGGCTGCTATGCCTTTCCCTGTGCCCCTTCTTGGGTGTTTTTTTTTTGCTTCTCCTTCCGGGTCCTGGTGGCGCCGTGTTCGGGGACTCCTGGCTGGCTGGCCTGCCGGTTTCTCCGGCTGGCTTCTTGGGCGTTTGTTGGCCTCCTTGTTGGTCTTTCCTGTTTTGCCCTTCTGCAGCTCCTCTTGGGGTTCGCCTTCGGTGGTTCCTTGGTGTCCTCCTTTGTCCCCCTGGCGGTTGGTTTGGCTCTTGGTTGGTGGCGGTTCCTCCTTCCCGGTTTGGTTTCCCCGGTTCCGTGTTCGGCCTCTGCTGTTGTCTTTCTTGGTTGTGCCCTGGTTTTGCCCGGGTCTGCTTCGGGTTGCGCTTCTTTGCCCTCCCTGGCCTCCGTTGGGCGGGTTGCTGGTTTTCGTGTCCCAGTGTCTCCTGCTTTGGGGATGTGCCTCGGGCCTGGCCGCTTGGCTGGTTCCTGTGCCCCGGGTTCTTCTCCCAGTGTGGCGGGCCCTTTTTTTCCTGCGGCTCTTCGGTGTCTATGCTGGGGTTGGCCGCTGGTCATTCCTGCCCTGTGGCCTGGGCGTTCTGTGTGTTTCTGTGCCGGGTTCCCTGTTGCTGCTGTTGTCGGCTGGGGGGGGGCTTGCTTGGGTTCCCTGCCCCCTTTTCTTCCTGGCTGTTCCTCTGGGTCAGTGCCTGTTTTCTTATCTGGTTCGGCCCTCTTTGGTCTTTGCGGCTCTGCTGGTGGCTTCTCCTGGTGCGTTGGTCCTGTGGTTGGTTGTGTCTTTCCTTGCTCTCTGGCTTTGGCGTGCCTCTTCAGTTTCGTCTTCCTGCCCCTCGCTTTTTTGGTGTGGTCCTTTGTAGGTTCATGCGCCTGTGGGTCGCCTTCTTCCCTGTTCTGGGGGTTCACTCTCTGTCTTGCTTCTGCTGTGTCCCTTCCTGGGCCTTCGGCTGTGCCGCCCTGTGCCGCCTGTTCTCCTCTGCTCTTGGCCGTTGGGCTGGGTTGGCCTGTTTTGTCCCTGGTTGTGTGGCCGCCTGGTGGTGCCTGGGGCTGTGGCCTTCCCCCTTGGCGGTTGCTCCGTTGGGGCGCTTCTGCTTCTCCTGGGCTCCCTGTGGTGGTTCAGGGGGGTGGGGCTTTGTTTTGGCCCCTCTGGTTGTTCCCTTGGGACTTGGCTCTGGGTACGTGGCCTCCTTCTGGCTTGCCTGGGGGGTTCTTGTGCTTTTTTGCTGATCGTCCCCTGCTGGTTTTGGGGTCTCGGCTCTGTCCGTTTGGTTGGGAGCGTGGTTGGTTGTGTGCTCCTGCCTGCGTTTTTCTCCTTTCTTGTGGGCTCCTTTTGCTCCTGTGGGGTGCCGTTTTTTGGTCTGGTGCCCCTGGCGTTGGTGGGGGTCCGGAAGGCCGGGATGTCTGCTTTGGTATTCTCCACTTGGTTCAGGGATGGGACGAGGACAGGAGGGACCTGGGGGTAATGTCCTATTACTTACTGGTAATCTTCATTACTCCTGGTCCCGTTGTCCTCGTCCCATCCCTTACGCCCCTCCCTCCCTGGCGGCCGGCCTTCCGGTTGTTGGCTTGGTATTTTCAGGCTGCATGCTGGGCTGGTACCGCTTATGTACTCCCAGTGGGAGGGAGTGGGTTGGGTATCCCAGCATGCTCCTGTTCTTTTTTTCTGTCGCGGAGATGGTCATCTCCACTTGGTTCAGGGATGGGACGAGGACAACGGGACCAGGAGTAATGAAGATTACCGGTAAGTAATAGGACAAGAACTACCAACTTCATTGCATGATTGCCTAATCACATCAATATTCAAGAATTAGGGTCAAATGCAATCCATGTTTCTACCATCCCATTACTTTCTTACATTAAATAACAAAATAAACACTCATGCATCCTGAACCACCTTTAAAATTAGATTGTAGGGCCTCTTGTACACCATGTCAGACTATCATTTCAACACAGGGGAAAGGGAGCCTAACCCATCCGCGCTTCTGAACAAACAAAACGTATACTCCTGACTATATTTGTGCACTCCTACCACAATGTTAACAGCATAGTGTGGGCATTCCGTGGTGTTTTTAATGTACTGTGCATTTCTGTGCATTCCTACCATTTGCAGGCACATTCTAAAGGGCTTATGCTGAAATGCAGCATCTACAATTACTCACTAGAAAGTATGTTTTTTATTACTAGCAGGGTCAGATTAATTCCCCTTTGAATCTGTGAGAGTTCTTGTGGCCAAGGATGGGGTCCAAAATCAGTTCAGACTGCACACATTAGGACAGCGATGGTCAATGCACGGCAAGGGGGCTGCATGCAGCAATCCTAAATTTTACATGCGGCCCCATGGTCTGCTGTTTACTCAACTCAACACTAACATTAAAAAAAAATGTTAAATAAATGGCCAAGCATTTTTTTGCAGGTAAAGTGAACGCATTTTACTACAAATCTGTAAAATATTTCTTTTTAAAATTCAATAACTATTTCATTAAACGCAGAACCATTTCACCTTAGTATACAAGATTATATCAGTACATTGAGAAGTCTGATTTTAAAAGTGATAGTTTTCAAACATGAATTTAGAAAGATTCCTTCTTCTACCCACCTTGACAACAATGTCAATAGTGAACTAAGAGGCAAGTCAGTTGTTAGATGCACCCTTTGGGTGGCCTGGGTTCCTCTTATACATGAACAACATAATTATTCAATCAATCAAACACAGGAGAAGGTTTTGTACAGCACAAATTCTGAGGTCAAGCATTTCGAGGTCCTATTAAATGTAATAATAAAAAAAAAGAAGGTAGAGGGAAATTAAACATTTGACTAAGATCACACAATTTGGTAAAGTGGGGAAGCCAGGACTAATCCCAGGTTTCTGGTTTCACATTGTGCAGTCCAAGGATTTTTTGGTTAAAATAAATGCTCTACAGTGGTCCAGTGAATTTATGCTTTTGACTCTTGACATTACTGCCCTATATACGAGCATAAGACACAGTGATGGTTTAAATGCAGTTAATTATTTTTTGAAGAGACGATGCATTTCCATGTACAAACACAATATTATGTTATTGAAAATGATACACTGGTGTTTACACAATAATTTGTTTATGTTTGACGACAAAATTTACAGGCAGAAACAGGGAGTGGCCATGGGGGCATGCTTCTCCCCTAGCTATGCGTGCTTGCACGTAGGCTGGTGGGAGGAGCATGTCCTCAGGGCGAACCACAGAGAACTATATGATGAACACGTTATACAAATGTGGAGGTATATTGATGACGTGTTCATTATATGGAAAGGAACATCTTCTCAGGCAGAAAGGTTTGTGGAGGCAATTAATTGCAACAATCAGGGGCGTAACAAACACCCCCGCAGCCCCCGCGGTGCGGGGGGGCCCCCAGTCTTCGGTAGGTGAAGGGGGCCCCCTCAGCTCATCTGTAGAGAGCTGCGAGAGAGAGGCTTGCTGTAAAGCAGCTGCAGTGTGCAGCCTGCTCTGAGCTCCTCGTGCTGACCCAGGACTGAAGAGAAACAAAGTAACAAGTTACATTGTTTCTCTTCAGTCAGAGCCACGAGCCAGGCCCGGAAAAAGGATGGGGGTGGGGCCCTCAGAGAGCGCATTCTCCTCAGGGCACTACACCTCTGAGGTTGGACGAGGCCAGGGCTGTTGCCAGGAGGGGGGGGGGCTACAGGGGCAGGGCCCCTCTTAATGGGGTTGTGGCCCCCTTAAACAGGTTACGTTTTCAGTCTTTTCCCTGGTATCCCGAAGATATGGAGGCTGGTTTCAGCTTTCCCCCTTCCCCCCACAAGTTATCTAAACACGCAATTAAAATGTTGAAGCTGGCTTTGTGTTTATCACAACGTCCAATGCAGCATTTTAAAAGCATGCTTACCTTTTCTGGATGCCTTAGCTGGCTCGACTACGCATGTCTAACATGCGTGCTGGCGCTGGGAAAGTGAAAGCGTTGTGCACACCTCTCTTGAGTGGGCCTCGGTAAATGTGGAGAGCTGGCATACCGGCATGTGGAGAGGGCGCAGTGTTCTGCTGTGTACCTTGTGCACGGGTTGGCCCACGGTGAATGATAATTATAAGAAAGAACGCTCCAGATGCAGAAGCACTTCCTCAGCCACCAAGTTTTGGACAAGCAACGAGACAGTGAGTTAGTTTCTTTTTATTGTTGAAAGGTGAAACAGAGCTCTCCGTCGAATGGGATAAGGGGCCGGCAAGTAAGGGAAGATTATCTCTGTTCAGTCGGCCTGTAGGTCCTTTCTTCGGCAGACGTGTCTGTGTAATATAGTTTGTAATCATTGTGACATTTTTCAGAACTTTTGATTTTTCCTGTTTCATAATAGAAATTGTGTTTTCCGACAAGTCATGGTTCTTTTAAACAAAATACACCTTTAATTGCTTGGTTTATCGTAGTCAGTTTCACGCTCACCCTGACATCTGTTTAAGACCTCCAAGTCATATGTTATTCTCTCGGCGTACCATGTCAACCTTCCCTCTGAGTTCGGTAAGCTGAGTTACAGTGACAATCGTTATGTACAGCACACAGAGGTGTCAAAATGGCAGCTGTACAAACATTAATTTTATTGTGAGAGAAAAGCATCCTCAATAAAACATGAATGCATGTGAGGGTGATGTGCTCTCTGCCCACCCTTGTTTGGGCGATATATTGTTGGTAGTTCTTAGTATTTAGTGTGTATCCTTGGCTTGTGATGGTGGCGCTTTCCTTGTATGGCCGGAGTACATGTGGATGCTGGATGAAAACGGCAAACTGATAGTAGAGCACCAGCCATGCATTTACTCAAAATTAAAAGCTTGTCTATCAGGTCAAAATTATTTTGTTTGAAGAAAGTGATCAGCTTACGTTTTGGAGAATTATGTTTATTATTTTAAAACTATAAATTTGTGTTAGCAAAATTCCTGAATTTTTATGAATTGTAAACCTGATGTTTTGTCACAAAATGAATAAGTGTCTGTGTGTACACAAAAACACAGACAGACAGACATAAACACATAATTGTGGGATAATCAGTACTGCTGTCTGCCGCTCTGCTTTCTTTTGCTTGACATTGACAGATTTGTGTATTTTGTTATTTCCTTACTATGCACTTTCAAAGGAGAATTCCACTTATAACATGTGACTTAGAATCTACCTAGAAGGGGCAGGAAGGCAAAGTGTCAGGAAGTAAAAATGCAGAAGGGAAGAATGTTGCCATGTGAAAGTCCTTTTACTGAACTGTCTGTATTATGTGTGGCATTTTAAATCTTAGAGAAATTGTGCTAAAAAAACACCACTTTATCAACAATTCCTTGAAAAATGTTGAAGTGGGTGAACCTGGAATATCACTTGGATAGGTCAGCCTTCTTTGCCACACTAGGAAAGTAGTGAAATATTTCAGGAGTCCACCATCAGAACCTGTCGTGTTTTTGCCATGTATTTGAGAATAGTGTTGTAAAAACTCCATTGGCCTAATGTTTTCTAACCTTTCTGAGTGGAAGAACATCTTCATGTACTCCAGTGGAATTCAGGCTTGCTTGCACTCTCAGTCAGTCCAATTCAGGGTTGATATTTACCTCCAAACACTTTAAAAAAATCACCAGCCGCTACTGATTAGAGGTGATCCCCCAAATACTCCAGACGGCATTGGATTCACTTGCTCTGTGCAGTGTACGGCTGGTATAAGAATTTTTACTGGGGATGGTTTTAGTTCCCAGTCTGGCCCTGCCTTCAGCTGCTGGAGGCTGCTGAGTGGCCAGGTCATGGTGCGATGGTATGCTTGTCAAGTCAGCTAGGGGCGCAGGTAGGCAGGAAGCTCTCTTTAGACAGGAAAGAAAACTGACAAGAGTGAGAGGTGGAAGCTGAGTGCAAAGCAAGTGCCTGCCTGGACAAGCAGACAGAGTTATCATCTATCATCAGTAGAGAGGCTGCCAATGCTCCATGCCCAAGATGGCGCTGTGCACATAAATTCACTGTTTGGGTGTCATCAGATTCTTTTCTGCCCCTGCAGCCACTGCAATTTGGTGATGCTGCAGCTAATGCAGTAAGCTTTCAGTTGCACTGATGCAGCATGCTCTACCACCTACCAGTGTCTCCTGACTCAATCTTGAAGCTTGTTTAAGCCAGTGTCATCCATCTGCAGAGATGCCAATGTTACCCATTTGTGGGTCCAGGTGCTGGCAGCTACCATCGTCCCTAACCAGAGTCTCTGTGCTTTGCACCGTTATTACACCATGTGCAGTCCACAGTGATAGACACATGTTTACATTCTCTGCTTTTAGCCATCCAGGCCAACAGCATAGCAGGAGATACCCAAGGGCCTTTAGTCAGGCAACTCACAAAGCCTAACCACCACCGCCCAACGAAGGGGCAGCTGAAACCTAAGGTTGCCCATACTGCTTGCAGTTGAGTTCATATATCTGAGACTTGAGTTGGAATGACTGTCACTCTCCAATACATGCAGGCAGGACTGGAGACCACCATGTAGTAAGTGATGTGACCCAGTAACTGCTGCCCACACCCAGACCAGGTAAAGCTGCGAGTAATTACCCGTGAAGTAATTCCTCACTATTTTCCTACTACATTTGGCCTATTTTTGGTTCTCAGAATCCAGCTATGGTCTGTTTTATCCCCTATCCCTTTCCTGATGCTACATTGGATTTAACCTACTAGGAAGTTTTTCAAGCTAGCTAATTAACATAATTATACTGTTTGTGTGTGTGTCACGAAGAACTGCATTCTTGAACTGGCAGACACTTTAAAGATGTGTTTGGTGGGCCGGCTGGAGGCAGTGTTATGTAACTTTGCTGGACGGCGCAGCATCAGTATTTACTGATGTATGTAAATCGCCCCGATGAAAGGGCGGATGTGACCAATGGAGGAACCAGAATAATTTTTTTATGGCTGGGGTGAGCCCCTGCAGTATGGCGGGTCGCTGGCCTGAGAGCTCTTGAATGACGCGGAGAATGGGGGGCCCCCTCCATGTACTTTGCAGGGGCGCCCCTTCAAGTTTCGTTACGCCACTGGCAACAATTTAAACTTGAAATTTACCGCACACATTGATCCTACTACAGCTAACTTTCTAGATATCTCTGTGTATATACAAAACGGAGTCATAGAGACATGTTTGTATAGAAAACCGACGGCTGGTAATGTTTTATTGCACGCCACCAGCTTTCATCCCCAACATACCATCTCCAGCCTTCCATATGGGGAATTTTTGCGTATCCGCAGAGCATGTAGCACCAGTGAGACATTAGCAGTAGCTCAAGAAGCAGCTAGAACTAGGTTTCTGGAGAGAGGATACAATGCCAAGAAACTCGATATAGCCCTTAAAAAGGCCAACAACAAGGACAGACAGTCACTACTGCAAATGAGATCAGGAACTACTGCTAATACTATCTTGTTTCCAGACAACTCAGAAGATACAGAGAGCCTGGGTAATTCGAGGAAGGGCACCTGTAGATTTATATCAACTTATAGCAGGCAAGCCAATGCCATAAAAAGCATTATTAACTCACAGTGGCCTATAGTTCTCACGGATGCGACGCTCCTGCAGATACTACCCAACAAGCCGAACTTTACATATCACAAAGCACATTCAATGCGCAGCGATCTAGTTAAAACTAGCCCTGAAGTGGAGATGAAAAGTAGGTGGCTTTCCCCCAAGAAAGGTTTCTTCAAATGCAGCACATGTCGTGCATGCAAATTTGGGGTGAACACGAAAACTTATTCCACCATCTTTTCAGATGTTCCTGTTAATCTCAAGGGACATTACACTTGTCGCACAGATTACGCTGTATATATTCTACAGTGCATCTGTGGACTTCGCTATGTAGGGAGTACGAAGCTGCAGGTTTATGTGCGAATCCTGCAGCATCTACGTGCGACAGTCAATTCTGACCCCTCATATCCAGTCGCCCGTCATATAAAGTTGGAACACGGTAATAACTTAAATGTGCTCCAATATTATGTCATAGACAGTGTTTCTGTGAACAAACGAGGGGGCAACCGTGAGAAACTACTGAGACAATTAGAGACCAAATACATAGTAGAGCTGGACACTAAGGCCCCGAGGGGATTGAACATTTGTGAAGATTTACATTATTATCTTTAAATATACATCCAGCCTCCATACAGTAGTCTCCCATCTCCCCATTTATAAATTAGGATCGAGTTTTATGTAGATTTTGATTCTAGTGGGGATGATTCTCTGGGTCCAGTGCATCGCAGTACTGTGCAGGATTTAGAAGGTTATATTCTATATTCTATATTCTATATAGTGTGGTCTCCACTTGAGCAGTCTCTTCCTTTGTTCGCCAATCTGTTTTTATATAGTCCTTTGCATACAGTCAGTTGTGTATATATATTTTTTGACATTAGAATGAATCTGTTTGCATCCTTCTCTCTATAGGTTCTTTTTTAAGTTTATTCATTGCACTTTTTGCACTTTTCTAGCGATTTTTGCACATGTGTACAGTCTATTGAATTTTGTGGGTAGTATTTGAAGAAGATATGAGTGAGGATAATATGTTTTTTTATTTATTGCACCTTAGATTAACTAATATCTATTTAACAATTTAGATTCATTGATTAAAATTAGATATGGGTTTTTGTTTATCAGTATGTGTATAATGAAATGAATTTTACATATTACGATGGCAAGTCCTTTAAATCATGAACCCGTAATTCTAACTTTATTTTGGTCCATTGTGCTAATTGTTTCGTAGGATCTTGATGCATTTGTGTATTCATGAACATATAAGTTAAGATATTATCCTACGATATACGAGGAGTATGATTTAATTACTCAAATATCTCCACAATGCCAATTAGGACCGGATATTTTTGTAAGGGTCTAAAATAGTAACAGTATTTTATTTGGACTTTGATCTAAACAGAACGAAATTTCATATTAATCATCATTATATCTTTCGTTTTTATGTGTATATTTCACCTGTAAATAAGATGTCTATATTTCTATTGAGGTGTGTATTTATATTTGTATTTATTTATTTATTGCAAATCAGTATGATTTGTTAATCTAGGTGCTATCTAACGCATGTAGGCTCTGTTTATAATGTAGAGTATTCTCTCTATGTCTATGCAGGTAGTAAACACTAAGTCACATGGTCAATCAATCACTGTATATATACGTCACTGTCTTGCGACGTAAATGGATATATATATATATATATATATATATATATATATATATATATATATATATATATATATATATATATATATATATATCACGCTCGGTGGGGTTTGTCCAACATTCAAGCCGCACTCTGAGACAGTTTTGCTTTCCCCAAAAAAGCTTTTATTTCAGGTCAGGCAGTACATTTCCCAGTAAATAGATAGCATTTCACCACAGTCCAACGCGTTTCGAGTTATCCTCTTCTTCCAAGGGTTATGCAGTGAAAAAGCGCAGAATCGGCTTCACCTGGCTGTTAAGCATTATCGTGCGCCATGATTGGCTGTCTCTGAATGAGCATTCACGTTGCTTACTGGGATGTGAAGTCCGAAATAAATCCTCAAATGGATGCGCTTTTAAAATGGTTGCTGATTCAGGCTCTCCATGAGCCCCGGGAAATGTAAATGCCATTAATCCTAAACTGCATCCCACGTGTAGAGCTCCTCATTCCAGGAACCCCGTGGCCCCCTTTATATATATATATATATATATATATATATATATATATATATATATATATATATATATATATATATATATATATATATATATATCCAACGAATTCCTCCCTAAGAGAAAAAGAGGGTCGCACTCAAGCAGTCTTACTCCAGTGATAGTTTATTCTTTTGGCAGGCACAGACCAACCAACGCGTTTCAGTATCGCAGATACCTTGATCACGGTTAATTACTAGCCCCGTCCCCCTTCCTTTTGAAAATCCTGATCGGATACAGTATTACATCATTTCCTATGGGGAGATCAGGCATAGCACTTGGAATTATGGGATATGTAGTCCATTATTTCTTTGCCTATAACGCAATGTGAAACATTTTTAAATAAAGTGTTTGTAAACCAGTGAAGTGAATTAAAAAAGTCATATATATATGTATATATAGGCGTTCTGCCTCACTATGTACAAGTCCTCATTATTAATTGTCCTGCACGCAATGTTTTCAAACAAAGTCCACGTATAATTTTTTTATATATATTTTTTTTATTTTATTGTTTTTCACGGTCACATCACATCAGTTTCCCAGGGGGAGTCTTTCCATTCTCCTTCCCATTTTCCTGCCATATGTTTTTCGACGTTGTGCATTTATCGTATGTGCCTTAACTCGCTTTTTTTATTATTGACATGGACTGATACCCTCCAATGGGTTTACTTGTGCTTTTATTCATTCGTGCATTTTCACCATTTCTTTCCAATTTTAATGACTTGTACCTGAGGTTTCTTCATTTGCTGTTGTTCCCATTGGCGTTGCTGCAGGACAAGGCGCATGTCCCCTAAAAAAGCCAATCTTGTGCTATCCATTGATGTTTCAGGTTCCCCACTGCTTAAGTGAAGAAGGAGAATGGAAGAAACACAGCAATAAAAGTAAGGAAAGATTCAAAGCAAGAAAAATACAACAAAGGTATTATAAATAAATGTTGGAATAGAGCAAATGAGCGGTCCAGAGAAGAATGCCTGAAGTCAAAAATTTGCGAGAAGCAACCTGATGAGGAACCCATAAGATTAATCATGAATTTCTCACAAGAATCCAAACAGATTGTGGAGATAGTAAAAGAATTGGAAAATCCTACAGTTAGATACGACAATAGGAAAGAAAATGGGACCTCATCCGATAATAACTTATCGGAGAGCAAAAAATATAAAAGATCGATTGATACATAGCCATTTTAAGGGAAAACAACCAAAAGAAACATGGTTAAAAACAAAAGGCTTTGTAAAGTGTCAAGGATGTAAAGTATGCCAAATAGCAAAATCAACAACAGAAGTCATGACAGCTAACAACAAAGTTTGGAAAATAAGGGAACTCATAACTTGCAAGAGTCAATATGTTGTGTATGTGATCGAGTGCCCGTGCGGATTGAAATACGTGGGCAGCACCATCTGTGAATTGAAGAAACGGATCCTAGAGCACGTACGTGCAACCAAGAATAAAGACAGGAACAATGCAGCAGCTAAACATATGGAGCAACATCACGATGGAAATTGGAAGAAACTATGTTTCTATGGGATTGAAACTGTATCAGCGAACCCACGAGGGGGTAATCGTGAAAAGATACTGCGGCAAAAGGAGTCGCGTCACATCTTAAATTTCCGCAGCAGGACACCTTACGGTTTAAATCAGTCAGAGGAACTGTATATACACCTATAAAATGATGGTCTACCCTCAAATAAGAAAGAAGAAAAAGGAAAAAAGAAAGTAACCTCAGGTACATGTTATTAAAATTGGAAAGAAATGGTGAAAATGCACGAATGAATAGAAGCACAAGTAAACCCATTGGAGGGTATCAGTCCATGTCAATAATAAAAAAAGCTAGTTAAGGCACATACGATAAATGCACAACGTCGAAAAACATATGGCAGGAAAATGGGAAGGAGAATGGAAAGACTCCCCCTGGGAAATTGATGTGATGTGACCGTGAAAAACAATAAAATAAAAAAATAAAAATATAAAAAAATTATACGTGGACTTTGTTTGAAAACATTGCGTGCAGGACAATTAATAATGAGGACTTGTACATAGTGAGGCAGAACGCCTATATATACATATATATATGACTTTTTTTAATTCACTTCACTGGTTTACAAACACTTTATTTAAAAAATGTTTCACATTGCGTTATAGGCAAAGAAATAATGGACTACATATCCCATAATTCCAAGTGCTATGCCTGATCTCCCCATAGGAAATGATGTAATACTGTATCCGATCAGGATTTTCAAAAGGAAGGGGGACGGGGCTAGTAATTAACCGTGATCAAGGTATCTGCGATACTGAAACGCGTTGGTTGGTCTGTGCCTGCTAAAAGAATAAACTATCACTGGAGTAAGACTGCTGGAGTGCGACCCTCTTTTTCTCTTAGGGAGGAATTCGTTGGATATATTATAATCGGTTTGGTTCAACCGCATGGATTACGCACCTTCATGAGCGCCTGCAACCCGCCAAAAAGTGAACCACTTGTGAGAGGATATATATATATATACATACACATATATATACAGTGAAAACAAGCTTAAGTTTATTTGAGAACAAACAGTAAATGACTAAAAGATGTACGAGCAACAGTAATGGAGCATTATGGGTGTTGTGGTCGAGATGACTACCAAACAAATAAATTTAAGAAATACAATGATGGCAAGTGAAATTATGAAAATACTATATTTGTGAAGGATTAACCTGAAAAAAAAATCAAAGAGAATACTTACCATCATTGCCAAATGAATTCATGTTGAACTCTGGAAAAATGTTACTCACTGCTGCTTTAAATTTAACATGTGGGCAATTAGTCCGTTCTCAATTTTTAAAGCTATGCACATTTAAAAGAGCTAATGAACCTGCTTAACGAACATTAGCATTTGATAAAGACTCGCATGAGTTGAAACGTGTTATGCCCCTTGTTTGCCTTGGAATAAAGGATTTTACGAAGCACTGATGGTGTGGCCTGCCTCACGTTACTAAATAGTACCTGTTTTCTTCTGGGATATTTTGAGGTGTCTGACGCACCTGGGTGGGCCCTGACCCGAGAGGCTGTGGCGCTCCTTACGTCAGAAGGCCTTTTGGAACATATTGATAAAGGATCACCCGCCGGCTGCAAAACTGGACATCAACAGAGTATTGATGACAGGGCCACTGTTGAGAGGCCCGCTTCTATTTTGGGAAATGGACTTTTAAACAGCCAGGGTTTGCGAATGGATTTCCTGTGCACTTCGTGCTTCCATGAACACAAGTCCGAATTAATTAAGAATCAAGTTGGAGCGGTTCTGTTTTCGAAAATACTGTGACTTTTTGACTGTGCCATATGAAGGTGTTATAAAGCCACCTGGCACACAGTGAAAACAAGCTTAAGTTTATTAGAGAACAAACAGTAAATGACTAAAAGATGTACGAGCAGCAGTAATGGAGCATTATGGGTGTTGTGGTCGAGATGACTACCAAACAAATAAATTTAAGAAATACAATGATGGCAAATGAAATTATGAAAACACTATATTTGTGAAGGATTAACCTGAAATAAAATCGAAGAGAATACTTACCATCATTGCCAAATGAATTCATGTTGAACTCTGGAAAAATGTTACTCACTGCTGCTTTAAATTTAACATGTGGGCAATTAGTCCATTCTCAATGCTTCAAGCTATGCACATTTAAAAGAGCTAACAACCTGCTTAACGAACATTAGCATTTGATAAAGACTTGCATGAGTTGAAACGGGTTATGTCCCTTGTTTGCCTTGGAATAAAGGATTTTACGAAGCACTGATGGTGTGGCCTGCCTCACGTTACTAAATAGTACCTGTTTTCTTCTGGGATATATATATATGTGTGTATGTATATATATATATATCTATATCTTCCAAAACTTCTCTCCCATTTAAAAGAGGACTGGCACTCAGGGTAGAATATACATCTCTTTATTCACACCTTGGAGCAAAACAATGTCGGCATGGTGAGTAAGCAGCATTGTTCATTAGCAGCAGCTCCGATTTTCAAAACGCGTTTCGGCTGTTTCATCAGCCTTTATCAATTGTACCAGTCGCCATTTTAGCTCAGTTTATACTCGCCGCTGTGGTAAAAATAAAAGACATACTATGGATGCAGCCAGCCAATAATGTTGTTAATTTTAAAAGTCATTCTCAACACTTTTCAGCTTAATTTTGCTTCTTTTTTCATTTCAACTTTAGTAGGGTTCATAATCACAGCAGATTAAAAGGTAATTTCATTTCCCCGGTCAGTCACCTTTTCTTTATACTTCATTTCATTAAGTTTCGTACTGCGAGTATTATCCTCGAATGCTGCTTTAATTTCACAATTCAAGCCTTTCTCTTTGAAAAAAGAAGCAAAATTAAGCGAAAAGTGTTGAGAATGACTTTAACAATAAAATTAACAACATTATTGGCTGATTGTTGTGCAGAGGTCATCCTTTGAAGGCTAATGGTGCTTTTAATTTTCAGACTTCAAACTGCTGTTGTTAATATTGGAAAATATTATATCAATGCACGTCACAATATATGTAAGTATAATAACGAACTTGTATCACCGTTGTTGAATTCACCTGATATGACCTCCCCCTCAACCTCGAGTCAGAAGTACGTGGTCAGGCAGGCCCTGCGACCTAAGCCTGAATCAACTGATCACAGTTGAGGTGACATGTAACCCTTGGACAAACGCGCGGACAGAAAACCCAGATCGATCCCACAGATAGGCAGCAACACCAAAATGGTCTTAAGAGATTGGCCCCCGTAAAACACATTTGGCCGGAGGGGCACGCTTCCCAAAACCCCATAAAGTCAGAATCCACGCTAATTTAGGAGCACTCAGCCAATCAGAACACAGCATGCACACTACATGCAGTGATCACACGCTCTGCATGCTGGACATCTGGACATGTACCCAATGGCCCCACATTGTGTTATGAAATGATGGCCATAACCAATGTGCTTTGAGACACTCTTCAGACCTTGACTCTGTTGCCCACTATCCCGGCCGCTGCGTTGAATTAAACCAAGTGTTCCTGTTTTGCCAAACGCCTCTTGTCTTTTATTTTACCAGCTTGGGGTATTTAACCTTCATTGGAAGAAAAGGGCAATCATGATACCAGAGCTTTTTTTGATCTTATGCACAGCGTTGGCTTTTCCGAACAGGTTAATGCTATTACTCATACATACGGCCACGCGTTGGATGAGATCTTTCCTAATCAAGATGCTCTGTTTGTGAGAGACTGTCTTACCTTAAGCTGGTTGGACCACAATATTGTAATGTTTAGAGTGCACAGAGAATTGGTGGTGGAAAGCATGCCAGGCACTGCTTCCAGCATTAGAAAATGGAACGAAATCTCGAATTAAAAAATTTAGTGGAAGCCCATGTTAAATTCCAAGATAAGGACCTTAGCAACGGTGGAACCACTGCAGAGACTTTTCACAATTGGGTAATGTCAGTTATAGAGGAGGTGGCACCTCTGGGTAGTTCTAAGCCTAAGGGCAGCAGGAAATCCTCTGCCCTATAGTTTTAGAGGTGCTTAAGGACTTCCAACGGCAGTGTCGAAGGCAGGAATGGAGATGGAGATTGGCTCCTAATTTGGAAGAGAAAAACAAACATAGAGAGCTAATTCTCAAATACTAGAGTGTGATTAATGTGGCTAACTTATTGTACTTCTCTCAGAGGATAAGAGCTGCTATTAATATCCCTAAGAAATTATTCAAGCCTGTACGTACTCTCCTATCCCCCCATACATCAGAGGGAAGAAAACTCCCAAGTTTTCTGAGATAAGGTGGCAAAGTTCTTTACAGACAAGATCTTGAAGAACTTTGCAGATTTTCCTGAACATACTGACATGCCTAGTGCTCCGGGAATGGCAGAATCCAAGGATAGGTCTATGAATTCCGGGGCAGCCTACTTGCAGCTGCTTAGACAGGTTCTCCCCATTTCCTGTGGCCAAAGTTAAACTCTTTTAGGACAAAGCACCTCGGCTCGCTAGTCGATCCTTGCCTGCCCAGGGTACTATGGTTGGCCCCAGGTTTAATTGCGGATGGCTTGGAGAAGGTTTATTCACAGGTTTTTGAGTCCGGTGTGTACCCGAAGTGTTAGCAGGAGTCAATCATCATTCCTCTGAAGGAAAAGCCAGATGGAGATCCTGGTGATTTGAAAAATCTGCATCAGGTCTCTCTGTTGCTTATTCCAGCTAAAATCCTGGAGAAGCACATCAACCAGGAACTAGCCCAGAACCTCACCAACCAAGAACTCCTTGACCTCTCTCAAAACAGGCTTAGGCAAAGCACCAAATTGACACTTTTATCGGCTAATGACTCCATTTGCAGGCAAGTCGATCATGGAGGTGCTGCTATTCTGGTGTTGTTATACCTGTTGGCAGCCTTTGACACCATATCTCCTTCTTTGCTGGTGCAAAGGCTGCGCCATGCCAGGCTGAAGGATGTCGCCCTCAACCTGCTTGAGTCCTTCCTACTGTATAGGACCCTTACAGTTAGCTGTCAGGATTTTAGAGCCAAACCTTTTCAGCTTCCCTAAGGGGTTCCACAGGGATCCTCCCACAGCCCTACTTTATTTAACCTGTATGTCGCCACACTGGCAAAGCTGGTGTACTTCTTTGGCTCCCAGATGCTGTTGTATGCAGATGACACCCAGATCATCGTTACCATCTCTGATGACTGGGAAGGAATGGCAGACAAGTTTAAGGCTTGCATGATGGAAATCTGCATGTGGATGAGGGAGAACTTGCTCAAAATGAATGAGGAGAAGATGGAAATTGTGGTTTTGTTACTGAAAACTTAATTTGGATCAACCGTTGGTGTCTGGAAACTTGCAGCACTTAACCTGTTCTGGTGACCGCGGCCAAAAATCCAAGTGTGATCTTTGATAACACCTTGTCTTTTGACACCCAGGTCAATAGAATGGTGATCTCCTGCTTTTGGATTATGAAGACTCTGAAAAAAATTGTTCCTTTTCTTCGCAAGAGTTTAGGATGTCAGTGGTCATCTTACTCATCACGTCTCGTTTGGACTACTGTAGTGCCCTCTATTTAGCTGCTAATCAGTACTCAATAAATAAGCTCCAAATGATCCAAAATGAGGCAACTCGACTGTTCCTGGGACTGCCAAAGTACCACTCAGCTAGGGTGGAATTGAGAACTCTCTGCTGGTTGCCAGTGCAGAAGCGGGTGTCTTTTAAAGCTCCTTGCTTGGTACATAAGGCTCTGCATCGGTAGAGGTTGGGTTATCTGAGGACCGCCTTTATTTGGTATGTCGCTAGCAAACATCTGAGATCAGTAGGACGAAGAAAGATTGTTGTTCCTAGGTGCTGGAAAGTTAGATGGGGGAACGTGCGTTCACTGTGGCAGCTGCCAGGTTGTGGAATTCCGTTCCGGAACACATTAGGAGTTTAAACTCACAACTGTCTTTTTGTAGGCATGTGAAACATGGGTATTTTCTGACTAGGCTTCCCTTAAGATTAGCTGGTTCTGTTTGTCTGTCTAGCTGGTTCTGTAAGTTAGAGTTCTGCTTAGGTTTCCTCCCCCTTCTTACCCTGTTTAGGGCTTTGATGACTCTTGGTTGAATGCGCTCTATCAAATCCTAATTACAATTTAGATATGTGTGTGTGTGTGTGTGTGTGTGTGCGTGAGTGCGTGCGTGCGTGTGTGTGTGTGTGTGTGTGTGTGCGTGTGCGTGGTGGGGTTAGCCAGCTCCTTGCATCCTAATCTCGACCCATATCTCCTATTACCAATTCGTTCCTGTAAGAGAAACTATGGTTGATGTACTGCGTGTATTTTAGTAATGCTGACTGTATGAAGGTGGATGTTATCCGATATTCATTGTTATCTGTGATATTGCATCAAACTTGTATGGATGAGGAGTCTAATCTAGTGTGTGTACATATCATTACTGCAGAATTTAGTAATGCTTTGTCTAATTTAAAAGAATGTCTAACTTCTGAGAAAGTGTAAACCTCAGGTAGATATTTTCTGTACAGTCTGTAAGGGTGTCTGAATGCAAACAAGAAGCCTTTTGCTACAGCCGCCCTCGAGCACAATCATAAACCCTTGCAATATATGTACTGTATACTTGGAGCCACCTGTAAGCGTGAGGATGGTTTCATGTGTTTTTTAATCGTGGATGTGTATGGAAAATAATCATAAAAAAGTACATTACTCTAAGGGAAAAAAGTGCCTGTTTTCGACAGAGATGTTCCCTTTGAACAGCTTCTGTCAGTGCCATAAATCTCAGTAGAAATTCCAGAACGGCAGCCGGGTTATTGTCCGCGCTGTGCTTTTATTCATTCCCCAGGAAATGTGTCTTTAAACAGTAGAAAAATGTAGTAGAAAACGGAGTCTATGGTCCAATAATTTAGATGCATATTTTAAGATACAAGTCACGCTGATGAATAAAGAAACACTGCTAAGCACATTCACTTTTGTAGTTGACTATTCATTTATAGGGGAGAATTATATATGGTCTAAGTACTTCGGGTGGGAGTGGCACGGGAAAGGCCTATGCTATTTGGCATATGGAGAGATACCTAGGCTACTAGTGTGATAAGAGAGGCACAGAGAGGCATAAAATGTATGGCAGATGGTCATAATAGTTTACTGTAAGAAAGCCATGATGTGGAAGAGGCATAGGCTAATTACGTCATACAGTGAGGTAAGAATAAATGGAGAGGTTTAATCTGAGATAGGCACAGCTCATGATTCTGTCTGCCTACTTCCTCCACCACAAATAAAGCTTTAGCCAATTTTAGGAGTTGCTCTGCGTTTGGTACAGCAGAATCCAATGTATGCTTAACACATCAAGAGTATATTTTTTTACTGTTTCCTCTTTGTTGGACCTGGCCCTGCCTGCAGTGTCACCCCCAAACGTTTTGACTTTTTCCCTACATTTTTTGCTGAATTCGTTTTTGTTCGCCTTAGGACTCTGTCCACTTTATCACTGCTAATCAATGCCAAAGTGCTTTTGCTCTCTCTTTTAAACATTTTAAAATTGGCTTACACATGTTTGGCCTACCTAATTTACTTAAATGTCGCACGTACAGTGGTACACCATGTACCCAGGACCTGTAAATTAAATGATACTAGGAGCCCGGAATCACATATTGTATCACCTACATAAGTAACCCCTAAAACATGTCCCAGGTCTGCCATTGCAGCCTGAATGGAGTTTAAACTGCCAAATCGACTTGGCAATGTAACTCCCTTGCCAAGTCTTATGTTAGTCACCCCTAAGGTGAGCCCTAGGTAGCCCATAGGGTAGGGTGCATGATAATTAAATGGTTGGACATGTACTTTTAAGATGTCCATGTCCTAAATTCGTTTTTCACATCTGTGAGGCCTACCTGTCCATTAGGATAACACCAGGGTGCCTTATTACATTTAATAAGTGCTCACATTTGATTGGGTACAGAAAACATTTCATGTTTGGTATCTATGGAATTGTAATTCAAAATCCTTCTTAATGGTGAAGTCAGATTTTAAATTACAATTTTGAAAAGGCCACTTTTAGAAAGTTCATGTACCACGGGGTTGGACCTTTTCACGAGTTGGGTTGGGCCGCTTACATATTGTTTTCAACAGAATACCAAAACTGATAATTATTTAATAAACACTACTTTTCAAAGAGATTAAGTCATTTTATTATCCTAACCTTGTTTTTGTTTCAAAGTGTTATTGATACATTGAGACATTAAACTGACACAATAAACATCTTCTTCCAACAATATTCAAATTAAATTCAGAATATTTGCAGCCCTCCTAAAAATAATGCACAATTCTTTTAAATCACAGAAGGGAAAACAATATTCCAAACTGAATACACAGAACTAAACAAGCATATGGCAAATATTAAATAGTGATATACCAGTTATATGATGGAACAATGTTTAAGTTTCTATTTTAGTCTCTTTCTCTTGAGCTGAAATTCCTTTTTAAAAACTACTGCTGGGGGTTGATACAGCACACTCTATACAATCTATATGTAAGCCTCCAATGTCCCTTGTAGGATTGCCTTCACTTGGTTGTCTCTTTAATTCAAAACTCCCCAGATAAGGTCAGGTCAATCAGTCACATGATTGTAAAATGTGTGAGAGTCTATTTTAGTCTCTTTCTCTTGAGCTGAAACTCCTATTTAAAGCTAATGTTGGGAGTTGATACAGCACACTCTATATGTAGGCCTCCAATGAAAAGTAGTGCTTATTAAATGATTATCAGTTTGGGTACTCTGCTGAAAACAACTTTTAGAAAGTTGGCACAATATGTGTATCACTATTAATACTCCATGAACCAACATCAATTACTCACACCCAGTCAATTAAAATCCCAATTTCTTACACTCTTTTACTGCTGTCTCTCCATCTTGCTGTCTTATTTCCACCCCAGTATGTACGAATGAATATCTTCAACGTGATGCTACTGCATAAAAATCAATCTTTAAAGCCGTCTACTGGAAAGGTCAGAGAACAACAGTGGAGTAGCGGGATTGCTGCTTCTCTCCCAAACAAAGATTAAGGAATAAAGAGACTTCCCAAAATGTGACAGTAACAGACTGTGGTGCAAGGAAAGCAGAAATAGGACATTATAGAATTTGGGTGCTTGGAAAATGCTGGCTGAGCACTTCACACACTGCTTCAAAGGTGCATTAATACGTACATCAGGCAATATTAACCATTGCAGTCAGAATTGCTACGGCTAGCACAGAGGAACACCTAGAAATGGTAACACACCTTTGGCAAGAGCATGGCATGCAAGAAACCCCGTAGGGACAGACTGCGACACTGCTTAGAGAATTGTTTAGACCAGCTCCAGTGTAGCATGGGACTCAGTATTCAGGTAGTGAGACTGAACAAGATGAAGGGTGTCTAAAGTCAAATGTCTCGAGTAAATCTACTTGCCACAGCTAAAATACTTCAAAAAGCCTTCCAGCTACATCCCGGTCTTGCAGCTGTAAGTAAAGTAGTCAAATTAAATCAGTAACACGGAGAACAATCCTCAATGTGCATTGCGAGTAAGAGCTATAAGCATCTGCTGTTACTGGGGTGTGATATATATAATAGTAAGGTCAGTAAGGTAAAACCCAACACAAACAAATCTATACGATACACTGGCATAGTCAAACATATCTAAGCTTTCAGATGGAGCAGGAATATAGAAATGTTTTGGAAAAGGACGGAGTAGCGACTAAACATATCAGATCGGGCCACTAACTATTTAAAAAGATTAAATGAACACCGAGAGGATCTAATGGGAGCCTTGTGTTTGTGCCAATTTTGGCATTTTGCTAATGCGTTTCTGAACCTGTATCCGATCACATTACCTGTGACTCGCTGGAGATGATATTTTTTTTCGTGACACTGTCAGAACAGTAAATGTGGTAGTGAAATGCCATGATGTTTAGAGAGCAATGGATATGCACAATTTATAAATGGGCACTATAAAAAACAGCTGTTACTAGACAAAAAGCAACGTGAAAATGATACAGCGGTTCTTGTGAAAATGGGCAGTGTAGGGAAGCCTATTACTAGTTGGGGTGGATGGTAGTCCACCACAACTAATAATGGCACTAATCTGGTTAGGTACAGTATAGATTTCCCCTGCACTCAACCCCTGGTATCTATAGAAGAGAGCAGGCACTTAAGAAAATGTGCAAAGCATTTAGAAGTAACAAAACAGATAAAAAGTCGGAAACACAGTAAAATAAAAATACCACTCTCTTTTATAAACATAGAGAATATTTTAATGAACAAAATGACACCAAACTCAACAATATCCAACAAGGGGAACCAGAGTTATAAATTTTGAAACATTCAAATAAAAAAGCACCAAAAGGCGCTAAACGTCAAATGTGGTCATCTTGTTGCACTTGAATGGTACTTAGGAAAAAGTTATGGCTGATCACCCTGTAGCGCATGTCGGATCAGAGACCAGAATCGTCTAGGTACTACGTTTTACCTTCTAGTCTCTAAAAAAAAAAAGTCAAAACATTTCTGCTGGTTAAGGCAGCAGGCTGTGGCAAAGATAGGATTTTTGAGGCAGGAAAACCTCGGCATGGGAGAAATTCCAAATTCACGTCCAAGGAAAATCACTAATTTGCCGGATACTTTGGCACCTTCACCTGGTGAAGATCACTACCTTAGCACTTTTTGGAACTCAGATTCCACCATCAGGAAAGGCTGAAACCTGTAACCGAGTAAGGCTCCACAAGGACAGATACCTTCTCCGTGACGTCCCACCAAAATGGATACGCAGGCGTAGCTAGGGGAGGCGGTGGGGGCAGACCGCCCCAGGTTGCAAGAGTTTTAGGACGGTGGCCGGCCCCCCCACCCCTCGCTCTTACCTGCGGCCATCACGGCCGCAAGAATTGTCCGCACCCAAGCTGCCTCCCCCCCGGCTCTTATCTGTGGCTGTCGCGGCCGCTGCCCCCTCCCCCCCCGCTCTACGATCAGGTCGCCACAGTAGGCAAATACAGGGGCCACCATGGGCGGCCTAAGGCCTAGCTACGCCACTGAATGGATATGCTGTTGCAGAAAAGCTCCAAGTGGGAGCAACCTGAATCTTTAGCCCAGTGGTAACACACCTTCGTCAGATTGATTTGACAGGTTTGTCTCAGACTTCTATAGGCTCCGCAGGCAAAAAGTCTTTGTACACTCCGACACTAGCCAAGGATTCTAGGACCTCAGGAAAAGCAATTGAGGTCAGGGCTCTCTCCAACAGAAGTCATCAAGAGGGTCTGGGCAGGTCAAGTAGCAATTGGGCAGCTGGGGGCTTCCAGAAAAGCGAACTTTGGAAGCTTTTGGGTCCTGTAGCTTAACAGAAGATAAGACAGCTGACCGTTGGGGCCCACTTCTTAGTCCCGGTTACAAGTGGGAGCAGGTCCAGCCCTAAGGGTTCTCCTCACAACTCACAACAGCAGGTGCAGTCATTCTTCTGTCTCTCACAGGTCCAGCAGTGTTCTGAAGAGGGTGCCCAAGGGTGCCATATTCATGCCTGGTACTAGCCTGTGGATGGCGGTTACCCCTGGCCCCCCCTGACCAATAGGGAAAATGTTGCCAGGAATCACTCTACCCACATTTGCAGCTGTTCCTATGTGCCCTCCTGCAAAAATCCCAGAGTTCCCCTCTCTTCCTTAATCCCACATAGCATAACCTTTCATACGTTATGCAGAGGTCCTGTGCCCGCACGAAAGGAGTCATTTGAAAACTCAGGCAAATGTACTTCTTGAGGCTTTATGCAGGTTAAAGGTAATTTTTGAAAAGTGTATTTTATTAAATATTTAGTATAAATCCAATGCTACATATGAATTAGATTTGTAATAATTTAAAATGACCAAGAATGAACTTTTTATGTTGTTCCGAGACAACAATATTTACTTTTAATATAAACTTCTAATTCTCTTGTATGGCATACCTAACCCTGCTACAATGAAAATAGCTTTTAGGGCATTGTCACTGGAAGAACAGGTTGTACAGTAAACATTTACATGTTCTTCTTTTAAATATCATGCACCCTGCCTTCTGGGCATTGAAGGCTTATTTAGGGGTGACTTATTAATATTTAAACAGAGGGTTTAGGCCAGTCAAAAGGGGTTATTTTGATAGGTCAAATATGCAGTTTAAACTTGCACAGCCAAGTTACTGGTAGCAGGCCTGCAGTCATGTTTTGCATGGTCACTTTAATGGTGGCACAATGATTGCTGCAGCACACTATGACTCAAACTCACAGGCTCTGGGTACACTCTGTAAAATGAACTAGGCTGTTATAGGTAAGTTAAGTATGCCATTTAGATGTATACCAATTTGGCATGTTTTTAGATTCAGAGCACATGCACTGGGAACTAGACAGCATTGTTGCAGAGTGCAGGGTCAACAAACCAGCAGCAACATTTAGAGCACAACAACAGTTGTTTATTAATTGAATACACATTAAAAATGACTATTATCTGCCACCCCAGCCATTATTATAGCTTCAGGGGTGCCTGGTATGGTTCGAACTATAACACTTGTAGCTGTGTGATGGTTAGTAATTGAATTGCTACTGCCATTGGCAGTGGTGGCAGGGGCAATGGTTGGTGTAAGGTGCAGTGGCCTCCTGACAAGGGCTCTGACACATTTAATTTACAAATCAAGCACTGACACTACAAAACACTTTTGGTGAATTTCCCTTACCAAAGACGAGGATTGCACAGTCATTGTTGTCATTTCAGGATGGAGAGTCTTTTTAACATTTGCAAGTCACTTCTCTCTACACTAACAAAGCCTGCTTTTTTCTTAATTCAGTCAATGCTTGTTGGAAGAGGGTCAAGACTGATTTGCATATGGCTGGGTCCAAACTGGGTGATGAGGGGTAATACCCCGAAAATGGTCCCAGGATGCTTGCTTCCGGTCCAGGGAGGATGTGGCCTGGCAGTTCGGGCTGGACTGTTCCAATGAGGAACAGGAACAAGCGTGATTTGCATATGGTTGGGTCCAAACTGGGGTGGCATAGTGAGCAAAAGAACAATGATTTAAACCCAGATCTGTGACTGGGGGTGAGTGGTTGAAAAGTTTCAGCACTCCGTCCATCTTCTTGTGTGTTTGCTATGTTCACCATAAGTGACCAAGGGTATGCCCAGACATGGGTTCTTGCGCTCTGTGCCACTGGATTCAAGCTAGCCTGCCTGATGAGGGGTAATACCCCGAAACCGGTCCCAGGATGCTTGTTTTTGGTCCAGGGAGGACCTGGCCTGGCAGTTTGGGCTGGACTGTTCCCATGTTGGGCAGGGTCAACACTAATTTTCATATGGCTAGGTCCAAACTGAGGTGGCATAGTGAGCAAAAGAACGATGGATTAAACCCAGATCTGTAACTGGGGGTGAGTGGTTGAAAAGTTTAAGCACTCCGTCCATCATCTTGTGTGTTTGCATTGTTTTTTTTTAATGACAGGCTGTCTAGGATTCTGACTGGCAAATCTGGGAACATTAGAGATTACCAGATTATGTTTGTCTCTAAGCATCATTCTTAACTGTGGGTCTCCAACTAAAGACCTATGCCTTTTGGATTTCGCTATGGGCCCTATTGCCATAGATGAACTAGTTGCATTTGAAATAAAAGCTGGCACCAATACATTCAAAAGATTTGCTTTTGCTTGCGTTCTTATGGAACAAGATACTCGCCCAACTCTGTCTGTTGCAGGCTGGAGCGGAAAATGCTGTTTTGTCTCAGGAATGGAAGGTCATGCCCCTGCAAGTTCATCTGGGCTTGACGAGGTATCCTGTAAAGGATGGGTGAAAGGGTAATCTACCATTACTTCGCGGACACTACTACGACTTACCATTACTATGCATTTTTTACTTAGCAGAATCTTTTACTTCGCATGCTTTAAGTTCGCATGCTTCTCATATCCCTACTTCGAAACATCTGGAGAAGAAGGACTGCTCCACTGGACACTGGGAGTGAAAGGCTATCGACCCTAGAGTGGGAGGAAGCTGAATCCTACTTCCACATGATGCAATATCTTGTAAGAAGATCTTGTTTCACCCTGAGCAGTATAGATTGAAATGTAAGAAACCCAGAAAGCCAGTACCCAATCTTGGGCTGACTTTGTAGACATCTCAGTGAAGGCATTTGGGGGCTGGATACAGGGTAACCGGGTAAGTACTTATACAAGTCTCTACAATTTGTTCATGAAGGAGCACATATTGACTAATTGTCCCTCAGAGAAGCGATACAAGTATCTAGCTGACTCTAAATTGTCTAGTCCCAGGAAACTATGTGAGACAGTAGATGAGTGGGTTCACACCAGGGTGACCAAGAAGAACCAGGGAGGTGATCAAAAGAAGGGCAGGTCCTCTCCCAGGGGAAAGCCCTGGGTAACCAAGATAAAAAAGCAAAAGATTCCTCTAAAAGGTCCACAAACACCTGCACAAGGAGGGGGGTCCCTGAGCCATTCCACCTTCAAGTGACAGGTGTATGAGGGAAAGTTATTTGACCCTACAAAGGCAGGGAAGTGTTTTCACTGCATGCAGCCAAGCCACAAGAGAGGAGATGCTGTCTGCTCCAAGAGACCCCCCACTGGTGGGCAGTCCCAGGGGTTTGCTAGTGGAGGTGTGGAAGTGAATGTTGACCCAGAGATGGGAAGGGCGCATACAGATATGACCTTAGTTTCCATGGATGGGTTGGATGTTGCAGCCCTGGCAGCCTTATCTCCAAGCATGGAGAAGTATAGGCAGAGCCCTAGAATCAATGATGCTGAGGTTTGGACACTGAGAGATACAGGAGCCTGTGTGACCAGGGTTGTGGACAGACTGGTGTTTACAGAGCAGATCCTACCTGGTGTGTTCTACCAGATAACCTACGCAGACAGCAGAGCCAAGCTCCATCCCCTAGCAATGGTAAATTGAAATGGAGAGGTGTGACTGGCCCTAAGAAGGTAGTTGAAACTTCTGCCATCCCAGTAGAGTGTCTACTGGGAAGTTATTTTGAAGCTTTTGACTGGTCAGGGATGGAAAGGAAGGTCCAGGCACAGATGCTTGACTTCCCTGAGTGAGTATGTGCTGTGACTAGGTCACAAATCGCACATCAGGGGAGTGCTGGACACATGGACCCTGGAATAATTGGCTAAGCCTCCCAGAACAAGAAAAAGGGCACACAGTCTGGTTAGCTAGCCCAAACAACTCAAGACGTCCGGGAGGAACCCAACTCTGAGGAGTAGGATCTGGCCTCTGAGGTAGGGACTCCATCCCTGCAAGATCTGTCTGACGTGACAAAATTACAAGGAGCTGGTGGACACACAAGAGAGGAGTTGTGTCATGGGCAAAGAGATTATCCCTCTCTTGAGGGCCTGAGGAAGACTGCCTCCAGGCAAAAGCAGGGTGATATCAGTGGATTCAAAGGGTCTACTGGGAGGATGGACTTCTCTATACTGAAACAAGGGATCCCAAAGACAGAGCAACCAGTCACATGGTGGTCCCCTAGATGTATAAAGATTTTCTCCTCACTTTGAGCCATGACATCCCCTTTGGTCAGATCAAGACCTGGAATAGGCTGTTCAACCATTTCTATTGGCCCAACATATCTGCCAAAGTAAATGAGTTCTGTAGGTCTTTTGTCACCTATCAGGCAAGTGTCAAGACAGGGGGATCCCTTGACTCCAACTGCCAGTGGTTGGGACTCCCTTTGAGAGGGTGTGTATTGACATTGTTGATCCCTTAGAACCACCAACTGCCTCAGGTAACAGAAATATCTTGATGTTAGTGGACCATGTCACCAGATATATGCAGAGGCAATACCTCTCAGAATGGGCACTAGTCCATCAGTGACCAGGGCCCTACTTTGTGTCTTCACCAGAGTGGGCTTTCTAAAGAAGGTGGTCTCAGATAGGGGCATTAACTTTATGTCCTTCCATCTGAAAGCGATGTGGGATGAATGTGGTGTGACCTACAAGTTCACCACCCCATATCATCCTCAGACCAATGGTGTCTATCATCCCTCTGCAATTGTCCTTCAGGGGTTGTGAACTTGTTGATCTTTTGTGAATCCTAGGAAATAGGCGTAGGAGGGGTTCATTGTTCTGGATACTATAGGTCCCTGAAGGCTTAAAACATTTAACAATTGAAATCTACATCTGTGACTTTTTAGTTGAAATTAACTAATCCCTATTTTTATAATAATATACTAAAAATATTTTTCATAACAAACACAACTTTGCCAAAATTACAGGGTTTGTGAAGCTCACTTTGGATTTGTTGAACTCACAAAAGAAATTCAATCTTTTTAATCATCCAAGAGTAGTGGACTCAGAAGCAGTCTAGGAAATCTACAGTGTTTTGTCAATCTTGGCATCCTTGATGGACCTGCAAATCCTTGAATCTCAAACAAACAAAAGGAAGAGTCTTATTGGCAACTTGCACACACTTTCAAAAAATAAATGTGCTGACAACAGGAAAAGGGTCCTGTGCTTTATAAGGCACCATTAGGAGTTCCACTCAATCCAGAGCCGAACATTTTTAGCATGTCCATCTCCTTTCTATCAAGATGGAAGATATTCAAGGAAGTTAGCATCCAGAGTGAAAAGTGAGCAACCCATAGCACACAATCTCTATAATTTGCTGAGATGTTTGTAGAAATCCTTCATGTTCTAAATCCCATTGAATCCCAGCCTGGAAGTTTTTCAGCCCCACAAGGGGAGAAAAGACAGTGAATACCTAATGTGCATTATGTGATCAAGTGCTGCAGAGAGAAAGTCCAGGCCTTTACTTATTTAGGACTACTGGCATGATCAAGCACCTACGTGTTCAGACCATGAGTATTCTTGAACAGAGATGGAGCACTGGAGTCAAATGCCGGAAGATGAACAAATAAAGAGGAGTAAGACCCATGGCTGACCATGTTTGCCACATAATGTAGGAATGTAGAAAACAAATCTGCACAAGAGAGTAAAACTGAAGAGTCATCTTAACATTGAGTAAGAGACTGATAAAAAAGTGTTTATTTAAAAAATATCAAGAGTAAAAGCTACCTTGCTTTAAAAAAAGTTATATTGTCTGCAGAACAAGAGTTAAAAACCAAAACATACTTAAAAAATGTCCATGTTAGGACAGGCCAAAACAGCAAAATGTATCAATAAAATAAAATAAAAATAATGTTTTAAAAAGATAAAACAACAGGTTTAATTAAAAACATGAAAAAACACATACAAAAATCATGATAGCAACCACAGTGGGTAGTGAGCCAGACTCGCTAAATATATGACCCTGATCCAATCCTTGCTGCAGGCAGCTGAAGTCTGTCCGGAGTGGGGGTTGGCTGTCTGGTGCATGTTGGAAATAGGGCTGGCCATCTGGAAACCCTGCTGCTCACTAAAAAAGGCAGGCCAAAGATCACACACAGTGAAGGCCTGTCACTACAGCCAACCCAGTAGGTTGGACATACAGCCTCACCGAGGTCAGGCACAGTTGCCCGACCTGCTGTGTCATATCTTATCACAGGTTCTCGCCTTGATTCCCATCACCCATTTTACTATTTGCTCACCCCCATTCCCATTCACTTCTGGTCCCGCACATTATTATTGGCCCCCGCTTCTAAACCTCGCGGAGGGCATTGTCACTCAGGATGTCATCTGCACTGGTCTGACAGGTGTCATGCTGCCCAGGACTGTCACTGTCACATGTATGCTGCTCAGTTATTACCTCTCCATCACCAGCACAATCAATCATGTCCCCATGTTGGCACCCCCAAACTATGACAATATGCCTCATCTGAGTAGCAAGCTACCACAGGATTCAAGGATCTACTGCAGAAATTTGAGGATCTTGATATTTGTGGATGTACTGCAGGATCGAGGATCTTGCAGTTTATAAGAGCCATACCCAGAGCATGGACATCTACTTGGCATTCCTCCCTGTTGATAAGAGGAAGCCTCTGCTTGGCTCTACTCTTTACCTATGTTTCTTTGCTTGGGCTCAGCTGTTCACCTGTGTTTATGACTCTCCATTTAAGTTTGTCCTCAAGATAGACATTATGAACATCTCCCAGATGTTTTCTGTTTGCTGTGCTTCTTGAAATTCCTTCTACTGTGTGACCTCAAAGACTTTCCTTGAATCCTTGGAATTATTCAACCCCTCCCAGTGTTTTCCTCTGTTGCTTCAGGTTATTGTTATCTAATCTATATGAAGAGCATGTATGAATATTTCTTTTTGATCAGTGTCTCAAATTGTGGAATATTTATAACTGCTATTGGACATCAAAACAAGACCCGTCTCATGAGGATTCTTTTGGTTCTAGCAAAATAAAGGCACTCTGCCATTGAAATGTTAAATGTTTACCATATTGCATCAGTTACTAGAGTATGTCTTGTTTAGCTCTCATTTCCTGTAAAATGTTACAATTCATGTAAAATTAATTTAAATGAAAACAATTGTGGGCCTGATTCATAAAGGGCCTCCACACTCATGGTGGGGGATCTGCAGTCATGAAGAAGTCTCCGCATTTGAGGCGGAATCTCCACAGTGAAAATTCACATCGCGGAGATTCCGCCCCGAGTAAGGTGACTCTCCCACGACTGCGGGGCCTCCACCATGAGTGCGGAGGACCTTTGTGAATCAGGTCCAGTGTGTATTTCAAATTAGTGAAAGAGCAGAGAGTAACCATAGTCTTCTGTTTTGTTTAATATAAAAAATGTGTCTCTCCTGAGTGAATGCAAATAAATCGAAGAGACACTCAATCTGATGAGGCGGGCTTTGTGACTAAAAATCAATGATGCCTCTTGTAACTTCTCTCTTATTCCTATCTCCTTTTCTCCTCTGAACCATCAGCGCCAAGCACTGTCTTGGACATGTGCAACACTGTTGACAGTGAAGGATACTGGCAGGATACTACCTCGTTCCTACATAGCTACATACATAACATTTTTCTCACAATGTCAGCTAATGTGTTCCATTGCACCATATCAAAAAGAACAACTACCTGAGTAGGGAAGAGAAGGAACCCAGGCAGAGCAGCCAACACTGTGATACAATAGCCAATAGTGGCCCTTTCAATACACTCTACATATAAGTACATCACATCCAAAACATAAAACATGTGGAATCTTGTTCCCACAAATGTAAAAAAGTGCCATGCAGAAATTTCTAAACATCATTAGTCATGTTGAGAATATTATAACTAGAACATGCATACATACTCATACATGCTTTAAAGCTGTCACACAATAATTGGATGTTAGAAGTACCTATTGCATGAAACCACTTGGTATTTCTCTATGCAACATGGAATGTCGTACTCCTTAACATATCACCTGTCATTGCTGCTTTTCAATTTTAATAGAATTGTTGTAGTCATCGGACATTTATCCTGCTTAGGATAAGGGGACGTCATTGCTCCTGCTCGTGTAGCCTCTATCAGACTGCCCTGGCCTTTCTCTGCCTCATGGTAATTCCACACACAGGCATTTACAACCAGTCCCTCGCGACCAGTCTCTGGCTTCTGCTTCCCATTTTGAAACTTAAGAATGTTCTGGCAAATTCTTTCTCCATGAATATCTGCTGGGAAGTTATTACGCTTCTCAGCGCCTGCTACTGTTGTCTCGGGCTCAAGATAGATGTTACAGCCTTGCTATTTGTTATTTGTTGACGATTGAAACACCATCAACTGATTATATCACAGACATATTTTTGAATATATGATTTGTTATGATGGGCTGTGTTGTCCTAGTTTTTTTCAAAACACAAGATGATTACATTTATCACATCCATTTGCTACTCATGAAGGAGCGCCAGGCTTGTTGTTCTGCAATGGCACTTAGTTCACCGCATTTTGTGACTTTATTTGTTTAATTGATTAAAATTGTCATTTGACTGCACATCATTTCTTCATATTCCTTCAACTAGGAACTCTGTCCCATGCTCTACCAATTTACCCAGGTCCTCAGCGAGTACAGGGTTTCCCTTGTGTTAAAAAGCTACTTATAAATCTCTGTCACTTAAATTTTGTCAGTTAGGTATATTATTCCATGTTAATGATTACAGGCGGTAGTTCAAAATTGCTATTCAATCATCAGTACCTGGCCCTTCCAAAGATTCATAACACGTAGGAACCACTGCTGGAGTTCATTGATAAACATGACAATAGCACATTAGGAGCATGCAAAAATGTATATTTTTTACACAAAATTTCACAAGCAAGCAATATGCGAAGCTGTGTAATGAGGCACTGTCAATAAATTTGCTAATTTCCCAAAATGTGAAATTTTTGCTTTTCAAAAATGTAACTAGTGTAATCAAAATATAAAGCTTAGCTACATGCATCTTTCATGTCATGGCCTGAATGCTGTATAATCATAGATGGGTTGAATAGTTTGGGTAGGTGTAAGAAAACCCAGCTTTTTGCAGATGTCCCACACTTATTGTCCTCATTTGGACTACTAGATACTGGTTTTTGACAGTGTACTAATGCTGCTAACCAGGCCCCAGTGCCAGTGATCTCTCCTTAAAACTGTTATGTGTGAATTGCCATCCCCAATCGACAAGGACTTATCCCCCCTTATAATTCACTAGTATATGGTACCAGTAGTACCCAGGACATGGGTAATAAAGGGGTCCCCAGGGCTTGCAGCACTATTTGGGCCACCCTGACTGACCCAAGTAAACTACTGACAGCAGGCCTGCCATTACAGACTGCACAGACAGTGACAACTGCTCTATTTTGACTTTACCCTCAACTTGGGTGACAAAGTCAGTGCACTGCTTTTAATATATGTCAGTCACCCCCTAAGGAAGGTCTCATGAGCCCAGGAGCCAGAGTGCAGTATATTAAAGGTGGGGCATGTAGGTGCAAGCTTATATTTCTCTGCATTGGCCTTTAACTTTAAACCACACTATAAGTGATAGGCAATCGATAGGATAACATGGGATAGCACACGGGCAAATACAGGGTAGCTAGCTCCATTATGGTACCACCTAAATATGTTTAGATTGGTGTCTAACAATGTTCCTCAACACCCCTCTTTGGAATTTTGTGTCGGGGGCAAGGTGGCATGCATCCAGATGGCTACCTTAGGGGTTGCCCACCTGGTTGCCCCAGATTCTCTGTGCTCTGGCTGACAGCTCTCACAGACTGACACCAAGCCTGGATTTTGACCCCCTGCCAGGCAATGTGATGACACCTAGGAGTCTGCAAGGAAGGCCCGGAGAGGAAGAATGTCACACCTCTTCCATCTCAGGATGGCTAGTGAAGAGGCACATCAAGACTGCACAGCCTCTAGTATGCATTGGGGCTGCCTCCCAAAGGAGTAAACAGTCTCTCACTGCTCCAGGTGCATTTGCTTCTGGACAGGTGGGATATTAAATATGCAGGAGGCGTACAACACAGAAGGCTAGCCACATCCCCAGGGTGAGCTGCCTGGTCTGTATACCTAAGGAAGCCTTCTGCCATTCTTAAAAGTTGTAGAAATAGTGGCTTCTGAGTAGAAAAGGTGGCCAATACCCCCGGATGTGGTCATCTCAGAGGCAGGTTAGCTGCAGGGACTAGCAGTCCATTGGTTACTTGCTCCCACACCCCTAACACCCCTACATCTAGGATTTAAGGACACCCCTGACACCAAAACATCATTTCTGATCCAACCTGCATCAAAAACGACAACGAAGACCCATGTCTGTAACAACAGGACTTGCACAAAGCAAAAGAGGGATACTCTGCACCTGTGGCAAAGCTGCATGAACGAGACTCGTCCAAGGCTAAAAGTCAGTTCCCCCAGCCAGAGGGACCCCTGTGAGGGCCAAAAGCAACCTCTGTCTCCCTTGGAGTAGTGGGACTTGTCCCCGGCAAACTGCAGGTAAATCAACACCCCGGATCCTAAGAATCGATGGACATCGGGCCCTCCGAGGGATCACCCAAAAAAAGATGGTCCAATGCATTGTGGGAACTGTATTCCTGCCTTCCACGAAGTTACAGGCAGCCACTGTGTTCCCTCAGATCTCTGGACGTCGAAGTAGCTCCCTACTGAGCTTAACGCTGCCAATGTGTGTTGGCTGCCAGTCTGGTAACTGACCCCTGCACTCAGCGCTGCATCAAGAGGGAAGCCGGCAAGACCTTTAACTGACGTCAGCAGTGGAGTGGTTGCTGAGAATTTTTCCAACCTTTTTCCTCCCAGCACCATGTAACCAGTAAAAGCAGCACCCCTGTGGCTCCCGTTGAGCACCAAGGACAGCCAGGACAACTCTGCACCTGGGCTCTGCGGGCCAGGTTAAATTGAACTGACTGTGATGGCCTGGTCCTGGGACCCACACCACCTTTACCTTGCAAGGGTACCATGCAACTCAACCTGCAAATGACCAATTGTCACCACTACTTTTTACCATTGACTGCAATGCAAAGGTTCTGCAGTATTGAAGTGCTGTGATTTTTTTTTTGTAAAACCCATAACACTGGTTATCTATGTATGCTATTTAATTCATTTTGATATCTAAGTTAAGTTTAAAATACACTCTAATTTTATAAATTGGTGTCGGATTTCTCTCAAGTTGTATCAATTACTTATCGTCCATGTTGGTACTCGGAAATGCTTAACACATGTTCCTCTAGTAAAGCCTGACTCCTCTTTGCCACTCTACCAGATATGAGCTAAGTATTTATTAGTGTGAATCCAATTACGATCTTTGGGGCTTGTGATAGTATTTGATGGTGAAGTCTAATAAACATCACCACATAATACTCCACCTTCCTATGATAAGCATTCAGTAATAACTTCTCATGACATTACCCCTGTTGAAGGCTCTTTACACATATGAATTTGCACAGTGGAGACTGTGAGCATTCTGTTGACACCACAGTGTTAAATCCTTCCTGACACCTCTGTTGAGCCACTTGTAACACTTAAGTACACTTGAAAGGGAGAGAACACAATGCCACAAAAATCCTGTGTATTCCCTCTCTAGCTAGTTACTGAAGGGCCCTGCTTTTGTCCTACCAGATTTTGTCTATGGGTTTGTTATGGGTACAGTGCGTGCTTCAACCTGGATTACACTAGTGAGTACCATACTGCACTCCTCTCCTTCCCCTGAATAACCACAACACTCACGTTTAGTGTAGCCAAAGACGTTCATCATCTTGGAAAAGACCTGAAACACAGCATCTTGAACCTGTTTGTAGTAAGGAAAACAGGAACTACTGAAAACATGGGTAGGGCTGCCCCCAGGAACCTTTACCTCAATGTTTACATAGTGCCCAGGAGTCACCCCAATCCACTAGCTGGTATCAAGCATAAATATGGCACCCCAAGGCACTAGAACAGAACACTTTCTGGACCTGCAGAAGAAAAGAGGAGAAGTGGGCCTGCTGCCTGTGACCTGAGAAAAGCCCTGAAGGACTGGACCTACACAACTCAAAGAAGTAGACTCCAAGGTTAGGTTGGCAGAACTCCTGTGTGGCTATAGGGAAAGAAGCTGCAAGAGACCTTCTCCCTGGAGTGCCCATGTGACCAGTAGCAACTTTCCATTCACCGAACCTTTCTAGTTGCCTCTGCTGGAATGATTATAGGCACTTAACTAATGCCCCTGAGGTCCTGGTGCCATTAGAAGTGACCCAGAGGTGCTGCTCCAGAAACCCTGAAAGGTTCAGGCTGAAAAGTCTATGCAAGAAGATAAAATATTTGATCAAGATTAACCTTGTTGGTATATCCAGCTCATGTTCCATCTAGGCCAGCTTGAAATTGTGCTTGGTCCCGATCTACTGCCACCATAGACTATCATTAGCAGTTGGAGCTTTTTGGTACTATTTCTACTTAAAACTTTAAAAATTCATATATCCAGTTCCCTTACTGGATTTTTTGCCATCCTGGTGTCATTTTCTTTATTGAATTTTACTAAATTTTTCAAATTCACTTTGGGATTTTTATTGTGTGTTGTTTTGAGTTTATTACTGTTTTGGTACTGCATAAATACTTTTTCACAAAGTAGGAGTAGTGTGATAGTTATCCTCTGCTTCAACCAGGGAGGGAACTTCTATACTTATTGCCCTGAAGAAAGCCCTGGACCCACATTGGGCCATAGTCGGGCTGAAATATGTCAGCACTAGGGTCATAGGACCATAAATATCCCATTGAACCTTTATATGCTTGTAACTTTTAATATCCCAGCCGATTCCAAGAATAAAGGGATACAGGGAACTGCCTGAGGTTTTTTAATCTTTAAGACCCCCTGGCCACATCTTCTAAAAGCTCCCTGAAAAATGGTCGAGCACACCCTGACCTTTAGGAGTCAGGGTGACCCGATGTTGAAGCATGACACCACTAGGGTGTGTGAGGGTAATTAAAACAGAAGGAATTCTTTCCTTTCCCACAACCCAGTGGATGCTTCAGTAACCATCTTCCCATTCTCAACCAGGGTTCATTTATTTTTTGTTATCTCATTACCTGTGGGGTACTTAGTTTGACTTAGCCATTAGAAGTGACCCAGAGGTGCTGCTCCAGAAACCCTGAAAGGTTCAGGCTGAAAAGTCTATGCAAGAAGATAAAATATTTGATCAGGATTAACCTTGCTGGTGTATTCAGCCCATGTTCCATCTAGACCAGCCTGAAATTGTGCTTGGTCCCGATCTACTGCCACCATAGACTATCATTAGCAGTTGGAGCTTTTTGGTACTATTTCTACTTAAAACTTTAAAAATTCATATATCCAGTTCCCTTACTGGATTTTTTGCCATCCTGGTGTCATTTTATTTACTAAATTTTACTCAATTTTTCAAATTCACTTTGGGATTTTTATTGTGTGTCGTTTTCAGTTTATTACTGTTTTGGTACTGCATAAATACTTTGCCCTTTACACATTGCCCTAAGTTTAGGATCCCTGCTCTGCGCCATAGCAACCAGGGGGATTGAGCTTAGGTTAATTTAGTGACTTTATTGGTTCACCCTGACAAGAGCTGTGATTATTCTTTAAGGAGGGAATTTGCACACCCCAAATAAAAGTGCAATGTCTTACATGCAGATTGTGTCTTTCAGTGTTGGGCAAGCACACCTGATCCAAAAAGGTCAGAGACAAATCATGTGCTGTTTAAATTCCAGCAGTATGGCAATCTTTAAATAGTGCATGGTAACTGAGCACAGAAATGGCATCAACTTCCCATCAGTGGTGATCCTCAGAATGTTGCGTAGCTAGTCTTTTGAAACTGTGTGGTGATGCAAAACATCTCAGTTTGAGATGTTCTGGGACATTTCCACTGTCAGAGCTGATGTGATCGCTCTTCTCCTCTTTCCCTAAAAGATAGCAAGCTTTCTCAAGTGTTTTAGACTGATGGGTGCTCAATTTGTAGGCTGTTGGATCCCCTAGCTCTTTCAATACAGTGGCTCAACAGCATTTTTTGCAAGATTCTACACTATTGAAGGGTGCCATATTAATCGCAATATACTAAAAGGTCCCCAAGCATAATCTGATTGATTATCATATACTGGCCTTCATCAGTCTCCCCACAAACATTTTTGCAAGTTGACTCCTAAATGATTAGGATTAAAATTGAACAACATTCTGCCACCCAATTGGGTCCTAGAGAGGACATTGTTTACACTTACTGTGCCGTAATTGACCTTAGCAAGGAATAAAACTATGTCAACAGGTACAGAATAAAATGTTGTGCTTAGGTTAATACGCTGATATTTGGGTGGTTATCATCTCCCATCAATACCCCTCACAAAGACAAAAGATTCCATGTAAATCATGTGTGCACCACAGATGCGTCTTTGCTACCTATTTATTAAACATCTTTTTAGCAACTGGATCTAATATCTAATACCAGAACACCTACATTTTCCCCTATTAGACCACCTGAAACAAGTAAGCATGCTATAATCTGCTGACTATTTGGTCCTTAGGGACCGCATTGTTATTGGTCTGCTGTGACGATTGTAGCCAAAATCAATGAGTTCGAAAACAATTACACAAAGTCAAAAGTGATGATTTTTGGGAACTCCAACTTTAAGAACAACAGAGATTGTTTATTGTTGTATCATGTTGTGGATATTTAGGCATTTATATTGACATTAAACCTACTTGGGAGCATATGCGTTGTGCTGGAGTCTTTACTGCCCCCTTTCAATTTTTGCAATGGTGGCTCAGTGACGTAGCTAGGCCTTTTGCCGCCTGTGGCGGTGGCCATAAGCGTGGGGAAGGGTGCTGGCAATCTAATCCTGAGTTTGCTGCCAGCGCGGCCTCAGGTAAGGGCGGGGGGAAGGCCGATGCCCCCAAAACTCATGCCCCCCAGGGCGGACCGCATTGCTACGCCACTGTGTTGACTTTTCCTTAGTTTCAGTGACAAAATGTTACACAGCCAATGTTGCCTTCCTACTTGCCTATGGTTGGCCCATCTCGCTTTCTGTAATTTAAACAGCTATCTGTTTCACATAAAGCATCCGTAAGGTGCTATGTGTTAGAAATATGACCTTCAAGTCCATTAGAATTTATCAGACTTGGTCATGGTGCTGTATCCTCACTGGCATTTGTTCTGAAAGCAATCCTTAATTCCTTCTGCTACCTTTGGGATGCTAGACTGACTACGTTAACTTGTTGCCTTTAAAGTGGCCCTATAATGGTTGATAACTCTGACTGATTTCTGAATGTATTGCATCTTATTAGAGCTAGATTGAGATGATTAATTTGTCAGAGGTGTTCTATAACTTTCCTTCTACTTTCATGTTTTTGCACATAACTAGCTCATAAACATTTTACAATTTAACCCGATTTTACAAATCAGCTTTCCAAGTTTTTTTGTTGTTCCTGTCGTAACACTTACAGCTATACTCCATTGGTTTGGTTCAAAATCTTTATTTTGGCACTATTGGTATAGGCCATAAAAGAACAATTGTTTAAAATACAATACATCATAAAACAGGTTAAAACATTAAAATATACATCCAAGACTCATTATCATACAAACAGAACAATGCTACAGTTGATAGAGAATGATTTTCCTAACATGTATTGCTTCCCAGATGTAGGAGGCAATGCTAAAACAAATTGCAGTGGCCTTCATAATGCACAAAAAAGGCATTGCACCATTGCGATCATTGATATTTTGTACAATAAATATTGGTTTTAAAAAGTGCTTCTTTAAGTCAGAATAAAATTGAATGAGAAGCATAAAGTGCTGAGTGCTCTGTTTTGAAGATCCGTCACATTGGCGCAGAACCGATGGTCCATGCCATTGATTAATAATGGGAAAAGTGACAAGGTGATGTACGATGCCTAGCCGCAGTCTGGTCAAAATGAAGTGGTGTTGAGCATTTCTCACCAGAGACAGATATGTCTGAAATCCCTCAGGAAGGGCATATGACAAACATGTAACAACCGTGGGTTTCCTGACATCAACAAGGGCTCTATATTCTGCCCAAACATCTAGTAAAGCTGCCTTCACCTCAAACGTCTGGTGAATTCTAGAAGGCTACTGGAGCTCAGGAAAGCCGAACACCAGCTTGAGGGTGTCGTTGATGTAGGACAACCACAGGATATTAAAGGTGTGATCTAAAGCTAAATAATCCTGTATAATTGCCTTTGTGAATTCTGTCTCAGGTTTAGTCCATATTGAACACCACTATAGAATAGGTTTGAGTGACAGTATATCTTCCAGGTGAGTTAACCCACTTCCTTATAAATAATAGAAGATGATGATGAAGGGGGAGTGCACAAAAGACACCTTAAAAAGGCATTGTCCTCTACTTGTACAGGGCTACTAGGTGTATGACCCAACCCCCGCCATATGTTGCAGCGGCTAATGCTCTCGCTTTATAGATGTTAATTATATCCCTAATAGGGCGGCATCCAAGTTTTCAGGAAAACATGAACTCACCCTCACACACTCTGTACATTATAAGCCGAGCATTCTGTATGTGTTTTGCTAAAAAAGAATATCCAAATAACAAAAGGAATTAACCTTTGTAATGGGTGTACCCTCCAGAAAAAAAGACCTAACCTTATGGGAAGTTTTCCCACAAGACATTATAAATGTCTCGGTGTAATTCATCTTTAAATTCCTGGATTCCATAAATCCAACAAAGGTATCACTGTAGCCCGACGGCGGTCTTAGACAATAGGACCGCATTGTCTGCATACAGGAGAACAGGAACCGGGTGACCAGCAATGGCTAGTGCATTGGCCTGCAAGGACTGAAGAGCATCATCTGCACCATTTATAAAAAGTGAAAATAAAAATGGGGCCAGCACACACCCTTGTCTCACACCCTGCCTAATACTAAAAGATGGAGAACATTCCCTGTTATGAGCATATCGTACCTTGGCTGAAAGATTCTTATACAGCCGGGAAAGAAGGCAGACAATATTTTCAGGAACCCCGTATGAGAGCAAAGTATACCACAAAATTGATTGTTCCACTAGATCAAAAGCACTACTAAGTTCGGTAAAACACAGGAGGAGGGATCTTGGCTTCGCCTTTGTGTATTTCCCAATAAGGAGTTCAAGGTTTACACAAGGTTCCACCATCCCCAATCCCTTCCTGAATCTGTACTGGACATCCAACAAGATAGAATTATTGGTTACCCATTCCTCCAATCCCTGCAAGACAACCCCACCCAGGAGTTTCGCAGATGAATCCAGGAGGGAATTTGATGGGAACACTGCAGATCGGACCTGTCCCGCTTCTTGAAAATGTGGACAATGATGGAATTAGCCCATGCAGAGAGTACTGAGCTAATTGCCATTGCATTAAAGAGTCAAGTCAAAATTGGACCCCATAGCTCACCCAAACCTATAAAAGCGTCAACCTGTACACCATCAGTTCTGCGGGCTTTACCTGTGGCACAGACTTTACCTGTGGCACAGCCCTCAAAGGGGCATACAACTCTTAGAGATAGAACTCATTTCTACTTCCTCTGAAGCCAGGTGGGCTACATCGACTCATTATTAACAAAAGGGTCAAAGATCCTTTCAAAATGATCAACTCAAACTTGGAAGGAGAATTGTAATGTTAATTCTGGAATGGAACCGCTTTTCATAAACAGGGCATTTACAGTATTCCAAAACTGGATATTTTTATTAGTCTCAGATGTCTGGACCAGATTTTTTCAAAACAGATTTTATTAAGTTTCCATGGTACAAGGTGGGCAATGCCCAAAGCATACATTGTGAATACAGTTCGACATTGAGAGTACCATATTTTAGAAAACCAACATCAAATTGGCCGTCCAAAGCTCGCCCAACTAAGGAGCAGCACAAATCATCACAAAGTTCCCTCCAACACAAATAGCTAGTCATGTGTGTCTCGACAACAGAATTATTCATCTTTTGATATTTTAATAAGTAGTTATGTGAACCAGGCGAACTCATAGAGGGTCCGTGTGTGGCAGAGGGGGTAGTTCTATGCCCTGATATGTCGCCCAGCCGGACCATATCTTCCTGTGCTTCTGTGGGCAGCCCGTTGCCTGGTAGACTACAATCTCGGCCCCCATACATCTATCTCTTGCTGTCTTCCACCCTCCTATTGTCGGCAGGGAGGTCGCCTTCCACGCCTGGGCGATGTCCCGCTTGGCAAGTGTGAGGCCCAGAAATAGTAAGTGCTGTTTGTAGTGGTTCCCACCGATCTCCTCCGTACTATGAAGCAAGAACAGCCTAGGATCTTGCAGGAGATTCCAGGACAGAATGCAGCCCAATCTGGACGAGACCTTCCTCCATTATGGCTGCAGTACCTCGCAACTCCAGACCGTGTGGAAGAAGGTGCCTTCCGCACACCCGCATCTGAGACAAGTGGGGGACTGTATTACACCCATTCTCCACAGGCGGGATCGAGTGAAATATGCTCGGTGAAGATATTTGAATTGGATAAGACGGTATCGTCAAGAGATAGCAGTGCCCCACTGGCTGGCTAGGGCCTCGGTCCAGTCGTCATCCATCATAGTCGGCATATCTGTCGCCTAAGATTGCCTGGTCTTGCATAGTGTAGTTGGAGTGTGGGTAGTCAAGGTCTGATATATTTGTCGTATCTTGTATGCCCTCAGGTCTCCCATCAGTAGACGGCCCTACAGGGGGTGAAATTCGGGTAACTCGTTCAACGGGTGAAGCAAGGGTGTCAGGGCAAGTCGCAACTGTAGGTATTTATAAAACTGCAACTTATGCAGCTGGAATTCAATTTGCAATTGTTGGAAAGATTTAAGGGTGAGACCCTGCATGATGTCGCTTAATGTGGAAATCCTGAGGAGGTCCCACTTGTGAAAGCCAGAGAGTTCGGTGACGGGCGTAGGTATGTGCCCTGACATAGCGGAGTCGTTTGTGTTAGGCACCCTGACCAGCCCATTTTTTTAGCTGTATATCGCCAGAGTTGAATGACTGTTTTGCTGGCCGGTGGCAGAAAGGCTAGGTTCATTTGGCTGTATAGGAGTCTCTGGAGGGGGCCAGGCATTCTACGGCAAAGTCCAGGTCTATATTTGGACTATACCACCACTCATTGATGACTAACAGATGGCAGGCGGCGTAGTATGCGTATACATCCGCCACAGCAATGCCCCCACAGTATGTCGACTGGGTGCAGGTACGCAAAGCTACACGGATAGCCCCGCCCTGCCACAGGAATCTATTAAGGATTGCATTGATTTCGGTGAACCACGTGCAAGGGATATTATACTGGAAAGCCGGTAAAGAAACCGAGGCAGGGAAACCATCTTAAAAATTGCTGAGCGGCCATACAGGGACAACGGCAAAGGTGACCATATCCTAGTTTCTTCACGCACAGCTGGGAGCAATGGGGTAATATAACGTGTCCACGATGTCATGGGGCTAGCTGAAATCAAAACTCCTAGGTATTTTAATCCTTCCGTCGCGTGAGACAGCTGCGCCACCCAGGTTCCGCTCCTCTGGTCCCCACATACTGGGAAGAGCACCAATTTTCCGGGATTTGCTCCCAGGCCGGAGGGCTCTCCAAACACCCGAAGAATCTGAAGAATTCGAGGGCCGGAGGACCGAGGATCAGTCATAAAAAATAACACATAGTCTGCATACAGCGCGATTCTGTTGGATCTCTCCCGTGACCATTCAAACCCTCAGATCAATGGGTCCTGCCGTACACAAGCGGCCATGGGCTCTATGGCCAAGGCGAATAGCAACGGGGACAGGGGGCTGCCCTGCCTCATACTAGACCGATGGGAAAGGATGCCGACTGGTGTCCCGCCACCCACACCGAGGCCAAAAGGCCTGTGTATAATAACTGGAGGTACGCCAAAAAGCGCGGCCCTAAGTTGATGGCACGGAGAAGATGAAATAGGTAAGTCCACCTTAGAGAATCAAACGCCTTGTCTATATCGGCCAGGAGGGTGGCCGCGGGCCAGCGTAATCCTGGGGCCTTTGCAAGAGCACTGTGGACCCGCCGTATATTGTGCCGAGTGGACCTTTGTGGCATGAAGCCGGACTGCTCGGGGTGGATAAGGTCCTGGATGCATGAGCTGAGGGGATCTGCAAGAACTTTGCCCAGGAGTTTGGGCTCAAAGTTCAGGAGGGAGATAGGGTGATATGAGGAAGGGTCTTCTGGGGGAGGCCGGGTTTAAGGAACACGACGATCTCAGCGTGGCACCAATCCGGTAGTAGGATGTGTTGTTCGAGGGCCTCATGAGGTGCCTCCAACAGATATGGACCCAGAATTGTCATATGTGGTCGCAGGAAGTCACTGGCGAAGCCATTGGGGCCGGGTGCTTTGCCGGGATGAGTGTTAACCAGTGCGGCCCTAAGTTCATCTACTGTTATTGGGGCATCAAGTTGTTCTCGTACATGGTCTGAGACCTTCCGGGGAGGTATATCTGTTAGGAACTCCTCTATGAGGGCACTTGAAATGAGCTCTTTCTGTTTATGTAGGGAGGTATAATAAGCTGCAAATACTTGAGCTACCGTCACAGGTGAAGTGTATAGCATGCCATCTACGTCTCGAAGTGCCGGAACGGGGGTAGGGGACATGGCTGTCTGGCACAGGCGATGAAGCATCTTACTAGACTTGTCCCCCATTAATATATCCTGTGCTGCGTTGCCAGCCAAACCTCTCGCACCTCATTCATGAGGTGTTGATGTATTTGAAGGAGATTACGCTGCACTCCTGGGCTGGCACCTGCAGCCAGTTGTGCTTCAAGGGACCTCTGGCTGACTTCTAGCTCCAGTATTTGGGCTAGATGTTTACATTTTTTGCCCGCAAAAAAGCTAATGTCGACACACCGGAGTGTGGGTTTAAGAGCCTCCCACAGAATGACATTAGACGGGGCTGAATCAGCATTGGTCAGGAAATAGTCGGAAATGGACTGGCATAGGACCTCTTGGTGGTTAGGGTATTGAAGGTACCAGGGCGACATACGATGGGGGTTTCTGAGATTGGAGGCGCAGCTTAAGTAGGACCGGTGAAAGGTCTGATAATCCTCTGGGAAGGATAGAGACATGGGACACCCTGTGTATGTAATTGTGGGGTATAGTCCAGCCATAACAAGGTGCCATGTACAGTGGATAGGAAAGTATAGCCACTCTCGACTGGGTGGTGAGCATGCCATGCATCAGAATACCCCAGTGTAGTAGCTAGAAGATGGAGTTTGGATCTACCTACTGTGGCTCCCGCCCCAACTCACATCGACGATCTAGGGGTGACATAATGTCGATCCAATCTCCGCCCAGCAGCATCAGACCCTCAGGGAGTTCCCCCCACACCTGTGAAATTTTATCTGTGAAGGGGTGCCCCAGGGGAGGAGCGGCATAGATACTGCATATGGATATGCATTTGCCATGTAATGTGCCTGAGATTATAGTGTATCGGCCCCAGGGGTCCAGCCACTGTTTGGATAAACTGAATGGGACACGACAATGTACTAGAATAGCTGTGCCTCCGGAGCCCTGAGTGGTAGGCTGTGTGTATCCAAATCTGGTGAGGCATGGGTTTTGTTACCCAGGAGGTGGGTCTCCTGCAGGAGAAGGATGTCTGCTTCGCTGTGTTTGGCATGCCGGAGAACAGCGCCCCCTTTGATTTTGTCAAGCAGCCTTCTAACATTCCAGGATACTATGTTTAGTTCACCCAGCTGAGGAGAATGTGCATGTGAAGTCATCTGTTGTCTATGTTGATCGCTATCTCGGTTGTGTTTATAAAGGTGTGATGCAGTCTCTGTGTGCGTATAATAACTACAACGATATTAACTTGGTAGGACTGAACTTCCCCCACCCCCCACTCCCACCCCCATACTTCCAACAACAAGGAGTATCTGTCGAGGTGGAGAAGGGTCCAGGGTCCCAACGGGGAGAACCTGGGGATCTCCGCCAACCATACCCAAACTTCCAAGAACAGCTAAACATATCGGTCAGGGGCTCAGCAGTTCCTTGGATGGCTCCCAAGCCGAATTGAGTCTCCCATCAGTTCGGCATAAATGAGGAAAATACTCTCGCTGGCCAGGGCCATAGGTCAGGGAGACGATGCCGGCCGGTAGTCATCATGACGCCTCGTCTTGGGACTGGAAGCACCAGTTGGATATGGACCTGTGTCACCTTTTGGAGTTACCCCTCTTCTGTCTATTTCTCTGTGATCATTGTGCGGAGTGAGATTCCAGCGGTGGTGGGGTATGTGGTTTGAGGTGCATTGTTTCGTCCGCCCAGGCGAAAACTGCTTCGGGGTATCAAAGAAGTGTGTTTTTGAATTGTATGTGATCCTCATTCGAGCAGTGTAGAGCATCATATAGGTTATGTTGAGTTCCTGGAGCCTGCGTTTGGCAGCTGTGAATGATTAGCGCTGCTGCTGCCCCAGTCAAAAAGCAACTGGTCCTTGTGAGTTTGTGCAAACTGCAGGATGGCGTCCCAGTCGTCGAAATTTAGCAATCACCAATCTCGGGCGTTCACCGGGGGGAGGCTTCTTCGTCACCGCCCAGTGAGCTTGTCTGGACCAGGTTTGACCAGGCCTTTTCCCTTAGCTTCTTTTTCCTAGAGGCTAACACCTCATTATAATGCTTCCTAAGAGGCTTGATAAGAGAATAGTCCCTTGTCTTAGCAGCCTGCATACAAACATGATTGAACCAGCCATGTCTATCGGTCAGCCCTCTCCTAGCAGGGCTCAGCAAAAGGGTATTAAGGACCCCAGTTTTTAGCTCAAAGGCAGAGACCAAACCATCATTATCCACACCCGGGGCTAAACAAAGATCAAACTCATTTGTATTCATGGTTAGCAACCTCGGCAGTTCGCAAATACGGTCCACTCCTGACCATCTGATACGATCACCTTTCGGCCTGACAGGAACAATATTTAAAACACAGTTAGAGACTATAGGGCAATCAGCATCAAAATACATGGTTTGCACAACTGGATTATGGTCACTTACTGCAGTTGGTTTGGACCCTGATATTAATACCTAGTTGATTGACAGTGGAGCTAATTAAGAAGTGATCAATTGTAGAGTGTGCAACTCTCCCCACAAATGCCTGGTGGAATCAAACACATTCGTATAAAAAATAATTAGCATAAGATCAGTCATAAATGACAATAACAGAAATTGATAATAAGGAGCAGATGTGACATCTTCCAATAGTAAAAGGCAGCAAATTTGAAATCAACGTCTGTGAATCACCTTTAGCACGACCTGCAGGTGACAGCATTGCTGCAATGAATAGGGAGGAAAAATCTTCAACATGCAGAGGGTCCACCCGCCATGTTTCCAGAATACAAATTATATGTGTTGTAGGAATGATATCAAGCCAGTCGGGCAGTTAACTTATTCTGGAGCCCAAAAACGTTCCATGGATCAAGACCACATAACCCTTTATAGCCAGATTTAACTGAAGCTATGGCTGGACCAGACAGACTAGAACTCAAGCGGAGGGAGAGTACATAGAACAGTGGCATTAGAATCAACTGGAGATGTGTTTATGTGGCAGGGAGATAAACTAATAGGGGCTGAAGGGTCATTCAAACCAAAATGATAAGGAGTGACCACTGCATCCTTTAGTATAAATGGTCCACTCCGGTACTTTAAGCTGTATTGTAGTAAAAGACCACAGCATAGAAGTCACCCAGCATATATCCAGCTGGTACCCTCTTCTCAACCATAATCCAATTCTACATGCACATTCTAAATTATTTCACTTAGTTCCAACATCTACATTCCATTACACGAAGGAAACACTACAGGGACAAATGAAGGAATAAAGATCAATACAATAACTATTATAATAAAGAACTTCTCAATACAACATATCTTTCCTCTAACGAAAGGAAAAGATTATATTCAATTATGTAACAACATAAAACCAATCGTACAAGAAAGAATATAATTTATTGAAGGCAAATTCCTGTAATTTCTTTGTTCTTGGGATTTTGCAACCCAACCTACTCATTCTTGCGTCATGCCTACTTTGGAGGTAGATGGTAATTGCTCCGTCTCAGGCTGGTCACGATCCTCACCATCTTGTTGCAACCATTCACCCCATTTCCAGTTCAATCCACAAATTGCCACACTTTTCCATCACTCAACTGAACACAATTTCACAGTACTTTCTCCACACGCAGAGGATGAAGGAATATTCCCCCATCCTTTCCATAAATGGCATGCCTTTTAACTCTCACCCAGTGTCCAACCTGAATCACCACATTCTTTCATTAGTTCTTCTTACCATAGTAAGTTTTGCATTTATCCTGTGCCTTAGACAATATTTCATTGATTTCTCCAAAGGTCCTGTCACTCCTTTTGGAAAATGTAATCTATCCCAAATTATCCTTTCCATAAGGTTTCCTACCTTTCATTACCTCAAAAGGAGTGAAACCAGTAGAGCACGGTGTAACCCCTGCATGACCACACGGCTCTCCACACTTCCCTACCCAACACATTTTAGCTTCCTTAGCTAACTGTATGGTATTCACGAGCACTCTTTTGAAGCACTCAACAGCTCCATTACTGGCTAGGGGGTATATGGATGTAGTCTTGTGCAATACATCATTTCTCTTTAAGAACTCATTGAACTCCTCAGAACAGAATTGGGGTCCATTATCAGTCAAAACTACTTTAGGTAATCCCTCTCTTAAAAATAGTTTATCTAAAAAACACACTACTGTTTGAGTATCAACTTTGCTAACCACCTCACTTTCTGGCCACTTCGCAAAATGACCAATCAACACAATGATATAACTAGTCTGGGATCAATCATGTACAAGACCTAATATGCCTAACCCTAACCTCTCTCAAGGCATGTCTGGAAATCCTAAAGAACAAAGAGGTGGTTTCATGGTGATAAGGGTTTTCTCTGAATTGTTGCATAATACTCAATTCTTCACTTAGTTTCTATGTGTAGTTTAATACCTGGCCACCAATACAAGATTTGCACTCTAGATTTGGCTTTAATTATCTCTATGTGGCCCTCATGGCAAATATCCAGCAACTTGTCTTTCAAACACTCCAGTTGAATTATCTTGCCTCCTCAAAGTACTTTGCCATCTTCTACAGACAACTCATGTCTTAATTCCCAATAAGCACAGAAACACTCATCATTATTCTTCTTGATGGGCCACCCGCTAGATTCCAGGGGGCAGATTTACAAGCCCCTTGCGCCACTTTTGCGTCACTTTTCCCATGTTAAAAATGACGCAAAAGTGGCGCAAGGGACTTGTAAATCTGCCCCCAAATTTTAATTTCTGTAGTACTTCATCCTTTCCAGTTGCTTCCATCCATTCACATTCATTTAAACCATCAGTGATTTCCGCAACACATATGTCTTCATACTCCTCCTTCGGTTTGGTTTTCAAGGGAAGAGGCAACCTACTTAAACAAGCATTGGCATAGCCAATAAGTCTCGCCTTTGGGACCTTATAAGTGTTTAGCCATGCAACAATTGTGCTGCATAACTAAATACTTATAAGGTCCCAAAGGCGAGACCTATTGGCTATGCCAATGCTTGTTTTCTATTTGTTTACTTTTGCTATAATCGCGGCACCGGCGCTTACTTTTAACGTTAAAGTAAAGCGCCGGTGCCGCGAATATAGCAAAAGTAAAGAAATAGAAAAACATCTATTTCTTTACTTTTGATATAATCGCGGCACCCGCGCTTCACTTTTAATGTTAAAAGTAAAGAGTGGGTGCCGCGATTATATCAAAAGTAAAGAAATAGATGTTTTTTTCTATTTGTTTACTTTTGCTATAATCGCGCACCCGCGCTTTACTTTAACGTTAAAGTAAAGCGCCGGTGCCGGGGATATAGCAAAGTAAAGAAATAGAAAAACATCTATTTCTTTACTTTTGATATAATCGCGGCACCCGCGCTTCACTTTTAATGTTAAAAGTAAAGAGCGGGTGCCGCGATTATAGCAAAAGTAATGAAATAAAGTCAGGCAGATGGCGGCTGCGCACGTGCACGCGCGCAGAACCGCATGCTGGTAGCCAGCAAAGTAGCACTTCCAAAAGCCCCTTACTAAAGGTCTCGCAGAGCAGCGCATGCGCTGGCTCAGCGAGACCTAAAAAAAGGCAATTCTATTCTTGACCCCTGAAACATAGCACACCTCATAATTATAGTCTAACAATTTTATAGACACATGTGCCAGCCTTGGAGAAGCCTCCAAAAAGCCTTGGTGGCCTTGGTGGTCAGAACCTTAAGTAGCAGTTTGTGATCACTTCTCAGGGTGAAAAGGGAATGTACTATAGTGCTTTATAGGCCAAACGCAAACGAGGGCCCCCTTCTCAATAGCAGAGTACCTTTTTTCTGTTGGAGTGAGTGCACATGAAGCAAAGGCAATGACACATTCATTACCACAACAATAAGTCTGAGAAAGGACTGCCCCCAAACCCTTGCAGCTAGCATTCGTAGTCACAATGCTTTCCAATTCTGGATCAAAACCCTGAAGTGCTGGTGCACTAGAAATGTCATCCATTCTCAATTAAAACGCAACTAGACATTCTTCAGACCATGTAAACTCACACTTGACTTTCAACAGCTGTCTCAACGAAAATGTTTTGCTGTAGAAATGCATGACATATTTTGCATACTAGAAAGAATGGGGTTGTATTTAATTTCTTCCACTAAAGATGCTTTCGGGACTATTCCCCTTTCACTAATTTCTTGTCCCACATATGTCACAGAGTTACTAGCAAATCTACATTTGACAAATTGTGCAGTCAGATCTTTTTCACGTAATAAACCTAAGACTTGCCTAAGATTTGTGTCATGCTCATCTTTTTTCTTGCCTATAATCAGAGTATTGTCTTGAAAGAAAATTTTTTTTTTTTCCTTCCTAAACATTTTAAACATCAAACCTTGAAACATAGCAGCTGCAGATGCTAAACCAAAAGGTACTCTCACAAACTAAAAGCATCCGAACTATGTAATGAAGGATGTCAAACTGTGGCTTTCAGGATGTAAGGGTACTTGGTGGTAGGCTGATGTAGGATTGATGGTAGTGAACTACTGAGTATCTTTAGTAATAGAAAGCATTTTATTGATCCTGGGAAGCGAGAATCGGTCAACCAGAATATTTCAATTTAAATCTCTTAGATCAAAGCAAAGCCTAAGTTTGCCTTTGACCCGTGGTGCAACCACTAAGGGGGCAACCCAATCAGAGGATTCTGCTGACTCTATAATCCCTGCTTCTAGTAATATGTCAAATTCTTTGGACCTTCTTCTCGAATCGCAATGGGTATGTTTCTTGCGTTATGAATGCAAGGAACAGCGATCTCCCTAAGAATGATATTATGTTGGAAACCCTTGAGTTCTCCAGCACAATTAGAGAAGACTTCAAGAAATTCCTTGAATATTTCATACTCCCCATTATGCAGATCATCTACGGCAAGGACTGGATCAGGACTGTTTGGATCCTGTATGATACCAAGATCTCCCTGATCCCACCAGCCCAAAACAGAGGGATTGATTTGGAATATGTATAACTTACATTCTGCTGTACATTCTTAAAATTAAAACAGCAAATTTCTGTACCCCAAAGCAGAAATTGTTTCACCCGTAAAACCTTTGGGAGAGATATATGGGAATTCCCAGCTCTCACTCATCACCAGTTTAAATATTTCATTCCATACTAACTCACTCACTGTGGTGTATGGAGATCCAAAATCAGCATGTTATTGTAAGTAATAAACCGCCAATAGTGATTCCACAATTGGTTTTTTCCTATCACCATGTGCCCTTAAAACGTCTGAGTCCATGCTCAAAACACACATATTGGTGTCCACTGTATCTGTATTCTGCTTGTTTGACTCGGAATCTTTTTCTAAAAGTAGTTTGATGGATGTATTTTCCCCGATCTTCTTCCTGCAGACCTTTTAAAAATGACCAACAATTCCAAAGCAGAGCACCTTTGATTACGAGCTGGACATTTGTTTTTATTGGCTAAATGGCTCAACATCCCACATCTGTAGAATCTTAGGTCATTGCTGTAATCAGACTCTTTTTTCTTGCAGGAGGACGAATGTGATTTCTTCAAGCTGGATGGATTGGTTTTCTTGCCAGTTTTGATTTTGTTAACAGTTTCCTTAACAACTTATTTCTTAGGAGATTTGCTGTCATCCGCTAATAAAGCTTTCGCATGTCTCCCAGCCAGTTCCGCTCTTTTAACAATTTCTATGAATTCTCGAAGAGGAGCCTCACCTTTGGCCTACAGGCTATCCTGCATGGAAGAATTGACGTGTGCATAACAATTTCGTCCCTGTTAAGCTCATCATGCAATGAGCCAAAACCGCATGTCAAAACCTTTTTAAGGGCTGAAACATATTCCTCCACTGTTTCACTTTTAGATTGTTTCCTGCAATAAAACTTATAACGTCAATTACCACACACAGGGCCTGACTCACAGAACTAACTTACGTCAAAATCCTAAACTTACAACAATGTTGGTATTCACAGAATGAACTTACACATTTGGGTATTCACAGGATGAACTTACACATTTGGGTATTCACAGAATGAACTTACACATTTGGGTATTCACAGAATGAACTTACAACAATTTTGGTATTCACAGAATGAACTTACACATTTGGGTATTCACAGAATGAACTTACAACAATGTTGGTATTCACAGAATGAACTTACACATTTGGGTATTCACAGAATGAACTTACAACAATTTTGGTATTCACAGAATTAACTTACTCATTTTAGTATTCACAGAAGGCACTTACTCATCAATGAGTAAGTGCCTTCTGTGAATACTAAATGTGTAAGTTACACAAAATGTGTAAGTTACACAAAATGTGTAAGTGTCTTCTGTGAATACCAAAATGAGTAAGTTTATTCTGTGAATACCAAAATGAGTAAGTTCATTCTGTGAATACCAAAATGGTAGTAAGTTTAGGATTTTGTCGTAAGTTAGTTCTGTGAATCGGGCCCACACAGTAGATGCATAATACAAATCTTTAAGTGCATTGGCAAATACATCACTCCCAAAATGTGTTTTTTTAAGTCCTACTATATACTCTTAAACCAATTGGTCCTAAAGAGTGTAAGAGAATTTTTCTTTTTTTCTGGTGAAAAATCATCTTCATCAACAACAGCAGAGATGTAGTTGAAAATATTTTTTGCATTCTTGTCATTTCAAAGCCTCTGCACAAGAAGAAGGTACAAATGGTTGAGAAACGCATTAAATTCAGTGCCCCTTTTGAAGCCATAGTACTGTACAAAACAAAGTACACAGTGACTCCAAAATAAATGCACTTACTATTATGTGGTAACTGGATGACACAATGTTGATATGGAGGTCACCAGAAACATTTTATGCAATGAGGTAAAGAATAAACAAAGAGACATACACAGGAAACTGAAGGGAGAAAATGTGGGCCTTCAGTTCACACCTTTACATAGGAACTTTCTAAAATGTCCACCGTACGTCACAAAACTTTGATTTTCCTAGGAAAATTGAGCTTGTTTTTTCCTTTCTTTCTTTCTTTCTTTCTTTCTTCTAGAGTCACATGATGCAGGTCCGTAATGATGCAATAAATGCATTGCGTAATGTAAAGAGACTCGGGGAAACCTTGAAATGTTACCTTACATTGAAAGAATGCTCCATACTCAGGCAAATCTCATAAGGTAAACTGCCAGCGGTAGCATCGCTTGTCTGCGCTGATAGCGATGAGCAAGAGAAACCGCTGGTAAAATGAACAGCGCTATTAACGGGTATAAGTGCGGCAAACAGTCCACCCCCAAGTCTTTCCTGTCTTTGCCTGTAAAGGCTGGAAAATGCAGTTTTGAAATAAATCCGGCTGCAGTAAGGCAAAGTTGGGTCCATGGCTAGGGTCAATCGTCGCCAATATATTGTAGTATAAATGGTCGACTCCGGTACTTTAAGCTTTAAGCTTTATTGTATTAAAAGACCTGGGCGTAGAAGTCACCCAGCATATGTCTAGCTGGTACAGTCTCCTCAAACGTAATCCAATCTTACGTACACATTCTAACCTACATCACATAGTTCTAACATCTACACTCCATTACTCGAACGAAACACCACAGGGACAAATGAAGGAATAAAGATAAATACAATAACTATTAAAATTAAGAAATTCTCAATGCAACACTTAGGAAAGTCAATCTACCAAGTCATTCATTATATGTAATATAATATAATATAATATAATATAATATAATATGCAAGTCATTATACCTATTTGAGAGTGTAAGGAAAAAAGGATGGTTACCAGCAATAGGGTGGGGTGGGGGTCAGAGGGTTGATAGTCAAAACTAACAGGTGCCTGAGATAGGTGATGATAGAAAAACCCAAGGGAAAAAGCAGAACGCTACCCTCCTCGGAGAAATTGGGTGAGGACTTATTTAGAATCTCTCCTGCAAACCTGGGATGCCTAAAATGTGTAATGACACAATCCCCATCAAAGGATTTCCTAGACGACCAATCCAGCACACCCTACATGTCATCTGAATTTGATCATCTCCAGAGACTGGAAAGATAGACTTAGACTGCAGCCAGTGCAAAACCTTGCTCCTTAACTAGACTGGCGACTTGACTGAGCTCCTTGGGCAAAGGTGGGACATTTGCCATTATTACCACATTAGAACAGCTGGCAGGGGGGATGTTTATCACATCCGTACTCCTAAGACTTTTAAGACCGACCCGAGAAATGCTGATGTTAATGCACATTAGATTGGGCCGTATTCTAACCTGTATTAAGGACCTGAGGCCGAGATCGCATGCCACTTTACAACCAGGTTCTAAGCTCCTAAACTTATTTCAAAATATTTAAATTTGTATCACATTTTCCATCTCAGGAAACAAATTATGCTCACAGGGACATCTGACAAACTGTCAGTTATGTAAGACCGTTTGAATTCTGTTTTTTCATACAAAATGCTTCAGGCACTTGTCGTATAGTTCCTAAAAATACATAGGATCTGTGCGTTAGACAACATAAACTAAGCAATTGGAGTCCAGAATGATTCCAGACACCCCCAAAGGATATGTTAGCCTTTAGACCAGCTAGCTCACAGTGCCACCATAAGCCCCCTAACCTTACCAAGGAGCGAATAGTTTCTGGCAACTATTGAACATGACAACCCTTTATCCTTTAGAGATTGTGGAAACAATGAAGTACTTTTCGCTCAGTCAATCATGCTCACTTAGTCTCAGAGAGTTACACAGAATAAACAATGAGGACTTTTTCAATAAGTATTTATTGAACAAGCGTCATTCTAGTATAAAACATGTCTGCTGCGCCAACCATTAGACAGAAATAGATGTATAAGATTAAAAGCACCAACAGAGTAAATAAAAGGTAGAATTCTACCATGGTGCTAAAACAGTGAATATATGCAGTCATATATACATGACAGTAATCAAGGCTACTCCTACGATGCTGACCCTAATTAAGGGTACCTAAGTGTACCTAGCATGTAGGTGGGTGTAAAGCCAAGAATCCGCTAGGAAAGAGCCAACCCCATTACCTGATGGGAGAGAACGAATGACCCCATCTTGGTTTCGAGTTGGACACCCCGCAAGGGGTGTCAGACCGTTGCGTGTTGTAGCTTCTGCAGGCCGGGACCTCAGCGTCTAGTGTCAGCCTCGGGGTTCCTTACACAATTGATATTTTGTAAGTACGATTATGTAAAGGAGCCTAAATCAATACCTGCAATTATGGAAAGTAGTTCTTTCGCCCTAGGATGAAGATGACCATGACTTTTGTACAGAGTATGTTAAACCTATTATGTACATCATGTGCAGGGACTTTTCTAAGAATACTCATGCATAATAAATGAGGCTAGTTTCAAGGAAACTGATAGACATTTATTTAGCACATAACTGGGTAAAAGGTCAGTGCTAGAACCGTTATGCAGAGCAAGGTAGGATAAATGTAGGTAAAAGGTCGTGTAGCTACCTAGGCCTAGATTGGTGTACATTGAGGTACACTACACACTGTTTAACTAACTTAAATATGCATCAGAATTGCTATGAATTATTTCCTTTTAAATGTAATGTGCAACAGTTTAGCTATTTTAAATTTTTTCAACACTAAAAATTGAGACTAACACAAGGTGGAGAACAGTTTCTCTTACATGGAGAGTCTCACTTGCTCTGGGTGTCTCAAGCAGTAGTTTACAGGCCCTCCCATCCATGTAGTCTGGCAGAGTGTGGGCAAATTCCATTGTTTGCTTTGTGTTGAATTGTAGGAATTAATGACAATGGATGTTTAAAATGTCAATCTACCAATGAAAGCTGCCACACGAAAAGAGGAGGACTTAATGCTGTGTTGTGCAGTTGCCTGTTAACTTATTATTCTTTAAGGGCTAGAAATCTAAGTCCAGATTTCAACTCTTGACCAGCAAGCCACAGCAGATGTCAGGACTAAGCATGAAACTCACTAAGCAAGCTTGGGCGGTTTAACTACAAGATACTTGTTATATTGTATACCGGGTCCACCTGACTTTTGTATTCTGCTACCTTCTTTCCTGAGCCCGGAGTTATCAAAAATGAAACTCTACCGTCGTGACTTTGACTGTGCATGCTGTGATGTTTATGGTGGAGTGAGGTCAAGTGCTTTTCGTCAAAGTATTTTTCCACCTGTACTTGTGTTCTAATCATCCACTTCTATATGGTGCGGGTGAACCGAGAGTTTGGCAAAACGGCCACCTGCTACTTTTTGGTAGATGTCCCACATCCACAAACCTCTAAATGACCACATCCGCTTATATTATCATTAACAGTGCTACTCGTAAGCAGGTGTGTAACAGTGCCGGCCCGTTCTTCAACTCCCACCATGCGCAGATTGACAGTCATGCATTTACTACGACCCTTCACTCATTCTGGGAAGACTGCGTTTATTTAAATGATGGCAAATTATTGTTGTCATCATTTATTTTGAGCCAGCAATTCCTCTGCTGTGGAACGTGCATGAGAAGATGTGAAAAGCAAATCTAATTAGATGGAAATGAATGTTGAATTTCAAATGAGATTTCAGGCTGATAAAAACACTAGCATAGAAATGTGCTTGTCATTTCACTCATTATGACTGGCGCTGCTCGAGGGAGCTTTGGCAATTCACCCACAACACTGCAAGCCGCCCAGTGGAGACGTCAGTGACGCCTTCACCACTGATATATGTTCCATCTCACATAGAGTATTTAATCACAGCATTCACGAGTTCACAGTTTATGTGTTCACTGCTGTTTGGACACGTTTGGTCTTTCAAAATGCTACATAACTTATTTTCTGAAGAATGATAGAGAATAATACAAGGATATGCCATCCATCTCTGCTACAGTATTAGGGCACGAATGTCAAAACATGACTATTTCAATTTTTTCTCTGATGCAAAACACAAACTCAATTCAATTCGACATGCCTCATTTTGCGAAATATTGTCAGAAAAGCTGCTAAAGTAGAACGTACATGTTGTTGACACATACAGCTTAACACTGTTTAAATAGGCGAAAACTGACTGTATATGACAGATGTGTTGACAGTTGTCTCAATTCTTTCTGTTGCTCATTATAAATTTATAATGCAACCATGTGCATCTTACTCGCTTCAGAGCAGAAATGAGTTGAAGATGCGAGAAATTGTAATCAAGACAAGTTCCTTGTTTTCTATTTGTAAGCCTGCTGTTCTTTGTATTGCCTAATGAAAAATCCCTTCCCATTGAAATTAATTTGGTCAAAAAGTCTACCCTCATTCAAAAGGTGTAAAATATGTGCTGTGGTTCTAAGACCCTGCTATTGTTGGACCTGGGGCCAGAGCACAACCCATGTTCTATAGTCTTAGAGCCTGCTGCTGAGGGCAGGCAAGGGCATATAACAAGAGTGAGGGACTTTAACAGCCAGTATAGCTGAGGCAGAAGGGCTATAAGGCTATTAAAGCATTCCACCCACTGAAGGTAGAATGTTCTTAATTAAAAAGGGAAAAACAGGAAGACTAACATAGGAATTTTGGAGAGGAAGTCTTATACCGGCCATCATAAGCCCAGAGCCACTCCATTGTCTTCAATGGAGCTGTCAACATTGCAATGTTCTAATATAGCCTTATAGTTCTCTGCTGCGGGTTATATCGGTTCTTAAAGGCCCCGATCCCAAGTTATAAATGTTGGAGCTCTGGGCTTATACCAGCCATTTTAAGCCTGGAGCTACTCTATTGTCTTCAGTGAAACTCTCAACATTCCAAAGTTCGAATTGGTGTTAAGTAAGGCAGCGCTTGATGTAAATGCCTTTTACCATCGTAATATGAAAGCATATTTTTATCGATAGTAATGTGTGGCCGGAATATTTGGGCATATTTGGTATGTTACATTGTATTGGAATGGTGAAATGTGTTTTTGTGCTGTTATTCAATTGTGCTACATTATTGCATTGTATTGCATTGTACTGTTGTGTTTGTGTTGCATTGTGATGACTCTTTTGTTGTTTTCTGCATTGTTGCTTGCTGTTATTTTGCTTAGTGTTATATCATTGTATGGTGTTCGGTGGCCGTGTGATGAAGGGCTCTACTGGCTCAGAGTAGAGCAGAGCAACTGCTTTTATGCACTTGCAATGTGTTAGGTGAATTAATGTTACTGTATATCTCTTTGAGTTAGTGCTTCGCTTCCATTCAGTACAGCTGGAAACCTGTGAGCAATGTTTTCCTCTTTCTGAGCTGTACTGTATACATAATTCACAACCTTGAAAAAAATGTGGGTTAAATTATTTCACTTTACACTTTGCAGGCGCATAAAACAGGTGCAGCAGAGTACACTATGATACAGACCCTGTTGTCTTTAAAAATGTCAACAAATGCTGCTATTCTTTAGTGAAGAGCAGCACATTGCCTCAAAGTTCTAGTTCCAAACTATTATTTTTCACTGTTCGAGTTTGTGAAATCCATCTGATCGAGCTCTTCATTTAATTGAGGCACCAGTCAGCCTAAAACCATGGAAGACACATGTCTAAATTTAGAACTTCCTTTAGGGATACGACTGGGAACCAAAAGTAGCTCTGGCAAATTTTGTCAGACCAGCCACCAGGCTGAATGTTGTGAGTGAGTACTGGGAGAGAGCCTAACCACTGCCAGGGAGTTTGGGGGGGGGGGGTGTTCTACCCCTAAAGAATGTTTGAACAAAAATGCAAATATGATGCATTTTACAACACATTCTTCATTATGGAACCTTGTCCAATCATTGAATGGATGGGTGGAGGTTGGAGACAGGACTACATTGCTCAATGAATGAATTGTTGGAAAGTGAGGAGTGGGTAGATGAATATTTCAAGGATGGATGACAATGAATAAAGACTTCTAGCTATGGGTCACAAATGGTTTCAATGCATTTGCAAAGGATTGGCACTCTGGTTTCCATTTTAGCTTCTGCATTAAAGCATCACTCTCCCCAAGCACTACTATCATCAATCCTTATGAAACATACATGACATGGATGTATTGAACTCAGTGCACTGCTTTAGTGCCTGAAAGAGTTAAACCCAAATCGTTAAACTTTAATTGAAACCAGGAGAAGAAATTAGATAATCATGTTGCAGCTGAAAGCAAAAAATCCTTGCCTCAATCGAAGTTTCCACTTAACCATGTTGTGGGATCCTAGGCAATAACTTTTTTGAAGGAAAATGACAGCATCGTCAAATACATCAGTTCAGGGTGTGTGCTGCACAAATGCAAAAGATTATAATGCTACTCCAGAGTAGCACCCTAGGCCATATATAGAGGATAAAAAGCAGAGCTCTTGCTTCACTAATAGCATTGTCACCAGGGCAATTTTGGCGGGTGCGTGAATGTTTCTTAGTTCACAAATGGAATCTGTCACTTCTAACAAATGCCACTACATGTAATTGTTTACCTTTTCACATACTAAATTGAATTGCATTGTAAAGATCATATGGTAAAGGAAAACACTGTTTTGAATCTTGAAGAGACTTTAGCTTATATGTACTGGACTCTGAGTGAAGTAACAGCAGACTCCTGTCCTCCAACCCTCCTTGCACAAGCCTTCAAAGTCTGCACTGCACCAAGCGACCCTGCAAGAGACAGGAACTACCTGTTGGAATGTGGTTTATTTTTAAGGGTAGGTAGGTACCTATACTTAGTAACAACCCACAATCACAAATAAGGTCCAGTCATGTTCTCAAAAATTAATCCTTGCTCAACCCTTAGTAGATTGGCTGTGAGCAGACAGGCTTAACCTAGGAGACATATGTGTTAAGCATTTAAAAACACTAATACATTAAATAGGTAAGACAAAACACACAATGAAAATCCAACACCAATTTATAAAAATAGAAAATATATTTTCTTTATATCCCTGTACAGGGATAGCGCCCCTCAGCCTCGCCCTGCCAATCTGATGCGTCTAGCTGTGCATAAGGCCTGGCACTGGGTGCATCGCCTCCTTGGTGTGGACCCCCTCCTCCACTTCCATGCACACCTGTGGGGCAATGACAGCCCACATATTGGAAGTAAGGCCCTCCATTGGAAACAATGGCATGGAGCAGACATTCACAGCCCAGATCAAGTCAAAGAGTTTCGGGACCTCAAGTCCTTCAGATGGCTGATTGAAGAGCTCGGCCTCCTGCCCCAACGGGCATGGGGACACCTTTTGCTGATAGACTGCCTCTAACACAGCCTAAGGACCCGGTCTTGGTCCCTATATACCTTACATGTGGTGTCCTACCTTAAGACCTGGGGCTGCTTAAGACATCCTGGAGGTCCTTTACAGGGATACACAGGAAGCCTGTCTGAAATTCTGTCTCTTCAAGATGTTGCTTGAGTGGCACTGGACTCCAGCGAAGTGGCAAACTGTTGGCAGTTCCCGGACACACGCTGTGACCATGTGCACATTCTCTTTGAATGCAACTCAATCAAACCTACTGGGAGGCAGTTGAAATGTACTGGGAGAATCCCTGCCACTTAGGACCCCTCTCCTCATTTTCTGATGCTCCTGCATGACATAAATTCCCCCACAGACTTCTCCCACCCCCAGCACCGCCTCCTCCACACGGCACTAGCAATAGCCAAAATTTGGATCCTCCGCCAATGGCGTTCCCCCTTGCCTCCCTCCCAGGAGGACTGGCTAGTGGGAATGATTCAGATGGCAGCCCACAAATGCATCATTTATAACCTCCAAGATCAGACTGAGATCTTTATACCGACATGGGTGCCTTTACTCCGCGATTACTCATGATATACCTGGGAGCTTGTGTTGCAGTAACCAGATGGCTACTCCAGAGAGAACATGGCCTTGGCTCCTGCCCCCCTCACTCCCTACCCCCATCACAATCCACCAACAGCACATGTTCTCCCTATTCTCCCCCATTTTAGGTTCCTCGTTTCCCCCGTCCCTTTTCTTTGCTTCCCTTTTTTTTTCTTTCTGTCTTTTTCTTTTCTTTTTTCTTTTGTCTTCTTCTCACTCTTTTTCTTCTTATTTCGTTTCCACCCCTTTTCTTCTTCTTCCGGCCCACTTGTATCTCTCTTTCTTCCCTCTCACACTCCCTCTCTTCCCAGCTTTCCCTTCGTTTCCCTTCTTTTTCCTCTCCCCCTCACCTCCTCCTCTTCCCCTTTTAGAAATTTCTTGCTACAACATAGGTCCCATTCTGCCCTGTGGGTCAACACACGCCAACTGCCTCTTCTCCCATGACCTCTATTTGCTCATGCTACGGGACATATTCCCCCCCTTTTCACCATTCCCCCTACCCCCCAGAACCTCAGAATCTGCATCCTACCAGCTGGATATTTTCTTGCAGCACTCCTCCTGGCGAGACAGTTAGGTTTGATCGTCTTCAGTACCAAAAATCTTCGTGTCAATGATTCCTGATTGGATTGACCACAATGTGCTATTCCCCTCCCCTTGGTTTCCCCCCTCCCCACCTTACTTTGCATTTCTGTACTATGCATTGCACCCATGACTCACTGTTTTGATTTTCAATAAAGAATTACAACATAGAAAATGAAAAGAAAAGAAGAACATATTTAATTGGTTAAAATGACACCAAAACAACAAAAATCCAATGTAGAGAACCGGAGAAATGAACTTTAAAAATTTAAAAACTTGCCCATGCCTAAAATTTAAAGAGCCAAATTGAGATATCTGTACACAGTTGACTGGGACAAAGTCAAAGTTTCAGGCTGACCCGGATGGATAGTGGGTCGGCTACAGTGAGCCGTTGGGCCCGGTCAAGTTTTTACCTTCTGACTTAGTCACTTTTTTTGAGCTTTTACTCTTGACACCAAACGAGGCTCCTTGCAAATTGACAATGGTGGCTTGCTTCAGCGCGAGGCCTCGTGAAGTCCTGGAGGTCTTGGAGTTCTGGAGCTTTCAGTGGGGTGAACCTGAAATTCAGGCCGGGTCGCTGTTTGGCGTTGGCAGCTTGACTTTCGACGACGGTAAAGTCAACTTATGGAGCTTTTCACCCAAAATTCACCAGATGGTCTCAAACGCCTGCCTCTTCTTCTAGAAGGTCCTTTTGGGCTCTTAAAGGGTCCACAACACCAATCCAAGGTTTCAGAATATCTGAGTTGCTCCTTTGGAAGTTAGGACTAAAAGACCCACAATGCATCTGGCCAAATCCTTAAAAGTCTACTGAATGCTTTTCAGCATGGTTCTTCTTAATGGAGATGATGCAGGTGGAGCTCTTGTAACCTGCTGCTTTCAGGGAGTCCACTCCTTAGATTTCTAGAGTCCTTTTTTTGCTGAAGCCCAAAGTGTGCAGCAGGTGCAGTCCTTCAGAGTGCAGTCCTTTTGGTGCAGGCCAGGGATTCAGCAGGGCAGTCCTTCTTCTTCTTGTTTCTTCCAGGCAGCGATCTGAATTGCTGGCCAGCTCTCTCATATTCTTTCAAGCTTCTGTGCTGGCAAGCAGGAGAGCACCCCTGACCAATGGGGTGCAAGGAGTCACCCTCATTGATGACCATTTCCCTGAAGTGTGGGAAATATTTGTCCCAGAAAGCACTGTTCCATAAAATCCAAAATTGAGAAAAACTCTTCTGGAGATTCAGGTCTGGCTAAGCCAACCTACAGGAGTGGCTAACTTTTACTGACACTCCCCTTTCAGCCCCTCTGCTAATTCAATACCTTATCAAGAGTGCTTGGCTGAGCCTGTCAAAGTCTGGCCAATCAGAAGAGGCTGCTACAGGGCTGAATATAGGCACATAAGTAAAGCAAGTTCTATAACTTATTTTCTGTAATATTTATAATAAATCCAACCATGGCAAGTTGCTGGATTTATGGCAACTATCACTTTAATTTTTTGAAGTATTATTTTAGCTAACTCCTGTCAATAGTTAGACTTTATTAAGGCTGGGCCACCTAGGGTAGACCTTATGGGTAGCCTGCAAGGCAGGGATGGCTTTTAAAATGACAGCAGTCCACAGCAGTTAACACTTAATTGAATTAAATCTACTCTGCCTCTAAACCTACATTCCCTACCATGTACTAGGGACTTACAGGTAGGTTGTCAGTATCAATTGTAATTATACCTAATTGCCAGGTACCTTTTACACAGCGCGCACAACCTGTGTCTGGTTAGCAGAGCCCAGAGCAAAATCAGAGTCATAAAAACGGCATCTAGTAGTCAAAATGGGGGCAAAAAGTAGGAGGGCAAAGCAAAAATTCCTGGTTTCTAACACTACTGACATGTAAAAACAATTTTTTTGAACCACAGTTTAAAACTATTTGTTTTGCATTATTTGTTTTTAGAGTACCTAAGCACTGCAGACATGAAAAGAGGCCAGTCCACCCCCAGGAACAAAGTTGGCCCCCACCCTTCCAGCCTACTGGGAAAATGCCCAGTGCCCAGTAGCACCAGTCCGTCAGTGGCAGCAGGGACAGGTAAGAGCGGTGGGTGTGGTGGGGCAGGCAGGGCGGGGTGGGGGTCGGGGAGGTCAACATTCGACGGGATAAGTTCTATTAAAATAAAAAATAAATAAAACCACTTACCTTGCGCTCGCCGCATCGCTGATTTGTTTTTATTTTCATTTAACTCATCCCATCGTATATCGACATCCCCGACACCTGTGCCAGCTGCAACTGCAGTCCGTGCCTGATTCCAGTGCTCCATTTATATAATATGACCACAAAATGTTCTCTGGTCATCTTCCCCGACCTGCTCAAACTTCATTAGTCAACATTTCACCCCAGCAACTTGTCTATCATCTTGATCACTGTAGTTAGAGAATACATACAAGGATGGTAATTATAACTCATAATTCGAATAGGCTGAACATGATGTAAAACAAGGTTGCAATACTCAAATTCTTTGACTGGACATAGAAACACATGGATAGTTTCTGAGGGAAAAAGCTATATGGTTGGCATCAACCAATGTTTTTCCACTGATAACAATGATGTTGGGGAAATAGCCATGTCTCATGATGATTTATTTCCTCTTACACAATTTATGTATAGGGGTCAATATTCAACGGAAGGGGTTTATGCAAGAAATATTCACAACCGATAGCTATAGATAGGGAATCATTCATCTTCATTACTTTTCAATAATAAACTTTATTCGGTCGTCAGACAATAAAAGTACAGATACATATATGCAACCCAATGAATTTTAAAAAGTTAAAAACCATTGTAGCATAAAAACACGACAGTTCATTGTTATATACATAAGACTTAAAAACAGCACAGCAGTTATAGTAAGAAATGGCGAGTAAACAGTTCAAGCTGCTATGTGCATGAATAAAACAGCTATTTGGGGCTATGTCACTAAAAAGTGGTGGAATTAAACTATTAAATCTGTACTTCCGCTAAAATGAAGAGATATACGATCGGTGTCCAGTGATTCGCTCAGTAATAAGATGCCATCATGTTCAAACTCCAGTTTCCCACCATCAAGATCTGGGCATATTAGGATAAAATCAGGGTTGAGCTCAGAGCCTTCCTTCGTATTCCCCACCTGTGGCTCAGGAACGTTGCAGTTGTGCACACCAATAGTGGTCTTGTGTCTGATTTTAGTATGCGCAAGGCTGCTTGAGAATCCCGAGTTCCAAGCTGCTTGCAAACGGGGGTTAGCCATTTTGCCCTGGGTGTGGAGTATGCAGGGCAAGCAAAAAGGACATGGCCAATTGATTCGGTCGAGGCAGAGCAACAGGGGCAACCTTTGGTCTGTGCAGCATTACATGACCAAGAATATGTGAATGAATTTATCCGCAAGGGGCAGAGACTAAATTGTGTGTATAGTTTTCTATCGGCCGGCACCTTGATAAGGTCAAAACAGCCTTCTAAAGTGCAACTTGGTTTGAAATCTATAAATTCCTCTGTTAGTCTGCCCTGCTTGCTAACCTTTGATTCAATCTGTGCTACCAAGTCCCAATACAATTCTTTAATTTGTTTCTTGGTAAGTGGTGCTGGGCAGTTAATAATTGTGCCCACGTAGCCCAATACTGATGATGAGGTTTCTAATGTTTTTAATTCATCCTATTTTGTTTGATGTGTCCAGTGAGCAAACCTCATCTAAAGTAGCTGCATGCGGGGACAGTTCTGGCGTGGATACAATCCTATGCCAGAATAGAAGCGGGCGAAGCTTCACTAAGTCCTTGACTGGTTTTATGCCCATATCCAGTTTTAGGGGGCAGAGTTGTGTGCTAGAAGAAGGTACACTAAGTTCCTGAAAAACTTATTCTCAGTCGATGTTATGTCGCTCAGTTTTTCAAAGCCCCAGAGCTCTGCCCTGTAAAGGGCACTGCCCACAGCCTTGCTTTTGTATAGCTCCAGGGCTGTTGCAACTGGTTTTGTGTTGGAGCGGCAGTGTTCTCTCCTTGGAACCCCAGTTATCTGTAGAAACTTAAGATGGGACTTGTTTAGGTGATGTTTCCAGGCCATCCCTTCTGACAATTTGATGCCCAAGTATTCGAAGCTACACACTCTCTCTAGGGGGATGTTGTTTAAAGTTACACACCCCCTGAAAGAATTTATGGGGTTCAGCATCATCAATTTTGTCTCACAGTTTTTATTTCAAGACCCCTCTCATCACAGAAGGTCTTGAAACAGTTCAATAGAATTTGTAGCCACATAGGTGTTTTGGAGATGAGGAGAGTATGGTCTGCAAAGAGCAGGGTTGCAATTTTCTGTTTCCTTAATGAAGGTACGTCCGCTGGAACTGCTGCTAGGAATTCAGCCACTTGATTGATATAGAACAAGAACAAGGTTGGGGCCAAGACGCAGTCCTGATGGACCCTACTCATGATTTTGACAGGATCTGTGACTTGTCCCTGGCTACCCCATCTTACCCTGGCAAAATTCTCTGCATGGAGGTTCCTAAGTATGGACAGGATTTCTATAGGGATCCCCATCTCCTTAAGGACCTGCCAAAGCTTGCCCCTGGGCACGAGGTCAAACGCCGATTTCAAGTCTATAAATGCTATATAGAGGCTCCCCTTGCCCAGTGTTACCACCTTCCAGTGAAGTAATAGAAGACAGAAGACCTGATCAATTGTTCCCTTTTTCTGGCGGAACCCAGCTTGTAGAGGGGATAGAATATGATTATCGGCCATCCAATAATGGACCCTCACTAGGAGTGAACAACAGAATACTTTTTGCACACAATCAATCAAGCTAGTGGGCCGATAATTGGCTGGATTGCTCCTGTCTCCCTTTTTGAAAATCGGGATCACTTCGGCTCCCTTCCAGGATGCCGGAATAGTGCCCCCCCCAGTTATATCATTAGAAAGTGCCATTATGTACGAAGCAAAATTGTCCTTGTCTGAGCAGAAGAGGTCTCCCGGAATGCAATCCGGTCTGGATGCTTTGGCAGGAACAATCACCTCTATGGAAGCCAACATTTCTTCCTTAGAGAACATAAGACTTGGTGTAGAGTGAGATAAATCAAGAGGGGGTAACCCTGAGTCAAGGCGAGAAATATTCTTATATAACGCACCAAAGTGCTCAACCCATATATGGGTTGAGATATTATTAGCTAGGGGAGGTTAATTTTCAAAGTTCCCCTTCACCACAAGAGCGCAGAATTTCCTAATATCTGATTGGGAACAAGCCTCTCCCAGATCAGACCACTTCTTCTGATCCCACTCTCGCTTTGCCCTTGCTTGGGATAGTTTATAAAGTCTCCTTAGGTCACCTGTCAGGGGTATGTTCTTAAGTCTGATGGCGATAGCCAATCGACTCCTTAGGTACCTACATTCCTGTGTGAACCAAGACTTCACCTTGTTAACTTCTCTCTGTTTTGATCTAGGGTTATGGGAGGGGGCAACAAAGTTTTGGGCTAGATGGGCAAAAATCTTAGCATGCATGGCACTAATATTCACCAATGAACTCGGCCCGTCTGGTGGGGATGGAATCATGGCCAGGTGTGCCTCAAGCTCCCTTTTTATGATGTTAAGTTTAAACTCATCCCTCATAATCATTGGTCACTTAAGGTGACGCTTATCATTCGAGGGTACCACCTTCTTAGTGGATAATTTGTTTTTAGGTAAACTACCATTTTCGCCCCATGGGAACTCCAGCGTCAGACTTAATGGGTTGTGGTCACTGTCGCAATTTTTGGTTATGGCCAGGTCAATAACAGTTGGCCATAACATGAGGTCCACAAGAACATAATCTATGCGACTGGTGCCCGTTGGTCCAATAAAGGTCATCCCCCCATCTCTGTCTGAGCGGGTTCTACCGTTCGTAGCCTGCAACCTATATTCTAGCGTCAGTGCGTTCATTTGTAGGGCTGAGTGCAACCACTTCTTTTTGGGAGGGAGGTCAAGAGTTGGTACTGACCACAGTTTGTCCTCCGCGTTAACGTCATGGATGTCCTCCCTATCAAGAGGCTCAAAGGTTACAATTAAAATCACCTCCTATAATTAGTGGGTGCGCATGCCCTGCATCAAGCAGCTCATCTAAGATTAGTAGGTTGGGAGAATTGCCACCTCTTGTTCCTCTTGCATAGACATTGTAGATATCTATCCTCTTGCCTGTTCTACCTTAACTTTACTGCAAGAATATCTGGACTTTCAGTGGGGAGCTCTTTACTATCGCAAGTTAATGCCAAACTAATAAAAATTAGCAAGACTGATGAGGGGCGGCCCTGTTTTGACGCTACCGCCGGCTTGTAGAAGGTTGCGAAGCCTGGGACAAAAATGAGTACTAAATGGGTACTAAGCTCCATGTTTCCTGGAGTATACAGATGTCATGCGAGTTTATAAACTCAACCCATTGTGGTAGGGGTTGCTTATTTCTTACTCCAGCAACGTTCCATGAAGCTATTTTGAGCTGGCGGAGGCATGTGGGCTTTATTTGGTCGTGATTATCAGGAATGTCGTGAGACTCAGCTTCCTGGACCGTGGTAAAATTGTAGATGTCAGCGCCAGTGAATACCGCAAGATTGATGTCACCCTCGCCTGGTGGCCTCTGTAAGGTGGAATTGGAGGGTTCTAATACAGTACATTCTAATAGCCTTCCCTCAGATGGTGGAGGGGCTATGTTGGAGGCAAGAACAAAGGTACTAGATGTGGCATGATTGAGTGAGGATCCTAGTTGCAGACAGTTTTCATTACAAGTGACATCATAGACAACTCAATCATTACTTACATTGTTAGGATGCCACATAGACGGAATTAGTTGAAAACATCAGTAAATAATGTAATGTTTCATCAGTGCAGTGCTGTTCAGCCAGTGGTACTAGATAAACCCTTTAAACTCTCTAATCTGTTGTTTTTTAAAGAATAATAATCTAAATATATAACTAACCAATATGAAAAAATCGATGTCAGCACTTATTTGCTTTTTGAATAACAATATTTGTATTGTATTGAATTGTACTGCAGCATTTACATAGCCTTTACTAACACTAGGCGGGGCGCAGAAGAGCTTGCCTACATGGGTTGCACATTACACTTTGTGGGGTATGTGGTTGGAAGGATGGTGTCTTTGTTATGATACTATCTGGGAAGTGGGAAGTGTTTTCATGTCATGCATGATTACTACTGAGGTGCTGCACCATGCTGGATAACCTTCATGGAAGACATGTCTTTTGTGAATGTAAGAGGTATAAGTTACAATTTGTTGCTGACCACTGCTTATTATGGTCTTAATATTATTGTGGGCCATAACTGTTATTTAGGCAGGATGCATTGCTATATAATGCCAAAGCAAACCATGAGCCAGCCCTTCTTAGCCTACCTGCATATTGAAAGCAGTTTGCTGATTGAGTTGTTTCCAATTTGTGGGTTAGTAAGCTGAGGATTGTATTTGAGAAAGCACCTGTTTTCTGGTCTCTGTTGCTGTGGTTTGGGTGGTGCATTTATCTAGGAAATAGCCATGTTTTCAACTGTCTTAGGAGGTATATATGCTCCTGGGTGCTTCTAATGTTGGCTAGTAGTAAGTACCAGAGTGTGGTGTCTTGTACTGAGAAAGCAGTGCCTCCTAAATATTTCAAACGGTAAGGTGGTATGATGATAAGTGGTGTAAGCCTAGAGCTCGGTGTTCTGTTTGGTCTGTATTGATTGAATTTAACTTGTAGGTATTGCAGTCCTTTTCCTTGGGAGGCTCTGTGGACAACGCAGAGTGCCTTGAACATTGCCCTTCTAGCTTTTAATGGAGTAATTTCAGAAGGGTGATGTGTTTTTTTGGGTGAAGATGGAGAAGAAGTCTTGCGGCAGCATGTTCAGTGAGTTGTATTTTGTATATGATGAATGCAGAAGCATCTAGGTGTAGGATGTTGGCCGGGATGCCTGAACTTGCTTCATGCTCACAGAGGAGGGTCACTATAGCTCTAGATAACTGGGCCTTACCCATAAACGAGCACCCACAACAATAGGAGCATTACATACTGCAAACTCGCACAACAGAATCCCTTAAATAGTGATATATCTGCTTATTCCTCCTACGCTACCAAGGAATCGTACTTTACATATCTCAATATCCTGCGGTTTTCTGCTCTGGATGGAGTAATGGCTATCACCATTCCAAGGAACAAGGTTCAATTATAGTATCTATGATATGGAGCCCTGATGAAGTCGTGATTACAATGAAACACATGTTGGCTACAACTACTGTGAAGGCTATTGTGAAGACTATAATAAGCAACTTGTTAAAAACAAGATTGAAGAATACTACGATTGAAGACCTCAATTTTGTTATTCAATTGTGATATATAATTCTCTTGTGTGCGCTAGATGACCACATATATATGTACATAGAACCTCAGATTGGGGCTCTAATCTATGAATGTCGGGTGAACATTCATTCATCGTGTGCACCGTACCTACTTAATTGCAACAACACTATACAGGAGCCCCCAATTGAGCGCTGTATAACTCTTCTTTCACCCCCCCTTCTCTTTGCATGTCTGTGTGTACAGTTTCAAACTGCCATTTCGACCTTGCGAAATTAACCTTTTGACAGGCCCAAACCTTCCTTTTCAATACATATAAATCATCCCTAGGGCAGGCCCTGGACAGCACAGAGGGCAGGGTGCAATTTATTTAAAAGGGACACGTGCTTTTCAGTTATACATTCCCTGATTGTGAAAAACTTTTTAATTAATTTTTACTAATTCAAGGCATATCTCTTCCATACAATAACTTTGGAGTTGCATTATTACATTTTATAAGTGCAATTTCCAAATGGTAAGAGGTAACTGGTTCATGTTTGGTCTCTCTGGAATCACAATTTAAAATCCTAACTTATGGCCAAGCTGGATTGTAAATTAGAAAGTTAGCATTTTCTTTCCATAGCCATCTGGTGCCTGCAGCCTGCCTCTGATTACTTGACTGGGTGCAGTTGGGATTTGTGATTCCTCCTAGACAGCCACACACACTGTGGGAGCTTAGGTGTGACTGGATGGGCCATCACACAGGATGGGTGGGAAGAGCTGGTCTCAGCCTTACTTACACTTGAATAGGCTGTGTATTGTCCCCACACAAAGGGCCTAACAACACTGTATTGCCACTCCAGCCAACTTAGAACGGGGCAGGGGAGGCAGGGAATTCTTTGCACTTCAAAGCCACTGTCTAGAAGCTTCTCTCACATTTCAGAACTAGGGTACAAAGGTATGAAAGATACGCCTCAGACACTGCCACTTCACTACACTTTTGGACCTGTGGATACTCTGCTAGGAAGAAGAATTGCTGTGCTGCTGAAGGACTGCCACTCTGCTGGACTGCACTCTGCTGTACTCCTGCTTTGCTGTGCTGACCTGATGCCCTCTGCCCTCTTGCCTGGGTGAATAGGCCTGGACCTGCATCTCTTGAACCCAGAAACCAAAATGACTCCAAAGGCTAGTTGGCTGTCCTCCTGATCTGAAGCCTCAAGGGCATAACAGGCTTCCATCCACCTTGCATTTGCACCTGGAGCCTGCCATCTGCAAGTCTACCCCACCAAGTGGTGCCACCCCAGTCCTCTACCAGCCTGTGGTTCCAGCGGAACATACGCATCTGCTCTGCTACGCGGCCTAACCCCGACCAGAACTGCTGCTGCGTGGTGTGGATCTGTTGCAAAACCCTTGCATCCTTGCTGCAGCAGACATCTCCTTCACAACCACCACTGTGCAACGCATCCTCAGCACCAGCCCTTGCATTTCTTAACAGCAGCCTCGATGATGACGCCAGACTCCGCATCACAGCTTTGCAACTCCTCGGAACCAACGCATCGCCTTGACTGTTCGTTGCATCCCCTACAACCAGACTTCACATTGCAAGCCCTGTTGACAGGATCCTCAATGGCGATACAACAGGAATTCGCACCACAGCCTCACCCCATCTCGAAACCAATGCATTGCTTCGGCTACGCAGCATATTTTTTATGTGGATCCACTTAACTGTTCACAAAGCCGTATTGAAGGTACTTTTGTTCAGCTGTCCTAACAGGGTCCCTGTAGGGGGCCCACACTCCATCATGGTTGGCCTGAACTTGTGACTTTGTCCTGGTCCGGTGTGACCAGACCACAGTTGGCGCTTATGCCTTTTGGTGCTATTTTCTCTAAATACGTTCATATTCAATATGTCCGGTTGTACTAAATGAATTTTTGTCATTTATATCTTATTTTATTTACTACATTAAGTTATATCTAATCATGTTCTGAGCTCCTTTTGTGGTGTGTTTTCACTGCATTACTGTTTGAAGTGTTGCACAAATACTTTACAAATTGCATCTACAATAAGCCTGACTCCTCTGTGCCAAGCTACAAGGGGGTTGAGGACAGGTTAATTTGGGGTTTGCTTGTGCCTTGCCTTAACAAGGAATGTGGTTGCTGCTTAACCAGGGACCAAACCTCAGTCAATCAACAACCCCATATCTTACAATATTCTTAGCAGTCCCTTTCCCTATTCGTGCTATTTTATCCTGATGCTGAAAGGTACTTGTTCTGTCCTGTAATGCAGTGGTACCTGATAATATTGATATCTCACTTTATATTTAGGCTGCTAGATTACAGGACTCACTCTAAGGTGTACCACTAGTATTTGTGTGCAATATAGATGATATTGCATTTAAGTTAAAGTGTTAGTAAATATTATATATACCCATGCAGCACACACGATGAAATGCTGATAACATTCTATTGGCGCCTTTATGTGCCTCATCTACCACTCTATCTTTTGCACCACTCACTGCATGTCATATGAAAGGAAAATGATGTCAGCACCATCACGGACCACATCACTTGCAGCAAAGCGCTGTGAATACGTTGATCAGGAACCCATGCAGTCCTCAGACATGGAGCCGGGCCTCTCTCACATGATTGTCATCTTGATTTCTCCTATTACCCCCGGACCCTAATGCATTTCAAAAGCAAAAAAACTATGGCAAATGGAATTCAACATTGACTGCGTTTCACTAGATGATAGGAACTGATTTAAAAAAAGCTGCAAAATGGCTGGTCAGGAGTTTGGAAATGTTTGAGGTGAGCGAGCTGAGAGGATCAGGAGTCCTGAATGCATGTATTTTGATATTCTTCTATCAATCGACATTCAAAACTATGGCAGGACTGATGCAGGTTTTAAGTGGATCCGACATGTGGCACGTAACAGAAACAAACTGCAGAGCTGTAGTCTGTACGACATCCCGGAAGGGGCAAGAGCATGTCGCCTATTGTGCCTGTGTGAAAGAACAAATTAAAGAGTGTCCTGATGAAGTCAAAGAAGGGACGTCAAGAGGGGCGTGGCTTGAGCAGCCACAAGATGGCCGCATTCCGCTGAGGCTCCGCGTCCGAGCGGAACCCTTCTCATTCTAAGGAGCGGACCTGCCGAACTCTACACAAAATGGAGTGAATATCTACACGGAGCGGGAGCAGGGGCACAGGTAGCATATTTTTATTCTTCATTTTTTGCCGCCTTTTGCCCTGTTTCCCTCGCGTCCCGCTCCTGTCAGTGATGCGGGCGGCGCCCGCCATTTTGTTTGCGCCGCCGATATTCCGGGAATTACTCCCGTGTCTTGGATGAGAACGGCGCTGGGGTCCGGGCGCCGATGCCTTTTTCTGCTTTCCTCCTCTCTTGCTCAACTGCGTTGGCAATAAAGTAAGCCTCTGCCTGCTGCTTCCTGGAGGGAGGGTGATGTGTGGAATCCCCTCACGGCCACGCTGTTCACCTGGAGGTTTCAGGACGAGGAGAAATGTTTTGGCCTCTGGAATGCTACTGGAGCGGTGTATTTATACACTAATTTTGGTGCTAAGGGACTTTTTGTCACCTGATACTACTGCTTGTCTCCGCCTTTCCTCCTAGGCGCTGGTTGGACGCATGCCAGAGCGTTTTTCCTTCATAAGTGATCCTCAACCTGGCCGGTTATGCCTCGGAGAGGAGTTGGTCATTTCTAAGGGTTGATGCTGCATAACCTACGCCTCTATTGTTGTGTCATTAACTGTGTTTCGTTGCCATGGACTACATTTGAGGTGCCTTACCGTAATTTCAGGGTCACTCTGGATATCTTTTATCCTTTTCTTACATGGAGCAATCTTCCTCCCCTGCTCCGAGAGATACGTCAGTAAAAATGGCTACTATCCGCAAAGATTCGACTGCTGCTGCATCTTCCAAACGTCAAAAAAAGGAACCGAATTCTCCCTCCAAGTCTCCTCTACCCATTACCATGGAAGACCTCATGGAAGAGCTCAAGCATATAAAACCCTTTGTGATTGACACTAATGCTACAATTCAACGGCTGGAGGAGAAGTGGTCCAGTCTAGAGGCTCGGATGTCTGAGGCGGAGCAGAGAATCAGTGACACTCAAGATGTAGTTCCTCGGGTGGCGGCCATGTCAAAGGAAATTGCTCTTCTTAAAACGCAGACAGAAGATTTGGAAAATCGCAATAGGAGAAACAACCTCAGAATTTATGGTATCCCGGAGGGAGAGGAGGGTGCGGACATGATTACCTTTCTGAAGACTCACATTCCGAAAATTGTTGGCCTTAAGGATGGCACTCCTCTTAATTTACAGCGTGCACACCGCATTGGCCCTAGCTCTAGGGACCAATCCGTGGCTTCAGTCGTTGCTCGTCCTAGAGGAATAATTGTTCTATTTTTGGAATACACTGAGCTCCTGATGGTCCTTTCAGCTGCGAAGCTCAGAAAGCAGATGTTGTGGTCCGGCCAAAAAGTCTTCTTCTCTCAGGATGTGGCGCGGGCAACTGCAGCTCGCCGCAAAGAGTTCCTATCTCTTCGCCCTGATCTCAGATCAATGAACGCTAGATATGGCCTCGTACATCCTTGCTTCTTCAAGGTAACCTATAAATAACGCTCCTATTCCTTTGATCGTCCTGAAGATCTGCGCGAATGTATCTCTCGCCATAAGAAGGACACGATGGACGTTGGGGGCTCCTGAAGAATGTCCTACTACAGTTCTTCTACAATTACTCTGTATTCATTTTAGTGTTTGAAAGATATTTGCTCTTACTTCCTAGGAGTTAATATAGTTTTGTTGTATTCATTGTTAGATCGCTTGATTTTGTTCGATGCTCTCTGGAAGCCATTTCAGAATGTTGTTAATGTTTATCTCCTTCGACAGATGTCTTCCTCCCAATGTCCAGCTCCTTTCCTGATGTGTCCGCGCCCTGTGCCCTCCCATCCTGCTCCTCATGTTTACAGTTTATCCTGATGTTTGGTAAGTGTCAGTCTTTTCATGAGTCACCCTGTTCAGTGGTCGGTTTGTTTCTCTTTATTCAATGTATGTTTCTCCTATGCGACACTCTTTCTCTATTTCTTTTTCTATTTTCTCAATTACTTAGCTCCCTGCTATGTATTTGCTTTTTGTATATGTATCGGGTTCCGATGGCTCCGGTTGTCTTGGTGGACTCTGCCATCTGTCCTTCTTTTGCTGCTCCCCGCCTCCACATGCTTTCTTTTCCCTTTCCTTGGATCTGTATTCCGTCCTTCCTGACCGAAGTCCTTCGACTCTGTGTCAGCTCTTTGATGTTTATCAATGACTTTCTCTTTCTTTTTCTATTTTTTCCTATTCTTTATCTTCCGGTTTTCCCCCTCTTTTCTTTATTTAGTTCTCCTGTGTTGTCCTATCTTCCTCCTGCTATTTCTCTTGAATGTGTCTTTTTTCTTTTTCTTCTTTTCTCATACGTCCTTCTTGTATCTCATACTCTCCTTCTCCTTTTTATAATCTTGATTTTTTACTCCTTTTTTCCTCTCCTTTATGCATATTTATCTTTGTCTCCATGCATCAGTATTATCTTCTTTGGTCATTGGCGCATTGAATGTATAATTCTACCGAATTTTGGAATGCTCATGGTGTTGAATAATGCTCTTCTTTTCTGCAATGACTGATAATATTCGAATTATTTCATGGAATGTAAAAGGACTACGTAACCCTATCAAAAAGCAACGTGTACTTACCCATCTTTCCAAATTACAGTGTAAAATTGCAATGCTACAAGAAACACATCTTAATGACAATAATGTTAATTTACTCAAAAAAGCAATGGGTGGGACACGTGTATAGCTCCCCATCTCAAGACAGGAGGAATGGAGTGGTAATACTCTTTCACAAGTCATTGTCCCTTACTGTGGAGAGAGAGGAGAAAGATAAGGATGGTCGGTGGCTTCTCCTTCATACTATTATCAATGGATCCCGTATCTCCCTGCTTAACATTTACGGACCCACAGGCATTGATTCACAGTTTTGGCAATCCATGTCCCACACTCTCCACTCGTGTTCTGACTCCAATATAATTGTGGGTGGTGACTGTAACCAGATCATGGATCCCTTTATAGACAGGAAGTCCTCCTCCAGATATACCCCCACCAAAATGCAAAAAACTTTTGCTAATACTATTCTTTCGAGGGGTCTGACAGATGCCTGGAGAATATATAACCCTGTTAGCTTGGAATATACTTTCTATTCTCCTACTCACAACTCTTCCTCTAGAATCGACTATATTTTCTTGAGTCCTCATCTTCTTTCCAGTCTACTTCATGCAGAGATTGGCTCCATTCTTATCTCTGATCACGCCCCCGTTTTAATTACTTTGGATCTCCCTTCCCCTCCGTCTAAATCCCGTCGATGGCGTTTTAATAATTATCTTCTTAAAGATCCTTCCTTCCTTGCACGCTTTAAAGAATTTGCGTCGGAATTTTTTCTTCTCAATGGCAGCCCAGACATGCCCATGCATACGGTATGGGATGCATTTAAAGCTACAGCGCGAGGTTTCATTATTAATTATGTAGCAAGTAAAAGGAAACAACTCCGCAAGGAATCTGCTGATATACTATCCTCCATTAAGAAATTGGAACATGAGTACTTTTCCTCTAATAAACCTGATACCCTTAAGAATTTAGTTCAGGCAAAACTTGACTTCAATAAGAAATCCACGGAAGAGGCTTCAGGGACCTTATTAAAAATTAATTCCAAATTCTATGGTGGTCGCAATCGAGCCGGTAGAATGCTGGCAAATTACCTGAAGATTAAATCTCAAAGATCCAGAATAGTCAAAATTATTGATGATCATGGTACTCCTCGCTTTAAAAATGAAGAGATATTGAATTGTTTTACAGATTTTTATAAGACCCTATATACCCCTGAGTCCTCTCCCTCGGATGCGGACTTGGACTCTTATTTCGACTCATTACCTCCCCGCTCCTCTCCTCCTCCGGATTGTTCCATTCTGAATCAAAATATATCTATATCTGAGGTTACTTCTGCCTTGTCTTTGCTACCTAAGGATAAGGCTCCTGGCCCGGATGGTTTTTCTGCCGAATTTTATTCCTGTTTTTCCCATGTCCTTCTGCCTCATCTTTTGTCTCTCTTTAAACATTTTATTTCCAATGGTGAGCCCCGAGGATCCTTTTTGGAAGCCATGATTTGTTTAATTCCCAAAAAAGGTAAAGATCCTTCCTTGTGTGCTAATTATCGCCCCATCTCTTTGATCAACCTTGATTGTAAAATGTTTGCAAAGATATTAGCCCTTTGTATTAATCAGGTGCTTCCAGATTTGATCGGCTCTGAGCAGACGGGGTTTGTTAAGGGTAGGACGATTGCGGATAACTCTAGAACTTTTCTTAATATTATACATCTCGCATCTAAAAGTCTCTCCCCTATGGCTGCCATAACTCTTGATGCGGAGAAGGCCTTTGATCGCGTCCATTGGTCTTTCATGATGCGTGCCCTTAAATGGCACGGTTTTGGCCCCCCTATTCTGTCTCTTATTAACTTACTATATTCTTCCCCATCTACTTCTGTTTTTGTCAATGGTTCTCAGTCCTCTTATTTCCCTTTACAAAGGGGCACGCGTCAGGGTTGTCCTCTTTCCCCTTTATTGTTTATCCTCTCTCTTGAGCCCTTTCTTCATTCTCTGCGACACTCTTCCTCCTTCCGAGGCTTTACTCACAAAGCCGTGGAAATTAAATTTACTGCTTACGCTGATGATATTATGTTATATGTTTCAGACCCTTCTACCTCTTTACCCGCTTTCACGGATCTTCTTTCTTCTTACTCTGCCCTCTCTGGTTATAAATTAAATTTCTCCAAGTCTGAGGTGCTCCCATTAAATAAATATTGTTTGAGGAGTATGTTTGATGATGTTGATTTTAAATGGAATACTGATAACATTACCTGCTTGGGGATTAGATACTCATCTTCCATTGCAAAAACGATTCAGCTTAACCTGGAAGAAGCTCTTTCAAAAGTAAATCACTTGACAAACAGCTGGTCCCCGCTTTTTCTGTCATGGTGGGGTAGATTAGACACAATCAAAATGATGTTGCTCCCCATTATTAATTTCTACCTGTCCATGCTACCAGTAAAACTTCCCCTCAAGTTTTTTAAAACCCTCAATGGTGCTTTGAGTAAATTTCTCTGGAATGGTCGGAAAGCCCGTATTTCATTAGCATTTTTGTCTCTTCCTAAAGATCAAGGGGGTGTTCTTTTTCCCAACTTCCGGCAATATCACTCCTCCTTTCTTCTCCGCCAAGTGCTATCGTATTCATCTGCTTCAGAAGGAGACCCCACTTCTGTTTGGCATAGATTGGAAGAATCTCTCATTTTCCCATTCCCTCTCTCCATGTTAGTCAATTTTACTCATCCCCCTCGCTCTTTCAACTATCCAACTATTTCAAAGTTTATTTCCTCCTTTCATCCTGTTAAGTGTAAATCTTCCAGTCCGATACAAATATTTTTAGACTCACCTCTATGGTTTAATAAGTCCATCAAGCTGTCAAATCGAACTATCTACTGGAAAAAATGGGCTGATAAAGGGATCCTTCTTGTTAAGCACTTAATACAGGATTCTGTCTTTCTCTCTTCACAAGAGGTCAAATCTAAATTCGACGTACCTGATTCCTCACTTTCCAAGTATGATTCCTTAAGGCTGCTATTGACAAATCAACTGTCCCTCCTTTCTGGATCTTCCCCCACTTCTCCGGACCCCCGATAGAACCTCTGCTCATTACTTCCTCCATTCGGGCTTCTCATATCTACAAATATCTTCATTTTTCCTCTCATAGCCGCCTCTAAAAGCAAGGTTGAGCTCTTGTGGGAATCAGATTTACAGCATACCCTCTCTATACACACTTGGAACTCTCTTTGGACACACATACACCGCACCTCATGCACTGCTAGTACCACTCAGACTCTATATTATTTTTATCAGAGATTATTTTTGACTCCACTCACTCTCTCCAAATTTAGTTCAGATATATCTCCGAATTGCTGGTCATGTCCCAATACTCTGGGCACATTAATGCATTCCTTTTTCACTGTCCTAATGTTGCTCGATTTTGGACCAAAGTATGTGAATCAATCTCCTCCATTTGCTCTGTTAATTTTCCTTTTGACATTCACTCCATATTCTTGGGAAGCAACTCTATAAAATGGTTTGGGTCGCGCAAGGTGGGTATTTTTGTGGACCTGTTAATTGCTATTGCCTTTCAGGTAATTACCTCTAACTGGAAAGATGCTACTAAAGTCTCTTTCTCTGCCTGGTGGAACCTTCTTTGCTACCATCACAGACTGGATAGAGCTTCTGTCACTACCTCGCAGCAACTTATTCGGAAGGAAGTCTTCTGGTCTCCTCTCACCAACCATTTATCCTCATCTGCACTACGTATTAAGGACAACACCTTTGTTTACCAACCACCATGAGTATTTGACTTTTTTCACTTCTTTATACGATTTCAATGTGTCATTGCATAGTTTTTACATGGTTTTAGGATCCTAACTGATTGCTCTTTTTGAAATAGTGTTATAATATACTATTGGATAAGGATGTTATTTTGCTTTCTTTTCTTTCTTTTCTTCCTTCTTTCCTTCTTCTTCAGTTTCTTTTTCCTTTTCCCCTTTCTTTTTCTTACTTTTTCCTCTTTTCTGTCTTTTCTGTTTTTTCTTCTTTTTTTTAGCAAATTGAAAATTGTAAAAGCTTTCTAGTTACATGGTACATCTTTGTATTAGTGCTCTTCTCTATTGGACAATTTGATATTATTAATACAGCTCCTATGTTTTGAGTTCCACTACAGTCGAAATTTAATTCGTAACCCTTTTTGTTTCCAGCTATATAAGCGTTTTATATATTGTACCTATGTTTTTATTGCTTCAATAAAGCTCTTTAAACTTAAAAAAAAGAAGGGACGTCAACAACAATGCGTACTTTCTTCTGTTTCCAAGTTGGATGCTGCATCATGGGCAAGGCTTTAAGACCTGGAAACACGAAAATTATATGACTGCTCAAAAGTTTGCTAAAGTAATCCAATACTACATGAAATAAAGGCAAGTTCTCCCACAGAACTACAATATTTGTCAAAAAACAATGTTTTCTTACAAGTTGTGCAAGCAAAGACCCGTGTTAATTTGACCATGAAACATTTGCATAGAGTTCATGCCAGATGATCTAACTCATTGGCATATATATTTGTGGCATTTGCATAAATGCAGATGATGCATCATTTAAGTTGTCGATAGACTTCACCCCCTTTATGAACATCGTTTTTATTCCTGAGTGGATGAATCCCCATTATTTGAGCGTCATTGGCACCAAAAGTTCAGTACGATTTTGCAACATAACATTTATCCTAGCGTGCAATGATGTTCTGCTTGCTCTCAATAAACACACACACACATCAGTGAACCTGCTCTTTGGCGATTACTTGGCCAGAGAGAGCTATCATGTCAATGTCGGGGAGAGAATGTGGTCTGTCGGCTAGATTGCCCACTTTGGTGCTGGAAACCAAGGTTCGAGCCTCGGGGTCGCGTCCACACCCTGTGATTCTGGGCAAATCACTTAATCTCCCTGTGCCTGAATGTGTCCTTATGTAACGTAACCAGTGCTCATGTAAAGCGCTCCAATACCTTCGGGTCGAGTTTGTGCTATATAAATCTGCATTAAAACAAAAAAAAAAAAGGTAGACATCTGCAACAGTGGCGTAGCTAGACATTTTGCCGTCCGTGGCGGTCCCTGCGACGGCCGCCCTGGGGGTGGGGGTAAGTGCTGGCGATTCCTGACGGCCACAGGTAAGAGCCCCAAAACTTGTGTCACCGGGGTGGACCGACCCCCTCCCCCACCCACACAACCCATTGCTACGCCACTGATCTGCACGAGAGATCACACTGAGGCACAAGAAGACTGTGAGAGACAGGTACTCTATAATTAGAAGGAGACTGAGTGGCTTAATGCAGTCAAAATATACAAAACATGTATAAATAAATTGCAAAAGAAATCTGCAGCCTCAATTCGAAAGGCAGCTGCGTTTTGATGACAGCGCGAAAATCAAGACCTATTAGAGGCCCATCCGATCCTTACACATACAATGTTGCCTCTGAAATTTAGATACTTTTCACATGTTGTTAGAACAAAATATTGGCAAATCCTGTTGAATGCCATGCATCACTATAGTATATATATATGAATGCTAAGTACAGTACCACTACAAAAAAGGCAAGGTGTGGGAAGTTGTATTCTCTGTAGAGTTAGAAGTGATACTCAAAGTACGAGCTGGGGGCCACTTGCGGCCCTCTTGACCTTCACAAGCGCCCGCCCTGGTGAACAGCAGCACGGACTGCTGTTTAGTTGCTGAGCACTAATATCCAGAAAAAAATGTTTAACGGGCAAGCATTTATTAACCTGCAAAGAAATGCTTGCCCGTTTATTCAACATTTATTTTAGACCACCTTACACAATCTCTGACCCACCCAGACTCCCTACCGCCACCCTGCTGGCATTAGTGCGGCCCTCGGTCACACCACAGACCATACTTTGTGGCCCCTGGGCAAATGTTTGTGAGTACCCATGAGTTAGATGATGCCAGGAGATTCTTGAATGGTTGCCTGGTGGACCTGGAAAAGGATTAAATAATGTAATAGTTCTCCTGTGATGGGCTGCTGTATTTCGCTAGTCCTTTCCCATTATTTATAAAATTTAAGGAATCAAATTTGCTGTCATTCATTCTTGGACCCACCTGTTTAGTCATCGTAATATTGAACCATATTTAGTCATAATATCAAGAAGTTACTAAACAAAATCTAAAAATCTGTAAGGATCACATAAATGGATCAACAAAGGCGTTAATTGCGGTACATATTACCCATGAATACCCCTAGAGCTTGGATGTGGTGCTTATATGGCAATAAAACACGATCTGACACTTCTTGATCTTGCTATTGATCCTGATTCCTGTGCTTATAAGCCTGGAACTTGACTACCAGACTACCAGAGTAGACATGTCAGGTTCCTAACTTATCACTAGGGAAAATTGGATGTTCTGCTTGCTGATTCACACTCTATGCTCGCATATTGATGACCAACCTAGAGCCTGGTTTTATGTGTCATATGGTAGTTGTTGGTATCCAAGATGAAGAGAGACTTCAGTAGCCAGGTCAGTAAGTCATGCTCCTTTATCCCTTTAACTAAAAGAACCAACAGATCTACACCTTAATATTATTACATGTTTTCCAGTAATTAAAATCCATCAAACTCCACTGTGGATATTCTTGAGTGGAATCCAGTACTGCTGGATATGATAACAAGACCACTGAAGAAATTAGAAACGTTTGTCCCTTCTAATTTTCTGCAAAGTGCCCTAATTAAGCAGTTGAAGACAAACCTTCACCTACATGCTCCAGCCTCCTGATATATCAGAGCCTTTTAGTCTTCTGAACAATTTTAAACACCCAAACTCTGCATCTGAGGCTATAGAGTCCTTACTGTCAAAGACTGCTAACCCTGTTGAGGCATCTGTATTAAACACAAAGAATCAACCAGCCAAGAGAAACTATAACTGGAATCCTATGACTTTGCCTTTGGCACCTTTATCCACCTGTAGCTGTTTCAATTAACCTTTTATGTCTTCAAAATAGTGGACTACTCCACCTCATCCAGCTCTGTGGATCCCTCACAAAAAAATGGGTGGCTGGAAAATGTATAATGTCTAATACAAGACGGAGGAGTAAAGGTAAATTTAAGGAGGGGCACAAGGAGGGACATGCAATACAAAAACACATGTAGTAAATGGTACGTTCATAGCAATTCACAAACATTAACGTCACATCTGCTTCAGGAGTACTGTATCCTACCAGGCTCAAGTCTACCCATGCCATGCCTTGATATTAGTTACACACTACTCATGGCTAAACACAGGTAATGCAAGGGAATCACATAGAAAGAAGTGGAGTAAGGAAGTAATATTACAAGAAGGTGAACTACACAAAGGTATTGTGTAAATTGAGTGGGGATGTAGCTCAGTGATAGTGCGCATGCTTCGCATGTATGAGGCCACAGGTTTAATCCCCGGCATCTCCAGGCTTCTTCTAGAAGGCTAGTTTTCCATAGTGTGTAAGGAAGAGATACCTCATGCAGCTGCTTTGAGATCCCCACTTAAATAGTCAGGACTTTGCTTCGAAAATCTTTGGGGTGAGGATGTAGCCTTCTGGCTAGAGCGGACGGGGAACCGGGTTCGAGTCTCAGCAACAACGCTCAACATCCTGTGATTCTGGGCAAATCACTTAATCTCCCCGTGCCTAACAAAAATGAATGTGTCCATCTGTAATGAAACTGGTGCTCATGTAAAGCACTCTGATACCTGATATCTTCCGGCCTAGTTTGCGCTATGTAAAACTCCCAAAAAAACAAAAAATGTAAACATAACATATGCACCTTTGAAAATTGTTAGAGAACCAAGAACATTCATAACTCATCTTACATCTAATACTACTTTATATGCACTCTAAGACACAACATATATTGTTGCATGTCTAAAAGACATGTCCACATTTGCTCCCACACAACATGCACACACAAACATGTGAGTACACACACACACATGCACAATAAGACTGCAGATGATATTTAACTTCACATTGTCTCGCAGTAGAAGAGGGCAGAGCCCAGGGTGTGTCTTCTATTGACGTGCTCCCTTTAGTAATGTTAGCTGGTATGTATTGTATTCCTCAAGTGATGTCTGTTTCCTTATTCTTTTCAACTCCGAGTTCTACATGGCAAAAGCGAAGATCTCCACCTTCCCTACTGTATTTGTGGGATCTACACATACATTTGACCTCTAAAATTCAGATAAGGGGATAAGGACAGGTACTCCAACGGTTAGGCTTAAATCTCCACCTGGAGTTGCTGAATTGCATCTTAGTGGAGATTGACACTCAAATATTGACTTAAATCTACATGTGTAGAGATCTCCTCCCATAGAGTTACCTTTGATAATTGTCATTTTTTAATGCAATGTGTGAATTAGATGGTCCACAGTAGAAGTGTAGATATGTAAAATGGAGTTGCAAACAAGCACATCATTCATAGTGCACAGTATATAATAACAGATAGCCCTATGCATCTAAGGGGAGTGAAATAGAGGAGTCCAACCAGTACTGCATCTTTCATTCCTAGACCATGTATTTCAGATTTTCAGTGGTGAATATCAGACAATAAATATATTTGAAGGCCTATGATCATTATTATTCTTCAGCTATGGTTATATGTGTTGCTAAAGTGAACTTAACTAGTGAGTACATCAGAGAGCTTAATATGTCAATTCTGTGGGACTGTCATTCAATATTAACTTATGATCATACAAGGAAAGTAATTTTTTAGGCACCATTTTAGAGAGTACCATGGAGGTAATCCTCCTCAACAAATGCAGTGATAGACATGCACCCCCAAACCTGAAATCTTGGAGATCTGCTCACCAAAAGAATATTTAAGGGGTTGAAGTATTTTAGCTATTTCGTTTGTAGGACAGCTTTTAAGAGAGTATAATAGAAGCAATCCCACTCCCAAAACATAGCAGTTAAAATGTATCCACAAATATGAACCTTCGTGATCTGAACACCAAAGGATTATTTTAAAGGGTTGAGGTCTTTCAGATGATGAATTGAAACACAGTAAAGGTGCACCACCATTGATAATAATATAAACAAATTTCAAAATGGGATTCCAAGGTGTATTCAATACTTCTATTTTATTCTTGTAAAAATTGTGTCTTTAAATTTACAGCAGAAACAGCCAACGTTTTTCTTCCATGGCAATGGACTTCTTCAGGGCTCTAAAGGCAATATATATGAACAAACATAAATACATATATAACTATAATATGTATATCAAGACACAACTTAAACTATATGATAGCTTGTTTCTTGACATGTTAAAACGCACATATTATAACAATAATAGGACAGGCAAGTTAACCTATAATCACATCTTGATACTAAGGGGCCGATTCCGATTCGGGCAGGAAATCTCTCCGACCGAGCCGGACCCGGAGAGATTTCCCACCGAATCGGACCCTAGCAGTCCGACCGAATGAGTACGATGCGTTCGCATGTTATCGGACTCGATTCGGTCGGACTCCCATTGAAGTCAATGGGAGCCGTTCGTACAACGCGTACGCGGGCTCCCATTGACTCAATGGGTGCGAGGCGAACAAGGGCGCCCCCTACAGCGGGTACGCGTCGAAGCGGGTCGCGCCGTACATGCACAGGTAGGGGGGACCCATGGGTCCCCCCTGTGTGCGACTCGCGCGACTAGGCGTACAGGGGGTCCGACACGGACCCCCAAAGTGCGGCTCCGACTGCACTTTTGAGCCGGACGGCGCGAGTCGGTCGGACTGCTTGCGGCGCGCATCGTACTTACCCGGCCGGGGAACGTCTCCAATGCGCGGTGCGAGTCGTGTCCGTGCGACTCGGTCAGAGCGGTTGGGTCCCGCGAACGAGTCGGTCGGCGATTTTGCGTACGTTCGCATTGTACTCGTTCGCCTGGACGCACGTCCGACTCGGTCGGAAACAGGGCGTCCGAATCGGATCCGGTAAAGCCGAATCCGATTCGGAGCCCTACCGGCCGAGATCGGAATCGGCACCTAAGTCTGGGCGGTGAACTCCGCTCCGCTCGCGGAGTTTGCGGAGTTCTCTGCACTCCGCGTTACACGGAGTTCACAGAGTTCCAAAAAACTCTGCTTCGTGTAGCGGAGCGGAGTTTTTTTCCTCGCTCGCATTTGTCAATGTCAAGTTGGCGAGCGCGAGCGAGGAAAATCCGCCTCCTGGTGAGATTTTTACTCATTCGCAATCGTGAACATCAAGTTGGCGAGCGCGAGCGTGGAAAATCAACCTCCCTGCAAGATTTCTTAACACGGGCGGTCAGATTTCTAATTGCGAGTGGTCGCGTATGCTCGCGACCGCTCGCATTAAAAAACGGTCCGTTCGCGTTGAGAAACGGTCCGTTCGCATTGAGAAAGCTGCTGCTCGAGTAAAAATCTACTCAAGCGGCAGAAAGGAAGCAGCAGCCACTTGTGCTGTGCATGGTGCAGTTTGCGATGATTGCAGAGTGCGGACAAGCACCTGGCACTGAAAATCACAGCGAACAGCATTTATCTAACACACTCCACTGCTCGCGGAGCTTCGCATAGCGCAGCAGAGTTTTTTTTTCAGTAAACTCCGCCCAGGCCTATACTCCTAAACCACAATACAGACAAACAACATTATATATTAAAGATACAAAAACACACAAAAAAATCCAAAATATGTTTCTTAACAATGAAACACATCTTATATAGTCCCAATATGATTAATGTAAAGATTCTATTTACAAATAATGTGTCGCTGAATTAATATATCATTTGTGGGTCCTGTACATTCAGTAGTACAATTTGAAAATGATGGGACTGTAAGATATTTATTCTTAAACATATAGCATGCATCATGTGGAGGAGATTAGGAAAGATATAACAAGGGGCACAACCTAATGTCTGTCTAGTTGCCTGTACAAATACAGTGCCCACACCCTGGTAGATTGTAAATAGGGAAAATCCCTGTCTCAAGACCAGGGTTGAAGGAGGTTGCAGATGTGTAAGTATTCATTTAAATTTTAAAAACTTGGCACTAACTAACTAAAAATGAATTTAATCTGTGAAGAAAACCTACCAAAATGTTCTAAAAAATAATATGATCAGATGATTTCTATACATGCAACATCGATCATGATTTAAGACGCATGTCGGTACGAGTCAGTAAATCATAGATCCCTATTGGCAAAGATATATATCAAAAATCCATCACTACACTTCAAGCATACGACCACACTTGTGGATTAAAATATGCCGCCATGTGATGATACTCCCCATATGGCGATTAAGAAATTACCAAAATAGGAAGTCTCACCCAATAAAACAAATTATGCTGAAATCTAACCCAATAAAACAGATGATGTGGACTGTGATAACTTCACAGGCATTAAAGTGAAGTTATTTGGAAGAATCTCCAGACATCCAACATTGATTCTGTAGTTGAATGTCAATATAAGGGGTTTATCCACCCCGCTGTGGCACCTGTGGATAGACTGAAAAGGTGCTGTCACGTCTTACCGGAGAATTTATACCGATAAGGAAGTCGGAAACCTTCCCCTGTTGCACATATCATAATGCAATTACACCAAAAACCCAGTCTAATAAGAACCCTGAATGTGCTTCCTATACAAAAAGCATGAAAAGGAAAACAGACTGTACATTAATTAATAAGCAGTCTGCTGTCACTGCAGTGGACCGTAGACAATCAAAGATTCAACACACAAAACTCATCTCCATAATATTATCAAATCACCTAGAACACCTGTCATTTACACACTTCTCAAACTTCATAAGAACACTGAGACTCCCCCTGGATGTCCAATCATCTCTGGATGTGGTTCCATTTTGCAACACCTTGGAGAGTAAGTTGACTTCTTTATAAAAGACATTGTTCCGAAGACTCGCTGTTATTTCACGGATAGCATGGATCTTATAAACCAAGTCGAACATCACCCGTTTAACCCAGAAACAGACATTCTCTGCACCTTGGACGTAGAATCACTCTACACCAACATTCTCTCAACTGCAGAACACGCCCACACGCTGTCTCCACTTCCGTTATTCTACAGTTACTGACCCTATGCCTGACTCGTACATTTTTCTTCTTCAATGACCAATTCTACTAGCAGGTCATGGGCACATCAATGGGAGCTATGTTTGCCCCAAATTTCGCAATACTCTATATGGATGACCTTGCCACCACCAAAATACTGACACCATTAACCAGCACCTAGACAATATATCAACCTGGAAATGCTATATCGACGATATGTTTCTAAATTGGCATGGCGACCAGGGATCAATGATGAACTTCCTCGAATGGCTCAATACTAACTGCAATGGGCTATGATGAACACTAACAAATAGTAGGATGGAGATTGCCTTTCTAGATCTAATGATAAGACGCATAGAGGGAGAACTATTTATTTCACTCTATAGGAAACCCACAGAAAGAAACACTTTGTTACTCTGTGGAAGCCACCATCCTCCCGCCTTATGGGATTCACTCCCATTCTCACAATTTCTCCGTATTAGGAGAAACTGTTAATTTAAAGAAGACTATTTTTGTGAAGCCAACATTTTGGCGGCCAAACTACTGTCCAGAGGATACATATACAAACTAGTTCGCAGATCAATCAAGAGAGCCTGTTATTGCCCACAAGACAGCCCCCTTACACCAAAAATAAAAAAAGACATCCATAACCTCTTAGATTACGTGACAACTTTCTCACCCATATCCAACAAAGTGAAGAAAAGCATCCTAAAACACTGGCCAACACTAAATGCTGGTGATTTCAATCTGGAACGCCCCCTCTTTACATTTCGCAAAACAAGAACATTAAAGATCATCTGGTCAGGGCTAGTCTCCCACCGAAAAAAACAACACAGACACTTAATGATCTCTGGGCCCTTCCCCCTCTAACGTGCCACTCCAAATGTGGCAAGTGTGTTGCATGTCAGTTTACTATTGAAAGCAAGGAATTTGTGTTTGATGCCATCCGAATTTCTCTAGAACATTTTTCTAATTGTAACACTTCCAATGTGATTTATGCCATTTTGTGTCCGTGCAGCATGATCTACATTGGCAAAATAACTAAAAAATTAAGGATTCACATCTGTCTACATTGGAGCCATCTCCGCTGCAAGGTTCCAAATGCCCCGCACATGAATCACTTCTCTCTAAAGGGACACACAGAGGACGACATCTGCTGCCAAGTCATCAGTGTGGTTAAACCACCACCCAGAGGTGCAGATATCAAGCAAATCCTTAATAAGGAGGAACTTAAATGGATTCTTTGCACCAAGAACCTATACACAGGTCTAAACCAAATGGACGACTAGACCACTCTTATATAGTCTCTAATGAACTTTCAAGAATGTTACTGAACCACTGCAACAGTTCATCTATGGAAATACAAATCTCTGCACACTATGCCTTTGGCAGTATGTACTCTCACACAGGAATCATGAATGTGACATAAGCCTTCATGCTTCAGTTAGCTAACTTTATCATTGCAAATTTCACATCTCTAAATAACATGTTTTATTGACGCTGCTCCAAATAATAAATGATTGTTGGTAACATTCAATTAATACATTTCTATTTATTGCTCTCTCCTCTAACCACGATATGTTCCATCTTAAATATCTATACAGCAGCTCTCTCAATACTCCGCTCCATTATAGCCTTAATGATTCACTTGTTTCTATGCACATTATTTGTACACGCCATAATCATTGCAAATTTACATATTGACAGTAAAACTTTAAGTAACATGTTTCCACTGATGAAATGATGTATGACTATTTGAAACATTCCACTGATACGTTACTATCTATCGTTTTCTCTTTCAACTGCGATCTGCATCTATAAACCAGTTCTCTGAATACTCTGTTCCAATATGGTTGCAGCTTTTCACCTGTTTCTCTGCACATTAATTGGATACACCATTATTGCATCATCTCGTTAGATTCACACAAACTCTCTCGACTTTAATCAGCTCTCGCACTCCCCTTCTCGTTGTTCACAGCGGCTGAACACTGCCACACTCCCAGAAGGCTGCTCACACCTAACACGGTAAGAATCACCGCAAAGGCAGGCCCACTTCTTACTCAGATGGCTATTCATTTATAATGCCCCTCACTTATTCCCGCAGTGGTAGCTCCATTGGCTGGAGCATTGGTTTCATCAATTGGACCACAGAACATTCCTAAACTCATCTACTGTAACAACCCATTTCGCCTGAAGGGTATGTACCCACTTGCTTTCTCCAGCACTCACAATGTCCTCACAATTGCACGTATTTTCTCCAGCACCCGTTAATTTGCTCAATTTATCCCCACAGCGCTATCAATTTTCATTTTTTCTTGTGAGCACTGGCCGTACCAGTAACACAGATCTCTTCTTTAACCGCTCAGCATCAGACCGCATCCAGGATTTCTTCTCCATTGATTTTGAGCCACAGCCTTCACCTTTTATATAGGCCCATGGTAAATAAGTTAATTAAATCTACCACTGTATCTCAGTTCCTTATTGCTAAGTCACAAATTCCCGCTATTCCAGAAGACTAGTGCATGTGTTCTTCAACTTAAGTGACAGCTACCGGTGGATACAATCATAACAAATGCCATTGCATGTCTGTGCCAACTCATGATACAATATTCTGAATACACAACCTTCTAGGAAATGCATTTACCATCTTTCAAGCATGCCTCACATCCAGTTTCAATGCTTGCCCAATACTGAATACTGCTAAGCTCATCAAGCTTTACTTTCACTATTAGCAAGCAAACACAGATCTTCCTCTCTCTCATAAATATATTCCACTTTTTAATCCCTCTTCTCATTCCCTCCCCCTTCTTCCCACCCTTTCTTCTTTCAGACTCTAACAGGCATCTGTCTCAGGCACTTATTGTCTTGTCCTGAAGATGATCCCAGTACTGTGTTAAAGGGATCGAAAAGTTGTCGACTTCTTGCCCTCTGACACAACCTTATACTTCTCTTTAGTATGTTTTGGGTGCTTTAATGCATTTTTTGCTGGCCTAACTGATGTATTGCTTTTTGGCCACATTTCTTGTAATGCCTGAGTTCTTTCCATTTTATTATGTTGTACAAGGTCCCAAATGTATGTTGTTTTTTTTAATTCCTTACATTAAACGATCATGTCCATGTGGACATTTAAAATATAGACATCATTGTATTTCTATATATATAAAATTAAAAGATTGAAATTGTTTCCTTGTTAGGGACTGCTGTTCCTGTAAGACATTCTGCACCCAAGGGCACTGACCACAAACTGGGTTCCCTTGTTTTTGTAAAACATGTTTAGGCCAATAGCCGGATTGCAAGGGCTCAAAAACCTATCACCTACTCATCTAGGGCCCGATTCACAGAACTAACTTAAGACAAAATCCTAAACTTACTACCATTTTGGTATTCACAGAAGGCACTTTCTCCTTTTGGTATTCACAGAAGGCACTTACTTACTCATTTTGAGTAACTTACTCATTTTGAGTAACTTACTCATTTTGTGTAACTTACTCATTTTGGTATTCACAGAAGGCACTTACTCATTGTAATGTAATGCAATGTAATGCAAACTTATAAAGCGCACTATCACCCCACGAGTATCCTGGCGCTGAGATTACAGTAACTCCCCTATATGCACATAATTACAGAACGGATGACTACCGATTGTTCGACCAGTAGCAGCAACCCCCCCTTTTTCCCTAGCGCCTTGAGACCCTCGCGGGTAAGTAGTGCGCTTTACAAATTCTGTGATTGATTGATTGATTGACTGTCCCGCACTACTTCCTAGGGAAGAGCCAGGTTGTAAGCTTCTTCCTAAAGTGGAGGAATTCTTCTGTTTGCCTAAGGACTTATTGCACTCTGGCACAACCTTATACTTCTCATTAGTATGTGCTAGTTTTTGCTGGCCTAACTGATGTATTGCTTTTTGGCTACGCTTCTTGTAATGCCTGTGTTCTTTCCATTTTTTAATGTTGTACATGTTCCTACTTGTTTGTTGTTCTTCTAATTTATTACATCAGTTGGACGTTTAAACTATAGACATCATTGTATTTCTATATAGATTTGTTTTTAAACTGTTTCCTTGTTAGGGACCATTGTTCCTGTGAAACCCACTCACACCAGCCCATGAAGAAACCGGCATAAGAGGGAGCAAACTTGGAGCCCATCACAATGCCCTTTATCTGGTGATACCACTGTCCATCGTGAAGGAAGTAATTCTTGGAGAGGATAATATCCATCATTTCCACTATCATGACATTATGTTCTAGACGGTCAGCAGTCCTCATTTAAAGAAAAGAGTCAACAGATCTAATAACAAAATGCTTATGCATGCAAGTATATAAATTTGCCACATCTATTGTTACAAACATTAGCTCTTGTGATCAGGTTAAATCTTCAAATTTGTTGCGTATGTCCTTAATGTCTTGTATGAATGCAGGCAGGTTGCATACAAAAGGTTGGAGAAAAGTATTCACATACTCAGATAATCATTCTATAGGTGAGAAAACCCCTGAAATAATGGGTCTTCATGGAGGGAAATGACCTCCCTTATGTATCTTGGGCAAAATGTACATACACAGGAACCATGGTCCCTCACTGAGAGGTAGTTATACTCATCATCAGTGATTAGGGAACTCTCACACCAATCTGTCAATCTCATGTTTACAGGATGATGCCATTTGAATTTCCTTGTATCTAACTGTGCTTGCATTCTTGTCTGTAAAACTATGAACTGATTATATCAAATAGGCCATTAAGGATCTTCATTGGCATTTCCACTTTTACTTGAACATCTATGGATGCTAGATGGATTTGTTGGTAGGGTTGAAAACATTGGTATAGGCAGATATCTGATTGGCTGCAGCTGTCAATAAATTTTGAGGATGATAAAATTCCTTTAGTTGTATGTGTAAAAAAAGATTCAGAGTTCAACATTGCAATGTTTAAGGCAATGAAGAATATGTTTTTTCTTTTTTAAACAAACTTTATTGAAGTTTACAAGTCTGTTCAAACACACACACAAAAAAAGAATATGTTGCCAAAGCAACAGTAATTTAACAAACTCACACTAACACAGTTACATTTCACATGTATATTTGACTTTATTATGTGCACAGAGAACCAATTTATTATTTTATTTCTTTTGGACTATCAAGCCTGCACAGCCAAGTTTTCCTCAAACCATGTTAAAAAATTCTGTGGGAGTTATGCTGAAGAGTTATCGGAAATATTTTGTTCACTTAGTCTAATGCATTCAACATACCAGAGGTAATAACACATCATGCCGATCATGCACAGATTTTCTACTTGACTTAAAATTTAAATTAGTGAAATTAAAATAGAACCATCAATACTTAGGCCTGATTTAGATCTTGGCAGTAATGGTTCTGCCATTGCTTTTTCGTTGGATTCCCGTGCGCCTAGTAGGCGGACCGTTCACTCTATTTGGATGCTGGCAGGTCCATGGACAAAGGACTGTCGAAGTGCCGCTGACTACACCAGGTATTTTTACCCACTTTGACGGCGTCATAGGCAAAAGAGGCTGTTGGAGGGAGTACAGCCAGGTTGTCCACTGGGCAAATCATGACTGTGGCAGGGAAACCTCCACACTTGAGTTGTCGGATTGGAATAGATAAAAGACCAAAATTTACCATCTTTCTGTTTCACATTTCTTTTAACATCATGGAGTCGATCGTAGAAGTCCTGCCTTTGCTGCTGCTACTTGACCACAAAGCAAATCCACACTGTCGTCACTGGAATCAAAGTTAAGCTTCTCCTATAACTTGTCACCTTTGATTTGTCAGTTTACATTCCATTAGGACTCATTCATGTTGAAATCTCTCTCACAAGCAATAACATTCCAATGTGTAATGCATATGTGTGTAATGTAGTTGTTTAAGAAATATAAGAAACACACCTGAGAAAGGCAGCATTGTTGGCCCTGTTTGCCCCCATTTTATGGCTGATATTGGTGGTAACTGACTCTGACTGTGCCCTGGGCTCTGCTAACCAGGCCCAGGGCAAGGGCTATGATGAAAAAGGTATATGGTAATTAGGTATATTTACAGTTGGCAATGACAGACCCTGTAAGTCCTTAGTATATAATAGGGCAGCGGAGAATCAAACTACCTATAAGTCCCTAGTATATAATAGGGCATGGGGGTTTAGAGGCCCAGTAGATTTCCTGCAATTGAGTATGCACTGCTGTGTGCCTACTGTCATTTGTAAAGGCAGCGTGCTTTGAAGACTGTCTTTAAAAAGTAAATTACATGTAACATCGACTTTGGCGGTACAGGTACCTACAAAGTGTTAAACTACCTAATGTTTACCTATAAGTCACCCTAAGGCCTTTCCTAGGTGCCCCATGGGTGGGATACCTTGTAACTATAAGCAGGGCGACAAATGCAAAAAGAACAATTGATGGACAGAATTCAGAACAATGTCATACATTCTTCCCAGTACAGAGATCTGGGCCTAAATCCATCTTTTTTTTGCTCACCATGCCATTCCGGTTTGAACCCAGCCATATGCAAATCAGTCTTGACCCTGTGCCCTATTGGAACAGTCCAGCCCGAACTGCCAGGCCAGGTCCTCCCTGGACTGGAACCAAGCATCCTAGGACCGGTTGGGGTTTCAAGCAGGGCAACATAAAAGATGTTTTATAAGCCCTGGTGATGGAAAAACTGGCAATTTCGTTTTCCACCATTGTAGATTATTAGCTCCATAGGTGAACAATGGACTACATTATTTAATTATAAATATTGCTAGGGAGGAGCTGAAAATGTTGTTCAAAGACTTAAAAGATTGGCAATGATAAATCCAACAACTTGTCACTGTTGAATTTATCATAACTAATACAGAAATGAAGTTATAGAACTTTATTTTCGGTGATCCAAACTCCAGCATTCAAGTAGTCTCACCTGATTGGTCACCCTTAACAGGCTTAGCCAGGCTGCTTTGATGACGTGATAAATGGCCGCACAGAGCAGTGGTTCTCTGATGGAGAGAGCTCTGCAGCTGCACAGGATAGGTCAGAAAGGTGGCTGGATAAATCAAACTGGGCTTCAAAGAGAAAGCAGGACTGTAAGGAATGCCAGGCGTACCACCCCTCTTCCTATAACCCAAGCCAGGTGGTGACCCCAGGATTGGAATGTGCAGGAGGTGGAGGGGGGGGGGGGTGTTAATAGAAATGAGCTACCCCAATGGGTTGGTTTAGTCAGCTCTTACTCCAAAGAAGAGAAAATTTCCAGCTTGAAATTTAAAGTGCAATGCTTTATGGGACCAGAATACGCCAAACTTTGGAAGAAGCTGTCATACATTTGGGGGGCACCGACACCTCATTTGACAGGGGTGCTCCCCTGCTTCTTACCCCAGATCATGGAATAAATATGTGAGAGTTGCAGGGCAGCTTAGTTCAGTTCTAGTTCGAATCGAGTTCTGACTTTGAATATGCAGCCTGAAATTACAAGAAGAAGGATTGCCCTGCTGGGTCTCTTGTCTGCACCAAACAGAATTGCTTCCTGATGGGCTGCTCCTGTTATACACTTGGAACTACATCTCTAAGGTCATTGCCTTGCTTAAAAAAGGATTAAGAAATAGACTCGCTGAAAGCAACAGGTTAATAGAGCTTCCCTGCACCATCTCCCTCAAGAAATCTCCAGCCTGGAGTGCGTCCAGTGGACTTTTTAGGAGCTGGCCTGGTGCATTGTAGGAACTGTAGTGCTGACTTCCAAGGGCCATCTCAGAGCTTCTAGACCTTGGAATCATATTTTGGACAGTTTGAACCCCCAAGAGAAGCTTAAGGAAGAACATCCAGAAGTTTGGAGAAACGTTTGTATAAAGCTTCAACCGCAACCTTGCCCAGATTTCAGGTTTGTCCCGTTGAACGCTCTGGAGCTCAAGACTTCCAGGAGTTGACTGGGAGCACCCGCTGAACCAAGCCGTTGAACCCACTGCAAATCCGGCCTGAAGAAATGCCTCGCTCGCCGTCGAGAGAAATTCCTCCAGAAAAGTATGAAGGTAACATTTTGACCTGGGACTCCCATTTAGTGTATCTGACCAGGGCTCCCTCGTGGTCTGCCTCAAACTTTGACTTTATCCTGGTCAAGTGCGATCAGATGTCCTAAGTTGGTCCTATATGTTATTAAGCACTATAAAATGGTTAATCTTTAAAAATTCATATCTCCAATTCCCTACATTGTTTTTTTTACATTTTGGTGTCATTTTAAAGATACAAATATTTCCTATTTTTATAAACTGGTGTGGGATTTATATTGTGTGTTGTGTCTTAATTATTTATTGTATTGGTGCATTTAAATACTTTACATACCTGACTCCTGATTTAAGCCTGCCTGCTCGCAGCAAGCTACCAAGTGTTGAGCCAGGAGCTAATGTATGGAGACCTTGTTTGGACCTTTATATTGTGTGGGTGGCCTTATTGCTAGTGGCTGGTGCAGACTTATCCCTACCAATAACCAATCCTCCAACATGGTGCAAGTTGCCTTCATGATGATGGGCACTTACACAAAAATGGACATCAATCCAAAAACCAAAAACTAACCATACAAGTGTGTTAACTTAATTTTCAGAAAATGTGAAATTATAAACATATGCATTACACATTGCTGGGACATTTGCAATGTAATATAATGTAGATATTTGCACTTCACAAGGTGAAATGTTTGTTTTAAAATAACTTTAAAAGCCATGTAGTCTCCACAGTTTTATCAATTAATATATTAATCAATTTAACATTTCCCCTTGTCTAGTGCATTTCCTGTATGTAATTAAATGTCATTTGTGCCATCATTATTTTAAGGTGCAATGCATACATGTTTATCTTCATCACTTATCAAGTACAAATAAATACAGATGTATTAGCACTCAAAAAAATATGACTAATCCATTTGTTGGTGTAAGTGTCCATCATCATGATGAATGCTTGCATCACTTTTTGATTGTCCATCACTTACTTTTATTTATAGCGTATGGAGTTTACAAATAGACAATTTAAAAAACGGTTGCATTTAATGTCATAATTTTAAGTTAATATATGTAAATCACATTTTAGTCATTAACAGTTTTAGGAATCAAAGAATAGTAAATGAAAAATAATCACAGGACAAACGTGATGAAATTAAAATATTTTTAATTTGTAAATAAGATACTTCTCTCAAATAAGAGATGTTTTATTTACAAACATAAATATTACTAACAATTAAATGTCCCAAGGATGTGGAAGTGTTGCCCAAACTTGCCACCTAAACAGACTGCTGAAAGGGAACTCCCTCAGGAAGGGGCATCTAGTTGGGACAGGACAGATAGCTCAAGGATCTTCCTTTGGAGGGGTGAGTTTGGAAGGGATGTGTTTGGCAAGGGTGGTAGAGGTGGGTTTGGCAGAGGTGGTAGGGGTGGGTTTGGGAGGGGTGGGTTTGGAAGGGATGGGTTTTGGAGGGATGGGTTTGTGTTTGGGAGAGGTGGGTTTGTGTTTGAGAGGGGTGGTTTTGCGTTTGGTATGGGTGAAGGTCAAAGCAGAGATAAAAACAGAACTAGGATAAAGGGTAGGAGGGGTGGGAGAGGACTGAGCTTTAGAGGCAGAGGGAGCTGGAGTGTGTGATGTGCTTATGTCTGTCTGTTGTGCAGTTGCACACAGGTCTGGTGTATGTCTTGTATGTTTGGGTGTGTGGTTCTTGTCAGGTGTGTGGTGTTCAGGTAAGTGTGTGCCTTTGGTTTTTGTTGCTGTTGTTTTGTGTGTATGTGTGGTTTTGTGTGAGTGTGTTTGTTTTGATGAGTGTGTTGTTGGGGTGGTTAGTCTGGTTGTGGTGCTTGTGGGTGTGGTGGTGGTTGTGGGTGTGCTGGTGCTTGTGGGTGTGCTGGTACATGTGCTGGTGGCTGTGCTGGTGGTTGTGAAGAATGTAGTGGTTGTGGGATTGGTGGTGGGTCTGGTGGGGTGGGTGTGTGTGCTGAATATTGTGGGGTGGTGGTGTTTGTGGTGGGTGTGATGGTGGTTGTGGGGGTGGGGGTGGTGGTGGTTGTGGTGGGTATGGTGGTGGGTGTGGTGTTGTGGTAGCGGTTGTAGGTATGGTGGAGGTTGTAGTGGTGGTGGTGGTGAGAGTGGTGGTAGTTGTGGTGGTGGTTGTGGTGGGTTTGGGTGTTGTCTGTATGTTGATTGGGAGTGTACTTGTGTTTCTTGGTGTGTTTGTGCTTATCCGTGTTTGTGCTGCTTGTGTCTGTTGGAGTAGGTGTGTGCAAAGGAGTGTGTGTTCTTGAGGCAGGGCTAGGAACTAGCAATTGGGATGGGGAAGGGTCCTGAGTTGGGGCACAAGGCTGGGCTGCTTGGGAGACTGCAGACAGTGAGGAAGCTAGTCCTGTAAATTATCTCTGAAGGCCAGACATAGCACTATGAATACCTTCCAATTTTGGGGGGCGCAAAGGCCCTTGCCCCAGGTGCCACTCCCCCTTCCCTGGTGCCTAGTGGGTGGATCCCTGCAGGGGGATCGCCATCCTGGGGCGATCCCCAAGCAGGGATCCACTTCGGAGGGGTACCATTGGAAAGGGGAGATTCTCCCCTTTCCAACGATACCTCTCCTGACCTCTAAGTGCTCAGGGGGCTGAGATAGCGACGTGCGCACTGATCATCATTTCAGGGAAACCACACAAACAGCCTAGGGAGCTGGGGTAGTTCTACCCTAGCTCCCGAGGCTGTTGGGGGGTGAAGGAAATCCCTCTGGTGCCCGCACCAGAAGGATTTCAAGTGCCATGTTCGAAGATGGCCGGGAGCCGTCCTGCACACACGAGCACTGTGGCACAGGATGGCTCCCGGACGTCCTGCGCACAGAAGGGGTTAACAGCAGGTACAAAGTCCGAAGGTGATAAGGTGGCTTGATGGTACATGCTCTAGGGCACATAGGAATTGAATCCATGCCCTTAAGAAATGCCTGAGGGATGAGGCAGCAGTTAGGTCCTGTAGGAGGGCCTACAATACAACAGAGGAAGATGGCCATTAGGGCCCAGGCATGTGAGGACCTTTGATCAGGCATTTGTGCTGACAGACAGTACAAAGTTCTGGGAAGTGGTTAATAGCCCTTTTTTTCAGATACAGTAAATGCCAGAACAGATTGCACCATAGCCGCTGAAAGATGGGTTCTCCGCTTTGAAGGGATGTATAGTGGTGACAATGCAGGGGGGTTTGGCTCACAATGGGACACTGGCACAGATAGTGACCCATTGCATTTTATTATCGAAGAGGTAAACAAAGCTATCCTGGCCACAGCTGGGGAAAGCACTGGGCCCGGATGTGGTCCCGGAGGATCTGTATAGAGCAGACCATCTGACCTGGGCCAGGATACTGAAACAAATATTTAATGCGGCCTGTTCTTTTGACTTCCCCTCTTCCTGGTCAATATCCAATATTATACCTATTTTTAAATATAGTCTGAGGGATGATCCAGCGTGCTATTGACCAATTTCCCTCTTAGACCTGGAATTATGGGGAAACTGGTCCTGGATCGGCTAACTTCCTGGTTAGATAAGTTTAAGATTATCTCAGACCTACAACACGGCTTTAGACAGGGCGAAGGGACTTTAGATCAGTGCATTAACCTACATATGTTGGTGGCGAAATACATAATAGCTAAGAAGGGATCCCTGCATATGGCATTTATGGACCTAACATCGGCATTCGACTGTGTTAATACTAGATCCTAGTTATGGTCGATTCTCCTGGAGCTGAGTCTGAAGGTAGACCTAGTGACTTTTCTACACTTTGCCCATAACAACACCAAGGCTGTGGTGAGATATAATGAGGATGGCTGTGTGTCAGCCTCGTGGGATGTTAAGAGATGGTTCAGCCAGAGGTGTATTCTGGCTCCCCTGCTGTTCACGCTGTATATAAACAAGCTAGGGGACATTCTCTCGGCAACTAGTAAAGACATCTTGAGAGCTGGCTCCCAACTTATACCCGCAATTCTGGATGCAGATGATGCTGTGTTGTTTACCAGGACAGCTGTAGGTCTTCAAAAACTTCTAGATGATTTTATATACTTTATGGGCTCGCTTGACCTTGCAACCAATTTTTCCAAATCACATACTATGACAATCGACGTCAAGAAGGCAGTTAGGTGTAAGCTTTTCTGCAGGGGGGTAGAACTAACTAAAGTTCCAACCTTTCCGTATTTAGGTGTGTTGTTTGATGAGAATGGGTCATGGGTTGTGAAGAGAGCACACAAAACGAATGCCCTGGCAAGGGCAGTGGGGGCTACCATGGACTTTGCAAAAAGACTGGGGACAAGGCCTGTTCCTGCACTGTTAAAAGTGTATAGAGAAAAATCTATTTCTATGGCCACTTATGGTTGTGATGTGTGGGGGTATAAGGATGTGAAAGACTTGCTGGTGGTGGAAAATACATTTTTTCATATGCTCCTCGCTGTCCCCCCTTGCATCCCACCTTCACATTACGTGAGGAGCTTGGCATGGGATACATTTCCGATTACACTTCAGTTGCGCCTTTAGTACGCTGGTTGAGAATTTGGTTTTCCCCAGTCCCCACCTTGAATCAACTTGTAATAGCTGACTGTATGGCTTTCAAAGGGGTCTTGCTTATCCCCTGGTTAAGGTATATATCAGTGGTCTCCAACCTTTTTTGTAATAAGAGCTACTTATGTTAAACGAAAATCATCACAAGCTACCAATATTATTAGTGTTGTAGCAGTGGCCACATCAGACAAGATTGCCATAGTGACCACCATGTCCAAGTTTACCAGCAGTGATCACCTCAGTGCATCAGGAGGTTTGCCAGCAGTAATTTCAAAAAGGCTTTGTCAATGGAATGCCTATATGTAGGTAATACATGACAGCCACAGTGCCCATGGCACAAAAGTCATCATATTAGTAAAAAGTCTACACACGTGATTTATCACTCAAAATCACCTTTGGATAGATTTTGAAAATTCATCCCTTCTTCTCCAAATATTAACTTATGAGTTATGAAAATACACACTTTTTCACCTTGGAATACACAGTTTTGTCATACATATGTTAATTTAACCAAGCAAAAAGTTCCAATTTAACAGAATGGGATGCACACAGGAGAACTACTGACTGGTAGCTGGAGAGCTACTAGTAGCTCATGATCTACTTGTTGGAGACCCCTTGTATATATTGTAGCAGATGAGATGGCTAGTCTGCTTCGATTTTTACACTAACCCCAAATTTTTATGACCAACCGGCATCAGGAACATTCAGCATCAGTTTCTGGCCAGGCGGCAGGAGGTCAGGGAGGTATAGAAATTGCTAAGCCCACGGTGAGAAATTACATCACACTTTGCCCAAACCCACAGACGCACTCCTATTTGTCTTATGTCAAAAATGTTCATCACCGCTTTTTGCTAACCAGATTCAGACTGAATCTTATTCACTGGTTACTAGCTTTTCCAAAAGGCTTTGTGAAGCCCGGGGATCTAAAGCCATGTCCATGGGACAACTTTTCAAATGAGGACACTTTGCATTTTACTTTTTTCTGTGAACTTTATGTCTCTCTGCATAAAAAATACATTCTTTCACTTTTAAGTTCATGTCATTTTGTTCAAGCAAGGCCAGCATTATTATACCTACAGATGATTTCCTCGCCCAGGGTCTGCTTTGGGGTTTCTAGTTTCTTCTCAGGTGACACAAGAATTAGGAGAAAGAAGATTTCTGTCTAGCTGAATTTGCACTTTATCTTATGAACTCTATAAGCACTTTATCTGATGAATTTTACAAGCTGAACTGTCATTGTATTTATTTTTAATAATGAGCCATATCTTATTTTACTTTTTTGTAAATATGGTCTTGGGAAAATGTATACGGTCCAATTGTACTTGTTATGTATTTATGATCCTTTTAATGTCTTGTTTTAATAACTACCTTTGGTATATTTATTCTTATCTTTGTGCTTTTATGGCTTTTATTAGCCGAATAAAGAATCTTTGATTTGATTTGATTTGTTTTACCATTCTGAAAATCTTGTACACAATATGCTGCCTTTCACTTTAGGCAACATTTGGTACAGCTTCACAATAAATATTACATACAGATTCATATATAATTTTTACATAAAAAATCACATGCAATTCACACTAATCAACATATTACACCTTGATGCATTTCTACATGTTTCATGTGTCATATTTCAAAGTCATGAGTTTGGCCTGATTTTGAGTTTTCCAGGTGGGATACTCCAACATATATATGATGGAACAGTCCCTTCAAGTATCCTATTTGTTTTTCATCATTGATTTATTATCTGGACATAACAAAGTACATTGAAAAATGGTTTTGGGTCTGTGTTACTCTTCCACCGATGTGTATAAATTCCTGTATTCCTGTCTGTATTTTTCCAAAAACTATATGCCTCTCACAATTATTTTCCCAAAAGCAGACTTGCTTGCATGCACATTTGTGAAGTAGTAAAACATCATGCAAATCTGTCCCTTTTACCATGAATGTAATAGTATTTAGTTAGCAAAACACATTTGGGAAATGTTTTGGACCTAAAATGTAGCTATTTAATCTGATGTTACTAGATATTTTGATTCACTTGCACACTCTTGTTGGTGCATTTTATGCTATGTCACCTGTAATAGCACTAATTTTACATAATTCATAATATTGAAGGAGAATCACACCTGCCACAATAAAGACTAGTGGTCTGCTTGGTACAACTGGCTCTTTTAACATCAAACAGCTTGATGTATATTTGTTTTTTAGGTCCTTCCACCTCTTCCAACATCAAATGCTGTACTACATGTAGACTCCCAGGATCCGCAACTTCCTAGCAATGGTCTTCCAAATGCTTTTTTTCTGATGGGTGATGACCTGTATGTATATAAGAAATGAAAGAAAAAAAGAATTGTTTTGTGACTGGTCATTTGTCTGTACTGATGTAACACTATTTTCTACATCAATCACAAGTCAAGAGTTAGTACACAATATATATATTTTTTTATCCTGCCAAAATAAAACAATAATTAATACTTCTGTTGTAACCTGCTGACTACCCATATCCCTTGTTATTTCCTAAATTCAATAATCCAGGCCAGTGACATCATCTAGGCCAGGGGGCTCCAATATTTCCTGTAATGAGAGCTACTTCTCAACAGTGAATATCATTGTGAAATACTGAAGGCTAAACAACTTGCGCATTGTAACCAGAAACCCCCTTGTCCAACTACATTGACTTGAAGCCTAATGTCCATAGATCCAGATATTATGGTTTGAACTAAATACTATCACTAAGAGCACTATGAAAGAGTTGCTATGTGTGTCAGTGAGAAGGTGGTCTTGGGAATGTATGAACATGTGTGCGTATGAAGTGAATATATTTGTACGGGTGACTGAGAGCCAGTGAAATTTGAAATGTTTGTGTAAAGTTAGGACTCACTTTACTACTCCTAAACTGAGAAAAATCCTAACTTTAAGACTTTCGGTATTCACAGAAGGCATTTAGGAGTCCTAAAGTTAGGAGTCCTAACTTTACTACTCCTAAACTGAGAAAAATCCTAACTTTAAGACTTTCGGTATTCACAGAAGGCATTTAGGAGTCCTAAAGTTAGGAGTCCTAACTTTACTACTCCTAAACTGAGAAAAATCCTAACTTTAAGACTTTTGGTATTCACAGAAGGCATTTAGGAGTCCTAAAGTTAGGACTCCTAACTTCTGTGAATACCGAAATGAGTAAGTGCCTTCTGTGAATACCAAAATGAGTAAGTGCCTTCTGTGAATACCAAAATGGTAGTAAGTTTAGGATTTTGTCTTAAGTTAGTTCTGTGAATCGGGCCCTGGGTTGCATCGAGAAGGTTGGGTTCTTCTAGGTGGTCTGTGAGTTGGCAGTTGATGGCTTTCTACAGGACCTTGGCCGGGCAGGGGAGCTGCAAGATGGGGTTGCAATTCTTCAGCTCGTTGGGGTCAGCAGACAGTTTCTTCAGGAGGGGATTTACCTCTGCATGTTTCCAGGCATCAGGGAAGGTGTCTATGGTGATGGATGAGTTAAGGATGTCAGCGAGAGCGCTGCTGATTTCCTTCTGTCCCAGGTTGAAGGTGTGGTGGGGACTGGGTCTGTCAGTGCTCCGGAGTGGATGGAGACCATGATCGCTGGGGTGATTGGCAAGGTGAGCGGTGTCCAGTCGATGAGGTGGCTGTGGGAGTTGCTGGTACAAGTTAGGACGTGGATGAGGTCGGTGGGCTGTGGATCGAAGTTGCTGTAGATGTTTGTTATCTTATAATGGAAGTAGTCAACCATGGAGTCGCAGAGGGTTTGGGAAGGATGAATTATGGTTTTTGTGGCCGATAGGCAGGAGAACTCCCTGATGATGTTGAAGAGTTCTTTTGTGTTCTTGGCACCGGCTTCGATGCAGGTAGTTAGGGTGTCCTTTTTGGTTTCCTTGAGGCAGTGGTGGTAGTTGCTAAGGACCAATTTGAAGGTGGTGAGGTCTAAGGGATTCCTGCCAGTTTGCCAATGTCTCTCCAGTCACTTACACTCACGTCTGAGGGTGCAGAGCTCAAAGGTGAACCAACTGGTGTGCTTGGAGGGTTTTCTGGTGCTGGTTGCTTTCATGGGTGAAATGGTATTGGCACAGCTGGAGATCCAGTCTGAGTAGTTTTGGACAGCTAGCTCCAGGTTTCTGGTGGTGAGGGGTCTGGTGCCATCGAAGGTGGTAGTCCATTGGGTCTCAGTGAACTTGCTCCAGTTGTGGTGGGCATGTGGGGGGGTTGGGGGTTGGGTGCCTGTGATGGCAAAGTGGACAATGCTGTGGTGGTCCAGGTGAGTTTGGTGGTGTAGATGAATTTGATTCTGTCACTGGCCATGAAGATGGGTCAAAGTTGTGTCCTGCACAGTGGGTGGGGCTGGTGATCAGTTGCATGAGTCTGATGTTGCTCTTGTTTTCCAGGAGGTTGGCAGAGTTGGTGTCATTGGGTTCATCAAGGCGGAAGTTGAGTTCGCAGAGGAAGATGTAGTGATTGGAGTGGATTGCCAGGGGGGCCATGAGTTCGTTGATGGCATTGCAGAAGCCAGAACTGGGGCCCGTGGGGTCTGTAGGTGAGGGTTCCACTGATGGTAGTGTTTGCATCAATTCAGATATGGAAGTTGAGGTGTTCCATGATAGATGCAATGTCATCCTCGGTGGTGGTGCATCAGAGGGTCTTCCTGTTGAGGATAGTGATGCCTCCTCAGTGTTTGTTGTCCCAATCTCTGTGTATAAGCTTGTATCCATGGGGCACTGCAGTTGCTATGTTGGGTGTGGAGGATAGTGTGAGCGAGGACTCAGTGATGAACATCATGTCGGGGCTGAAGGTGGTGATTGTGTCCCAGATTTTGTTGGCGTGCTTGCAAAGGGAGTGGACGTTGAACAGAATGCACTGGAGCTGTTCCGGAGGGTTGGAGGTCGGATGAGGAGGCACAGTGGGAGTTTTGATGTTGCAGGTGGACCAGCAGCATTGGCAGGCAAAGGGTCCTTCCATGCATCTTGTGGAGGCAATGCAGCAGTTGTTGTTGTGGCCTCCAGAGTCCAGGGCTAGGGGCTCAGTGGTTGTGTGGCAGGGGATGGGTGGGGAGCTCTGGACGCGGGCATGGTCCAGGCACAAATGGGTGCTGAAGGGCTTACCATAAGTAGTCCTGGGAGATGAGAGTGACTGGCTGGAAGGCAGGAGGGTGGGAACCAGCTGGGGTGTGGGAAAACAGCGACAACGGCAGTGGCAGCAAACCAAAGTAAAGAACAAGTACAACAGTGGCAGCAGGGGTACAACAAAGCAAAACAAAAATCAACACTGGCAGCAGGGAAAAAACAGAAAAGACTACAATAGTTCAGCATGGGTACAACATAGTGAAACACAATAGGAACAGTGGCAGCAGAGGTGGAATGGAGGTAAGACTACAGCAGTGGCAGCAGGCAGGTGGGAACCGAACCTGGGGCCTCGAGGGGCTGGGGCTGAGGAGAAGTCCTCTGTCACAGCTCAATCTCAGAGGCCACAAGACCACGGGGTCAAGGACTACTGAAAAGCATTCAGAAGCATCATTTGTTGACAACTCCAATTTTGATTTGACAAGGAATTATTTCTAACGGTCAAATACCTCAGTGCTTCAGTTGTTCACCTCTGTGACTCAGCTACAGCCTGGCCCACACATCTGACTGAGTACTGCTCATTGTCAGGCCCTGCTAACTGCAGCCTGATGATCATGATGTCACATGAACACAGCCTTCCCTTAACTTTCTAATGAAGATATAACTTTATGCTCATTTGAAAAGGTACTCAAGGCTATTAGCTACTCTGAAGGTGTATGGGAGCTACTGGTAGCTCCCAAACGACTCGTTGGAGACACCTGATCTAGACTGAGTGAATTGTGGGATAATACACATAGCACACATCATTTATATTTGGTATGTAAAACATTATATATATATTTATACTGGTTTAAACAAAATATGATGTGTTTTCTAAATTTATACGATGTGAAACATCTATATTTCACATGAAATTCATACATATACATAGGTATATCTCAAATTACACGCCAAATAAAATGTAGGGCTTAAAACACACACCACATACTAATGTTGTTGTTTTCTTTAATCATTATGTGCTTAAAAATTCAAACCATCATAGTTCTATGCAATGTGAAAAATAAATGACACTTCACTTTAATCACTATACTTCACTCAGGAACTCAAATGGACATTCTAGCCTGTGTTTAAAAAAATCAAATCTAGTTAGACAGATTTAGAAAAACATTTTAAACATGTACCTGTTAGTCTGGTGAGCCATAGAGCAGGCTGTACGGGGACAGAACCTTCATGTCCAGCAACTCTACCTGCTCTGGAGAGAAGGCAGAGGTCGTGTCATCTTGGCTCCCAGAGGTCAGAAACAGCAGCAAAAGTTGAGGAGGTTTTGTTGGTTGCAGTGTTAGGAGCTAAATTACCTTTTTTTGAATCGCTGCATACATGTACATGACGTCAATGATCGTCAACGGCAAAAAACACATCCATTGACTGCCTTACGTTGCTTTCACACACATTAGCCCATGACTGGGTCTGTCATGGAGTTTCACTTTCACTAGGCGGTCAACTTCCGCTGCTGACGACTAATTCCAAATGTCCTGATGGCGAGGTCAGGTGGCTGCAATTTTAGATTGCGAAATAGTGTGTTTGTGACTGTTAGGTCAAAATGGTGGCTACTTTGATTACATGTAGAACATGCTAATGCTGTTCATTTGTTTTTGCGAAAAGGTGAAATGTAGTGCCTTAATGGTATTCGATGCAAGATTTAAGCAGTGGTGTTTATACCGCAGTTGATGGTATTTTTGTAGACAAAATAAAAAAAAAATAGAATGCGTATATAATACATTAACAATGTATTATTTAAACATTAAAAAATTAATAATTTGCACATGTAATAAATGTACATTTTAAAACAAATTATACTGAACATAATAAGGTTCTGTATAATTGTATATTAAAATTTTCCATGTTTTGAAAACTAGATGAAAAGTGTTGCTTAATTTTATAATATGTTTACAAACATTTACAATTTTTTTAATTTTTCAATGCAGATATATGAACCCAGGGAGAGTGCGGAGATGACAGCCTCAAGTGTTCTGACCATTTCCAGACCTTGCCACCATGGAAGAATGGAAATGTATTAAACAAATCAGAATGAGTAGGCAAAAGATTCTTGATTTATGTTATCAGCTGCAGCCAGATCTTCTGCCACAGAATAGTAATCCCACATCAATAACACCACTAGTCAAAATAATGACAGTACTCCATTTTGTGGCCACATGATCATTCCAATACACTGTGGTAGTATGTGGTGGAATGTCACATCCAACCTTCAGTGGTATACTACAAGAAGTTCCTTCTTCAGTGATGAGACACATCAACAGTTTCATTCAGTTTCCTACAAACCAGAATTTTGGCAATGTGAAAAGAGATTTTTATTCTTTGGGCCGCCTACCACAAGTGGTTTGAGTAATTGATGACACTCATATTGCCTTAGTGTCTCCACACACCAGAGAGCAAGTGTATTGCAATAGAAAGAACTTCTATTCAATCAATGTGCATGTTTGTACATCACAAGCATGTGTGTGCGTTTTCCTGGATCAACCCATGATTTCTTTGTACTATGGAACAGCAGCATACCCCTGCAAATGTAACAATTTGGACCTGAGAGAGACTGCCTTGGTGTTTAGTGCTATCTGCCATTACATTGTTTGGTTAATGTAAAGTTTAATGATCTAAAATTGTGTTACATTTCTTGACTCATATTTTTTTCATCCCATATGGGAGACTCAGCTTATCTGAACCGACCATGGTTATCAGCACTGCTGAGGAATCCAAAAATGACTGGGGAAGTCTGCTTCAATGAGGCCCATGGAAGAACACGGAGGCCAGTGGGCCGGGCTTTTGGGCTCCTAAAGGCCAGATTTTGATTTCAAGACTGGTGGAGCCCTCCGCTACTCACCTGATAAGCTGTGGAAATCACCATGGAATGCTGCATTTTCCACAACATAGCCCTGCAACGGAACATCCCATCTATTGCAGTTGATGAAGACAGTAAAGAGTAACTGGGTAAGGATGTTAAAATGCCAAATGAAAATGATACTGGTGGAGAGTAAGGAATTGATGTACATCGAGATGTCACTGATAACTTCTTCATATGAGTGTAAGTAAATAAATACATTTTATTAAATGAAATGTTAAATCAACTTTTCATGTAATGAGGATAAAAGTCTGTGCTGGACATTTCTTTTTAGAAAGGCAAAGTAAAGTGGCATCCAGGGCAAAGATGTTTGTTGATCAAAGTTTTGACACACTGACTACTGTGTTCATTTGCATTGTTCATCTATGAATGTTCTTAGAAAATGTGTCCTCAAACATGTTCATTTGCAAGGTTTCTATTTTGTAATGTAATTTAATCAACCATTTTGGGTTTATCTGTTTATAGACCCTTCACTATGTCATCTTCATTTGGGCAAGTTGGGACATTTGCAGTTATATGCTGCTGTTGCAAATTACAAAGGGAACATGGGTTGATCCTGTGGAAGACAAACACAGACTTTGGGCATACATATCTTGCACTGAGACAACTAGCACAGTGATTGAACAGATGTTTTTAAGATTACATTAGACTTGTTTTCTGTTGAATATTGGCACAAAGCCAATATGTGCTGCTTGAATTGCTCTAACCACATGTCGTAGTCGATCCAAAGCATACTAATCTCGTGTCACATTGGCAACATGCTTATTTTGTGTTGTGTATGAAGCTGTTGATGTGTCTCATCGTAGAAAGAACTTCTTGTAGCACACCACTTAAAGTCGATTGTGACATTCCCCCAGATACTGCAACAGTGTATTGGAATGATCATGTAGAAAAACAATTGAGTAGTGACAGGATTGATGACTATTTGTGTTATTGTTGAGCAATTCCTACTGGGAGTCAGAACATCTGGCACCAGCTGATGACATAATTAAATAATACTTCGCCTATTGAATCTGATTGTATTGCTTGTATCCCCTTCTTCCATGGTGGCAAGGTGTGGAACTGGAAATGTAAAAATGGTACTGTCTATTTGTGTTATGTCTGGTTTGCTATGTTTAAAACAGAATTGACAGACCAATATTTTTTAAATGCCATAAAATACTAGTTGATGAGTTTTAGTTATTTGTATTTTGTTGTCATGCTAGAAAATGATTTGATTGTTTACATATATGATGGAAAGAAAAGAATGAATAAATACAGAAAATAATTATAACACTTGTGTTTGACTTTGTTAGTTTTGCTTTTATTAAACAAAACCAAATAAACGAAAACAGGATGAAAACCGAAAAGCAAACAAAAATGAAAAAGTCAGTCATGGTGAATGAATGCGTTATTGTAATGCCAGACGTGCAATGTTCAAAATGTAACTGGCATCAGAAAGGTAAATGTGTCCAGAACATAGTCCACAAAGTGAATGATAGTCACACACGGAGGAAATAAAGTTCTGAGGGGCATATTCCCAAGGACTTATCGCTGAGCTAGCGGCACTTTATCGCAGCCAAAGTGGCGATAAATTTATCGCACCATTTACAACCAGGTGCTAACAGCCGACATCACCAATTTTCCTGCGATAGCAGCCGCAAAAAACATCACCACAAATGATACCAGCAACTAACGCTAATGATATGCAGAGTAGGCGTTCCCGTGCAAAAAGCCGTGAAAATACCACTTCGCAACATTCTCAATGACCAGCCAGATCGGCGATAAGATTCAAAAACATGCGATAAGGCGCGTTAGCAGCAAGGATTTAACACCTGCTCTTACCTGGTGTTAAGTCGGACGACAACCTGCACCATGAAATGGAGCCCAGCCCACAGCCACACCAGAAGAACAACAGATGCCATGGAGCTACTGATCATGCATCTCGGAGCCCAGGAGGGCCACAACACCCACCGCCACCACCCCCAGGCCCCCCACCCCCCCTGAATCCCCCCCCGGACTACCACACCGGCAGTGGGGTATGTGACATGCTAGGCCCCTTTGATTGGCAGGGTCACATGTCCTGTGACGCCTGTGCTGGATGGGTGTGGTGTGGGTCTGAACGAGCCCTCAGGGAGTGGCCGTGGCATGCTGACGACTAGACCAGTGATCAGCAGATCACTACAGGGACGACCTGGGACATTTAGCGTTGTCATCGTCCCCTGTAAGCGTAAGCGGAGTGGACTGGCCTGGCGTATGGCAGGCCAGCGTAGGGGTGGGAACAATGAACCTGGGGTCTGGGCGTGCTCCAGTTCTGGGCTGGACATGGAAGTAACTGATGCGTGTGTCCCTGTTGTAGTGACTACGCCACCCGGACCGCAATCGGCACTATTGCACCCTGTCACTCAAGTTCCACGACATGAGCAACATGGACGTCAGGGGGAATCTCTCACCCTACATTCAACCATACTCACATACATGAATGATCAAAGGCATGACACATCTGTGCGATTCTGAACGTTTAATTCACATCCAGTGGAGTGTTGCAGCTGGAGCAGTACAGGGCCATGCAAACACCACTTCACATTATTGGCCCGTGGAGGGCCAGCCAGAGTCCTTCAGGGAATGACAAGTACATCAGAAGGGGAAGAGTTCAGTCCGCAGTCTGATCGCTGTGTCATTGGTAACCAAACAGGAGATGGCAGTCCATGTCGAGGTCCAAGGTGAGTGTCGTAGAGTGTATCGGGGGACAGTGGAAGGTGATGATGCAAAGGGCAGGACCAAGCAGAAACCCGCCATTTTGCGGAGATGAATGCTACTGCCTCCTCCTTACCAGTAAGGTTGGTTCACCCGCATCTTCGTCCTCTGATGGCACATGTGCCTCACACGTGGGTGGTGGTGGATTGCCTGCCGCACTGTGAGGGACTGAGACATCAGGGGGCGAAGATGTGGATGTAGAAGCAGCAGCAGCACTCATCTGAGCAAGGCCTTGAGGCAGCAATGCCATGACGATGTGCTGCAGGGCATTGAAGGCCCAGCCACATCCCGCTGGTGTGCAGCCATGGCAGCCATCCTGTCCGCCACCATCCGCACCATGTTCTCCATGAGCCCCTGCATCTGTCCCAACTCCTGGCAGAGATCGCCGGAGCCACTCTGACTGGACAGTTGTTCTTGTCTCAGTATCATGACTCCAGCGATGTCAGCCATGGATCGCTGGAGAGCATGGAGTGGACTGTGGGTGTCCATTAGGGACTGAAAGTGGTCCCTGATGGGAATCAGACACCCATGTATGGCATCAAGTTTGGCTGCCATGCGGTCGAACCCCACCTGCACCTGATCAGCCACCTTCTCCTGGCACTCCAACACACGGCGTTGGAAGGCCATCTGTTGTTCGTGGGGGTCCTGGGAGTCAGCTGTGGTGGTAGGTGCTTCCTGCTGTGTGATCTGTGCAGGGGGTGGGGTTTCCTCGATGCATCTGGGCTGCCCTGCTCCTGGGCGTGGGGTCCTGAGGGTGTCCATGAGCTATTGGAGGGCGTCGGGGTCGATGGTGGTGTGGTCCTTTTCGTCATCAGTGAAGAGAGGTTGGGTCTGCTCTGCAGGAGGTGTTGGTTCTCCCTCTGCAATGTGAAGGGCAGATGCAGTTTAACATTGTGTTCACATGTATGTTGACGCATTGTACAAATTTACATACAGACTGCATGACAATGTACATTGTGACTGTTTGGGAGGAGCTGCCTAGTTGATGCGGGACAGTGGACATTTCGACAACATCACGGATGTGTGTTTGTACTTGTACATTTTCATCCCACGTTTCACTGCTATGCCAAATGTGATTGCCCAGTTTCTACACACAAGCGGCACCACTTGGGTCCTCTGTTCTGTTGTGAACGTGTTGCAGTTCATACCACATTGTTGTCAATGTTGATGTGCTCTGAATATTATGTGTGTGTGCTGCATTTTGGGAGAGTCGCCCCTGCAGCTCTGATGTGGCTGGCCCTTATCCCTATCAGGCAGTGTGCCTTGACTTCTGTGCTTCTACAGAGCTGAGATGTTGCATACTTGGGTAAATTGGGCTCTTGGTGGGAGTTGGGACTGTGGGGCATGGTTTGTCCGCAGGTGTGTTGTTGAGGTCAGTGGTTGTTTGTGCAGGTGGATGTGTCAGAGTGTGACCTGCTCCTTTATGGATGTGGTCCACACTCAGCCACCTCAGTGCCGTGGCGTGCAACATGTCATGGTATATTGACTGCAGCCATGCTATTCGTCATGCAGTGTCACATGCATTGTCAGTGTGGCTCACTGACACTCCGCTTTGCTGGGTTCGGCACATGTGCATGGGTTTGTTGTGAGATTAGTGATGTGTGGGGAGCGCCCCCTCTGTACACATTGTGGACCGGGGCCCACTTGCTGTTTCTATGTGTGCTGCAGTATGCCAAGGAGATCAGGGGCATGACCCAGAGTCATTGTGGGTGTGCAGTGTGCTATTCTTGATTGTGCATGTGTGCCATTGGGCCCATCTCCCCCAGTCCCCCCAGTCCCTGGTGGTTACTCACCCTGTTGCTGTTGTGTCCGGTCATGTTGAGCAGTGTCTGGTCCCCCAACTCCTGCCACCGTCTCCCCACTGATGACTGTGGACACCATTTCATCCATGTCATCCAGCTCCTCCTGTGGCGCTGGACTCCCACCTCCAGTCTGCAATGCTGCCTTCTGGTTGTTGGCGAGTTTCTGCATGGTATTGCGCTTGACATCATTCCAGCGCCTCTTGACCTCTTCCATTGTCCTCCTCAGCACTCCGACTGCATTCACCTTGTCCAGGATGGACTGCCATGTTGCATTTTTGGTTGCCAATGACACAGTGGAGGTGACGAACAGTTGTTGATGGTGTTCTCCCACCTCCGTGATCAGGATCCTGTTTTCCTGCGGACTGAACTGCGTCTTCCTCTTCTTCTTGTCCTTGCCCTTCCCTGTCCTTGGTCTCCCAGGCTGGACCTCCGTGGGGCTTGTGGGGTTCTGGCCGTCCTCTGTACCTGCTCCGGCTGCCTCCATTGTGCTTCGCTGTGGTTCGGTTTTTGTTTGTGTTTTTTTTCTGCTTTTATGGTGATTTTTCCTGCCTGACGTGTGTGATTTGCAGGCCTGGTGCTGCTTTCGCTGATTGTCTTATCACGATTGGGCCCATCGCAACTTTTTTTCACGTTCGGCTTTGTATTTTTATCGCCGTCCCGGTGAGTTACTCGCGGTCATTTTCCGCGTTATCGCGAAACTATCGCATGTTACCGCCGTGTTGGGAATGCGACGTTAACACAGTGTTATTTTCCCGCGATAGACTGCGATGTGAGAAGTTGCGTTAAGCGAATTTGGCGATAGTTAACACAAGTTCTTGAGAATATCCCCCTGAGTCTTTTGGTGGTAGTGGTGGTGGTTTTGCCATCCTCTCCTGGTGGACCGGATGAATGTGCACTCCTGCGAGGGACTGGTGGAGCCACAGTTGCAGGGACTGAGGTGGGTGCAGGTGTTGCCTCTTGTGGCAGGGCCTCCCTTTCTGTGGCTGAGGCACATGGAATTGGTGCAGATCTTTTTGGACCACAGAAAGGGAAATATGGTTCTGGAAAAGCCCTACACATATGGATATAAATGTCATGCAGCACCCCAGTCATGGAGCCCAAATTGGAGTTCAGATTCTCCATCTGTGCATTTTGCTCCCTCTGCAACTGCTTCCTCTCTGGGAGCTCTGTAAGGACCTGGCCCATCTGTCTTTGGACTGATGGAGGAATCCCAAAAATTGGGTGATAATGGCCTGGCTGACAGTGAACCCAGTGGCCTCACTATGCTGGCCCCAGATTCCTTCCCACGAATCCTACCTCCACTACCCTGTGCCCTTAACCCAGTGTGCCCCATCCCACTGAGTCCTGGCTGAACTGGAGGTGGTGGCGGTGTTGTACCAACAGCAACTAGGACTGGGGGGCACAGGATCAGAGTAATGTTGGTTTGGACACAGGAAGTGGAGGTAACCATAAGCTGAGGTGTTGTAACAGCTGGGGTGGGAGGTGTACGTGTGGCCCTACTGAGACTCACTGGAACCATGTGCCCAGGTAGATCAGATAGACCAGGCCGCTCCTCATCATCCAGTATTTCAGGAGTGGAGTCCTCGCTGGAGGCTTGATCCTGATGGTCCATAGACAGAATATCGATGGAAAAATATCGACATGCAAGAATATTGAGGCAAGAATATCGATGGTGTAAAATATCGAGGTAAGTTTTCTCGATGTTAAAAATATCGATTTTATTGTGATTTAGAAACATCGAATTTGAAAATATCGATGGAAAAAATATCGATGTAAATAATATCGATGTTATGGTTTCTATTTTTTTTAATGTTCTATATTTTTTTTTGTAATTTTGTATTATTAATTTTATAATGTTTAAATAATTTTTTATGTCTAAATAATTCTTTTTTTTGTTTTAATATACATTTTAGGAGTGGGATGTTGGGTTTATAGGGGATAAGGGTGAGTAGTAATTTAAAAATGTTGTTGAAAAATTACTATTTTTTCATAATTTGTATATATTTTAGGAGCAGGATGTTGGGTTTATAGGGGATAAGGGTGTGTAGTAATTTAAAATGTTGTTGAAAAATTACTATAATTTTTAAATTTGTATATATTTTAGGAGCAGGATGTTGGGTTTATAGGGGATAAAGGTGGGGAGTAATTTAAAATATTGTGTTGAAAACAATTTTTTTATTTACGTTTAGGAGTGGGATATTGGGTTTAACGGGGATATGAATGGGGAATAATTTAAAAATATTGTGGGGGGAAAATTGTTTTAATTTTAATTACATTTCAGGAGTGGGATATTGGGTTTAACGGGGATATGGGTGGGAAATAATTTAAGAATGTTTGGATAAAAATAAATTTTAAATAATAAAATAAGAAATATATAATTAATATTAAAAATAATATAATGTAAATTTTTAAATTTTAAAAATTATTTTCTTAAATTTGTATTTGTAAATAATTTTTAAATAGTGTTGTGAATAATTTAATATATCTTTTTAAATATTTATATATTTAAAAACAAATTTGAGAATTTGTAATTATTAAAAAATTATTTATTTTTAAATCAAGAAATTGTATTGTATTTGTTTAAGCTAATAAAAATGTAATAAATAATTTTTTGTTAAGAATATATTTTTGGTAGTTTGAAAGATCAAAATAGTGGGGGAGAGGGGTTATTCAGTCCTTTCCTTGATTTTATTTGTATTTGGAGTTTGAATAGTAAATTATTTTAATTTATTATCCAGCACTATCTATGAGTTTACTTGAATTTGGAATAATACATTATTATGGTTTACTATGCAGCACTTTCCCTGCGTTTATGAGGATTAGGAGTTGGAATAGTAAATTATTATGGTTTATTATACAGCAGTTTTATTGAGTATAGTTATTTTTGTTGTTGGGATAGTAATGTTTTGGGGGGTATTATTCTGCTTTTTGTCAGAGTTTAGTTTATTTGGAAGTTAGTAATAGGAATTATTTATTATTTATTATGTATAACTTTTTGTACAGTTTATCTGTATATTGTAATAAGTAAATAGATGTATGTTAGTTTTTATTTTCAACATTTGTTTATGGAAAAACATTTATATTTTCATTCACAATTACATTCTTTTCATTTTCTTTGGTTAGAAAATGTATTATAATATTTAAAACATAAATCTTACATTTTGATGGTATAACATATTTGTAACATTCATTTTTCATGTACAAATGTTAAACAAATAATATATTTTTATATATACGTTTTATTTTACAGTTCTGAAAAATAGTAAATTTTCTGGTAGCATAGGGGCCCATTACGATGGCGGGCGGAAGCACAACCGCCGTGCTGGCGGATGCAAAAACCACCAGTTACCGCCGGCACGCAGCAGTCCACACGCCCGCCCAATTACGATGCGAAAAGTAGGCCAAACACCGCCGGCAAGCCAGCAACCCCGTCCGCCATCAAAGTGCGTCCGCACACGTAGCGGCGCAGCCCAATTGACACACACCGTCCGACGAAACACGTCCCGCCCGGCGTATAAATTACGATGCCGCAAACAAACGGCTCCCACGGCTAAGAGACACCGCACGTGAAAGAGAGGCGGTAACACGGACGCAGAGCACGGACAACGAAGAAGCGGCTCCCCGAGCATGAATCCAGCACTGCAGGCCCTCCCCATGCTTCTGCTGATGCACCACCAAGGACGCAACGTACCGCGGAGACGCAGGTAGGCACACACACAACAAGTGACGCAAACAGCGCACACAGTGCAAGGGCGGAAAAAGCGGACAACCCCCCACCAGCGCGTGTACACAACACATCCACCATTGCATCCACATATGACACACAGGCCAAATCGTAACATCGCAGAACACATGTGTACACACCACCTGGGACTAGGAACCAACCACCCCGTCACGGCCCCAAAGCGCCGATGACGCCGCCACACATGCGCACAACGCAGAGGCCAACCGCAGCGCCATGCATGCGTCGCACACAGACACAGGGACACAACCAAGCAGCACACACATCAGCCCCACCCCGAACGCACATGACACGTGACAGGCCGGCCACAGACATGTCCCCAACGCCCAATTCACGGACAACACCCAACGCCACACAAACGACGCACACATGTCAGTGAAGACACGCAACAGCAGGACACACCCCAGTGTAACAAACATGGCGTAGCACACAGCGGCGGCAACACCAACTAGGAGAAGCAGGGCCCCTTCGGGAAGAGGAACGCCAGTACCACACTGAAAAACCCATACCACCCTGCACATATGAACAAGACATATGAAACGGAACACCAAAGAGCCCGGGGACCGACAACAGGTGGCCCAAGAATAACATCCACACACAAGGCCCAACGCAGAGCGGAAAGGCAGCCTGCCGCCCACACAAGGGAGAGCAGACAGCACTGAATGACCTTCCATTCCAACTCCGAAACCACAGCCCTACGACAGAAGCCGGTGAATACAGCCATTGTCCAAGAATAGACCAACACAGGCATGCCGAGGAGACCGACCACAGGGCAGATAGCGCATATCACAGAAGCACACAACGGACGGGGAAGAAAGAAGAAAACACTCCCCATGTCGGCCACATGCAAGTTAATTGGAAGGAGTCACACATCACTGACCTTGAACTGTCTGAGAAGCATGTGGGAAGAGGGCCCGTGTCCTCCAAACAAGCAAACAGAACACAAGTCCTGTCTCCCTACGACTACACAGAGCTCACAGCAACCCCGGAGCGTGCACATTGCAGACTGCACACACAGCCGGAGCACGCCACCTCAACGAACCGCTGCGAAATGGCAACCGCAACACACCTACCCAACTACGCCGAACAGCTCAAGCTGTACAAAACCAACCTGTTCCATACATTGGGATGCGATCTCCTGTCCCTGCTGAACGTAAGTTACCGACTGACTTACCGCATCACATTGTTCAGCTGCGTCATGCCCGTCTTCTACTGTCGGAGGTGTCCCTACCAGCATCCCGTCGAGATATGCCTCTCCAACCCGGCATGTCTGAAGGCGGACCTGCTACCACTACTCCTCCCTCTGGACGCACACGACAGGGCCTGCTCTGCCTATGGGGGCATGGCGTATGTGGCCAACATCGCACCCGCACTGAAATGGGACCACTGTGCCTCCACACGACGGATCATCGAGAACAGCTACATCGAATGTCACCCAGCATGCCCCATCATGGTCCTCCAAGGGACAACTTACGAACAACACCTTGACAGCCACCATCCGCTACATTGGCTGGCAAACATGTACACCACCAATGACATGGAAGCCCTGCTGGACGGCATCGCATACCTGACAACCTGTAAATACGTCGGACCACAACGCAGGTTCCCCGAGTGACCTATGATGTCCAACCCCGCACCCATGCTTAGCTTCCGCACGGACTGGCCAGTCACCACCACAACAGCCATACCAAACGACCGGCAACTGTAACCACACCATCAACGACATCGCCATGACATCGGATATGACCGGGACATGCACACTGTTCCCCATCACATCCAGGAACACCGCATGCATCGTGGGAGGCAGTGGCATGGGCTCTGTGTATCGCACCCACATGGACGGAACTGCACGAACAACCAGGACACGACATGGATCCAGCGCCCATGGACACACACACCGCTCAGTGGACATGAATAGGTCGCCTGGAGTCTGTGGGTGCTGCACCCCTCCCACCCCCGCCCCGGGAATCCCATACCAGGACCTTTGCATGGACGACAAGTGCATACAACAACAACACGACCCCAGTGACTGTGACATGTCCAGTAACCACCACAGTGCAACAACAAGTGGCACGCCGCTGCATGCACGCAAGCACATGCCCTGATGTCATCTCACATGCACGCGTGCATGAGGAACAACCGCAGCAAACCTGTCACATGGAACTGAGATGGACTGTGCCCATGATGCCAAGCGGTCTGGTAGGCTACATGTATACCGTCTGTGTCAAAGTCCGCAGCTCCGCAGCTATACGTAAATGTACATTAGCACAGCCTTGGCCAAGCAGATGTCACTCTGAAGCCCACATCCCACATGCAACAGCCAATCACATGTAACCCCACACCCTATCCCATTTGCAATCATGCTCAGTATATCCTCAACATGTATTCCGCTGCCAGTAGTGTCCACTATACTGCATCACAGAGGACATAAGACTCAATATAATGTTTGAAACCAAAACTGTCTCCGCTGACTCATTTCACAAGTACGAATGAGAGAGGATGAGAGTATGTGAAGTACACGGCAGTCGTGACATGACCATGTAGTCCACTGGTATTGGATGTCAACGCAAATGAGTAGCACTACTGTGGAAGACACACATGTGTCGTGTGAAGTCGTATGGACGCAGTGCTCAGGTGGGTGGGTGCGACGGGTAGATGCGCACATGACAAGTTGGAGCACGCCGTGTTGGGAGGGCTCATGAACAGTACACCACCGCTTCCCTGGGCATTGTGAGAGGACACCTGTCGGGGGGAGTGAACACGTGTGTGCACAGCAGCCGGGCACACGTACAAAGCGGTACCAGGCGCACCTCAGCCCACCCTCTGTGGACAAGCTGGATCCTGTTGTGCGCCCGCCATGCCCCTTGACAAGGCACACACAGCCCCAGTCGACCAGGTGTAACCCCAACATAGTCAATCCGCACAGGCGATACAGGGCACGGGATGGCAGTGGAGCATGGTGTGTGAGAGGTCTCCTCGCGCTCCTCCTGGTCATATCACGCAGGCAATAGAACCTCAACGTCTAGCATGGCAAAAAGTCAAATGGAAGTGTAGGGGGACGCACCACAGCACGAGCAGCACTGACGTCACGGGAGGTGGCTCGCATCATCCCATCCATTGCCCATCATACCAACCACGCCACATGCCATTGCGACTAAGTGCAAGCGCGTGCGCCACCACCCCTGAGCCCTCCCCAGAGAGGCCAAAGAGTGAATGTGTGGGCCATCAGCCACAGACGGACGCGGCCTGGCCGCAAGGGCAGCCACAGCCACTGGGTGTCGCAGGTGGCGGATCCGGAAGGCGAAGACTGTGATGCATAGTCCATGCAGGCCGGGTCTCCATTTGGGGCACCACGCAGGTGGACGGCGTCCCGCCACACATCATACCCTGAGACAGCCCACTCGTGCAACTGGACCCACACATACACTCCTTGCCCTCTCTGGTGTGAGCTTGGGGCTGCCTGTGCAAGCGCTAGCCTCGCAGGTGAGCATGCATATTGGGGGGCGAGGGGAGGACATGAGGGCTGGGGCGAAGATGACTGTATCACTGTCAGTTAGTACAAGGGATGACCCAGATGTGGAAAGGAAGAGACGTGTCCCGTGTGTACCGCAACTAGTCGCCAATCCAACTACCCCCCATGTCCGGAATGTAAGCCCGCACCTAGGCCCGCCCATCCGCCACATCGAACATACCACCAGCACGACAACCTTCCCATTCGAAACACTGACTGGGGGTGCCGACAGTGAACAATCATGTGTAGCCTACCCACGCGTACATGTGGGCCCTCCATGATCCATGTCACCTGCGGCAAAGACATGACATGCGCAATGAGGGAAGTGAGGAGAGCTGTCCGCCCCACGCACAGAAGGTGCATCAGCTCCACAGACCCAGCAGCGAGTCCAGCAGGGGTCACATGTGCAGGGGCAGCTGTGCCTGGTGTGAAGGCACATGCATATAGACAGCACATCGACCAATGTGTAGTCTGCCCACATCCACAGTCCATCATCATGCGGACATAGGAATTGAACACAGGGCAACACATCTTAGTTGGTGCACCCACCGTGACCAACAATGCGCAATCATCGACGTACCCGCCCTGTGCATGGCCCCCCACCCAACGGAGGCACATCCAGTGCCACCATCCCACACACACAAGCCTTCCACGGAACATGCTGTGTCCAATGGTCAGTACAGAGTCAGCGCCCATCTGGTGGATCCTGAACAGGAGACACATGCACACACATGCCAGCTCCCACTATGTACGTCTGCCACCTGGCACGTGCAATGTAACCTCTCACCTGTGACGTGTGACTGCAAGCACACAGCCGTCTTGGCATGGGGCTGTCAATGTGGACACCTGTCAATGTTTCGGGAGCTGTGATCCGTACAGTGCTGTACATAGGGTGCAGTGCTGACACCTACTACTGTCTCATATCCCCTCGTGCCACAGGTCCCACTTGTTTTGGCCGCTCAGCCTGTGCCCACATCGTCGTCGTCGTGTGCCATACTCATCCAGCCTCGGAAGCAGTTCCATGCTCAGCAGACACTCATGTTGCCGTGGCGTTGCCGCTTGACGAATATGCAGTCAGTCCCCATCAGCACGCCCCGCAAGTCATTGGGGCCTAGATCCCCATGTGCATGCACATGGCAGTGGTATGTCTCACTAGCCATTGCCATTGTTGGGAGACCTGTGTAAGTGTATTGTGGCCGTGCCGTCCCAGCTTGACAGCTGGGCTGTGGCTCATGTGCGTGCTCAGTCATGTCAGTGATGTGTATGCGAAACTGCTATGTGTTGTGTTGCTTTGACATGTGTCCTCTGCAATTTCCCTAGGCGGAGACCGAACATTGACCGCCCATACCAATTGCTGGTGGACATGGACGATACAGAGGTAATCAGGAAGTTTCGGCTGGACAGGCCAACCCTGCATCGACTGTGTGCCATGTTAGAACCCCATCTCCGTCCCCGCAGGGTGTATCCAACAGCATTCACCCCCACGGCTAAGGTGATGGCTGCCCTGCATTTCTTCGCCACTGGGTCATTCCAGCACACAGTGGGCAGTGGAGGAGGGATGTCCCAGCCCATGTTCAGCAAGGTGCTGAGGGATGTACTGGCAGCCATGATGCTGTACCGAAACAGGTACATCCGCTTCCCCAGGGCTCGTGAATTGGCGGCAGTGAAGGGTGCATTCTATGCCCTTGGCAGAATCCCACACGTCGTTGGAGCCATTGACTGCACACATGTTGGCCTTGTTCCACCACAGGCCACTGAGCACCTGTACCGCAACAGGAAGCACACGCACTCCCTGAATGTGCAAGTGGTGTGCCTTGCGGACATGGTGATCACCCACGTGTGTGCAAAGTTCCCAGGCTCGGCCCATGACGCACACATAATGCGCAACAGCATCTTGCCACGGCTGATGGCCAATCTGCAACAGGATCGTGGCTGTATTGTCGGTGAGTATGTGGAGTGGTGTAGCGTGCTGGTTGTGCGATGCTGTCCCCTGTCCAGTTGGAATAGCAACGGTTCTCTGTGTCCCTCACACCCAGGTGACTCTGCGTACCCGAATGGGGCATGGCTGCTCAGTCCATTGAGGAATCCTCGCACCCCAGCAGACGATCGATACAATGAGGCACATGGGAGGACCAGACGTGTGGTCGAGCGTACCTTTGGCCTCCTCAAGTCCAGGTTCAGGTGCCTGGACCGCACCGAGGGTGCACTGGCGTACTCCCCACAGAAGGTGTGCCAGATAGTGGTGGCGTGCTGCATGCTGCACAATCTGGCCATTCGGAAGCAGATCCCCCTCATTGTGGATGACGGAGATCAACCAGGGCCCCAGCCCGCAGACCAGGACAGCTCGAGTGAGGAGGACAGCGGAGAGGAGGAAGCTGGGAATGTGCGTCAGCAGCTCATCGCCCGCTACTTCACTTGACGGTGAGTGTCCATGTACGACGGCTGATGTGTCTGTATTTGTGCAGGTGTGTGTGTGCTGTGTCCGGGTGGCCTTTTGTTCACTGCGTGCTGTGTGTCAACGCTCCATGCCCAGGTTAGTATGCCACTGATGGTGGCTGTGGCATTGTGCCCTATTGCTCTGTGCGATGTGTGTACATTGCTTGTAGTTGTTGACATGTACTGTGTGATGGGTGTGTGACACACTCATTGAATGTGCTCCTGTTCTGTCTCCCACCCCTAGGTCCCTACAGGCCCTCCGGATTCCATTGCCATGCCACGCATCAGGTGCCTTTCCGCCCAAGGTGGCCGTTGTATTCCGTACAAATAAAACACAGGGCACAAACAGCAGTTAGTGAAAAAGGTGCATTTATTAAAAACTGTGACATGTGATTGTGTGTAAGGTGATGACAAAAGTGGTGCGTGCTGTGACAATGAGCTGTCGGTCATGGCTGCGTGATGCTCAGGGTGTACCCACTGGTTCTATGTCCATAGTCCAACACACACATGCCATCCAGATGGCTGTGTGGAGTGGGATCGTAGTCCAAGTCAATGCAGTGGCTGGTCAAGGAAGGCTGGCGGAAGGCTGGCTGGCTGCCTCACTTGCGACTGGAGCGTGCGAAGTCCTCCCGGGAGATCTGTTTCCTCTTCGGACGGCCCCTTCCACGTTTGCGAGGGGGTGCCTGCTTGCGACATGCTGGTGGTTGAGGTGTGCTCACTGGCTGTGGACGCAGGGGAACTGGACACTGCTGCTCGACCCTGCGCCCCGGCAGGTGGTGGCGGAGGGGAGCTGCTATCCCTGGCCGTGTCCTCACCGCCACCACCAGCTGGCCCATGAGGTCCACGAGTTGACCTATACGGGCGTCCATGGACCTCAGCACCCCCAGCACCTCCCGCGTGTCTGAAGCAGACCTGACCCATTGTTCTTGGGCCTCCTCATAGGCCCCAAGGACTCTGGCCATTTGAGGCAGGGCATGGCTCCCAGGGGAGGCTGGCGTTTCCCTGACCCTGCTCCTCCTACCAGTCCTGCTGCCACCGGCCTGCCCACTAGCCACATTGCTCACCACGGTCCTCGCTGTGGCTCCCAGGGTGGATCCAGTCGGCCGGGCCACCACCTGCGCTGGGGCTGGTGCCAGCGAAGACGTGGTGGTGGTGGCGGCGGTGGTGGTCGGTGCGGCGATGGTGGCGGTTGCGGCAGTGGTAGTGGCCGCAATGACCGTGGGTGTGGCCGCAATGACCGTGGGTGTGGCCGCAACGACAGTGGCAGCAGGGGGCTGGGACTGTTCAGCAGCCCTGGATGATGGGTTGGTGGGTAGGAGGGGTCCTGGGGAGCGGCTGGGCCCTGCCACACCAGATGGGCCTGCTTGGTGGTCCGTGTCCGAAGAGGAGGTGAGATCCTCCACATCCGTGTGTCCTCGTTGGGGGCTTGTGGGCTGGCTGTGCTGGCTGCTGTCTCCATCCCCAGCATCCGGCAGTTCGTCACCTGTGGAGAGAATGAGATTTGTTATTGTGTTGCACCTGGCGAAGTATGTATTTGTCGTCTGACATTGGCAGTTCGTGCAATCTCGTACATGGGTTTCCCGGAGGCGTGTGTGTGGCTGTGGCATTTGTAGTTGTGTGTGCTTGGCAATGGGACTGTGTGCTGTGCACATGTGGCATGGGACGGATTGGCCATGCCGATGGGTGTGTTGCTGTGCCCCTACTCATTGTGACTCTGGTGTATGCGGGCTCCTGGCCCATCCTGGGTCTGGTTTGTACTTTGCTTTTGGGGTTCAAATGGAATGCTTAGGAACGCATATGGCAACATGGGGGCCATGCCCCAGATTCGCATTTGGGAGGGAATATGCTTTTGGGGTTCAAATGGGACGCTTAGGAACGCATATGGCAACATGGGGGCCATGCCCCAGATTCGCATTTGGGAGGGGATATGCTTTTGGGGTTCAAATGGAACGCTTAGGAACGCATATGGCAACATGGGGGCCATGCCCCAGATTCGCATTTGGGAGGGGATATGCTTTTGGGGTACATGCTGTGAGCCATGGGTGCCGAACGTGACATGTGTTGTGGCAGCATGACAGTGCATGGTTTGAGGTGTGTGCATGCTTGACATGGCCTGCATATTTGCTGTCTGTTGTGATTACTGGACATGGCATTGGACGCATCGTTATGAGTGAGTGATGGTTGTGTGCCAGCCAACGTATTGCAGTTGTCCCATCTCCTTGGTGTGCGTGCTGCCCTGTGCCATGTGCATCACTGCAGTGCTCGGGGGGTGTGGCCCATGTTGTGTGTTGTTGCTCACAGTGTGTCGTGCGCTTCATTGACTTCTGGCACATGGTTGGTCATGGGCATGTATCTTAGCGTGACTGCTGTATGTGTGGCAGCTGTGCGGATGACATGCCTTTCATGAGACTGGGGCTGACGGATGGATGGTATGTTGTATGTGCATGGTGTGTCTGTGTGTTTGATGGGTTCAGTGGTGTTCGTGTGCATTTCTGTTGTTCCGCTCTGTTGCGTCTAGTGTTGTTTGTCTTACATAGGCGTAGTTGTGGGGTGTGTGGTTGACAGGCAGTAGGGGCTACATGGACAGGACTTCAATGGTGTTTCGGTTGTGTGTGATGAGTTGCACAGTGGCTGCCGTGTGGTACTATTTTCAGTGTGGCTTGTGTATGCAGACGTGGCTCCTTGGGTGTTGCTATGTCTGTAATGGGTCATGTGGGGTGTGAGTCTGTTGTTCATGTCCGTGTGCACATTGTTCACTTGTTCGTGACGGTGGGCGGTGCTGCGTTTCCGTCTGCTACGTGACATGTCCCATGTGTTGGTCGTGTTATGGTCCTCATGCCTCCAGTAATCCAGCCCTGTCCAGTTTCCCACCTGCAGGTTGTTCGTGCGTGCACTGTACTGGATGCCACATGGCTCTAAGCGGGGGTGCTCCATGTTGCAGGTCTGTGGGGGTGGGGGGGTGTTGTGGGTCGTGGGGGTGGCTGGACACCCACTGACACCGATTGCTGTGGACCGTGATGTCTGCCTTTCGGCTGTCGTTGTGCACTGCGGTGGCTGACACGTGGCTGTGGGGTGTGGGGGATGCTCCTCCTTGCTGTGCTGTGGGACTAGGGGCCTGGTGTGTGTTGTACTTGGGCTGTCCACCCTCCCACCCACTGCACTTTGTGTTCCTGCCACTTACCTGTTACTTGTCGGTTTGTGCAGCTGTGGCGGACACATGGGTGTGGTGGGTGCTCGTTGTGGCGCTTCTGGCATATTTGGGGACCTGTTGGTGGTTACGTGGCTGGCTGAATGTACACATGTCCCCACGCATCTTACAGTTGTTCTGTTTGGGCTGTGTGTGGTGGTGTCTGTTGCATGTGTGTGTCGTGTATTGTGTGCTGGACATGGGGGTGTTTGTCCCTGGGAGCTGTGGCATGGTGGTAGTGCATGTGGGTACATAGCGGTGTGCTGGTATACATTAGTTTGTACTTACCAGCCTCCACTCCCCTGCTAATCCGGCGAGGATCTCGGGATGTATGATGACTCGCACCTTCTCCTCCCACGCTTTGAAGGTCTTGAAGAGCGCGGGATTCCCTCCGCCAGTGACGGCAGCCAGCTCTCTGTTTTTGCCCTCCTTCTTCTTGACCAGGCTCTTGACGTCATTCCACCGTTTGTTAATTTCTCCTCTGTTCCTGGGCAGGGTCCCGACTGCATTGACCTGGTCTACGATCCGGTTCCACATTCTGTTTCTGGTGGCTAGTGGTGTGTGTTGGACCATGTTCCCATAGATTTGTGGGTGCACCTTGATGATCTCGTCGACCATGACCGTCAGCTCAATGGGCGTGAACTTGGGCATTCTTTGTGGTGCCATGGTGTTTGTGGTGCTGGTGCGGTGTGTGTTGTGTAATGTGCAGGGGGTTTGTGGTGCCGGTGTTTGGTGGTGGTGGTGGTGGTGGTGGTTGTGATGTGTGCGTTTCTGTGGTGTGCTGCTGTCCTTGCTGTGTCACTGTGTCCTCTCCTCTCCTCTCTGGTTTGCAATGTAGCAAGGGGTTGTGGTCTGTGGGAGTGCTGCTTTTGTACACACCTATGTGGGTGTGTCCTCATGGTCTGTTGTTTTCAGGTGTGTTGTGTCTGGGGTTCTGGCCTTTGTATTTTTTGTTTGTCCGGGGGGGTGTTTTCGGGATATGTACTGTGCTTGTGTATTTGTGCGTGCCTTGCTGTGTGGACTTGTTGGCCATGTTGTGTGCTATTGGTTTTGTGTGCGGATGGTTTCTGTGCAGGTACGTGGGCGCCATGGCTTCTGCTGTGTCGATTCTCATCGGCGTTGTTTGCGCTGGCGGGCGGTATATTTGTTGTTTTTCCGCGCTCATGTCGGTGCGATCGTAATTTCACTTGCGGTGTGTCGGCCGTGAGGGCGGGCGGTTTTGTGTTGTCGTGCGTGTTTCTGTCCGTGGCGGGCGGTTTGTCTCCGACTCGGACGTTGGCGGGCGGTATTTTGTGTGCTTTTTCCGCCGATGGCGGTATTGGGTTTGTGTAATCGTAATGGCGTGGTCGGTGTTCAGGCGGTGTGTGCGGGCGGATTTTTGCCGCTTCCATGCCTGGCGGTGTTATTTACGCCGGGTATCATAATGTGCCCCTTAGTGATGTAATGGTAAAGCAAAATATTTTTAATGTTTTATCTATAAACAGTTTCATTTTTATGGTTTATTATTTTTTAGTACCAAAAGAAAACATTTGTATACATTTTTTTAAACATTTTTATAATACATTCTATATAATTTTATTATTTTTGAAAAATTGCATCATATGTATTTGACAAGGTAATATTTTATTATTTAGTATACTGAATATTATTTTTAATAAAATAATATTTAACATGTTAAATAATTTACAATATTTTTAACAGAAATATTTTGTACAACATATATACTTTTATCACATTTTTATATTTTTGGTACATTTACAGTGTATGTTTTAGCTTTTTGGGATAATATAACAGTTAATGTATATGTTACATTTTTTTAAATGTATTTTAAACATTGGGAAAAATCATTGCAATACATAAAGTTATACATATTATTTTTACAAAAAAATTCTATATTTTCCATTGTTGTCCATAGTTAGTTAGTCTTTTTTTCATTTTAATTATGCAGCCATTTTTTTCCCTTTTTTTCCCTTTTCTTTCTATCGGTTTCGTTTTTAGGTGATTTTGGAAGACGGAACCTCGCGGTTGAGAGCAGCGTTTCGTCCGTTCAGGTAAGTTTAATTTTATATACTTTTAAGTTAGTTTTAGAGTAGGGGTAAGGTAGTAGTAGTTTAAATAGATTTGTTAGGGTGTTATTTGATCATTTTTGGTGTAGTTAGGAGTTGTTTTGGTAGTTTAAAGGCCCATTACGATACCCGGCGTAAAAAAATCCGCCACGCATGAAAGCGGCAAAAATCCGCCCGCACACACCGTCTGAACACCGACCACGCCATTACGATGACACAAACCGAAAACCGCCATCGGCGGAAAAATCACACAAGATACCGCCCGCCCTCGTCCGAGTCGGAGTCAAACCGCCCGCCACGGACGGAAACACGCACGACAACACAAAACCGCCCGCCCTCACGGCCGACACACCGCACGTGAAATTACGATCGCACCGCCATGAGCGCGGGTAAACTACAAATATACCGCCCGCCAGCGCAAACAACGCCGATGAAAATTGACACAGCAGAAGCCATGGCGGCCACGTCCCTGCACAGAAACCATCCGCTGACAAAAACAATCGCACACAACATGGCCAACAAGTCCACACAGCAAGGCACGCACAAATACACAAGCACAGTACACATCCCGAAAACACCCCCCTGGACAAACAAAAACTACAAAGGCCAGAACACCAGACACAACACACCTGAAAACAACAGACCATGAGGACACACCCACATAGGTAAGTACAAAAGCAGCACTCCCACAGACCACAACCCCTTGCAACATTGCAAACCAGAGAGGAGAGGAGAGGACACAGTGACACAGCAAGGACAGCAGCACACCACAGAAACGCACACATCACAACCACCACCACCACCACCACCAAACACCGGCACCACAAACCCCTGCACATTACACAACACACACCGCACCAGCACCACAAACACCATGGCACCACAAAGAATGCCCAAGTTCACGCCCATTGAGCTGACGGTCATGGTCGACGAGATTATCAAGGTGCACCCACAAATCTATGGGAACCTGGTCCAGCACACACCACTAGCCACCAGAAACAGAATGTGGAACCGGATCGTAGACCAGGTCAATGCAGTCGGGACCCTGCCCAGGAACAGAGTAGAAATCAATAAACGGTGGAATGACGTCAAAAGCCTGGTCAAGAAGAAGGAGGGCAAAAACAGAGAGCTGGCTGCCGTCACTGGCGGAGGGAATCCCGCGCTGTTCAAGACCTTCAAAGCGTGGGAGGAGAAGGTGCGAGTCTTCATACATCCGGAGATCCTCACCGGATTAGCAGGGGGAGTGGAGGCTGGTAAGTACAAACTAATGTATACCAGCACACCGCTATGTACTCACATGTACTACCACCATGCCACAGCTCCCAGGGACGAACACCCCCATGTCCAGCACACAATACACAACACATCACACACACATGCAACAGACACCACCACACACAGCCCAAACCTAACAACTGTAAGATACGTGGGGGCATGTGTACACTCAGCCAGCCACGTAACCACCAACAGGTCCCCAAGTATGCCAGAAGCGCCACAACGAGCACCCACCACACCCATGTGTCCGCCATAGCTGCACTAACCGACAAGTAACAGGTAAGTGGCAGGAACACAAAGTGCAGTTGGTGGGAGGGTGGACAGCTCAAGTACAACACACACCAGGCCCCTAGTCCCACAGCACAGCAAGGAGGAGCATCCCCCACACCCCACAGCCACGTGTCAGCCACCGCAGTGCACACCGACAGCCGAAAGGTAGACATCACGGTCCACAACAATCGGTGTCAGTGGGTGTCCAGCCATCACCACGACCCACAACACCGCCCCCACCCCCACAGACCTGCAACATGGAGCACCCCCCGCTTAGAACCATGTGGCATCCAGTACAGTGCACGCCCGAACAACCTGCAGGTGGGAAACTGGACAGGGCTGGATTACTGGAGGCATGAGGACCGTAACACGACCAACACATGGGACATGTCACGTAGCAGACGAACACGCAGCACCGCCCACTGTCACGAACAAGTGAACAATGTGCACACGGACATGAACCACAGACTCACACCCCACATGACCCATCACAGACACAGCAACACCCAAGGAGCCACGTCTGCATGCACAAGCCACACTGAATATAGTACCACACGGCAGCCACTGTGCAACCCATCACACACAACCGAAACACCATTGAAGTCCTGTCCATGTAGCCCCTACTGCCTGTCAACTACACACCCCACAACTACGCCTATGTCAGACAAACAACACTAGATGCAACAGAGCGGAACAACATAAATGCACACGAACCCCACTGAACCCATCAAACACACAGACACACCATGCACATACAACATACCATCCATCCCATCCGTCAGCCCCAGTCTCATGAAAGGCATGTCATCCGAACAGCTGCCACACATACAGCAGTCACGCTAAGATACATGCCCATGACCAACCATGTGCCAGAAGTCAATGAAGCGCACGCCACACTGTGAGCAACAACACACAACATGGGCCACACCCCCCGAGCACTGCAGTGATGCACATGGCACAGGGCAGCACGCACACCAAGGAGATGGGACAACTGCAATACGTCGGGTGGCACGCAACCATCACACACTCATAATGATGCGTCCAATGCCATGTCCAGTAATCACAACAGACAGCAAATATGCAGGGTATGTCAGGCATGCACACACCTCAGACCATGCACTGTCATGCTGCCACAACACATGTCACGTTCGGCACCCATGGCTCACAGCATGTAGCCCAAAAGCATATTCCATCCCAAATGCGTTTCTGGGGCATGGCCCCCATGTTGCCATATGCGTTCCTAAGCGTCCCATTTGAACCCCAAAAGCAAAGTACAAATCAGACCCAGGATGGGCCAGGAGCCCGCATACACCAGAGTCACAATAAGTAGGGGCACAGCAACACACCCATCGGCATGGCCAATCCGTCCCATGCCACATGTGCACAGCACACAGTCCCATTGCCAAGCACACACAACTACAAATGGTACAGCCACACACACGCCTCCGGGAAACCCATGTACGAGATTGCACGAACTGTTAATGTCAGACGACAAATACATACTTCGCCAGGTGCAACACATTAACAAATCTCATTCTCCCCACAGGTGACGAACCGCTGGATGCTGGGGATGGAGACAGCAGCCAGCACAGCCAGCCTACAAGCCCCCAACGAGGACACACGGATGTGGAGGATCTGTCCTGCTCTTCGGACACGGACCACCAAGCAGGCCCATCTGGTGTGGCAGGGCCCAGCCGCTCCCCAGGACCCCTCCTACCCACCAACCCATCATCCAGGGCTGCTGAACATTCCCAGCCCCCTGCTGCCACAGTCGTTGCGGCCACACCCACGGTCATTGCGGCCACACCCACGGTCATTGCGGCCACACCCACGGTCATTGCGGCCACTACCACTGCCGCACCCGCCACCACGTCTTCGCTGGCCCCAGCCCCAGCGCAGGTGGTGGCCCGGCCGACTGGATCCACCCTGGGAGCCAGGACGAGGACCGTGGTGAGCAATGTGGCTAGTGGGCAGGCCGGTGGCAGCAGGACTGGTAGGAGGAGCAGGGTCAGGGAAACGCCAGTCTCCCCTGGGAGCCATGCCCTGCCTCAAATGGCCAGAGTCCTTGGGGCCTATGAAGAGGCCCAAGGACAATGGGCCAGGTCTGCTACAGACACGCGTGAGGTGCTGGGGGTGCTGAGGTCCATGGACGCCCGTATGGGCCAACTCGTGGACCTCATGGGCCAGCTGGTGGTGGCGGTGAGGTCACAGCCAGGGACAGCAGCTCCCCTCCGCCACCACCTGCCGGGGCGCAGGGTGGAGCAGCAGTGTCCAGTTCCCCTGCGTCCACAGCCAGTGAGCACATCTCAACCACCAGCAGGTCGCAAGCAGGCACCCCCCCCTCGCAAACATGGAAGGGGCCGTCCGAAGTGGAAACAGATCTCCCGGGAGGACTTCGCACGCTCCAGACGCAAGTGAGGCAGCCAGCCAGCCTTCCTTGACCACCCACTGCATTGACTTGGACTACGATCCCACTCCACACAGCCATCTGGATGGCATGTGTGTGTTGGACTACGGACATAGAACCAGTGGGTACACCCTGAGCATCACGCAGCCATGACCGACAGCTCATTGTCACTGCACGCACCACTTTTGTCATCACCTTACACACAATCACATGTTACAGTTTGAAATAAATGCACCTCTTCCACAAACTGCTGTCTGTGCCCTGTGTTTTAATTGTACGGAATACAACGGCCACCTTGAGCGGAACGGCACCTGATGCGTGGCATGGCAATGGAACCGGAGGGCCTGTAGGGACCTAGGGGTGGGAGACAGAACAGGAGCACATTCAATGAGTGTGTCACACACCCATCACACAGTACATGTCAACAACTACAAGCAATGTACACACATCGCACAGAGCAATAGGGCACAATGCCACAGCCACCATCAGTGGCATACTAACCTGGGCATGGAGCGTTGACACACAGCACGCAGTGAACAAAAGGCCACCCTGACCCAGCACACACACACCTGCACAAATACAGACACATCAGCCGTCGTACATGGACACTCACCGTCAAGTGAAGTAGCGGGCGATGAGCTGCTGACGCACATTCCCAGCTTCCTCCTCTCCGCTGTCTTCCTCACTCGAGCTGTCCTGGTCTGCGGGCTGGGGCCCTGGTTGATCTCCGTCATCCACAATGAGGGGGATCTGCTTCCGAATGGCCAGATTGTGCAGCATGCAGCACGCCACCACTATCTGGCACACCTTCTGTGGGGAGTACGCCAGCGCACCCCCGGTGCGGTCCAGGCACCTGAACCTGGACTTGAGGAGGCCAAAGGTACGCTCGACCACACGTCTGGTCCTCCCATGTGCCTCATTGTAGCGATCGTCTGCTGGGGTGCGAGGATTCCTCAATGGACTGAGCAGCCATGCCCCATTCGGGTACGCAGAGTCACCTGGGTGTGAGGGACACAGAGAACCGTTGCTATTCCAACTGGACATGGGACAGCATCGCACAGCCAGCACGCTACACCACTCCACATACTCACCGACAATACAGCCACGATCCTGTTGCAGATTGGACATCAGTCGTGGCAAGATGCTGTCGCGCATTATGTGTGCGTCATGGGCCGAGCCTGGGAACTTTGCACACACGTGGGTTATCACCATGTCCGCAAGGCACACCACTGGCACATTCAGGGAGTGCGTGTGCTTCCTGTTGCGGTACAGGTGCTCAGTGGCCTGTGGTGGAACAAGGCCAACATGTGTGCAATCAATGGCACCAACGACGTGTGGGATCCTGCCAAGGGCATAGAATGCACCCTTCACTGCCGCCAATTCACGAGCCCTGGGGAATCTGATGTACCTGTTTCGGTACAGCATCATGGCTGCCAGTACATCCCTCAGCACCTTGCTGAACATGGGCTGGGACATCCCTCCTCCACTGCCCACTGTGTGCTGGAATGACCCAGTGGCGAAGAAATGCATGGCGGCCATCACCTTAGCCGTGGGGGTGAATGCTGTCGGATACACCCTGCGGGGACGGAGATGGGGTTCCAACATGGCACACAGTCGATGCAGGGTTGGCCTGTCCAGCCGAAACTTCCTTATGACCTCAGTATCGTCCATGTCCGCCAGCAATTGGTATGGGCGGTCAATGTTCGGTCTCCGCCTAGGGAAGATGGCAGTGGACACATGACAAAGCAACACAACACATAGCAATTTCGCATTCACATCACTGACATGACTGAGCAAGCACATGAGTCACAGCCCAGCTGTCAAGCAGGGACGGCACGGCCACAATACACTTACACAGGTCTCCCACCAATGGCAATGGCTAGTGATGCAAACCACTGCCATGAGCATGCACATGGGGATCTAGGCCCCAATGACTTGCGGGGCGTGCTGATGGGGACTGACTGCATATTCGTCAAGCGGCAACGCCACGGCAACATGAATGTCTGCTGAGCATGGCACTGCTTCCGAGGCTGGATGAGTATGGCACACGACGACGACGATGTGGGCACAGGCTGAGCGGCCAATACAAGTGGGACCTGTGGCACGAGGGGATATGAGACAGTAGTAGGTGTCAGCACTGCACCCTATGTACAGCACTGTACGGATCACACCTCCCAAAACATTGACAGGTGTCCACATTGACAGCCCCATGCCAAGACGGCTGTGTGCTTGCAGACACACGTCACAGGTGAGAGGTTACATTGCACGTGCCAGGTGGCAGACGTACATAGTGGGAGCTGGCATGTGTGTGCATGTGTCTCCTGTTCAGGATCCACCAGATGGGCGCTGACTCTGTACTGACCATTGGACACAGCATGTTCCGTGGAAGGCTTGTGTGTGTGGGATGGTGGCACTGGATGTGCCTCCGTTGGGTGGGGGGCCATGCACAGGGCGGGTACGTCGATGATTGCGCATTGTTGGTCACGGTGGGTGCACCCACTCAGATGTGTTGCCCTGTGTTCAATTCCTATGTCCGCATGATGATGGACTGTAGATGTGGGCAGACTACACATTGGTCGATGTGCTGTCTATATGCATGTGCCTTCACACCAGGCACAGCTGCCCCTGCACATGTGACCCCTGCTGGACTCGCTGCTGGGTCTGTGGAGCTGATGCACCTTCTGTGCGTGGGGCGGACAGCTCTCCTCACTTCCCTCATTGCGCATGTCATGACTTTGCCGCAGGTGACATGGATCATGGAGGGCCCACATGTACGCGTGGGTAGGCTACACATGATTGTTCACTGGTCGCCACCCCCAGTCAGTGTTTCGAATGGGAAGGTCGTTGTGCTGGTGGTATATTCGATGTGGCGGATGGGCGGGCCTAGGTGCGGGCTTACATTCCGGACATGGGGGGTAGTTGGATTGGCGACTAGTTGCAGTACACACGGGACACGTCTCTTCCTGTCCACATCTGGGTCATCCCTTGTACTCACTGACAGTGATACAGTCATCTTCGCCCCAGCCCTCATGTCCTCCCCTCGCTCCCCCAATATGCATGTGCACCTGCGAGGCTAGCGCTTGCACAGGCAGCCCCAAGCTCGCACCAGAGAGGGCAAGGAGTGTATGTGTGGGTCCAGTTGCACGAGTGGGCTGTCTCAGGGTATGATGTGTGGCGGGACGCCGTCCACCTGCGTGGTGCCCCAAATGGAGACCCGGCCTGCATGGACTATGCATCACAGTCTTCGCCTTCCGGATCCGCCACCTGCGACACCCAGTGGCTGTGGCTGCCCTTGCGGCCAGGCCGCGTCCGTCTGTAGCTGATGGCCCACACATTCACTCTTTGGCCTCTCTGGGGAGGGCTCGGGGGTGGTGGCGCACGCGCTTGCACTTAGTCGCAATGGCATGTGGCGTGGTTGGTATAATGGGCAATGGATGGGATGGTGCGAGCCACCTCCCGTGACGTCAGTGCTGCTCGTGCTGTGGTGCGTCCCCCTACACTTCCATTTGACTTGTGCCATGCTACACGTTGAGGTTCTATTGCCTGCGTGATATGACCAGGAGGAGCGCGAGGAGACCTCTCACACACCATGCTCCACTGCCATCCCGTGCCCTGTATCGCCTGTGCGGATTGACTATGTTGGGGTTACACCTGGTCGACTGGGGCTGTGTGTGCCTTGTCAAGGGGCATGGCGGGCGCACAACAGGATCCAGCTTGTCCACGGAGGGTGGGCTGACGTGTGCGCCTGGTACCGCATTGTTCGTGTGCCCGGCTGCTGTGCACACACGTGTTCACTTCCCCCCGACAGGTGTCCTCTCACAATGCCCAGGGAAGCGGTGGTGTACTGTTCATGACCCCTCCCAACACGGCGTGCTCCAACTTGGCATGTGCGCATCTACCCGTCACACCCACCCACCTGAGCACTGCGTCCATACGACTTCACACGACACATGTGTGTCTTCCACAGTTGTGCTACTCATTTGCGTTGACATCCAATACCAGTGGACTACATGGTCATGTCACGACTGCCGTGTACTTCACATACTCTCTTCCTCTCTCATTCGTACTTGTGAAATGAGTCAGCGGAGACAGTTTTGGTTTCAAACATTATATTGAGTCTTCTGTCCTCTGTGATGCAGTATAGTGGACACTACTGGCAGCGGAATACATGTTGAGGATATACTGAGCATGATTACAAATGGGATAGGGTGTAGGGTTACATGTGATTGGCTGTTGCATGTGGGATGTGGGCTTCAGAGTTACATCTGCTTGGCCAAGGCTGTGCTAATGTACATTTACGTATAGCTGCGGAGCTGCGGACTTTGACACAGACGGTATACAAGTAGCCTACCAGACCGCTTGGCATCATGGGCACAGTCCATCTCAGTTCCATGTGACAGGTTTGCTGCGGTTGTTCCTCATGCACGCGTGCATGTGAGATGACATCAGGGCATGTGCTTGCGTGCATGCAGCGGCGTGCCACTTGTTGTTGCAATGTGGTGGTTACTGGACATGTCACAGTCACTGGGGTCGTGTTGTTGCTGTATGCACTTGTCGTCCATGCAAAGGTCCTGGTATGGGATTCCCGGGGCGGGGGTGGGAGGGGTGCAGCACCCACAGACTCCAGGCGACCTATTCATGTCCACTGAGCGGTGTGTGTGTCCATGGGCGCTGGATCCATGTCGTGTCCTGGTTGTTCGTGCAGTTCCGTCCATGTGGGTGCGATACACAGACCCCATGCCACTGCCTCCCACGATGCATGCGGTGTTCCTGGATGTGATGGGGAACAGTGTGCATGTCCCGGTCATATCCGATGTCATGGCGATGTCGCTGATGGTGTGGTAATTGTTGCCGGTCGTTTGGTATGGCTGTTGTGGTGGTGACTGGCCAGTCCGTGCGGAAGCTAAGCATGGGTGCGGGGTTGGACATCATAGGTCAATTGGGGGACTTGCGTTGGGGTCCGACGAATTGACAAGTTGTCAGGTATGCGATGCCGTCCAGCAGGGCTTCCATGTCATTGGTGGTATACATGTTTGCCAGCCAATGTAGCGGATGGTGGCTGTCAAGGTGTTGTTCGTAAGTTGTCCCTTGGAGGAGCATGATGGGGCATGCTGGGTGACATTCGATGTAGCTGTGCTCGATGATCCGTCGTGTGGAGGCACAGTGGTCCCATTTCAGTGCGGGTCCGATGTTGGCCACATACGCCATGCCCCCATAGGCAGAGCAGGCCCTGTCGTGTGCGTCCAGAGGGAGGAATAGTTGTAGCAGGTCCGCCTTTAGACATGCCGGGTTGGAGAGACACAACTCCACAGGATGCTGGTAGGGACACCTCCGACAGTAGAAGACGGGTATGACGCAGCTGAACAATGTGATGCGGTAAGTCAGTCGGTAACTTACGTTCAGCAGGGACAGGGGTTCGCATCCCAATATCTGTATCAGGTTGTTTTTGTACAGCTTGACCTGTTCGGCGTAGTTGGGTAGGTGTGTTGAGAGTGCCATTTTGCAGCGGTGCGTTGTGGTGGCGTGCTCCGGCTGTGTGTGCAGTCTGCAATGTGCACGCTCCGAGGTTGCTGTGAGCTCTGTGTAGTCGTAGGGAGACAGGACTTGTGTTCTGTTGGCTTGTGCGGAGGACACGGGCCCTCATTCCACATGCTTCTCAGACAGTTCAAGGACGGTGATGTGTGACTCCTTCCAGATAACTTGCATGGGGCCGACATGGGGGAGTGTTTTCTTTTTTCTTTCCTGTCCGTAGTGTTCTTCTGTGATATGCGCTATCTGCCCTGTGGTCGGTCTCCTCTGCATGCCTGTGTTGGTCTTTTTTTGGACAATGGCTGTATTCACCGGCTTCTTTCGTAGGGCTGTGGTTTCGGAGTTGGAATGGAAGGTCATTCAGTGCTGTCTGCTCTCCCTTGTGTGGGCGGCAGGCTGCCTTTCCGCTCTGCGTTGGGCCTTGTGTGTGGATGTTATTCTTGGGCCACCTGTTGTCGGTCCCCGGGCTCTTTGGTGTTCCGTTTTGTATGTCTTGTTCATGTGTGCAGGGTGGTATGGGTGTTTCAGTGTGGTACTGGCGTTCCTCTTCCCGAAGGAGCCCTGCTTCTCCTAGTTGGTGTTGCCGCCGCTGTGTGCTTCGCCATGTTTGTTACACTGGGGTGTGTCCTGCTGTTGCGTGACTTCACTGACAGGTGTGCGTCGGTTGTGTGACGTTGGGTGTTGACCGTGAATTGGGCGTTGGGGACATGTCTGTGGCAGGCCTGTCACGTGTCATGTGCGTTCGGGGTGGGGCTGGTGTGTGTGCTGCTTGGTTGTGTCCCTGTGTCTGTGTGCGACGCATGCATGGCGCTGCGGTTGGCCTCTGCGTTGTGCGCATGTGTGGCAGCGTCATCGCCGCTTTGGGGCCGTGACGGGGTCGTTGGTTCCTAGTCCCAGGTGGTGTGTACACATGTGTTACGAGATGTTACAATTTGGCCTGTGTGTCATATGTGGATGCAATGGTAGATGTGTCGTGTACACGCGGGGGTGGGGGTTGTCCGCTTTTTCCGCCCTTGCACTGTGTGCGCTTTTGCGTGCACTTGGTGTGTGTGTGCCTACCTGCGTCTTCGCGGTACGTTGCGTCCTTGGTGGTGCATCAGATAGAGCATAGGGAGGGCCTGCAGTGCTGGATTCATGCTCGGGGGTGCCGCTTCTTCGGTGTCCGTGCTCGGCGTTCGTGTTACCGCTTCGGTTTGACGTACGGTGTCTCTTAGCCGTGGGATCAGTTTGTGTGCGGCATCGTAATTTGTACGCCGGGCGGTACGTGTTTCGTCGGACGGTGTGTGTCAATTGGGCTGCGCCGCTACGTGTACGGGCGCACTTTGATGGCGGACGGTGTCGCTGGCTTGCCGGCGGTGTTTGGCTGACTTTTCGCATCGTAATCGGGCGGGCGTGTGGACTGCTGCATGCCGACGGTAACTGGTGGTTTTTACATCCGCCAGCACGGCGGTAGTGCTTCCGCCCGACATCGTAATGGGCCCCTTAGTGTTTTATATGTTTGACGTAGTGTTGGATATAATTAGAATGTTAATTAGTGTTAGGTATGTGTTTATAAAATGTATCATTGTATATTTAATGTTGATGTTACTGCTTGTGGGTTTGTATTTGCGTTGTGGGCGGGTGTTGTTTTCTTTTTTATTTATAGGTTTTGTCTTTGGTGAACGGATGGAGTTGCCAATCCGTTTTTTTTTCAGTAAAGCAAAATGCTATTTCTTGTTTGATAACAAGTTACTCTACATTTCCTTTTTTCCCGGTTTGTTGGAGCATTTTTTCTAAACTATTTTCGGGTTTTTGAGGGTTTTGTTATTAAGAGGTTTGCGGCGTTGGATTTTTTTGTACAGTTGTATTTTTGCATTTTTATTTTGGGCTTTGTTATCTAATGGATTGTTTTTTAATTGGTTTGCTGTGGATATCGTTTTCGAGGATATTCTACTGCTACATAATTGTAAGTATTTTTTTTTACCATGGGTGGAAAATGCATCTCTTTTTTCATTGTTTCTTTTTTTGTAATATTTATATCATGTCATATAATTTTGTGCTATATTTTAAATTTTATGACATAATTATATGTATTAATTAAAAAAATGTATATTGTTTATATGTTTTATAGTTATAAGATTTAAACGATGTTTACTATTTGGTTTAGTTTAAAGAATTGATTTAGTAATCATGTCTAGGTATTCTAGACCTTGGGTATTTGGATACAACTTGGTTTTATGTTGGAGGTATTCGTATATAGAGGGTCATTACGATACCGTAATAGTGAATGGGACCGTCCGCCATAGGAGCGGCGGTTCCGCCGTGAATATTAGGATGCCACCGCCACAGTGGCATCCCCTTTTCCCAACATTGTGGGGGGCGGTGTTCACAGCACCGCCCGCCACAATGCTGGGAATGCACGTTGGGCATTCCCATGCACAAGGTGACAGGCACCGCGCGGTGCCTGCCACCTTGTCCATGCCAATGCAGGGGGGTACCATAGGTACCCCCCATGTGTACCCCCCACACCACCAACATCCTGGGGGCCCGCTATGGGCCCGCAACAGTGAAGACCGTATGCCTTTCCCATGGAAAGGCTGCTCTCCACGATCATCAAAATATGGACGGCAGTGTCTTGTAGACACCGTCGCCATATTATGTATGTTTTCCGCCCGGTCGACGAGTCGACCGGCGGAAAAGCGGCGGACGGTCTTTCCGTCCGCCGCGGACCCCACAGCCATCGTAATATGGCGGGGGGAAATGGCATGCGGGCGGTCTGACATGGCGGGCGGATCACCACCACCATACGGGCGGTGGCGATCCGCCCGTCATCGTACTGACCCCCATAGTTTTAGTTTGTTTACTTAGTTTAGGGCCTATTTTATTTAGTGATTGCTCTAGTCTGAGTTCTTGGTAGCTCTGTTCTTTTTTAATTGCTTCAATGAGTTTGTGAAGTGTTGGTTGTCCCCTTCCTATTGTCGCTGGAAGGCATTATGCCATCCTTCCACCGCGTTGTTTTTTTTGGCTTTTTGAGCCACAGTACTAGCGTACACGTTCCACCAGGGGATCTGAAATTTAGGCTGTGTGCGGTGCCCTGACCTATGTAACCTTCCCACCCAGGTGTCTTTGAAGTAGTCTAGGAAGGGACTTAGGGGCTCATTACAATGGCAGTGAAACCACCACTGGCAGCCTGCCGGTGGCGGTTTCACCGCCATCGTTAAGCACTTCTCCGCCCGCAAAATTTCGATGGCGGGCGGTGTGCTGGCAGACGCAAAGCCCATCCGCCACGGGTCCACCACAGGCAATTGTAACAGACCCACCCCACATCTTCAAAATGGTGGTGGTGCCTAGCAGGCACCGTCCACCATATTACGATGCTGCATCCCTGCCAGCCGGTGTATGGCGGTTCAAAAGCCATTCACAGGCTGGCGGGGATTTTCTTTGGGGGCCCATTGCGGGCCCCCCTTGTGTTGGGGGAGGTGGGTGTGCACTTTTCCCTTCACCAGGTGGCAGGCTCCAGGTGGTGCCAGCCACGTAGTGCAGGGAAATGGAAACAGTGCATTTCAGACATTGCGGCGGGAGCTGCAGCCAGCAGCACCCGCCGCAATGTCAGAGATACACGATGCAACGCCACAATGGCGGTCGCATTGTAATCTCATGTGCGGGAACGCCTCATTACAGGTGGCCGGTCCCAAGCCCCGGGACGATGGTGGACGGACGGTAGTCCGTCCGCCATCGTAATGAGCCCCTTAATTTTGTTTCATTAGCTTGATAGAAAGGACTTTCTATAACTAAGTTGTAGTGATTGGCTACTTCAGTAGTTGGAACATAGGCCAGGGCTATTATTTTTTTTTATTAGATAGGCAAAGTTGCTATTTGTTGAATAATCTATGCTCAAAGTAGATTTCAGTAGGTGCCTCCATTTGCTCTGATTAAAATGGTAATAGCAACCTTGCATTGCAGTGTGTGGGTATAGTTTGAGGATGGATTGAATCATTACCTGGTCAAAGTCTAATATGATTCTTTGGGGACAGTAATTTTCTGTGAATTGTTTGACTATAGTTAGTAGTTCTACATAAGTGGTGTTTTGTTTATTAGGCAGTAATGCGTAAATAAAGGGGATATTTGTCTCTCTTCATATTCTCCATGGATGGTATGCTGCTGATAGAATGGTTTGGGGCATACTTTAAATGTGCCATCCATCATCGTATTAGTTGCAAACATAGGGGTCGATTACGATGGCGGTCGGAGGCACGACCGCGGTGCCGTCGGTGCGGAAAAATGCCTTTTTCCGCACGCCAGCAGCGGTCGTCATGGCCGCCAAATTATGATGGGTAAACATGGCCCATTTACCGACCTCCGCAGTGCGACGCCGACCGCCATGAAAATGCGCCCGCCACCGTGCCGGTGGGAGCCAATGGAGACTCACCGATGTGCGGAATGACGTCCCGTCCGCTTCACAAATTAGGATGCTCCAAACAACCAGTCGCACCGCAGCGGAGAAACCGCCCTATCAGACACGGAGGAAGCTCGACAGCGGAGCGCGATACGAGAGTCCCGGACCCCTCCACCCGGACCCGAACGCCATGGATCCAGCACTACACGTCGTCCCGGTGCTGTACGTGATACATCACCAGCAAAACATCGACCGCCGCGGACGCCGCCGCAGGTACGTAAAAACACAATCCAACACACAATCAGAACACAAAATTCACGGGCTGACACAGGGTCCCTGGCCACACCAGACACACTGGTGTGGACAGGAACACATCCATCAGTGTACCCACACATGTCTCAGCTGGCACCAATTCCCCCCCGCATCAAGGACACCAATCCACCGCGATCATAATGTAATGTGTCGCTGACGTCACCGCAGCGGTGAATACGCGGGAAAGCATGCGCACAAAGCAGAATGCAGGTACAGCAATGGTCAGGCCAGAAAGACCACAGGGCCACACCACCACCCTCCACACACTGCTCCGCCGCCCACATCAATAAACATGCGAAGTACACCCCCCTGTGCACCCCCATGTCCAACACCAAGCGAGCTGAATCCACACCCTGCAGCACACAACTAACACCTAGGGAGACAGCCACAGCAGCAGTGGGCGTAGAGTAACACACAGCACAGAAGCACAGGCCCAGGGCAACACACACACACCACAACACCACATACATGGCAAGAAAGCTGAGTACAAGCACAAAATGAACATCCACACACACAAGGAACATACAGCCTACTGGACACACACCCTGCCAAGTCACACAGACATACCCCACACCAACACACAGCCACATACACAGACTACATGCCACCAGCAATGGAGCACAAAATAGAAGAAAGCCAAACTGATGTGCACCCAAATGGGAGGGCAAGGAGACAACCAACAAGCATGTGTACATACACATGCAGGACAAGGAACCGAGAACAACATCCACACCCCATCAAAGAACACATGGCTGGCACAGTGAGTGAAGTCAAACAACAGTCACCTCAGTGTAACAACTCAGGGAGACAGCAAGGTAACCCATGTATAGGTACAGGGATGAAAGGAAGGTCCTCAAGTCAAACAGTGAACAGCCACACATATGTAAACAACAAGTACATAGGAGTATGCCAGCACCACAACACACAGGGCACGTTGGCACACTCAATGACTGTCAAACACAAGTAGGATTCCCCAAATATACCCCCCTCATACCTGCAGCACACAACCCCAGTGCCAGACACACAGAAGGGCCTCAATAATGTCCATTCAAGAGACAGACAAACAATCGCACTCCCTGGGGGCATCCACAAACATCACACACACACAGGGATGCCAGTACCAACGTCTGCACCAAATCAAAAATGGCAAACAGAAACACATACAGAACCACAACAAGACCACACATCACCTGTGCAGCCAAACTGGGGGAAGGCAATGGGAGCACAGACACAACAGGAGTGCACCACCTCATCAGTCAGGAAAAGTGCACAGGCAACATACCACAACACAGACAAGAAGTGCACCATCACAGAACAACACAGACACATCAAACACACAACAGATGCACAACACCACAAAGCACATAGCAAACACAGCAGTACATCAGGGGATGTACACCAGGACAGCACAAGGCAACATACACCCACAGCACTGCATGCACAACAAGCTGTGTGTGCACACAAACACACAACAGTCCCACACAGCCATGAGTTACATGCCATGAACACACACATCAACAATCAAAACAGCACACTGACAACATCACACCAAGGAAGTCAAGCAGTAGCCCAGCACACACATACACCAAACACAACACACACAGATGCACAAGTCTGCCACACAAAAGTGGAAACAACCTGACCAGAGGACTGGGCAGCACAGACAGATCAACTGCACATGAGCAACCATGCATGCTGAACAGTACAACAACACTACAGATAACTAATTTGGGAAATGTCATTAGTGGGATAGTGCCCCACCACAAATAAAGGCACCACGAAGAACAGTGTCACAAAATAAGTGATGGGGAGGCACACACACAGGCAACACAAGGGGACAGCTGACATCTAAGTGAAGTGGGGTGCACACCATCAGTGGACATGGCATTAGTGTACCACAAACCAATAGAGGGAATGCTGACTCACAATGTCAAACCATCTGCAGCACAGATAGGGGATGGTAGCACACCGCACCCCATATGCCACACTGGAGTCAAAAAACCACCATGTGACACCAATGCATGAGAACAGCACACCCACAATGTCAGTCTGGCTGAGCAGGTATGCACAGTGAGTACAAACAGAATCAAGACACATGGCTGTTCACCAAAACAAATCCCTGACTTGCCAGTCACACACTCTGCATACACACAATGGGGAAAAGAAACAAGCTGAAGTCAGCCACAAGTGCAAGGACACACCAACACACTGCACAGTGCACAACATACAACTCACACATGTGCACACAACCACAGTGCACACAACAACACAAACAGGCACTCCACTCCTGGGTGACACATGTGGAGATTTGACAGTGCATGCGCACACACACATCAACACACACGACAAAGGCACAACCTATACACCGTACACCACTTGACCACCCAAATGCACACCTTGTAAGTAACCCATGTGACTAGGATGACTGCCCATCACAACATAACTACACATCTACACTGCTAGGCACACATGAAAGCAAGAACGCACATACATGATGAGCCTGGCCAGCCTGCCTGCAATCCTGTGTATATGACCCCACTATGTGTTGGCAGTGCCCACATACCAGGATTTGGTAAAACATAGCCAACAGCAACAAAGAAGGAACATGAGTCCGGTATGTCACCTAAAACAACTTCATTGACCCCACAAGAATCAGAGTCCTGAAGAAGTGAAGTCCCTGTCACCCCTGTAAAAAAAGAATAAGTGAAACAAGCCAGTGGCACAGTTGAAGTGGCACACAGAGCATGTGGCACAGTAAACGTTAGACATACAGGAAATGCTTTATTCAGTAAGGACAATGACAAAACTGACAACAGGAGCAACTGTCTTTATTCACAAATAGCACTGATAGGCAACAATATTAGACAAGAGCAAGGCACAAGATGCAGAGCCTGAACATGAGAAGCTGCACAGGCAGGGGGCAAACTGCAAGGCCAGTGGCCAGTCCAAGGTGCAGACTGAGTACATGAGAAGCTGCACAGGCAGGGGGCAAACTGCAAGGCCAGTGGCCAGTCCAAGGTGCAGACTGAGTCAATGAGAAGCTGCACAGGCAGGGGGCAAACTGCAAGGCCAGTGGCCAGTCCAAGGTGCCCGCTGAGTCAATGAGAATCTGCACAGGCAGGGGGCAAACTGCAAGGCCAGTGGCCAGTCCAAGGTGCAGACTGAGTCCATGAGAAGCTGCACAGGCAGGGGGCAAACTGCAAGGCCAGTGGTCAGTCCAAGGTGCAGACTGAGTCAATGAGAAGCTGCACAGGCAGGAGGCAAACTGCAAGGCCAGTGGCCAGTCCAAGGTGCAGACTGAGTCCATGAGAAGCTGCACAGGCAGGGGGCAAACTGCAAGGCCAGTGGCCAGTACAAGGTGCAGACTGAGTCCATGAGAAGCTGCACAGGGAGGGGGCAAACTGCAAGGCCAGTGGCCAGTCCAAGGTGCAGACTGAGTCCATGTGAAGCTGCACAGGGAATGTGTGTCACTGTACCCCGCCATGGTCAGCAACACAGTCTGGTGTGTCACGATGGGCAGCACAGGCACCGGTGTGGGAGAGACAGGTTTGTGACGTTGAGCAACATTCAGACTTGGCTGTCAGTCGGACTGGGAGCTGACTGTGTGTCGGGCACAGTTGGACCACTTGATAGGGGAGAGAGGCCCAGCTGAGGAAGAGCTATCAGTGGCTGTGGACGCTGTAGGGCTGCTTGGACCAGGTGGTGTAGTGGCACGTGGAGGTGGACTCAGGCCGACGTGGGACACAGTGTGGGAGGGAGATTGTGGAGGGGTGCCTTTCCACTTCTTGGTTATTCTAAATGGCTTGCCTGTCTTGGTATCAATGGGAAGTGGTGTGGACACAAACGGCACACTCATCACCAAGGCTGCCGCAGGTGCAGACGCTGGCCCTCCCTCTGGGGACATGCTGGATCCAGAAGGACGCTTTGCCTGGCATTGCCTCTGCCCCTCCATTCCCTGTTTACCAGGTGTTCCCCCTACAGTGCCCTCCTTTCCCTGCATCACTGGTCTTGGAATGGGAGTAGAGGTAGTGGGTGAATCAGCCTTGGAGACCTTTCTATGTGTAGCCTTGCCAGGCACCACCTTCACAGTGGGCATGGAGAGTGTCTGCATGTCTTTGCGAGACGTTTTTGGGACCAGAGAGTCTGTGGCTGGGGATTGCTCTGAGGCTTGTGACCCTGAGTTCTGCCTCCTTGAATCATGTGCCTTGGCGATGCCTGACGGGCTCTTCCCTTTGTGCTCTGGGGTGGCTTTTGTTTTCGTAGGGGAAGGTGTCTGTGACCTGGACCGCTTGGGCTGCTGCTGCTGTGTGCTACGTGTGCAGTATCGTGACGTAGAGGTGTGTGGCACGTGGTCACCGTCGTCAGACGTCGCCACTGGCATGGGGGTGGACAAAGGGACTGGAGTTGAGCCAGTTGAAGTGCAGCCGTCACTGTGGAGGACATTGTCTGGACAGTCCGGTGCAGACCACCCACGTCTGAATGTATGCCCTCCATGAAAGCTAACACCTGTGCCAATTTGCGGTCGTGGTCTAACAATGCATTGAGGAGACCTGTCTGGCCCACACACAGCTGGCGCAAAAGGTCCACACACTCTGCACTGATGGCAGCAGGGGGTACAGGGGCAGGGGCAGCGGTGCCTGGGGTGAAGGACACTCTTCCCCTCTTACTGGTGCGAACACGGGCAGCACCAGAGGAAGTTGCTGGGAGGGTGGGCACTGCACGCTGTGTGCTGGAAGATGTAGCAGACTCCCCGTTCCCTGTGTCCTCCAAGATGTCTGCGTCACCGCCGTTGTCAGATGATGTAGAACTTTGCGTCTCGGGCTGTGATTCCTCCAGCATACTCCTATCCCCCTCCGAGGCGCTGGTCACATCTGTATCACTGGGCTCCTGTGCAGCTGTTGTGCTTGTTTCCCCACCACTGGTGTCCGTCCCCTGTCCCTCCGTGCCCACGGGAGATGCTGCATAACAGAGAGACATGTAGGGTCAGTAAAGTGACAGCAACAGGACAAACATGTGTAAGCAAAGCAACACTGAGGATGACTAAGTCTACATGTTGCAGCCCACCCTGTGCAATCTCACCGTGCAAACACACTTCACTACCGCAAACAGTGCGTAGAAACATGTAAACAATGCATAGGTGAGCCATGTGATGGCCACACAGCACAACATCCTGCATGTTGGGCCCTACAAACACTAACACTAATGGACCAGGCCTGCAGCCCACCACCCACAATGCCATTGAAATGCCCAGGATCGGAAATCCATTAGTAAGTGCATGTAGGAAAAATGCATGACTGCCACACCCAGCACAGGGGCCACTTACGACCCACTGCATCACACTAACAACATCTCGTACCCCAGCGCAGGTACAGGCTTGGTACACATGCAGCCACTCACAGCCAAAGTCAACCTTCCCAGAATACTCACCCCTAGCTTGCTGTTGATGCTCCTTTAAACGTGCATCCAGCTCAGGCTGTGCCACGGCCAAGATGCGGCACATCAGTGGTGTCAAGCTGCGTCGTGACAACCTGCCACTGCGAGGGAGTATACCAAGTGTCATCTCAGCAACGTTCTTTGCCAGTCGTGAAATGTCGTCCCACCTCTTGTGGCAGTGGGAGCGCCGGCGGTTTGAGACTCCCAGAGCCCGCACCTTGATCGCAATGGCCCTCCACACGGCCTTACGCTGGTGTACCTTGAGCTGCAAGTGTGGGAGACAAGAGGGGGCAAACATCAGTGACACACTGTTATGTAACAACCTCTCTCTCTGTACAGTAGCATGACACAGACTCATCCCGACACGGCAGATATGTCCCGCAGACACACAAATGCATCTCACAGGGTACATCGTCATGTGTGAAGTCCAGGTAAATGCATGCATGTTTGAGGAGGGACACTGTATCCGCACATCTCACATACAAGCAGGATGCTAGCACAGAAAGCCATGTGTAGTGTGCCCACATCTACTGGATATTACCAGGTAGAGCAAGACATATGTCACATTGCAACATGTGTTTGGGGTGAGAGTCACTGTGTCCACCACTGCGCACGCCTCAACGACCTTGCCCTGTGAATAGCTCACTGTGTCATGTTTGTTGTCTTGAGGGACATGATCTCACATATCCACTCACTTATCAGAGGGCCAGTCGTGTGCAGTCTACACGGCAGACATGGGTCATTGATGTACACTCCTGCCAACCACACACATATCACACTCTGTACATTCAGTGATGTGTCCTTGTCACATTGGGCGTGGACTGTGCATGTCAGGTTGAATCACACTGAGCTGGACAACAAGGACCCACACAAACATTCACATAAACAATCACTGTCCCGACTCCTGCATCACCAGATTGCTGCTTCACCATATGGATGAGTAGACAACACATGTCCATCCACTCTTCATGTCCAGGCATGTTTACGTGTGGGTTGGGTACACCCCCTTACCAACTAGGAAACAGCATGTCAGCCAGTGCATGACACAACCCCACACTCTCAGGCACATACTGCATCTGACCGACTACATGTGTGCCCCCCCTGCACTTTCACTCCCACTGTTGGAGACTTACCACAACATTTGGGCCACCATATAGCCGTGGGTACTGTGTCAGCACCTCGTCCACCAGGACCTCAAGCTCCTCGCTTGTGAAGGGACTGGCACGGATCTTCTCTGTCCTAGCCATCACTGTAGACATGAGACTGCAGCGGCGGCAGTGGGCAGTGAGGAGTCCCAGGCAGCAGTCCCTGGAGGCAGCAGCAGGTGAGGGGTCTCAGGCAGCAGTCCCTGGAGGCAGCAGCAGGTGAGGGGTCTCAGGCAGCAGTCCCTGGAGGCAACAGCAGGTGAGGGGTCTCAGGCAGCAGTCCCTGGAGGCAGCAGCAGGTGAGGGGTCTCAGGCAGCAGGCTCTGTGAGCAGTGGAAATGTGGGGCTCCCTCCCACACATATATAGGGCCCTGGACTCGTTTCAGTGGTCATACGCTTCTGCCATTGGTGTTCCAGGTCAGCCTTCTTCAAATGCATCCAATGACCGCCTCCGCGGTGGCGGAGCACGCCTACTGCGATTTTCAAAAGTGTATCATGCCACCGCGATAGCGGTCCCCATTGGCTGCAAGGGCATTGTTCATGGCGGTGACACACCGCGGGGTCCTGGCGGGCGCTACCGCGGTGGTGTATCTTACAATTGCATCCAATGTCCGTGTCCACTGTGGCGGAGCATGCCTACCGCGATTTTCAAAAGTGCATCATGCCACCACGATAGCGGTCCCCATTGGCTGCAAGGGCATGGTTCATGGCGGTGACACACCGCGGGGTCCTGGCGGGAGCTACCACGGTTTGGGTGCCATAGAGTGACATGGGTGACCGGGATGTGGGTGGTGGAGCATGACAACCGCCATCTGTAGCTATGTAGAGGCCCATCACTACCGCCAATGTGTCACGTGCAGCAAATGAAACACTGGCGTCAGTGGTGGGCATCGACATAGATTCAAATGGTGGTTGGCATGCTCCGCCACCCAATTCACGGACAGTATGGGGGGCCGCTATGGGGAATCTGCAGCATCACATCGTAGACTCTGTGCGTCATTGTGTTTTTGGAGCACGTTTAAGGCACCTACGGACACTTCTTGCTGTGTGTGGATCAATGATCATTACTGTACTACGCACAGTGGACACCTACATTGAAACATGGCACTGGATGACATTGATATGGTCTCTTGTAACAAATGTCAGCCAATGTGTTACATCTCACACCAAATGGCACACTGTACTTCCTAATGTTGAGCAATATTTACACACAATGTCATATCTGCCACCTAAGTTGACCCCTATCTCACATCTGAGCCCATGTGTTACACTGAAAACCTAGATGAAGTCATTTATTCAGCATGACTGTCATCAGTGGAAACAGATGTCACCCTGTTGTCTTCTTGCTAAGACCAATTACAGGCCGCATGTAATGTCATTGTACACACTGGCAACTCCTGCAGTGTATGTCCACATGTACATGGGGGGGGCTCAACCTACTAAAGGATGACGAGTACTCCAGCACCACACCTGGCATTCATTGCATTCTTATTGTTTGTCACTTGGGTAGATGCCTGAGCGGATGTTTTCGCTACATGTCTGCCACCTGTTACCACAGGGACCTATGTTGTAGTGTCAGGTCTGTGCTCATGTTCTTTGGCCTGTTGTATGTGAATCAGTGACATGTACATTTCAACAATGGTGATTAGCTTAATATTGTTTTTGAGTGTCGTGCTGTGTTCCGGTGCTACTCACCTGCCACCAGTGCATGTCCATTGTTCACATCAGGAATGTTGCGTTGGCAGATGGACTGCATGCAAGGTTGTGGATGGTGCTCACTGTATGGAATATAGGATGTGACATTTGTTCACAGGCTACGGGTGTCTAGTATTGCCTGCACATTGTTGGAATGGGTGTGCACTGATTTGCGGTAATTGTCTGCAGTGTTGGTGGTTAGCACAAGTGGCACACGTGTGCAGTGTGTTGCCACCAACACTAGTGTATGTGCATGCTGTGGGGTGCTAGCCATCCTTGCTCACCATCTCTTCCTGCGCTGTGTGTGTGGATTACATCTGCTGGTCTATCAGGATGGAGTGGGCACCCAAGACAGGTGAGATGTACCTTGATTGTGCTGCCTGTGACACTCATCCAACTCCGACATTTGGTCATTGGGAGGTACCAGTGTCCGACTACTCATGCACAGCCAGCAGCTTTGTTTGACGTGTGATGTTGATTGTACGCTGTGTTGGCCCTGACAGCCTGTGTGGAATGAGGGTCAGGATGCATGTCCTTTGGGACATGTGGTGTGCAATAACATCCACTGGTGTCATGTGTCTGAGCCAGTTGTCCATATGTCATGCATCCAGTCTGTTCATGCGCAGACTTGTTGGCATACTGGCTTGGCATTGTCCAGGTAGTGTTGTAGGTTTGTGTTGTGGCACTGTTGTGTCTTCAAACAGCTGGATGTGTATCACCATAGCATCTGTTGTGGTGCACATGTGTCCTTGGGCAGTCCCACCTTGATGCTGCATGTCATTGTCCAAAATTGGGGCAGATTAAGGGTGCCTACAGGCCCTGCTGATCACGTACCTCATCCATTGTTTATGTGTGCCACATTGGCTATCTGTCTGCTTGTAGAGAGTATTGGGCAGTGGTGTAATGGTGGCCTGTTACAGTGGTACACATACTCTGCACAGGCGTGACATCATCTGTCACTGTCCGACTTTGTATTCCAGTCAGCAGCAGATATGGGCTGTGTACTGATGACATTGGCACATGGCTGGGTTTGGGATGTGAATGTCAGTGGATTTGAGTGTGTTCGAAGTGGCACTGAATACAAAGACAATCCCACTGAACTAGCCACATTGTGTTGTTAATGTGTCCCCTGCAATTATTGGCCAAGGAGGTGTGGCAGGTACAGCAGCGACGTGGAAGCCAGCAGTGTCTCTGCTTCCCACATGTCCTGTGTCATGTACTCCCAGGGCTGAGTCCACCTCAGCTCGATATGTGACTCTTGGTATTCACATAGACAGTGTTCGTATTGGGTCTACTCACTGTGCAAATCCATGACAGTTGTACAAAGAATTTGTCTCATGTTGGTACAACACTGAATTGCACTGTGTGCTTTCAGTGATGGCAGTCAATGTTAGCGCCGTGACAGGACGGACTTTAGAAATTTGTGCACATCCTAATTTGTGTTGCAATGACGTGTCCCCTTCCATCTCACCTAGGAGGCGACCTAATGTGTATCGTCCCTTCACCCTGCTGGCTGACATGGAGGATACCGACATCATCAGGTGATTCCGTCTGGATCGGACAAACCTACAGGACCTTTGTGCAATGTTGGAGCCACACCTGCGTCCACGCAGGACATACCCAACAGCACTCACGGCAAAGGCAAAGGTGATGGCATTCCTACATTTCGTGGCTACGGGGTCATTCCAGCAATCTGTAGGCATTGCAGGGGGTATGTCCCAACCAACATTCAGCATGGTGCTACGGGATGTCCTGTTGGCTATGATGCAACACAAGGACCAATTCATACATTTCCCCAGGCGGCAGGAGTTGGCGGATGTGAAGGGTGAATTTTATGCACTTGGACATGTTCCTAATGTGGTTGGTGCAATAGATGGCACACATGTTGCCCTGGTTCCACCCCAGGCACGGGAGCATATAAACAGGAATCGGAAACATTATCATTCTATCAATGTGCAGGTGGTGTGCCAGGCAGATATGATCATCTCACACGTGTGTGCAAAGTTTCCAGGATCAGCCCACAATTCCTACATCATGCGCAACAGCATTTTACCCCAGCTGATGGCCAATCTGGTGCCGGAGCGGGCATGGATTGTGGGTGAGTACGAAGAGTCGAGTCGTGTGCTGTTTGTGTGCCATGCTGTCCTCGGCCACATGTCAGACACTCAATCTGTATGTGTCTTTCACACTTAGGTGACTCTGCATATCCCAACGGCCCTTGGTTGCTGAGTCCACTACGCAATCCCAGGACACCAGCTGAAGTCCGCTACAACAATGCCCATGGGAGGACACGTCGGGTCATTGAGCGAACATTTGGACTCCTGAAATCGCGTTTTCGATGCCTCGACAAGACCGGAGGGGCTCTGCAGTACTCACCCATAAAGGTGTGTCAGATAGTGGTAACATGCTGCATGCTACACAACCTGGCCGTGCGGAAGGGGATCCCCTTAATCCAGGATGATGATGACCAGCCACAGCCCCCACCTGCAAACCCCCAAATGTCAAGTGACGAGGATAGTGGAGAGGAGGAAGGTGTCGACCAGCGTCAGCAGCTCATCAACAACTACTTCACTTGAAGGTGAGTGGCAATGTCAAAACTGGCTGTTGTCTGCTGATGTTGTGCTTGGTGAATATGTGTATGTGAGCTTTGTGACTGTAGCATGTTGCTGAGTCAGTGCTGGCTGCAAATGTGTATGGAAACGGATAGTTTGACACAACTACTTGATGTCTATGTTGGTACAGTTGCTCCTTGTGACATGTGCAGATTGTCGTACCTTGATGTGCTGTGTTGTGTGATGGTTGTTAGACCACCACCTGAGTAGCAACTGATGTTCTGTTGTGTTTTCCTAGGTCCCTTCAGCCTCTACTTGCCTGCAGAGTATCCCTGCTCCTGTGACATTGTAATCATGGGTGTGAGTTAACATACTGTGATAAACATGGAACAGAGGCAACTACATTGGTGCGTGATTTGTGTTTATTTACAGTGGATACATGTGATGTAGATGTGGATATTTACAGATTTGTGAATGGTGAATAACAGATTTGTCAGTGATGGTAGATGAGACAATAGAGTATACACAAGATCGGTATGGTAACACAGTCCAACAGTCATTTGCCATTCCCACGGCAATGTGGGTGAGGATAGTCTGCAGGGTCAATGGCAGGGTGAAGAGGGGTGCCATCATGGCTGGCTACTTGACTGGCCTTTGCCAGGTGCTTTGCCACGGGATGCTCCCAAGGATTTTTTCGGGCGGCCCCTTGCTCTTTTGGCAGTGGGGGGCACAGGTGCATGGACAGTGGTGTCTGATGAGTCCCCCCTCTCGGTGACCACAGGGGAGGATGGGGAACTGTCATCCTGCGGCACAACGGAGAGAGCTGGAGGTGTTGGCCGTGCCGCAGACCTGTCCCTGAGGACCCCCACTAGCTGGCCCAGGAGGTCCCTGATTTGGCCCATGCAGTCCACAAGTTGGCCCATGCGGTTGTCAATGGAGCGCAGCATCTGTCGTTGCTCACAGGCATCCTGCTGAGCCTGCATCAACTGTCCCTGGGCGTATTCATAGGCCCCCACAACTCTGTCAATGTGTGCCAGGGATTCTGTGCCAGGGTCTTGTTCCCTTTGGGTCACCCTTGGCCTCACACCTGGCCTGCTGTCACGGCCCTGTTGCCTCCCCACTGTGGGCACCCGCCTACTCTCCCGGACCTCCACAGTTGTTGGTGTGGTGTGGTTGGCCTCTGGAGCAGGGCGAGTGTTGCAGGCAGCAGTGGTAGTGGTGGTGGTGGTGGAGGTGGTGGTGGCACAGGTCGTTCCAGCAGGGCTCTGCGTTGATGTTGTTGCTGAGGGTGGTGGGGCAGTGGGGTCCTGGGACAGATTACGCCCTGGCACACCAGATGGTCCGGCTTGGTCCTCCACATCCTCAGTATCCAGGGAGTCTGCATCCGAGGGGAGATGTTCGGGAGCTGGAGACTGGCTGTGCAGGTTGAGGTTGTCGTCCTCTGCAGTCAGTTGTTGGTTACCTGTGGGACAGAGAGTAGATGGTCATTACCTTACACCCCTCAAGCTTGCTGTGTTTGATGTCTCTAATTTACATGTTATGCTACACACAGTTAAGTTTTTCACACATTGTATGTCTGCACAGTGATATGCCTCATGCCATGAAGTGGAGTTACATTCATCATTTCCCAATGGTGTGACCTGTGATTGGTTACCATGCCACATGTCTAGGATTAGTGATTACAATGTGAGGTTGTCATCTGACAACTGGCATGACTACAACTTGATGTTCAGCATCTTTGCTGATTACTCTGCCTGGCAGCCATTACCTGTGTGCATGAACTAGCCATTGTCATCACATGCATACCGTTGTCATGTCCTGTGCTTGTATTTCTTTATAAAAACAGACCATGCTTGTTTGTTTTTCCCATGGTCCTTCATGATCAGCACCCATGTACGTTACAGAGGAAAGTCGGGGTGGTGCATGTCAGATCCCCGTTTGCTTGGACAATATTTTTGGGGAGTCACAGTTCTGTTTCTGTCACAGTTACGTACGCTGAGCTGTCTGCATCCTGTCAATAGATGTGCTTTTTTTCTATTTTTGTGTGAAGTAGAGCCTTGTGTTGTCATGTGTCTCAATGCTTTTGGTGAGTGATGGTGGGGTGCATGCACTGTCTGCTTACCTGTGCAGTGTTACTTTGGGTGTGACTTTCAGACACATGCTTCTGGGTGGGGTGGGGTGCTCCATCCTGCTGAGGGGTGGGAGAGGAGGGCTTGGTGGGAGTTGTTGTGCTGCCTCCCACTACACATTCCCCCTCCCTGTGAAGATGGCTACCTACCTGTTAGGTGTGGGGGGAGCGTTCAATGGCTGACACATGCTTCTGGGTGGGGTGCTCCATCCTGCTGAGGGGTGGGAGAGGGGGGCCTGGTGGGAGTGCTTTTTGTCTGTACACATACGACCCAGTTGATTTTGTTTAGCTTTGTGGTTTATCAGGTTGAGTGGTGGTTACATCTGTGTGACCTGTCTTGGGTATTGTGGGGCAGAAGAATGGCCTTTGGCCTAGGGGTTGTAGGTTTAAAGTTGTGCAAGACGGTACATAGCAGTGTGATGATATACATTGGTTTGTACTTACCAGCTTCCAGTCCCCCGGGGATTCCTTCAAGACTCTCTGGATGTAGGATTGCAAGGACCTTCTCCTCCCACGGAGTGAATGGTTTGGTTGGGATGGGAGGGCCTCCGCCAGTCCCGTCAGCCAGCTCACGGTTCTTGGCCCTCTTCCTCTTCACCACGGTCTTCAGGTCATGCCACCGCTTCTGTATTTCCTGCTTGTTGCGGGGGGTGCTCCCTACTGCATTGACCTTATTGACTATCCTTACCCACATTTGGGTTCTGGTGGCTAATGGGGTGTGTTGGACCATGTTACCATAGAGTTGTGGTTCAACTCTGATTATCTCATCTACCATGACTGCAAGCTCTGAATCAGTGAATTTTGGCATTTTGTGTGGTGCCATGGTGTGTGCTGTGCAGATGTTCTGTGGTGCAGTTGTGTGGGTGATGTGGGTGGTGTAGGTGGTGTGTGTGTGTGTGTTGTGGTGGTGATGTGTGCAGGTTTTCCTCTCCTTTGTTCTCTGGGGTTGGGACCTTCAGTTGTGGAGTGTAGCAAAGGATTGTGGTCAGGGAGGGGCTGGTTTTATGCTCAGCTATGGGGGTGTGGCAAGCTGGTATGTTGCTGTCAGGTGTGTTGTGTGTGTTGTCCTGGGATAGGTTATTTTGAATTTGCTGGGGCGGTTGTCATTGGGCTTTTGGGTTGTATTGGGGCAGGTCTACTTCACTGTGTGCATTAGTTGGCTTTATTTTCGTGTTTTTTGTGCGTCCGCCATTTTTTTACCGGTTCCTCCGCAGCGGTTCCTCCGCAGCGGTGGCTATGCTGCAGCCCTTCCGCCGGCTATCGGATTCATCACTGTTCGCACCCATGACGGTCGGATTCAGCGGTAGGTACCGTGGTGGAATCGGGGATGTCATAATGTCATGGGCGGTTACTCCGCGTGCATGGCGGCGGATCTTGGCTGTTCCGCTGCGAATCCGACCGTTGCGGTCGGATTTTAACCGGCTCCGGCGGTTGCGGGCGGTTTTTCGTTGCCTCCCACCGCCGCGGATGGATTTTTTAGCCGGTTCATCAAAATGTGTCCGGCGTTTTTCCCGCTGGCGCTGCGGGTGGACTTTTGCCCCTACCATGGCGGTCGGTATGCTTTTCCGACCGCCATCGTAATCGGCCCCATAATACTTTTTTCATGACTTTCATTGTCAATTTTTCCTCTTTGTGGGTGATGGTATCCTCAGGTAGTATTTAGGGGATAGGTGGAGTTTGAGCTGTAGCTCTTTTAGTTTTTGCTATTAGTCTTTTCAAAGTGGGGATGTAAGGTAGTTGTCCTGTGACATGTTCTGGCACTCTAGTTCAAGCATTCTTTACTATTTGGGTGCTTGTTTGTTGGGAACTTGTGCTTGCTTCCCTTATTGTCTCTAGGGCATCTCTTTCTACAACTTCAGTTACATTGAGGGGATGGTTGTGTTCTCTAACATTCACTACATTGGTATGTATTGTAGTGGCTCTCCCATAACAGGCATTGGAATAATATTTGATACATTTCCAATGGGTTTCTGTAACTTTTTCTTGGGTATAAGTGTAACCCATGTAGCAAAGCAGTAGTTTCCCCTTTTGCGATGTGATGAACTTTGCTCCTTCTTTTGTGGGTATATCTGCGAATAAATAAATATATATATATATATATATATATATATATATATATATATATATATATATATATTATCTACTGGCGGTCGCCAGTAGATAGTTATAGTTACAACCTATTATCCATAGGAAATCCGCGACATTCTATTTGAAATAACTCTCTTGCCGGTTGACGTATCTTCGCAAAATTTTCAAACTTTATGGCCCGCTCCGGTCCGCTCCTACCCTGAAAGTCTCAGGGGATTCGTCAAGCGGGGGCCGAGAAAAAGGGGGTCCCAAAACGCGTTTTCCCCATGCAATTTTCCATAGGAAACTTTAGACACGGCTACAGCCCGAACTGCTGAACGGAATTACACCAAATTTGGCAAAGAGGTAGTTCTTGGTTCAGAAAGAACCCTTTTGTTAAATGGTGTAAATCCGTTCAGTAGTTGCTGAGAAAATCAAAAGTAAAAAGATAGTGATATCTATGGCCGAGTAGGGTCCGCGTACCCTCAGCGCACCCTGCGCGCACCGTCCCGATCACGAGCTGCATGTTAATTGGCTGTCATCTGGCTGTCAACATTCCGATTCAGGAAATGTTGGCAGCCATTTTGTCCCTCGGTAGAACCGAGGGACAGAAACAAGTGCGCAAAGCGCACAAAGGGGGCAGGGTAGAAACACCCTGACCCCCTAGGTTTGCTCAGGGGTCCCACAAGGACCCCTGGGCAAAAAAAAAAAAAATTTAAAAAATCGGCAGGATGCGCTCAGGGTGTGCGAATCCTGCCGAAAAAATAAATCGAAGCGCGGTCTCCCGCGCTCGATTGTATTTGCCCCCGGGTGGCCCAAGTCCCGGGGGCATGGTGGGGGGTTAATTTTATGTGTGGGGGCCTCAAAGGGCCCCCCAAGCCCCGGGGACCGCCACCCCCGGGGCTTTTTTTAAATGGTGCGGGAGGGCTCTGAGCCCTTCCGCAGCCCCGGGGACCACCACCTCCCCGGGGCTTTTTTTTTATAATTCAAAAACCTGTGTGGGGGGGCTCCAGCCCCCCCACATGCCCCGGGGACCGCCACCTCCCCGGGGCACTAAACATTTAAATATGGGGGTCCGTTACGGACCCCAGAGCCCCGGGGACCACCACCTCCCGGGGCTGTGACCTAAATTGGGAGGGGGGCCGCGCGGCCCCCTCCTGGAGCCCTTGATGGCCCTGGGGACCACCACCCCCAGGGCCGGCTCCTGCAGTGTCCCGGGGTGCCTACCCCGGGACACTGTAGTTTGCTATGGCAGGACGGGAGCCTCGCGGCTCCCGTCCTGCCATAGCAAACTGCTTTGGATATTGGAAGAGAGAGCAGGGAAACCTGCTCTCTCTTCCAATATCCAGCACATTGCTTTCCACATGGGGAGCTGCATCTTAGCAGCTCCCCATGTTGAAAGCAATGCCGGCTCCCAAGGGACGCGGGAGCCGGCGGGACTGTGGGGGATTGGGGACCCCCACAGTCCCCAACGGAGAGAGCCAGCCCGGGGGATGGGGTCCCCGGGGCAAGTAGTGGCTCGGGAGGGGGCCACGCGGCCCCCCTCCCCAAAGTTTAAAAAAATAAAAAAAAGGGTATGGCCGGCCCCGGGGGATGGGGTCCCCGGGGCCTTAAATGGCCAGAGGAGGGGGGCCACGCAGCCCCCTCCAAAGAATAAAAATAAAAATAGAGGCCAGGCCCCGGGGATGGGGTCCCCGGGGCCAATACAGGCCCAGGGAAGGGGGCCACGCGGCCCCCTTCCCGTTTTTTTATTATTTTTTAATTTAAAAAAGGGGTAAGGCCCTGGGGGATGGGGTCCCCAGGGCCCATAAACAGGAAAAAGGAAGGGGGCTACACAGCCCCCTTCAGGGGACAAAAAAAATAAAATAAAAAAAAACGATCGGGCCCGCAGGCCCCGCCCCCTTCCTTCACCACTCTGCAAACGCGCCCCTGGCGCGTTTGCAGAGGGGAACGAATTCCCCTTGAATACTGGGGGTCCCTGGGGGCCAACTAGCCCACCAGGAACCTCCAGTATGTGCCAGGGGGCTGCCTTGCAGAGAGGTGTACAGAGGCCACACCCTTTTTACACCTCTCTGCAACGCAGCTCTGTGGCGCTTTTGGAGGTATATGGTGGGCTAGTTGGACTCCGGGGACCCTCAGGATTCAAGGGGACTTAATCCCCCAACTTAAAACGCGCCACGGGGCGCGTTTGCACAGTGGTGAAGGGAGGGGCGGGGCTTCAGGTGACATGTGTGCAAACAGGCCCGTGGCGCGTTTTAAGATGGGGAATTAAATCCCCTTCAATCCTGAGGGTCCCTGAGGGCCAACTAGCCCAACAGGTACATCCAGAAAGTGCCACAGAGCTGCGTTGCAGAGAGGTGTAAAAGGGGTGTGGCCTCTCTACACGTCTCTGCAACGCAGCCCCTGGCGCATATTGGAGGTTCCTGGTGGGCTAGTTGGCCCCTAGGGACCCTCAGGATTCAAGGGACTTAATCCCCCAACTTAAAACGCGCCACGGGGAGCGTTTGCACAGATGTCACCTCAGGCCCCGCCCCTCCCTTCACCATTGTGCAAATATTCTTCTAAAATCATCCGAAATACGAATTCCGATTTACTCACCTGTTATAAGGAGAGACCTCAGTGCTGCATCTTTCAGCCCAGTACTGGTCCTGAAAAGTAATTTTAACCGTACTTACCAGTAACTTGAATTTCCTTCCATAGGATATCATTGCCTGCTTTTTGCTGAAAAAGTTTCTAAGTGTTGATTTTTGAAACATACAAATATTCCTCTAAAATCAGCCGAAATACGAATTCCGATTTACTCACCTGTTATAAGGAGAGACCTCAGTGCTGCATCTTTCAGCCCAGTACTGGTCCTGAAAAGTAATTTTAACCGTACTTACCAGTAACTTGAATTTCCTTCCATAGGCTAACATTGACTGGTTTCACTTGGAAATTCTTCTAAGTGTGGAGTTTTGGAACTTTAAAATATTCCTCTAAAATCAGCCGAAATACGAATTCCGATTTACTCACCTGTTATCAGGAGAGACCTCAGTGCTGCATCTTTCAGCCCAGTACTGATCCTCAAAAGTAATTTTAACCGTACTTACCAGTAACTTGAATTTCCTTCCATAGGATATCATTGCCTGCTTTTTGCTGAAAAAGTTTCTAAGTGTTGATTTTTGAAACATACAAATATTCCTCTAAAATCAGCCGAAATCCGAATTCTGATTTACTCACCTGTTATCAGGAGAGACCTCAGTGCTGCATCTTTCAGCCCAGTACTGGTCCTGAAAAGTAATTTTAACCGTACTTACCGGTAACTTGAATTTCCTTCATAGGCTAACATTGACTGGTTTCACTTGGAAATTCTTCTAAGTGTGGAGTTTTGGAACTTTATAATATTCCTCTAAAATCAACCAAAGTACGAATTCCAATTTACTCACCTGTTATCAGGAGAGAACCCAGTGCTGCATCTTTTAGCCCAGCACTGACCCTGAAAAGTAATTTTAACCGTACTTACCAGTAACTTATATTTTCTTACATAGGAATCCATTGTCTGGTTTTCAGCAGAAAAGTTTCAAAGTGTCGATTTTCACAAACTACAAATATTCCTAAAAAATCGCCTGTATGACTTAAACGCATTCTTTCAACTGTTTACAGGAGATGCACCAGTGCTGGATCCAGGATCCAACACTGAGTAAGAAAAAGTAACGATAACAGTTTTTACCTTCTAAGTGAATTTCCTTCCATAGGATAACATTGGTGATTCTATGAGAAAAAGTTTCAAAGTGTCAACTTTTAAAGTACAATAATATTCCTTAAAAATCACGACTGTAACCAAAATGCTTTTACTCAACTGTTTACAGGGGATGTCCCAGGACTGAATCTAGGATCCAGTCCTGTGGTTAGAAAAGTAATCCATAAAGTAAGTAATTGCATTTAACTAGAAATTCACATTGAGCTGAATGTTGCATTGTGTTTGAAAATGTGTTGCCCATTGCAACAACTGTAACTACTGTACTTAAAAGTCTATTGCCTATGTGCAAAGTATTTAAACTAAAGTAATTCATTCTGAGAAAGTATTTTTTGTAATGTAATGTATAATGTAATTACAATGTAATTTAAAAAATAAAATATGTAAAAAAAATTGTTTCTAAAAATGTAGTAAATCAGTATGAAAAAAATGTATATAACAATTAATACATTTAAAAATTGTCATTTACAAAACCTTTGAAATTCACTGAAAAAAACGTAGGTTTCAGACATGTTATAGTTACAAATTAGCATTTAAAAAACCTTTGAAATTCACTGAAAAAACCATAGGTTTCAGGGACGTTATAGTTACAAATTAGCATTTAAAAAACCTTTGAAATTCACTGAAAAAACCATAGGTTTTAGGGACAGTTATAGTTAGTTGGACATTGCACTCGTACAAAACCCGTGAAATTCCCCGTTATAGTTAGTCCAGCTAACTATAACTCGCGCCCCGCAATGCACTGCTGATGACGTCACATATTACATCACTCATGACATGGTCAGTGACATCACTGATGACATCACTGATGACATCTCAAATGACATCACTGATGACATCATCCACGTGATAATCTGATGCAGCTCCTCACACCCTAATATAACCTTTGATACACCCAATCTAAATTACAGACTGCCATTCGCAAAACTATAGACACTCCAACACCAATAACTACATACCCACTCACTGATTCTTAGGTCTACACACACACATCCACTCACTCACCCGTACAGTCACTCATACTTATGGTCACTCAGTACAGGACTATCATATGCACTCTTACTCCTATATAGACACTCAAACACCGCCACTCATCCATAGAGGTACTCACACACCTAGTCAGTCATGCAAATAATTAAACACACTGCCATTTACTCACCTATACAGTTATACACACACCAGCTCACTTAATCATACAAATACTAGCACATTGTTACGCTCTTATACAATCACTGATACAAGCACACACTCATCCATACAGCCACTATCACAATCACTCACTCTCGCTTATAGCTATTTATATACTCCAACACACATATATACTGGCTTTCACATATGTAGTTACTCACACATGTACCACTGGGACATACATTCACTCACTAACACACTCTTACACACACTTACCCACACATACAGTCTATCACAGATGCACTCTTGAAACCATCCACCCAGTGAATCACCCACTCACACATCTATGCACAGAGTCGCACACACCCCACCCACACAAACACTCAGGCACCCATACAGATACTCAGACAACCAATCAATAACTCATATAGACACTCATGTAGCTATTCACAAACCCATGCAGCCACTTACACAGCAACAGACAGACGGATACAGACATTCACCCAGTTTAGTCACTAACCCATGCATTCAGTAAGATACGTTAAATCACTCACTTATAGAGTCAGTCACGCACCTACTAAATCATCCATACAGACACTTACACACCCACTCATTCTTCAATACGTCTTTTCCTATATATATTAAAAATATTTCAACTTTACAGAAACACACAGTCACTGGATGATGTCATCAGTGATGTCATTTGAGATGTCATCAGTGATGTCATCAGTGATGTCACTGACCATGTCATGAGTGATGTAATATGTGACGTCATCAGCAGTGCATTGCGGGGGAGCGAGTTATAGTTAGCTGGACTAACTATAACGGGGGAATTTCACGGGTTTTGTACGAGTGCAATGTCCAACTAACTATAACTGTCCCTAAAACCTATGGTTTTTTCAGTGAATATATATATATATATATATTCACTGAAAAAACCATAGGTTTCAGGCACGTTATAGTTAGAAATTAGCATTTAAAAAACCTTAGAAATTCACTGAAAAAACCATAGGTTTTAGGGAAAGTTATAGTTAGTTGGACATTTCACTCGTACAAAACCAGAGAAATTCCCCAGTTATAGTTAGTTCAGCTAACTATAACTCGCGCCCCCGCAATGCACTGCTGATGACGTCACATATTACATAACTCATGACATGGTCAGTGACATCACTGATGACATCACTGATGACATCTCAAATGACATCACTGATGACATCATCCATGTGATAATTTGATGTATCTTCTCACACCCTAATATAACCTTTGATACACCCACTGTAAATTACAGACTGCCATTCTCAAAACCATAGACACTAGATTTACCCCCGCCATATTATTATGGCGGGGGGGTACCGCGGCGGACGCAAAGTCCGTCTGCCGCTTTTCCGCCGACCGGCAATCGTTACGATTGCCTGCCGGGCGGACTGGGGGCCTAATATGGTGGTGGTGCCTAGAAGGCACCGCCATCCATATCAGGATGTATGGTTCTCAGAGCCTGCTGCCATGGAAAGGCTGGCGAGAATCGCTTTGGGGCCCCGTTGCGGGCCCCCGGGTGGGGTGGGGGGGTGGGGGCTACACTTGGGTGGTACCCATGGTACCCCCCTGCATTGCCATGCACCGCGCGGTGCCTGCCACGTTGTGCATGGCAATGCACAACATGCCATTTTGGCATTGCGGCGGGTGCTGCTGTAAGCAGCACCCGCCGCAATGTCAAATATGCAGGATGCGACCGCCAGGGTGGCGGTCGCATCCTAATCAGTGGTGCAGGACTGCCGCACGTCACCGCTAGCATCCGCCCGCCATCCTAATGAGGCCCTTAGTTTGATGTTTTTTTCCTTAATGTAGATTTTGTAGTTTTCTTCGAAGTTGTCTGTTGTCACCATTTTTGGTGCAGTTGTATTGAAGTGTAAGCTGTGAAATAAAAGAGAAAGGGTTATATTTTTAGTTTATTAGATTATTTTCATAATTTATGAACATATGTATGAAGCTAAAGAGTTGCAATTTTTAATGCATCTAGGAATTGCTAAATAAATTGATATTTATACACAATCTGTAATAGGGTGTAGAATATTTTGTTATTAATTCCTATGGGTGTAGAGGCTGATAGGAATGAATATGGAAACTATTTGCAGTTTGATAGTACCTATTTTGCTATTGTGTTTTGAGTTGATGTATATTGGTTGTAAAGGAGACTGTTTTGAGAATCGGCTTGTTTGTGACCGGTAATAAGCATGATGCATGTGCTAATTAGTCTTTATTTCAAAACATTTTGTAATACACATTTTATACTTACTATTTTTCATTGATGAAGTGGTTTTGTTGATGTTGATGTTTAGTATAATTTTGGTGCAGTTGTAAAAGGAAAAGTGTTTGGTAGCTATGTTTTCTACTTTTATTATGTTTTAAAAATCTAAATAATTTAATTTCTTTGTAGGTTAAGTTCTATATTTACTTTTTATATTTTTAATGATGTTGAGTTAAATATTGTGGGCACAGAAATCATTGTTTTGTATTTTTTAGGTGTATTTATAATGAAGGTTAATCTGTGATATTTAAAGAAAAACATGTAATGATTTTACTTAATTAAATTAAAAAAGTGAAGTATTTATATTTTGTTATAAAGTTTTGTTCTTACCTGTGTTGTAGAAATTTCGATATAGTTGTTTATGTAGTTCTTCTTCCTTCTCTGTTCTCTCTCTCGCAAAGTAATGCTCTTCCTCCTTGTTTGGCTGATATACAGTAAAATTGCATTAATTAATTCCTTGTTTTTATAGTGTTTATTTAATTAGTTAACGTTTTTTATTGGTGTGTGTTATGTTTAGTTTCAATTTGTTGGTTGAGATACCTTTTTGGAATTTTTTAGAAGTTACCTTTTAATTAGTTTAATATATATAATGTTTATTTAATTTTTGTATTTGTTATTTATTGTTGTTATTTAAATATATTTGTAAATAAATGTAATTTAAATTATTTATAGTTGATTTATATTAATTTTAGTTCATTTTCGGTTAGTTGGATATTTATTTAATGTTGTATTGTTAATTTATTTATTTATTTGTGTTAGTATTATAATAGTATTTGTTTTAAATGATTTATTATTTTTTATATATCTTTTTATAATTTATTTTAAGTAATTGGGATATGTAATTAATTTATATAATTGTAAATAGCATTTTTTAACTTTAAGGGGCCGATTTCGATCCGGGTCGGACAGCCCTCCGAGAGCCGTCCGTAGCCTTACCTTACGACCCACTCGTTCCCGGAGCCGATCCGTCCGGGCAAGGAAGTACGATGCGCAAATGTGTCCGATTGCCAACCGAGCCATAGGCTCCGAAATCAGCAACATTTTCCGTACGAGCCGGAACCATAACCGCTGAACTCGACTCGTCCGGAGGCATTTAAACAGCAGCTTCCGGTCGGGCAACTACGATGCGCACTTCCTACGCGCCGAACGGTTCGCCACTGACGGGACGTCTCAGCATCCGGAACAGGAGTTTCTTCGCGTCGATTCGCGCCACAACACGAACAGCGGGTACGAGACGAATAAAGCATGTATCCAAACACGCATGTCATCCCTGCACTGTACGTCTATGACCGAATGAACAACAGGAATCAACCCGTACCCCGCAGACGGCAAGTTCAACACCCATAGGGGGTAGATAGCCATAACTACCAGCAGGCACAACCAATAGGGGGGGGGGGTGCCCATCTTTACCAGCAGTGTTTAGCCCATAGGGGGTGGATGCCAATCACTACCAGCATACTCCACCTGCATGGGGGGGAGTGCCTTTCACTGCCAGCATTCTCCAGCACATAGGGGGTAGATGCCTAGTCCTTAACCCATAGGGGGGATGCCTATCACCACCAGCAGTCCCAACCTACATGGGGGTGGATGCCTATCACTATCAGCACTGTCCAGCCCAGAGGGGGTGGATGCCCATCACTACCAGCATACCCTACCTACAAGGGGGGATGCCTATCACCAACAGCATACCCTATCTACAAGGGGGATGCCTACCACCAACAGCATACTCCACCTGCATGGGGGTGGATGCCCATCACTACCAGCATACTCTACCTACAAGGGGGGATGCCCATCACTACCAGCATACTCTACCTGCATGGGGGTGGATGCCTATCACTACCAGCATACTCCACCTGCATGGGGGTGAGTGCCTATCACTACCAGCATTCTCCAGCACATAGGGGGTGGATGCTTAGTCCTTAACCCATAGGGGGGATGCCTATCACCACCAGCAGTCCCAACCTACATGGGGGTTTTTGGACTTGGCCCCTTTTTCCCAGACATTTTTTGCTTTTCCCCCCTAGCCTAGGTATTGTACCATGGGTTTAAAATGTAAAAGAGTACTACATGTAATGGTGTCACTGTCACTTTTAAAATGGACGCCATTCCTGCCTGCCTAGGTGCCGCCTGACAGAATTGAGTGGCGGTCTAGTTGTTGTTTCCCAGCACTCCCAGCTTTTGGAGGGAAACCTGGCAGCCAGGGTGCTCTACACCTCCCCCTTAACCAGTTAAGACTGGTTCCCCAGGGAACCTTCCAGAAGCTTCCAGCCTTTTCTGGTAGGTGGGGTGAGGGGTATATATAGGGGGGCTGGGCTGCCAAGTGCTCAGTCAGGCAAGAGCAGTCTAGACAGTGAAGGGGAACTCTGCCAGGAGGTACCGCCACATTGGGCCTGTGTGCTGGCCCCTGTGCCCATCTGTACCCCTCTGTTGTCCCCAGGGCCAGTAAAAGGGACACTGCCGGAGTGGAGGCTGCTGTGCTGACAGGATTGCCACCATACTGGAGGATGACCGTTCTGAGGAGCTGCTGCTTCAGGACTGGTGAGCCGCCCTGCTAGCCTCTGATCTCGCCCTGCACTACTTGTCCCCTGGCCTCTAGCGCCTAGTGACCGCCATATTTGGATTGCCTGCACCCTAGCGCCTGGGGAGTGCTATATCTGCGGTGCCAGAAGAAGGGAGAGGGTGCCTGCAGCGCTGGACTGCCAGAGCGCTGCTTATCCTGTGGGACCCTGAAGGTGGGAGCGCTGCCTGTTGCCTGCCTGCATGAAGAGGGGCTGATGCCTGCACCCTAGCGCTGTGCCCTGAATCCTGAAAGCGCTGTATGCTGCCCAGAAGTGCTGCGTGCCTGAAGAAGCACTGTGATCTAAAAGCGCTGTAGCCTGTAAAGCGCTGTAACCCCCTGAAGACACCGTCTGCAAGAAGCACTGCGTGCCTGAAGAAGCGCTGTGACCTTAAAGCGCTGTGCCTTCCCTGCCCTATCCTGCCGGAGTCTCCTGCTGCCCACGAGGTGCTGCCCTGAAGGAAACTGCTGTCCGGTGGAGCGCTGCATAGCGCACTCAAATTGTGCCCAGACGTCACTGCCGCAGCCCCTGTGCGCTAGAGAGAAGAAGTGCCGTGCTGCTAAGGCGCTACAGCTGTGTCCCGAGGAGATCCCGGAGTTGGGGATCCCCCCTGAGCTTTGCCTGCAAGCGGGTGCCCACCCCGCGTGTGTGCCACCACGTGGTGCTAATCAAACCAACGGGAGCCCACCCCTTGGTTTTTATACTAATTAGACGGGAGCCTACCCCGTACTGTGCCCGCACTGTGGAGTTGCCCAAGCTCACCGCCGCGACCGCGGGGTCGCCGAAGAAGGAAGAGCTGTGCCGCGATCACCGCTGCAGCCCGGGCGTCGCTCAGACCAGGGGAAGCTGAGGCCTGTCATCTCCCCCGCGGCCCCCGCGCTGTCAAGAAGAAATTGCGCCCAGGATCACCGCCGCAGCCCAGGCGCCGTGTACGCTGAGGCCACGATTGAAGTCAGGCCCCGCTGGGCCTGCTGCGTGGAGGAGGCGTCGCTAGGCAACGAGGGCGCCGACCGCGTCACGGCCGCGCCCCCTTGAAGCCGCGCAGTGATTGGCCCCCGGGCCGGAGCTGAGCCCGGAGCCGGAGGCCTGCCCCGCAGGGGCCCGCCAGCCAGAGGAGGAAAGCCGGAAGCCGCCTGGATTCCCGCGGCGAAGGAACGAGAGGAGCCTGAGGCGAGGCGGGAGCCTACCCCGCCTCGTGTGCTGCCGCCGGAGGAGAGAGGAGGCGGGAAGTCGGGACCCTCACGGGCTCCCTATTGAAGTCCTGAGCCCCAGGAGGGGGCCCGGGTGAGGCTCGAGGAGGTGCGGGTGACGACGGGGCTCCCCGTGACCAGAGGAGAGCCCCGGTGCTGAGGGAGCCTGCTGAAGCCTTGCGGGCTCCCAGCCGAAAGTCCCGGTCCCTGGAGGGGCCCGGGTGAAGTCCCCAGGAGACCGGAGCAGTGCCCCAGAGAAGAAGAGGCCGGTAAGTGGAGCCTCTTGAGGAGCTGGGGGGTGGAGAGAGCAGCGGAGCACATTGTCGGTGCCTGCCCCCCCTCGCGGCCTTGCCTCGTTTTCCCAGCTGCCCCGCCTGGCAGTGGGCAGCTGCAACGCGCAGCCGGATAAGTTGGAAGCCCCCGTGGGGCTTCACCACGGACTGGGCCACAGGGCCCTGGGGGCTACACAGCGACGCCGCAGTTGCGGGTCGCCTCAACGTGGAGGCATTTTTCTAGCCTCGGGTCCCAGGAGGGGACCCCAACGGGCCAGTGATTATTGGGCCTCATTTCTGCACTGCGGTATCGAGGGGCCTGCTGGTTTGTAAGATGAGGGGGGCCCTCATGATCCCCGTACTGGCCTAATTGACTTGACTCAGCTGCCCCGCAGGACAGTGGGCAGCGGCAACGTCCTGGGGCATGTTTATGTGGAATGCCATGATGTTTTGGGGTCAGGTCCCCTGTGTTTATGCCAATGTGTTTATGCCCCCATGCTCCAGGTTCTAGGCCCCATACCACCGAGGTTTATGCCCACAGGGTTATGCTTATTTCTGGTACGTAATGTGCCTTGATCCCTGCCCATTTGAAATGTCCTGTTCATGAGGTATGTGCATAGGCCTGATGACCTGCTCCAATTGGGAGGTTACCTGAATGAAATACATGTTTAAGGTGTTATATGCTGAGGCCTGATTGGCCACTTCAACCAAAGTAACCTGCTCTGCGTTAGTTACAGGAATTGAATGTACCTACCTGCATTGAGCCTCATTGGAGTACTTGCCCGGAGTTAAACATTCCCATGTCGAATGTCTACCTGCTTTACAGGTGTTGCTGAATTGAATGCATCTAAATGTATTAAGCCTCATGGAAGTAATTGCTGTGCTTCTAATGTTCATATGTTTAATGGTTACCTGCATTAAGACGCCCTCTGAACTAAGTGTGGTTACGCCTAGGTTGACACAGGTTCTCCATTACCTATAGTGTTTTATGCCTACCTGCATCTTATTTCGGGTTAATTGAATGTGCCTGACTAGGCTGCTGTTTATGCTCATTACTGCCCTGCATTACCTGCAGTGTTACCTGTTTCAGACGCATGTTGCCAATGTCTTTTCACCTATAGGAAGATTTAATGCGGTTATGCACTTGCATGAATTCCTCAAGTTTTAAAGTGAAAAGCATTTATTGTTGCACTGCATTTATCTGCCCCATCTATTGCTGATTTGAATTAGATAAAGAAACTTGTTTTTACATAACAACTTGGTGTGGTCTCCTTTTTGTGGTGTGCCTGGTGTGTCGCCTGTGTGTGCTGCACGGATGCTTTACACAATGCCCCTGGTTTAGCCTTCCCGCTCCGCACCACGCTACCCGTTTCCAACATTGGTGTTCAGCGGTGGGATAGGACTTGTGTTTGCGCAGTACCACAACGGCAACTGGTTGCACTACAAAGGGTGCACCTGAGAGTAACCACAGATTTGGGGATTGTTTTGCTGACTGTATTTCCTCCTGGAAGTGTTGTTTTGGGGATTGTGTCTCCCTGTTGCACTGTGGGTGGTGTATCCCGGGTGTATCTCACCAGGATGGGGTTAACCTACGATGAGGATTGCCTGGGGGAGTACACTGAGCAGTAGGTGATAGACCTCTGCAGAGAGAGAGGGATACCTACAGTAGGCAACACCCGCAGGAAGTTGTTCCTCTACGAGGCCCTAAGAAGGGGGGAACCCTTAGAGCCCTGTGGGGACCTTTCTGATTACCCCTCCACATATTTAGGGGATGGATCTGGTAGAGACCGTGAGGGGGACTCTGAGAGTGAGGGGTCCCAGTCCATAACCCTGGAGGGTGGTGACTCTGAGGAGGAAGGAGATATTAGGGCAGAGACACTGGTAGCGAACGAGGACACCATAGAGAGGGAGTCCCGTGCTGGGTCCAGCCCCAGGGGCACTGCCCCACCCCTTTCCCTGTCCCCAGAAGAGTGGGTAGATAGGAGGGAAGAAAGGGAGCATCAGCTTCCGCTGGAAAGGCTCAGAGTGGAGCTAGCGCAGCTGAGGGTTGAAGAAAAGAGGCTAGAGACCAAGAGGGTCCTAGCACAGGAGAGGATGGCTGAGGCAGAGAGGGCCTTCGCCAGGGAGAGACTAGCTCAGGGGGGTAGGTTGTCCCCTGAGAGTGGTTTCTGTGATCTGGATTCACCGGTGAGGGTGGGATCCAGTGGTGGCAGCGAGAGTGAAGCCAGTGCGGGAAGTCCCACTCCCAGAGCCCGGAAGATGGTGCCTGATCCCCAGAAGGAGGGGGGCAGGTTAGAATTTAGGGGCGGCAAGAAACTGTCCCACCAGTCTTGGGGGGAGTATGTGGACATGTGTTGGACCGCACTGGAGGAGTGGATGGTGTGTGGCGCGGTGACAGATGGGGAAGAGCTGTTCCGCCTGATTATCAGGGAGCATGTGCTCAAGAGTTGTCTTCCCAGGTTGCGCCACCACCTGTTGCAGTGTGGGCTCTCCGACCCCAGGGAGCTTGCACGGGAGGCAGACCTTTGGGTGAGTGCCAGAGAGTCTGAGAGGGCAGTGGGGAGTGATCCTGAAGGGAGTGGTGCAGGGATCTTCCAACCCAGCGAGGTGGGAGAGGTGGAGAATAGCCCAGCTAGGTCCCAGGATAGTGAGAGGGTTGTAGGGCCTCACATCCTATCTATAGGAAGGAGTGAGACGGGGAGGTGTCCCGAGGTGCCCCAACTGCAGTCTCAGGGCTTGGAGAGTTCCATAAGGGAACCCCAGGTTGGGAGCCTAGGCTGTCCCGAGAGGCCATCCATTGAAGGGGAGCCCCTAGTGTCAGGAGAACCCGGGGCGTCTGTAATCCGAGCTCCCGGGGTTCTGGGGTCTGCTCAGCCACAGGGTTTAGATCCTGGGCTGGGGTGCCAGGTTCAGGGGCTGCCTGACCTGGCGGGAGGGACGTCTGTAACCAGTGTCCCTCCGGAATTGACTTCCAGGGGTACTTCTCCAGGTGGGAGGGTGCGGAACTCTGGAAGGGGGTGCAGGGGGAGGAAGGACTCGCCTCTGGCACCGACTCAGCCACAGGGCTTAGATCCTGGGTTGGGAGGCCAGGGACAGGTACTGCCTGACCTGGCGGGAGGGACGTCTGTAAGCAGTGTCCCTCCGGAGCTGTCTTCCAGGGGTACCACTACAGTTGGGAGGGTGCGGAACTCTGGGAGGGGGTGCAGGGGGAGGGAGGACTCGCCCCTGGCACCGGTGCAACCTAAGGGTTTAGACCCTGGGTTGGGGGATCGGTTGCAGGGCCACGGCCCTGGAAGAGTGAGAGAGTGGTGTTCTGAGGGTGCCCCGCATAGGAGGAGAGGGCGGAACCCCAGAAGGAGAGGTAGGGGGAGGAGAGCCTCGCCCCTGCCTGGTGGACAGTGTGAGAGTGTGGTCCCTAGGTGGGAAGACCAGTGGCAGTTTGGGACTGCACGGAGGAGAGGAAGAGTGGTCAAAGGGTACTACGGGCCTGGGGCTACTGCCCCCCACTCTGTGAGACAGCCAGGGCCAGAGACATCTGGATGGCCTATGGCCCGGTCCTGGCTGCAGCCAACTAGGGAGCACCAGTGGGGTGGCCTAGTTGGGTCAGGAGGAGTTGGAAGAGGGAACCATCGGGTTCCAGAGTGGCGAAGAACCTGCGGGTGCCCCTGCAGTGGTGGGCCCGCGTCCAAGTTTTCTCGCCCTAAGCAGGGAAGCCCATCAAGGCATTGATCGGTCTACCCTGGCTTTTGGCTGGGAGGGGGTTGTGTTGGACTTGGCCCCTTTTTCCCAGAAATGTTTCGCTTTTCCCCCCTAGCCTAGGTATTGTACCATGGGTTTAAAATGTAAAAGAGTACTACATGTAATGGTGTCACTGTCACTTTTAAAATGGACGCCATTCCTGCCTGCCTAGGTGCCGCCTGACCGAATTGAGTGGCGGTCTAGTTGTTGTTTCCCAGCACTCCCAGCTTTTGGAGGGAAACCTGGCAGCCAGGGTGCTCTACACCTCCCCCTTAACCAGTTAAGACCGGTTCCCCAGGGAACCTTCCAGAAGCTTCCAGCCTTTTCTGGTAGGTGGGGTGAGGGGCATATATATAGGGGGGCTGTGCTGCCATGTGCTCAGTACAGAGTCAGGCAAGAGCAGTCCAGACACTGAAGGGGAACTCTGCCAGGAGGTACCGCCACATTGGGCCTGTGTGCTGGTCCCTGTGCCCATCTGCACCCCTCTGTTGTCCCCAGGGCCAGTAAGAGGGACACTGCCGGAGTGGAGGCTGCTGTGCTGGCAGGATTGCCAACATACTCGAGGATGACCGTTCTGAGGAGCTGCTGCTTCAGGACTGGTGAGCCGCCCTGCTAGCCTCTGATCTCGCCCTGCACTACTTGTCCCCTGGCCTCTAGCGCCTAGTGACCGCCATATTTGGACTGCCTGCACCCTAGCGCCTGGGGAGCGCTATATCTGCGGTGCCAGAAGAAGGGAGAGGGTGCCTGCAGCGCTGGACTGCCAGAGCGCTGCTTATTCTGTGGGACCCTGAAGGTGGGAGCGCTGCCTGTTGCCTGCCTGCATGAAGAGGGGCTGATGCCTGCACCCTAGCGCTGTGCCCTGAATCCTGAAAGCGCTGTATGCTGCCCAGAAGCGCTGCGTGCCTGAAGAAGCGCTGTGATCTAAAAGCGCTGTAGCCTGTAAAGCGCTGTAACCCCCTGAAGACACCGTCTGCAAGAAGTGCTGCGTGCCTGAAGAAGCGCTGTGACCTTAAAGCGCTGTGCCTTCCCTGCGCTATCCTGCCGGAGTCTCCTGCTGCCCACAAGGTGCTGCCCTGAAGGAAACTGCTGTCCGGTGGAGCGCTGCATAGCGCACTCAAATTGTGCCCAGAAGTCACTGCCGCAGCCCCTGTGCGCTAGAGAGAAGAAGCGCTGTGCTGCTAAGGCGCTACAGCTGTGTCCCGAGGAGATCCCGGAGTGGGGGATCCCCCCTGAGCTTTGCCTGCAAGCGGGTGCCCACCCCGCGTGTGTGCCACCACGTGGTGCTAATCAAACCAACGGGAGCCCACCCCGTGGTTTTTATACTAATTAGACGGGAGCCTACCCCGTACTGTGCCCGCACTGTGGAGTTGCCCAAGCTCACCGCCACGACAGCGGGGTCGCCGAAGAATGAAGAGCTGTGCCGCGATCACCTCTGCAGCCCGGGCGTCGCTCAGACCAGGGGAAGCTGAGGCCTGTCATCTCCCCCGCGGCCCCCGCGCTGTCAAGAAGAAATTGCACCCAGGATCACCGCCGCGGCCCAGGCGCTGTGTACGCTGAGGCCGCGATTGAAGTCAGGCCCCGCTGGGCCTGCTGCGTGGAGGAGGCGTCGCTAGGCAACGAGGGTGCCAACCGCATCATGGCCGCGCCCCCTTGAAGCCGCGCAGTGATTGGCCCCCGGGCCGGAGCTGAGCCGGGAGCCGGAGGCCTGCCCCACAGGGGCCTGCCAGCCAGAGGAAGAAGGCCGGAAGCCGCCTGGATTCCCGCGGCGAAGGAACGAGAGGAGCCTGAGGCGAGGCGGGAGCCTACCCCGCCTCGTGTGCTGCCGCCAGAGGAGAGAGGAGGCGGTAAGTCGGGAGCCTCACGGGCTCCCTATCGAAGTCCTGAGCCCCAGGAGGGGGCCCGGGTGAGGCTCGAGGAGGTGCGAGTGACGACGGGGCTCGCCATGACCAGAGGAGAGCCCCGGTGCTGAGGGAGCCTGCTGAAGCCTTGCGGGCTCCCAGCCGAAAGTCCCGATCCCTGGAGGGTCCCGAGTGAAGTCCCCAGGAGACCGGCGCAGCGCCCCCGAGAAGAAGAGGCCGGTAAGTGGAGCCTCTTGAGTAGCTGGGGGGTGGAGAGAGCAGCGGGGCACATTGTCGGTGCCTGCCCCCCCCCCTCGCGGCCTTGCTCAGAAGGCCGCGTGGCCTCGTTTTCCCAGGGATTCACCACGGACTGGGCCACAGGGCCCCGGGGGCTACACAGCGACGCCGCAGTTGCGGGTCGCTGCAACGTGGAGGTATTTTTCTAGCCTCGGGTCCCAGGAGGGGACCCCAACGGGCCATTGATTATTGGGCCTCATTTCTGCACTGCGGTATCGAGGGGCCTGCTGGTTGGTAAGATGAGAGGGGCCCCCATGATCCCCATACTGGCCTAATTGACTTGACTCAGCTGCCCCGCAGGACAGTGGGCAGCGGCAACGTCCTGGGGCATGTTTTTGTGGAATGCCATGATGTTTTGGGGTCAGGTCCCCTGTGTTTATGCCAATGTGTTTATGCCCCCATGCTCCAGGTTCTAGGCCCCATACCACTGAGGTTTATGCCCACAGGGTTATGCTTATTTCTGGTACGTAATGTGCCTTGATCCCTGCCCATTTGAAATGTCCTGTTCATGAGGTATGTGCATAGGCCTGATGACCTGCTCCAATTGGGAGGTTACCTGAATGAAATACATGTTTAAGGTGTTATATGCTGAGGCCTGATTGGCCACTTCAACCAAAGTAACCTGCTCTGCGTTAGTTACAGGAATTGAATGTACCTACCTGCATTGAGCCTCATTGGAGTACTTGCCCGGAGTTAAACATTCCCATGTCGAATGTCTACCTGCTTTACAGGTGTTGCTGAATTGAATGCATCTAAATGTATTAAGCCTCATGGAAGTAATTGCTGTGCTTCTAATGTTCATATGTTTAATGGTTACCTGCATTAAGACGCCCTCTGAACTAAGTGTGGTTACGCCTAGGTTGACACAGGTTCTCCATTACCTATAGTGTTTTATGCCTACCTGCATCTTATTTCGGGTTAATTGAATGTGCCTGACTAGGCTGCTGTTTATGCTCATTACTGCCCTGCATTACCTGCAGTGTTACCTGTTTCAGACGCATGTTGCCAATGTCTTTTCACCTATAGGAAGGTTTAATGCGGTTATGCACTTGCATGAATTCCTCAAGTTTTAAAGTGAAAAGCATTTATTGTTGCACTGCATTTATCTGCCCCATCTATTGCTGATTTGAATTAGATAAAGAAACTTGTTTTTACATAACCAACTTGGTGTGGTCTCCTTTTGTGGTGTGCCTGGTGTGTCGCCTGTGTGTGCTGCGCGGATGCTTTACACAATGCTCCTGGTTTAGCCTTCCCGCTCCGCACCACGCTACCCGTTTCCAACAGGGGTGGATGCCTATCACTATCAGCACTGTCCAGCCCAGAGGGGGTGGATGCCCATCACTACCAGCATACCCTACCTACAAGGGGGGATGCCTATCACCAACAGCATACCCTACCTACAAGGGGGGATGCCTACCACCAACAGCATACTCCACCTGCATTGGGGTGGATGCCCATCACTACCAGCATACTCTACCTACAAGGGGGGATGCCCATCACTACCAGCATACTCTACCTGCATGGGGGTGGATGCCTATCACTACCAGCATACTCCACCTGCATGGGGGTGAGTGCTCATCACTACCAGCATTCTCCAGCACATAGGGGGTGGATGCCTAGTCCTTAACCCATAGGGGGATGCCTATCACCACCAGCAGTCCCAACCTACATGGGGGTGGATGCCTATCACTATCAGCACAGTCCAGCCCAGAGGGGGTGGATGCCCATCACTACCAGCATACCCTACCTACAAGGGGGGATGCCCATCACTACCAGCATACTCTACCTGCATGGGGGTGGATGCCTATCACTACCGGCATACTCTACCTACAAGGGGGGATGCCCATCACTACCAGCATACTCTACCTGCATGGGGGTGGATGCCTATCACTACCAGCATACTCCACCTGCATGGGGGTGAGTGCCTATCACTACCAGCATTCTCTAGCACATAGGGGGTGGATGCCTAGTCCTTAACCCATAGGGGGGGATGCCTATCACCACCAGGCCAGGCACCGCAGGGACAGGATCAGGGGGCACAAGAATGGGGCAGGGAAGTGGTGGTGGGTACAGGGGTCACAGGAGCAACTGCAGTGGATGGGTCATGATTAGTGTGTGGGGTCTCCACTGCAGTGAGCATGTCCGATAGAGTGTGCTGGGGTTCCACTGCAGTGGCCACGACACATGGAGGGGTACACACTCCACTGCAGTGAGGATGTCCGATGTAGTGGGCGGGGGATCCACTGCAGTGGCCAGGACAGTTGGGGGGGACACGGGCTCCACTGCAGTAGCAGGAACATGCTGAGGGGCGGGTGTTGTGTAAGTGTCTGTGGAAAGGGGGGAGGGCCTAATGACTTTGGGGATGTGCCACCGGTGGGTGGGTGAACCTGGGGCAGGGTGTGGCGGCGGAACACAAGGAGTGGTGGCATGGGAGCTTGAGGACAGAGAGTGTGTGGTGGGAGTGTGTGAATGTGGTTGGGTCTTCCTGGTTCTTGGGGATTTCCGGGTGGGGGCCTCAGTGTCCCTGCTCTTGGGGGAGGGTGTGCGGGGTCAGGAGGGTATACCCTCCCAGCGAGGTGACTTCCTCTTCCCCTTGTGAGTTGGCCCAGGTGTATCTGAGGGGAAGAGGCAAAGCTCACAGAGGAAGAGCTTCTGGGAAGGGGGGTTTGCAGGGGAGTCCAGGGAAGAGGTTTTGGCAGCAGAGGTGTCTGAGGACTGCGGAGTGGTTGTGGATGGTTGTCTGTGCGTCTGTACCCTATCCCCTGTGTGTGTGCCATCAGTCCCCTGTGTGTGCGTGCTGGTGTGTTTCGACTTAGATTTCCCTGTGCGTGTGCTGCTCGGGTCTGGTGTTGTGCGTGACGGTGCAGGTGTGAGTGTGGTTGGATCGGGGAGGGTAGTGGGTATTGTGGATGGGCCAGAGGTAGGTGTGGTGAGGGACTGCTGGAGGAGGGACACTGCTGCCGTCAGTGAGGAGTCCATGGACTGACTGATCCGCTGTTGGGCAGACATGGTTGCTGACATGCCTTCCACGAATGACACCAATTGTGTCAAGAGACTAGTGTGAGCATGGAGGACACTCAGCATTGATGTCTGCCCCCATGGATCTGCTTCAGCAGGTCCACAGACTCACACTCAGGGCAGCAGGGGAGACAGAGGCAGGGGGTGCGGTGCCTGGACTGAAGGAGACTCTCGCCCTAACACGGGGGGCTCCACGGACATCTGGGATGGGAGCAACTGGGAGGGTGGAGATGGTGGAGGTGGCAGGGACAGACTCGCTGTCAGTGTTCTCTGGTGTTGGCACACCCGCCTCCTCCAGGGAATAATCACTTGAGCCTTCGTCGTCCGCAGCAGATGTAGTGGCTGTTGAATCGCCCCCAGTGTGGCTCCCCTCACCCTCTGTGCCACTGGCTCCCTCCGACTCCTCCACAGCGGAACCAGTCTGGCTGCCCCCCTCCTCACGGTCCGTGGAGCTGTCCCCTCCAGTGTCTGCCTATGATGCTGTGAACAAGGAGAAACAGATTCACATCAGTCACCTGTGTTTACTGGACACATTACCTTAAATGCAACACATCACTGTGCAAGCCCTGGCATCATTTAAAAACAGCATCACAATCTACCACACATAGGTGAACCTGGCACCTATCAGTCTGCCAGTGAACCATGCCCTCTGTACCCATGATGACAATGGACCCATCAGCCCATATTATGTATGATGTCGGACAACACATGTGCAGATCGTTACTGTCATGTGTTCTGAAACACATGTCACATTCCAGGCCACTGACTCAGGTTTTGGAACAGCATTTGTGATGGCATGACATCATTGTTGCTATGATGAACATACTTCCATTACCAGACACCATTACGGCCCATGTCGTGAAACGTAAAGCTAGCACACTGTGGCTGCAGTACAAGACACACGTCACAATATAGCATGCCCCAGATATTAGTGTGTAACATAAGGCCACAGGCCTGTCTGGCCCATCAGTCAGTACTGACTACTGTCACAGGGGCAGTGCATGCCAACTCCACATTCAGCAACGTGTCACACTCATGTTTGCACTGTGAATGGAACTCCGGTAGTGGTCATGTATACATGGTCACCACATGCTACACACAATTGATAGAATATGATAAAGCCACATAAGCAACATGACACATCACAGTTTGTGAGTCTACAGCCCTGTATACCTGATCACAGAGGACATCACAAGTACATAGTAAAGCTGCTGACACAAATCTGTTGAATACACCATTATGCACATTATAGTGACTACACACATATGTATTGCCCTGTGTGCAGAACCAATAGTCACATGTCAGATGTCTTTCCATGACAAACATATAGCAAACCTCTGAAATACGAAAAGCTATGGCAGGCCAGCTTGACACAGAGTCAGACACATGATAATAAACGTTCACAATGGTCGAGGTGTTGGCTGACACACAAGATTAGGAGGCCAGAGTGTCTCAGATTACCGGAGAAGGCAGACCTGTCCATGGGCCATGTGATACATGGGATTAGCAGGAGCACAATGCAGGTGACCATGCATTTTCTGGAACTCATACACATCAAAAAGTCTGATGTGTCACGATTGTGCATGCCTGCTGCATGGGTGTGTGGTCAATACCTCACACTCCTATGCTGACCCACAACAGCAATTAGTGAAGAGATGTTGAGCACACACAGAGCACAGGTTAATAATCCATAAATGATCTGACACATGTCCCAGATTAGCCTCACCCATGTAGCTCAAGTCAATGTACATTTTGCTGATGTTGCTGTCAGCATTCCCTTGGACAACAGTAAATACACACAACCCAAGTGACACATGTGAAAGAGTGGAAGGGACACACCTGGGCATCAGATGTGAATGGGGCAACACCAAATATAGCCACATGGAACTTGTCTGAGCAGACAGACTAACTGTGGGAGTGTAACTTGGCTGAAGGAGTGCAAAGTGCAGGTTAACCCAAATACACCAGCAAGGCATGGACTTACCCCCTCCTTGCTGCTGTCTGCCCTTCAACTGCCCATCCAGGTCTGGAAAGACCACCGCCAGGATCCGTAGCATGTGGGGGGTCAGGTTCCGGCATCCGCCCCTCCTGCGAGGAGGCGACAGCTTCAGCTGAACCCTTGCTATCCTCCGGGTCCAGCCACGAAGGTCCTGCCACCTCTTCTGGCAGTGGCGGATGCGGCGTCTGTAGACCCTCACCAACCTAACTTCCCGGGCGATGGTCTGCCATATTTCATTCTTCTCATGGGCAGTGACCTGTGAGGATGACAATGTGAGACAACATCACTACACATGCCCCATGTTCCCAAACACACAGTTGTACACACATGTAGAACTTTACAGTGCATATCATGTATACAGGTAATGCAACTATGGTAATGGGCAGTTGTCCTGTGTGCAAGCCCCAATTCACGACATGGCAGTGCCGGCAGACCGATGGCCTCAGGGTGGACACCCACTCACTGCTCAGACCGGACACTGTGAGGCACAGAGTTGCACAGGACGTGTACCAGCACGGGTAGACCAATCACATGGGCCACTCCACTTACACCCCCTCCCCAGCCTCTCCCTACATTGCATGACCCACATTGATTAGTGAACACTGGCAACAACAACATATCAATTGAGTCAGCAGATTTGCTACCGGGGGGGGGGTTTACAGGTGTTTGCTTAACTTTCACAGACAAGCATACAGCACTGTATCTGCAACACAGCTGATGAGGAGAGCTCGGGTCTAGGGTCTGCAGCTGTGGTGCAACTCTTCACCAACTATCTCACTGCAATGAACTGGCAATTTCTTATTCCCAAACCACCATGAGGCCCTCCTGCAGATTGGTACCCTTACATGTCTGGTGTATTGCAGCAGTTCATAGTTGCCCTTACAGTTATTGGTTGCTGAAATGGCTGGAATGGCAGACGTTGTCACATTCCCCTCTTCATCAATGCTAGGTTTTGCATGTCAGGAAGTGTCACTATTAGTCAAATGTATGTCACACATAAACACATTTAAATAAGGGAAAAAGGACAGTAAGTCAATCATAAACATTGCCAGCTGTGTACATGCATCAGCACACTCAGAAACTTGAACTTACTCAGTGTGCATGCTTGCCCTTGATGAGCACAATGCTAGTAGTGCCAGTCAGACTACATGTACAAATGCAAAGGCATTGGACTCCACACTCTCCTGCTCCCCTGGTTTCCCATACAGCTTGCAGTACTGTGGGAGGAGGCTGTCCAGCAGGGCCTGGTTCTCCTCCTCAGTGAATGCTGGGGCCCTCTCCACAGTAAGTGCCATTGCAGAATACAGAGGATGCAGAGACAGCAGCAGTGGTGTGATGAAATGCAGTCCTGTGGCATGTAGTGCAAGCAAGTGCAGTCTCTGGGGAACAGACAGCCTTATATCTGTGCTACAGAGGCAGTATCTGTTCGATGCGGCCAAAGAGATAGGTCAGACTCGTTCGCATTATCCGAATTTGCCCAATCCATGACTTTGAATGCATCGGACACGCCTTCCGCGTCGTTCAAACTTTCTGCATCATGACACCATTGAATTTGCAACATTGTTGTAGTGGCCCAACTGAATCTGCAGCACACGAGTGGTACATGTAGCAAAACACAAGGCTCGTCTCCATGACAGCTAATAGCCAATGGGTGCGTACGCCTTGGATCCTAGGCGTCCGCGCGTCTCCTCAAATCGCCCCCGCGTATATAGCCATTACAGTCTATGAACAAGGCGTGCGTACGCCTTGGTCCCTAAGTGCCCGACGCGTCTCCTCAAATTGCACCCGCGTATATAGCCATTACAGTCTATGACCAAGGCGTGCGTACGCCTTGGTCCCTATGTGTCCGACGCGTCTCCTCAAATCGCACCCGCGTATATAGCCATTACAGTCTATGACCAAGGCGTGCGTACGCCTTGGTCCCTATGTGTCCGACGCGTCTCCTCAAATCGCACCCGCGTATATACCCATTACAGTCTATGACCAAGGCGTGCATACGCCTTGGTCCCTAAGTGTCCGACGCATCATTCACAATCGCACAAGCCTGTGTGACCCTTACATTCGATGGTCAGAAGCTACCAACCGAAATGTTTTGACATGGACTGAGGGGCTGGACAACACAGTGACAGCCTGTCACACAGTACAGGCAATCACTATTCATGCCTCATTACATGTGTGGGTACATGTCTACACATGTCATATTTGTTGTGCACAATGTGGTACACACAACCAGGATGTGACATGTTACATGGTCACAAAAAGGCATTGTGTGTGATGCACCTCCCTACTGTGCTTGAGGACTTTGCTGGTCAACACACGTGGCCTGGGCACAGTTGCAGGGGCACATTGTGTATTGCCATGTTACATGAACCCTACATTGCATATGATATGTCATGTGTGTCCCTGGCCTTGCTGTGTGTGGTACATCATGAGTATTTGCGTATAGTGCTAGGCACATGGACATATTTGTATCTGGGAGTTGTTAATCCCCCCAAACCTCCATCAGTTTTGGGCATGTGATTTGGTGTTGTGTCTGTGTGTCACATACATCCACATTTGCCATGCAGACAACTGATGGTTGTGTTGGAACGTGTACATCAGACATTACATGGTGACTGTGTCCATGTTGCAATGCAGGTTCCCCGTGTGTGTGACTGCCAGTCCCCTGTCATTTTGACAACACAACTGTCCTCACTAGTTATTGAGGTGTGTGTTTGGTATGTGACATTTGTTCAGATGTACTGTGACAGGGCCCACAGTGTGTCGACAGCAGAGCATGGCACTTGTGGTGTCACCATGTGGAGCTGACATGTTAGGTGAGGGGCACATGGCTGGCATATGTGTCCATGCTGAATTGCACACACCTGAATCAATTGTGTCCTGATGTGATGTAGCATGTGGTATTTGGCATGGTCATAGCCACAGATGTGGGGGAACTGAAATACTTTCTTTGATTCCCTATGTACTGCAGGAGACCTAATGTCCACAGACCCTTCCCGGACCTTGCAACCATGGCTGAACGTGACTGCATCCGACGGTACCGCTTCACAAGCCAGCTGATTGAGGATTTGGAGGAGCAGTTGTCCCCACATTTACAACCTGAGCGTGCGTATCCAACTGCGCTGACCCCAAGGTGAAGGTGATGGCAGCCCTACATTTTTTTGCCACCGGAACATTCCAATACACAGTGGCTGGTGCTGGTGGGATGTCACAGACCATGTTCAGTCGTGTTCTCCGTGATGTTTTGGAGGCAATGTTGTTGTATCTCGACCGATACATCCGATTTCCCAACCAACAACAAATGCCAGGCATAAAGTGAGATTTCTATGCCCTGGGAGGGATGCCAAATGTCATCGGCTCAATTGATGGGACACATGTGGCTTTGGTACCACCACAGGCCCATGAGCAGACTTACCGCAACCGTAAACATGTTCACTCTATTAATGCCCTAGTGGTATTTCTTGCGGACATGACAATTTCACATCCCTGTGTCCGTTTCCCTGGTTCAGCACACGACGCCTACATCATGCGGAATAGCAGGATACCACATATGATGTCACAGCTGCAGAACCAGCGTGCCTGGCTTGTCGGTGTGTAATTGCACTTTACCTTGTGTGTTTTAAGTATCTTGGGATTACACGCTCTTTCCTGACCCATGACATGTTTGGCTGTTTGAATGCAGGTGACTCCGGGTACCCCAACATGCCGTGGTTGCTGACACCTCTTAGGAACCCTGTCACACCAGCGCAGATACGTTTCAATGAAGCACATGGGCGTACCAGGCGAGTGATTGAGCGGACGTTTGGACTCCTGAAAAGTCGATTCCGCTGCCTGGACTGGACAGGAGGGGCCCTCCAATATGCACCTGAAAAGGTGTGCAAGATATTTATTGTGTGTTGCATGCTACACAACATGGCAGTGAGGGAGGAGGTGCCTCTCATCGAAGATGATGACGGCCATCAACCGCAAGCATGGGAGGATCCGGGCCTGGGACATGGTGAGAGTGACGATGAGGGTGAGGGGGATGTCCGGACTCAGCTCTTCAACAACTTCTTCTCCTAATTGTGAGTATACAGTGATGTGTTGTCAACAATTCTTGCATCACCTGATATGTGTCTGTGTTGTGCACTGTGATTGCTCTGGTGGTTTTCCTGCACAGTCTTACTTTAGCATATCATCACCTATATGTGACAAACCCGGTTAAATTTAACACAGAGGCTACAAGTGTGAGTTGAAGTGTTTATTTACATGCATGTGTGTGAATGATGTAGGTGACATGAAGTGGTGTACAGTGCAATGGGAATCCAAAGTTCACAGGGGGTTGGGATTGTTAGTAGATGAAATTACCAGAGTAAAGTCCACAGTCATTAGATCCATTGGTTCAAATCAGACCCTCCATCCCATGTGGGAGAGTTGGGGACAGTCGACAAGGTGAAGGGTTTGCACACAATGGTGGACATCAGGAACAGGTGTTCACTTCCTGAGGGATGTGCATGGCCAGCTGCCTCTCACTTGTCCTTCTTTGGACGACCCCTCATCTTCTTTGGGGGGGGTCCCTCAGGTGCAGGCTGGGGCGGTGCGCTGGAGTTTCCATCAGAGTCCACCTCCCTACCTGTAGCAGTTGCAGATGTTGTGGCAACTGATGTAGTGGGAACACAGGGAGGTGGGGCCATGTTGTTTGCAATCTGACGTAGGCATCCAAGTATGTCTCTGTGCACCGCCGTGACATCATCCAACTTGTCCATCTTGGACTCCATGCGGGCCATGTGTGTCTCCGCCCGCAACATGTGTGCGTCCAATCTGGCATGATGTTCAGCCTGCTGTTGTTTAATGTCCCTGAGGTGTCCCACAACCTGGCCAAAGTCTCCGGTGCATTGCTGGTACGCATTTATGATGTGTCCCAACTGGGGATCAGCTTGGGGTGCAGCACCATGGGCATGACGTGGCCTCAGCCTGCCACCACTCCCACCACCCCTACCCCCACGAGCATGTCCTGCTGTTGCAGGCACGCACGACACTGGGCCTCCTCCTGTGATGGCACTGGTGGTATTGGCAGCCACCTCCAGGGTGCCCTGTGTTGCTGTGCCCTCGGTGTTGGGTTGGCTTGGTCTGTCGTTGTTAGTAGGGGTCATCTTGGTGTTGTCAGATGTAGCAGGAGTGGTGGCAGGGGGTGCAGATGTTACTGCTGCTGAACGCTGATCCACACCGGAGGGTCCAGGTTGTTCGTGGTCGTCGTCAGAGGAGTGAGAGGCATCCACACCAGCCAGCTCTGTGTCAACCAGAGTCTGGGACTGGGAATCTTCCTCGTCTGTTCTTGCAGTTTCCCCAGATGCCCCTGTGGGTGGAAGAGACACACAATGTATGTTGTAGTTCAGCACACATCAACGTATCACACACATTCATATAGGTACTATGCTTCATGATAAGTGTATGTGCATAGCATTGTCCTCAATTATCACAGGCAGATGCCAATGTAGGTTTGGAACATTGTCCTGATGCGTTTTATGTGCACGTAGAGCTGTGTGCATGGACAGCTCATGTATAGTTTCATTGACTTACATGGACATTGCTAAACGTGCACTTCCGTGCCTCACACAGGTGTGTTGTTTGTTGTTGGTGGGAGGGGTGTGTGTGACAGGGCCTGCTGGGAGATGTAGTCTGAGGTTGCACTCCTCCTCCCTCCTGGACCAGATAGGCCACCATGGGCCATGCTTCCATGACAGTGAGTCTAAGTACATGTTGAAGTTGTCTGACAGTGGTGTCCTGGTGTTTGTTGGAGCCCAAGTCCCAGCAAGGCCTTGTGCTCCCCATGCCAGAGCCCAGTTTCATCAATGTTGGCAGTACTTTGCCACTCCCTGTGAGGTGAGCATGGTGCATGGGGGTATTCCTGGGACATGTGTGATGAGGACTATGGGCTGTGACTTCAACTCCCATCATGCATTTGACTCCACCCACCTTCCCAGCAAACCCATGCTTCCTTCCTGTGACTCAGCTTTCCTGGTATTGAATGTGTGCTGACAAGATGGCTGCTGCATGTGACTGGTGTTTGGATCCCATTGCCTTGCTGTGAGTTTGTTCTCAGTTTAGTGACTGTTGTGAATGGGGATCTTTCCTGTAACATTGCAGGTATGTTTGTAGTTACAATCTGCATTGGCACACAAATACCACCATGGATTGCTGCTCCTCCCCCCAGGGCCCAGTGTCAGGCATCTTGGAAGTCGATTTACCTTGAGTCTCAGGTTGTGCTTAGTCCCAGGTGTGTTGTTTGTTGTTGGTGGGAGGGGTGTGTGTGACAGGGCCTGCTGGGAGATGTAGTCTGAGGTTGCACTCCTCCTCCCCCCTGGACCAGATAGGCCACCATGGGCCATGCTTCCATGACAGTGAGTCTAAGTACATGTTGAAGTTGTCTGACAGTGGTGTCCTGGTGTTTGTTGGAGCCCAAGTCCCAGCAAGGCCTTGTGCTCCCCACACCAGAGCCCAGTTTCATCAATCTTGGCAGTACTTTGCCACTCCCTGTGAGGTGAGCATGGTGCATGGGGGTATTCCTGGGACATGTGGGATGGGGACTATGGGCTGTGACTACAAATCCCATCATGCTTTCCGCTACACCCACCTTCCCTGCACACCAAACCTTCCTTCCTGTGACTCCACTTCCCTGGGAGTGTGTGTTACTGTGGTAGCATGATGGCTGACGGTGTTTGGTGGTGTTTGGGGCCAAATCCCTGGTGTATTTGTCAGTGGGTTTGTACATGTATTGGCCTAGGTACATGTTACTGGGACATTGCAGGTATTGTGTTTCTCTAGGTCGCATACACATGAGAGGATAGTTATCTTTAGGTTGCTGTGGCTTGATGACAGTGAATGTTTTCTCTGTCCCCCTGACATTAATGTCTGTGGGTGCAGATTGCTATTACATCACAATTTGGAATAGTTGTTTGTGTACTCACCAGGCTCTGGTATTCCAGGCAATCCATGGAGGCCAACTGGTGGGAGCATGGCCCGCACCTTCTCCTCCCAGGAAGTGAGATGCACCGGTTTGGCAGGGAGACCGCCACCAGTGTGCTGGCTCAGGGCATGTTCTTTGCCAATGAGTTTCTTGACCCTCCTGCGTATGTCGTACCACCTGTTCCTGATGTCGTCCATTGTGCGCATGCTAGGTGCTAGTGCGTTCACTGTGTTGACAATCCTCGCCCACATCTTGCTTTTCTGGGATAGGGGGGTCTGTTGGACCAAGGAGCCAAATAACTGTGGCTCTACTCTGATGATTTCATCTACCATGACTTCCAACTCACTGTCTGTGAACTTTGGATTCTTCTTTGGGGGCATGGTGATGGGTGGTGGTGGAGATGGATGGGTGGGTGGGTGTGGTAGTGAGGGTTAGTGAGTATGTGTATGGCTGGGTGTCTGTGAGTGTGCTTATTGTGTGGTGCTAGTGGTGTGTAGTGTGTAGGTTGTGGCTGTATGTCTCAGTGTGGTGGTGTTGTCTGTTTGCAGGTCTGTGTGATTTGCAAGGGATCATGGTCTGGATTTTTGCACTTTTTATAGGTGGAGTTGTGGGTGTGTCTTGGTTTGAATATAGAATTTTTTTGGTTTTCTAACTGCCTGTTTGGCCTTTTTCTGTGTCAATTCCATGATTTCTTTAGGGCCTGACGGAGACGTTCAGTTGACCGGGTCGTACGCCTGTGGCGTCACTTGCGGGGTGATCCGAGTCGGTCACACTGACATTGTGCTATGTTGCATGTTTCACATACGCGCTGGTCGCGACGGGCTCTTTTTCTTGCCAATCTCTCTGTTCCGTATGAATCGGTTGTACGGCTTGGACTCCGTGCGACTCGCTTTCGTCCACGACGCATTGCATCGTACTTGGCAGGTTGTACGGTGCGTGTTCGTGTCGGTCGGAACTATAGCCGTTCCGTGTCGGTCGGAAGGTTTCGGGTCCGTTTCCGAGCGGGGCACTGTTTTCCATACGTTTCGGTCAGTCCGGATTGATTCCGTGCGAGTCGGTTGAATTTCGACCGGGACGCATCGTACTTGCCAGGTCGGACGGCACCTGTACGAGTCAGTCGGACTTCAGTCCCGGTTCGTGTCGGTCGGAACGATTTCCATCCCGTATCGGAATCGGCCCCTAAATGTTATTTTCAATATAGTGTATATGTATTTTATCGATATTTGTGTAGTCGATATTGTTAATATCGACATTTTTGGTGTGTTTCATTTTATTTTAATGTTATCAATATTTTTGTAAACTATATTTTTGTTGTCAATATTTTTGTCATCAATATTTTTATAGACGATATATTTTTATCGATGTTTGTGGAATTTCTTGTTTAAGTATAGGGTGTCAATATTTTTGTCTACGATATTTTTTCCGCAATATTTTTGTAGGTCGAGGTTTTACTAGTCATTATTGTATCAGTGATCCATCCTGGTCTGTAGTGGAGGTTTCCTCATTGACAGATGTTTGGTCATGTGCTCTGGCTGTTGGACCTACTATGAATGTCAAAAATGAGTACATTGTAAAAGTGTGGTTTACACATCCAATGAGTTTTAATCAAAAAAGGTAGCATCTAAAAGGGAAAAGTAATTCATACCATGATTATACTCTTTCAGTGGTATTGTAATTTATTACACAAACAGTTTACATTTCAGACCAAACTTCTTCAAATAAACAGGTAGGAAGATGTCCTGAAATGAAAAGAAAAACTAGTAACTATACATGAATTGTAACAACCATTCAACATAGCACAGTAGAGAGGAGAAATGTGAAATTAACCATTCCAAGGCTTAGCAGGCTAAAAAACAGACATTTATACAACTTATAAGGATGTTTAGCATTAGTCATCATATAAACAGCGCAGAGTAACTTTTCACATATACCACTTATATTCAGCATACAAATTTACATACCTTAAACATTTTAGGTCAACAAACTTTGATTTGTGAAAATGATGACATTAATGCAGTTACATGACAAGAAAAAGACAACATACAAAATTCGACACAAATAATTTTCAAACGAGCGCATTAAATAGAGATTGCTCAATAAATGAAACTTTACCATTTGTGAAAACATGATAGAAAAGGGAGAGGGAGCAAAATTAGATTGCAATATTATTTTCACAAAACAGAAACATGGCATCATGGTTGTTGGAGTTATTTCAATGAAACATTCACAACAGTTGCAACATTGTAACTTGAATATACCTAATGAAAATCTGCAGTAAAAAGAGAACATACATTTACTATATCAAACACATATTTTTTATTTGGTGTACAAACACTTTTAAGCACCATAACATCATGTGATATGTAATGGAGATTGAAACCTGTTATCTTAAATACAACACAATACATTCAAACAAATAAGCCAAACAAGATGTTACTGATATATTTAGGTTTCTATGTAAAAGAAAATGTGCTGGACAAATTAGCAGCAGCAAACTTCAAAGCAAACAGAGCATTTCGGTTTAGTGACACATTGAAAAGTATAACTTACCAGTCTCTACTCCACCAGGGATTCCTATCAAGCCTTCAGGATGTAGAATCTGCAAAACCTTCTCCTCCCAGGGAAAGAGTTGTAATGGGGGGCTGGGAGAACCACTACCAGTCCCCTGGGCCTCAAGGTGACCCTTGGAGGCCAGGGAATGCACTCTCCCCAGCAGGTGGTTCCACCCCTTCCTAATTTCCTCCTGTGTGTGCAGGTTGTTTGCTACAGCATTCACGCTGTCAACTATTCTGGACTGGATTTGCCTTTTCTGAGATATGGTTGTATTTTGTACTCAGGCTCCAAACAATTGTGGCTCTACTCTTATAATTTCATTCACCATAACTGACAATTTTCCCTCTGTAAAACAGGGATTTCTCCTCCCTGCCATTATAATGTAATTTAATAAAAATTAATTTGTGAACACACAAGTAAAATAAAAATAAAATGTAAAATGCACAAGAATCAGAGGGAGAAAAAAAACCTGAATACTCTGACAAAGCTTCTCCTGGAAAATGTTGTGCTTTGCTGGAATGGCAAAGAATCTGAACCGGAGTGTGTTTTATAGTGTGGTATGCAGGTTCAAACAATGATGGCAAAACACATCAGGTGTGTGATACTAGCATCCATCCTACAATGACAGGACTAGTCCAATGTTGACCATGTCGTGCAATGGAATCACTCCGTTGGCAACCCGCTGCAAGAACACCACCAGCACAACTGTGAAATCTAAATAGGCTCAGTGTAATACCACCACCCTGATGGCAATGGAGTAATTTTAGCCAGCAGAGAAGTCCGCTGCGTTGGCAACGGTGAACTGTTTACACAACGGCACACACTCTGTAGACCTCATCTTTGCCAGTTCCAATCAGGACCCATAATAAATACAACCAGGTCTTCAACTTTCCCCCAGAATCTACACGTAGATTCTGGGGGAAATAATTCCATTTGGTTGCTACCAAAAAATTGAAGGAACAGCCACCCATTCTGGATTTCTTGATTCTTCTACAGAATATTTAAGCCTGATTGACTGATTGGAGATTTCGTATAGCCTTGTAAAATATAACCCTATTCTGTAATTTTGCTTGACACATTAGCTTAAAAATTTTTCTTTTCTGGACTGAAAGCCAGTGAAGATAATTGGGACAAACTGAGGCTGACCTCCTGCTAGTCTTGTTGCAAATCAATCTTACCACCACATTCTGAATAGTCTGGCACCCTGTGAACAAATATGCCCATTTAAGGTGTTTCCCATAGTCTCCCTTAAAATCAAAGCTTGAACAATGTTCCCTCTCCATGTCAATGGGATCCAATGAAATAGTTTACAAAGGGTGCATCAAAGACAAGAACAGATCTCGCACACCATGTTAGCTTGTTCTTACATTGAAAGAGAGTCATTTATTAGGAAGCCCAGGTTGTTTACCACCTCTTATGGTTTTGATGATGAACCTAGCAACACCGGCCACCAAGAATCATTATAGAACATACTGGTTCCTGCACAAAACAAGATTTCTGTTTTAACTGCGTTCAGTTTTAAGCAATGTGTCTGCAGCCATCCTGCCACGTCTAACAGACAATCAACCAAATTCCCCTGTGACGCAGTGTCCTTGTCATCAATGGAAATGATCAATTGAGTGTCATCAGTGTGCATAACGATCTCAAAGCCCCATGCCCTAACAATGCTTGCCAAAGGTGCCAAATAGATATTAAACAACTCTACGGCTTACCTGTGCACTTACAGTATCCAAGAATGAACTTTATATTGTAGGGTCATATCTACTCATGCACATATGTCCAGACATGGGATATAGTGCACCCTGCCTTAGGGCTGTAAGGCCTGCAGTAGGGCTGGCTTACCTATACCTCATGCATTGTCTGTGGGCATGGCACACAGGGATGTGTGCCATGTTGACTCTTCAGTTTTCACCAAGATACATAGCCTGCAACAGCAGTGTACATGATCTTAGTGAGGGGTTCCTAGGGTGGCACAACTTGTGCTGCAGCCCTAGTAGACCCTCTTCAGTCGCAATGCCCTAGGTACAAGGGGTACCACTTACTAGGGACTTATAGTGGGTGTGATGTTGTGCCAATTGTGGTACTGTTTTTAGGAAGGAGATCTGGTGCTGGGGGCTTGGTTACCAGGGACCCAGTGCACTTATACTAGAAATCACATCATGCATGAGGCAAAAAGTGGTGAACCATGTCAAAAGAGGAATTTTTCAACAGCCCTGGGGAATGGGGTTCTCGGGCTGGAATCAGCCTGGGGAGGGGAGAATAGGGGGCAGAAAAATAAGCAGAAAAGGCAAAAGCGAGGGTAGAAAAAAGTAGCAGAAAAAGGCAAAACAAAGTGCAGAAAAATAAGTAGAAAAGACAAAACAGAGGTCAAAAAATGAGCAAGAAAGGCAAAACAGAGGGCAGAAAAACAAGCAAAATAGGGAAAACAGAGCAGAAGAGGGCAACACAGAGAGCACTCAGACACTCACACACCCATTCACAGCCCTACTCAGAGACTCATGCACCCACTCACAGACCCACTCAACTACTCACACACACTCACACACCTACTCAGAGACTCACACACTCACTCACAAACCCACTCAGAGACTCATGCACTCACTAACCCACTCAGAGACTCATGCACTCATTCACAGACCCACTCAGAGACTCATGCACTCACTCACAGACATACTCACAGACTCATGTACTCACTCACAGACCCACTCACAGACTCACACAACCACTTACTGACTCACAAAGAGACTCATGCACCCACTTACAAACCCACTAAGACACTCATGCACCCACTCACAGACTGGCTCACACACTTATGGAAGCAATTGCAAACCCACTCACACACTCTGACAGAAACTAACAGACCCACTCAGACTCTTGCACCCACTCACAGACCTACACAGACACTTGTGCACCTGCTCAGATATCTACTCAGACACTCATGCACCCACTCACAAGCCCAGTGAAACACTGATGCAGCCACTCCCAGACCCACTCAGACACTCACACAACCACTGACAGACCCACTCAGATACTTTCACACCCACTCACAGACATACTGAGACACTCATGCTCTCACTCATGCACTCACTCATACACTCACTGTCAAAGGTAACTAGTTACAGTTGGGAAATAACATTTAAAAAAAATTGAAATTCACTTAAAAAACCAAAGGTTACAGTGACGTCATAGTTAGGAAATAACATTAAAAAACATAGAAATTCACACAAAAAAGTAAAGGTTACAGGGATTTATAGTTAAGAAATAGAATTAAAAAAACCTTAGAAATTCACTGATAAAACCAAAGGTTACAGGGACATTATAGTTAGGCTCAGATTTCACTCATACAAACCTTAGAAGCTCAGCAGTTATATTTATCTGAGCTATCGATAATTTACGCCCCCGCAATGCACTGCTTATGGCCTCACATATTACATCACTCATGACATGATAAGTGACATAACTCATGACATCACTGATGACATCTCAAATGACATCACTGATGATATAATTACAAGAACCATTCACACACCCACTCATATACAACCTATTGTACACCCACTCAAAAACCCACACAACCACTCACATACCCATTCACAGACCTATACAAGTACTCAGACAACCGCTCACTCATCCATAGAGTCACTCACATACCCACTCACTCACTCATACAACCACTCACTTACCCATACAGCTACTCATACAACCATTCACTAATCCTTACATCCAGTCACATAGCCACACACTCACCCATACAGTTACTCACACACCAATATATTTACATATATAGCCACTCACATACCCACACACCTACTCACTCACCCATACATCCACTTACATACCCAGTCACTCACTCATACAGCCATTCAGACACCCACTCATTCATCCATACAGTGGATCACACACCCGCTCACCCACCCATACAGCCACTCAGATAACCAATCACTTGCCCATACAGCCACTGATGCACCCACTCACTCACCAATGCAGCCACTCAGACAGCCACTCACTCACCTACACAGCTACTCACATACCCACTTATACACTCATACAGCCAATCACAGAGCCACTCACTCACCCGTCCAGCCACTCGGATACCCACTCACACACAGTCACATAGCCACTCACATAATGTACATTAGAAATAGTATCACTCATTAGTAGTACATCTAGTACAATAATGTAACTTTTGTTGTGGCTTAGTATATATGTTTAACAATCATAAAGTTTTAGAAAACACTTACACTCACTAGATGAAGTCATCACTGATGTCATTTGACATGTCATGAGTGGTGTCACTGACCATGTCATGAGTGATGTAATATGTGGCCATAGGCAGTGCATTGTGGGGCCATAAGTTATAGTTAGCTCAGTTAAATATAACTGCTGAATTTTACTGATTTTGTACACGTGAAATCTCACCCTAACTATAATGTCCCTGTAACCTTTGGTTAAAAACTTTTCACGTTTTTAAAAATTCTATTTCCTAACTATAAGGTACCTGTAACGTTTATTTTTTTCAGTGAATTTCCAAGTTTTTTAATGTTAAGTAAAATGCCCATCACAATGCATGGTGGGGGGTTGACCGCAGGGCCTGGCATTGTGTTACACCACCCAAGCTTGCTGCTCCTGCTGCCCCTCCTCCCTGCCATCCATTGTCCAAGTCCATGACCCTGCTCCCTCATTACAGCCCTGTGTGGCCATTGTGCTGCCACTGCCCTTCCTGCCACTGCTTGATGTCCCTGCCCACTTCTCCTGTCCTCTGTTGCCCAATTCTATGGCCCATAATTGCCATCCTGCTTAGCCTCTGTGCTTTGCTTGCTGCCCCTACTCTCCTACCTGGTGCCCTCTGATGTCTGTGTGCATGTCCCTGCTCCCTCCCTTTTGCCCACGACATTACATGGACCTGCCTCTGCCCCTCCAATCCACTCTGAATGTTCTTTTGAGCTGCCACTGCCCCTCTCATCTGCCTAGCTTGGTCAGATGGCTGCTGCCTGTCCTTGCCACCTCCACCCTGCCTGTCTGAATTCCATGCCCGTATCCCCTCCGTCCTGTCCTCCATGATCAATTTTGCTGAGCCTCTCTTCTGCCCTCCATTCTCTGTTGTTCTGCAACTACTCTTCCTGCCTGCCCAGCATAGTCTGTTGAGAAGTCACTTCCCCTGCCCTCTCTTGTCTGCGTCCATCCCCTAACCCTCCCTTCTGTCCTCCATGGTCTTTGTGCATACCCCTGCCCCCTTCTTCTCACCCACCATAGCCGTTGTGCTTCCACTAACCCTCCTGCTTGCCATGCATGGTCTTCTGTGCTGCCATAGACCCTCTCACCTGCCTTGTTTGGTCAGCTTCCTGCCCCTAACCCCTCCCACCTTTCCTCTGTTGTCTTTGTGTATTCTATTATAATCTCACTGTTACCCTCCATGGTGTGCTGTGCTTCCAGTACCCATCCCGCCTGCCCTCCATGGTCAGCTTGCTGCTCCTGCCCTGGTCCCCTACCTCCTGCCCTCCAATTTTCATGGGCAGACACCTATCCCCTCCCTCCTGCCTTGTCTGGTCCTTTGTCATTCCCCTGCCCCCTCCCTCCTGCCCTTCATGGTCTGCTATGCTGCAACTGTCCCTCCTGTCTGTCTGGTAAGTTCAGCTTGCTGCCCTTGCCTCTTTCCTCTCTGCTCTGTGTTGTCCATGTGCATGGCCCTGTCCCCTCCCTATTGTTTTCCATACTCTGTTGTGCTGTACTGCCATCCCGCTTGCCCTGTGTGGTGTATTGTGCTGCTGCAACCCCTAACGGTTGCCCTGTAAGGTACATTTTTTGCCCCTGCCCTCTGTTATCCAAGTCCATGTCCCTACCCCATTCCTTCTGCCCTCCGTGATGCAATGTACCTTACTTGCCAAAATTTTAAACTTGGCAAGTGGGAGATTGAAAAAAGATCCTGGGAAATTGATTTTCACCATTGACTTACATTGAAATAGAGGAGATTTTAAGCACTGGACAGATAAAATAAAGCCCTTTTGGGCTTACAAACAACTGGAGTTTCTTGACTGAATCGGGTTTGTTGGCATGTATGGTTGTACTGCCACTGCCTCTTCCTTCTGCCCTCAATAGTCTTTTTTATTGCCACAGCCTCTCTTGCCTGTCCAGCATGGTTCGTTTGTTGGCCTGCCATCCTTTCCCCTGCCCTCCATGGTACGGTGTGCTAGCACTGCCCCTCCCACCTGCCCAGCATGGTTAACTTGTTTCCTCTGCACCCTCCCCCATGAGAGGGTCTTATTCCCATAGAAATATTGGTTAGTGCAATAAAAATTAAGAAGAGGAAATATTTTCTGAGTTCTCATATAGCAACAATGCACTTTTAAATAATTTGCTATATTTTTGTTTTTTTATCCCATTGATCACTTGATTATATCTTACACTTAAGGGAGAGGAAGTGGCATTACGGTCAGAGCGACAGACTTTGCAGCTGGGAAACCAGGTTTGAGTTTTGGCGTCAGCTCAATATCCTGTGATTTTGGGCAAATCATTTAATTGGCCCATGCCTAAAACCAAAATGAATGTGTAATGTAACTGTTGCTCATGTAGAGCACTCCAAGACCTTCATGTCAAGTCTGCGCTATATAACTGCAAAAATAACAAAAACATTAAGGGGCATGTTATCAACAAATGGCGATATTTATCGCTTACTCTCCTTAGCACCATTTCCCTTATCACCGCAGTTCGCCGGAATCTATCGCCGCATTAGCGGCGTATTAGCAACACGCCGCTAACAGCCGATAGCTACCTTTTCCCGCGGGAATGGACGGCGATAGATTTAGCGTGCCAGCGATAAAAAAACGCACGCTAATGTGAAAAAAGTGGCGAAGGGCCAATCAGCGACAGAATCCTATCGCTAACTAGCACCAGGCCTACATTTAACGCGGTCAGCGGGAAAATGCACTATAAAAGGCCCGCCAAGCAGAAAAAAAAAAAAGGAAATTACCAGAGGAGCAATGGAAGAAGCTGGGACCAGTGCAGAGGCCACAAACATGGCCACAAATACCCTGGAGGACCAACCAGAGACCCATGTGAAGGCCAAGAGGAAGAGGAATCCTAAGTTCAGCCTGCAGGAAAACCAGGTCCTGATTGCGGAGGTGACTGAACACCAACAAGAACTGTTTGTCCCCTCCACAGTGACATTGGCAAGAAATATGGGAGGACATTGTGTCCAAGGTGAATGCCGTTGGAGAGAGGAGGAGGACTGTGGACGACTGCAAGAAGCGCTGGCATGATACCAAGCGCAAAACCAATGAGAAACTAGCAGCCAATGTGAGAGCAGTGAGGCAGACTGGAGGTGGGAGTCCAGCGCCACAGGAGGAGCTGGATGAGTTGGAGGAGCAGGTGTCCCGAGTCATCAGTGAGGAGACGGTGGTTGGAGTTGCGGGCCAGGATAGTGCTGAATGTGAACAGACACAACAACACCAGGGTGAGCATCAACCAGGGACAGGGGGGAAGGGGGTGGATGGGCACAGTGGCACTCATGTACAATTTAATTAATTGAAGTGCATACCCACATGTACTGTGGATCATGTCCCGGATGCCCCTGTCCATGGTGGCATAGGGACATATCACCCTTCTCAAACAACACATTGCATGACACACATTGGCCGGCATACAGACCTTCAAATGAGCACAAGAAAGGAAGCCCAAATTAGTCCTAGGTCAACGTCAGACCACTCCACAAGTGCCCCCTCAAATGACAAAGTGGAACAACAACCTGACATGTGGCAGGGTGGCTAAATGGCCCCCTTGCCACATCACCACACATGCAAATTGCCTGCACAAGGACACATCTCACTCTAACGCCAAAATGCATGTGCACTGTGAGTGTGACTGGTCATGTGCACAATAAGGCATGCCACCACCATATAGGTGGACTTTGCTGTGCATACACAACCGTGCACATTACCCAGACACATGTGCACAATGCTGCAGGTGTGCTGACATTGGTGGTGGCATGCCTCATCGTGCACATGACCAGTCACATGCACAGTGCATCCGCATTTTGGCCTTAGAGTGAGAAGTGTCCATGTGCAGGCAATTTGTATGTGCATGGTGATGTGCCAAGGGGGAAAATCTGACATCACCTGCATCACCATGCAATGTGCCCCCTTGCCTGTTCATGAGATGCACTCTGCTGTACACCAAGTGGGTGAACATCTAGTGAGTCTGCATACCACACACACATGCAATGTCACAACGAATTGACCATGTAGGCTGCTGGATAAAGGTTGCACCTACATAAATGCACACAAACAGCACACTTCACTCAAAGGGCGAGGGAATACAATGAGCAGAGTGACGTGCCAACAACCACACAGTACGTAAACAATGCAGAACAGGAATGTACCACACCAATATGTACTGCATGCCTTGTCTATGTGACATATTCGCTGAACCACAATGTGCCTGTAAAGCTGTCTCACTGCCAAAGTATGACAACAAGCAAGGATAGCTAAATTGAAATAAATCATGTCGACCGGCCAAATGCCACCCTCAACCCCTATGTAAAATTGCACTCCTACCCCCCCAAGTGTACACATCTGCCACACAGAATACAGCATTCCACATCAGTCCTGATGTGAGTTGCCCATCACCCCATCATGTGCAAGTCAAATTAATGGTTTGGTAAGTCAACTGTGTCAGTGAACAATTATGCAGTCAGGTAGTCATCACCCACCTGCCAAGCCAGGCATTGAATGACAGAACCAGGACAGCAGGTATCATCCATGGCAGCAGCTGCGTGGCACATACACAAACACACATCACCCGCACATTTGCATCTCTTGTGAGGGTGGCGTTGACCAGGCCTCAGCACCATAAATAGGCATCATGAAATGCACATACATCAGAAAACTGACCACTTACACACCACACGTGGGGTCAAACTTGAGGGTAATGGGTGTTGACACCATGGGGCATATTACCAAGCCCCTATCACCACCACAACGTCACTTATCTTTTGATGTTGGGGTGGCGATAGGGTCAGCGCACCATTATCAAGGCAGCATTAAGTCACTCAATGTGGCTTAAAGACACGTTAAGTTGCTTTACGCTGCCTTGAGAATAGGGCCGCTTTCACACTAAACTTTGTGTGAAAGGGGGCATGCAGTGGGTGTTGTGGTGGGCATCCCACAACAACACCCATTGAAGTCGACGCTGCCATCCATCATCAAGTTAGGCCAGAAGAGGTGGCAGTGCTGTTCTGAACACCAGAGAAATCATGGGCCTAAGGTTGCAAAACTAGGAGAAATGCATTAACCCCCTTGTTATTGCTTGTATCATGTGTGCTGCCTTGTGCAGCCCACATGTGAAAAGCCAAATTCCATGGTATGTTCATGTACAGGAAGGTGTCCCTTCCTGTACATGAGCAAACTGTACTTCTAAATGTCATTTCGTAACTTCCATGTGTGCTGCACGAAGCAGCACACATGAAAGCTACAAAATGCCGTCTTAGATTTGTCCATGTGCAGTAAGCAACTACTTCCTACACATGAACAAACCTCCCTGTTCGCAGACACCCTTGCACTATGGTGCAAGGGAGCCTGCGCTGGCACTAAGCAGTGTAATTTACTCCCATTGCAGGGGGAAATGCCAGGCTGCACCATATACTTGATAACATGTATGAGCCTGGCGTTACCAAAGTGGAGGCGAGAGCCGTGAAGACAAGATGGCTAACGCCTCTCCCTGACACTTCCTTGGTAACATGCCCCTGTCTGTTCAGACCGCAACAACTATCGAAACTCACGCAGAACCATACTCACAAAGGGTCAGCCTAATGGAGGGCACTCAGCAATGCATGCAACAAAAACATGAAGGACGACATGCACACCAGACAAATCACAATAGACAAAGCAAAATGGATGTCCATGTGTACCACATAGTGCAGCACATGTTGAAACAGCAAGTAAGCTCACATTGCTAATGTGCCTAAAGTGTGCCCTACTCACACATAACCATACTTGCACAAAACACATGCACATGTGCAGTACCCTGCAATGCTGCGTGTCCGTGAGCCACATTGACAAGGCAAGTGACAGTGCATGAAGAATAGCATGCCTGCAGGCCCAACCTATTAACATGGTTCAGGCCACCTCACTGTGGTGGCTGAGTGTGGACAACATCCTTAAACAAGCAAGTCACACTCTGACACATCCTCATGTACATACAACCCCTGATGTAAACAAGACATTTGAAGTCAAACAATGCACAACTCACACAACTCTGACCAAGACCCATATTCCACCCAGTTTGCCTCAGCACAGCATTGTAAATGCACAGAACCCAAAGGCACACTACCTGAAAGGTATAATGTGCAGCTGAACCAAAGCTGCAGGTGCCACCAGCACACAATGCAGTGCACACACAGATAAATCTGAGCACATCAACATTGACTACTATGTGGGCCAAATAGCATTACTCACACAAATGAACAGAGGACACAACTTGTGACGCTTGGGTGTAGATATTGTACAATAACATTTGTCATAGCTGGAAACTGTGAGATGACAATGTACAAATACAACATCACATCCGCAATTTCCTCAAAATCATCACTATCCTGCAACAAATAGGCATCTCCTCAAAAACAGTATGAATGGACACTGTCCTGCTGTCTGCTTGTAAACACATCCAATGCATGATTGTACATGACAAACACTGTTAAACTGTATCTACCCTATCACATTGCAGAGGGAGAGAAATCACCTACTGGACAGCAGACTGGCCCAACCTTCACTGATGACGAGGAGGAATACCCCACCATCGATCAGGAAGCACTGCAACATCTGCTAGACTCCTTCAGGAGCAGGGGAACCCAGCAGCATAGCGGCAACCCCACCCCCTGCACAAACCAACCAGCAGCAAGCACCTCCCACCACAGCTGCCACCCCGGACCTCGAGAACACACACCTGGCCTTCCAACGCCATGTGCTGGAGGTCCAGCGGGAGATGGCGGAATAGGTGCGGGTGGGGTTTGAGCGCCTGGCGGACAAACTTGAGGCCATACGTGGGTGTCTGAGTCCCATCCGGGACCACATGCAGAAGATCGCAGACACCCACAGCCCGCTCAATGCCCTCCAACGGTCCATGGCTGACATTGCTGGAGTCATGATTCTGAGACAACAACAACTGTCTGCTCAGAGTGGCTCAAGCAATGTCAGCCAGGATTTGGCCAACATCTGTCGGATAATAGAGAGCATGGAGCGGCTGCAGGCACAAGATATGGCTGCCAGGGCCGCACACCAGCGCGAGGTTGCTGGGATCTATCATGCCCTGCACCTGCTCATCACTTTATTGCTGCCACAAGGACTGGCGCAGATGAATGCTGCTGCTGCCTCCACATCCTCAGCTCCGCCACCTGATGTGTCAGTGCCTCACAGTGCTGCACCCACCATACCACCACCCACATGTGAGGCACATGACACATCAGAGGACGAAGAGGAGGGTGAAAGTGCATTTGTGCTAAGGAGGAAGCGGTAGCATCCATCTACGCCAAAAGCCCAGTTTCCTCCTTGGTGCCGGGCTTAGTATCATGCCACAGAAAATCTTCTTGCACTGTCTTCCACTGTCCCCCGACAATCACCTTGGACCTCCTCATGGACTGCCATATAACTTTTTCTCTTGCCAATGCCACTGCAATCAGCCTACGGACTGAACTATGCCTCTTCCCTTGGACCTGTTACCACCAAATGACTCTGTCTGGCCCTCAAACGGGCATCCATGCAATGTGGGCATGTATGGCCAAGCACTGGTCCAGTCTTCATCCTCTGAATGTCAATAAAATTGTTTAATTCACACAGATGTGTGTGGCTCTTGACCAATCAAGTATAGAAGTATGTAAAAGGTGTTAGGACACTGATTCACCCAGAAGGTACACCAAGGGAAATACGAGCAATGTACCAGTTTTACCTGATACAGATAGGCAGTGAGATGGCAGTGTATGTGTGAACTAGCGTTGCCCCCATTGCTCCAAAACAACCATCTAGCAATATACCAACCTAGCCCCATGTCCTCTCATGAAAAGGCATGTGTGCAAAAATGTCCTAGTCTGTTGCAGGCCACGAGTTGTGTCCTCCTTAACACTTGTAAACAAATATCTCTTGGCATATCTACTCACACACTACGTGGTGGATAAAGCCTGTTGTGATGGTGCACATTGCATGTCACATCCCAAAATACTGGACAGCATATTCACATTGATGAAGACACGGAAGGGCACATGTCCACCATACACATACGGAACCACAATGTCTGCCTCAGTGAGGTAGATTGGCAAATAGGGGCTCACCCCAAAGTGCAAGCCCTCAGTCAGCCCCTCCCTGTTGACAAATGATGTAACCTAAAATATGCCCCCTCCCATGCTGTGACCACTGCAAGCGTATCGGGCAATGTGTGTAGGGATGTGTGTGGCACTGCAGGGTATTGGGGGGGTGGCAGGTGCACATGGGGGGTACCTATGGTACCCCCCTGCATTGTCATGGACATGGTGGCAGGCACCTCGTGGTGCCTGTCACCTTGTGCATGACAATGCACACAGTGCATTCCCAGCATTGTGGCGGGTGGTGCTGTGAGCACCGCCCCCCACAATGCTGGGAATGGAGGATGCCACCGCCACAATGGTGGTGGCATCCTAATCGCCGGTGCGGGACCGCCGCACCACTGGCGGCCGGTCCCAGCACCGCTAGGGTGGCGCGCGGACTTTTGTCATCCTAATAGGCCCCTAATTTTGGAGCGAAGGGAGAACACAAGAAGACGGAGGTTATAGCCCCAGCCTTATATGCTTACGCTTGGATACAACGTATTCTTTTATCCCCATCTTAATACTATTCAAAAGGTGAGGATTGTTGTTGTAAATTAGACGGAATAGAAGTATACAAACAAAACAGGCTATGTCGTTATGAATGTATGGGTGACATAGTGAGAAAGGATGACGAATGTAGAGCATAGAGAGAAATCTGCATACAAACAAACCCTGGGGGTGGATTCGGGTGAAAGGAGACTGTTGGTGGTTTCTATATGCCACAGTAATGTGGTAGATTAAAGAGAAATGTAGGCACTTTTGATTCCATCTGCAATCAGTCCAACTTGTGTTGGGTTTTATTGTTAGTTTGGTTTGTTAGTTCCATAACATTCAAGGAATTATAGAAATGACAAGGTTCATTTAATAGAGATCTATTTTAACTGTGGCAGGTTTGGAAAATGTTTTAATAAATATATTGACAACGTAAGATTTTATAACAATATATACACACATTGATATATGTGTTTTACTACACAGGTGTGGACAAATGTTCCGGGCAAGATTATTTTAATTGAGAGTCAAAAATTATAGTCTTGATAAAGATGGTGTTATAAGGTGTACCATCGAAACGCGTCGACGCACTTCACAGAAACACAATCCGTGCATAGGCTGGAATTACAGAATCATAATCACTGCAGTTTCGGATTCCGGTCTTAATTATTGTGAGATCACGAATGTGTGCTTTTTAATGACATATTTCTTTGTCTTTTTGATGTACTCTCATTTTAACCCAGTTGTTTTTATAATGTATACAATGTTATGAATTTATTTTAGATTTGATGTTAGGAATGTTTCAAGTCAAAGACTAGGCATGAAATGACTTATGTAATGTATGATATCATCATGAATAAATAGATCTATATATTTTTTACAAACATTTTTTCCAGACTGTTGACCTTGGGTTTATATGTATATCTCTCTCATAAGAGTGGTGAGAATTTGAATGTGGATGAATGAGGCCAGTATGTGAATGTACAGATTATAACATCTATTGAGTTTCAATTGCATTCCAAAGGAAAAACTTTTTTGCTACACTATTGTAGCTGCAGATTGCACAAAGCAGTCACACAGAGGTAGGTGGTGTATGGCAATCTGGGGATGTCCACTTTCCTTAGACCATTTGTACCTATACAATACTTTGTCACACAGCAACTATGTTCACATGGCAGCGTAGCTAACGTAACACAAATCATGAGGACAGCATTTTGACTCTACCTTTTGGCCAGCACACAGCTCACATGGACAATTCCATGGCTGGTTCATGTACAGTCACCCCTGCCGTACCCAAACAATCTTCTGCCTGCACGCACATTTTGCGCAGGTGTGACAGCTATGGCAGTACAGTGCCAAGTGTTGGTCCAGCGCAGTGGGTGACACAGACTTGCAACATATGCTTGTCAATGTGATGCTGCGTTGTGTTTCGGGTGTGCCAACAAGATGCGCAAACGCAATGCGTATCCCACCTCAATCTCAACCATTTCTCACTTTGACACCAGTGTCACACACGTCGTAATTTTCATTCATTACAGTACACCAGATTAAATGTGGAGTTTGTACTTACCACCCTGTAGGCCTGTCATGACTCCCACGTAGTCAAGGAGGTCAGCTTCTCGTGCAAGCATGTCCTGCCAGCGGTGCTTCCACTGGTGCACATTACGGTCCACTCCAAAGAACCTGCGTATATGCACCCGCACACGCTCCCACCTAATCTTCTGCACACTCACGTTGTATCCTTGCAGGATACGGCCCCCCCTCTCCAACATCAGTGGCAGGTGGAATTTTATGAGCCACAGGAAGCCCCCCAATGCCCCCTCGGATATCCTGCCCTCCCTGCCCACACCTGGCGTCTCCCTGCACACCTGTGAGCCCACAGCCAGAGAAAAAGAAATAATCCCTCTAAAATATCCCCAAAAACAATGTTAGTGTACTACCCCAAGACAGACACCAGACAAAACTGAGGACAGGAGACAGTTAAACACAATAAATCAGTACACAACACTTCACAGACACTATCAACAGGACACAGCAACACTCTCAAAATCTCCAAACTGCAGCACACACCACCAAACAGCTCCAACACTCTCCACAATCACCAGCAATGTTGCTCAAAAGAGAAAGTGAAAGTGGAAAACACTACTCCAGTAGACAGGAAGCATGCAGACATCACTTCCTGTCTCTTTGCGGCCCGTTTTTGAGTAAGCGGCGAAAATCTGCACGCAAATGGTCACATGAGTAAACTTTCTAATGGCAAAAAGTGTTGCGCGATGTATTTTAACATTGGGTGGATGGAAAGAGAAAATATCACTTTTTCGTGTTAGCGGGCAGATCTGCATGCTAAGAGGGAATCAATGCACTGATGTACAGTCTTGCTGCAAATTTATGTCAGAGCCATGTAACAACATGTTGAGGTTGGTTGGCACTCAAATGACACCATGTAAATGATGTTTCACAACACATGACACCCTAACTTGAAACATTCAACACAGGTCACACCATAATTGCATACCTAACAAGAGAACCATCAATCAATCATGGATTTTTTAAGTGTGCTACTCACCCGTGGGGGTCACAAGGCGTAGGGGCATGACTTTCGGCATGCTTCAAGTTGTCTGTGTACGTGCATGTGTTGAAGGTAACCCTGGGCGTAGTTCGCGTAGTCGCGCTACGCGAAGCTACGCGAAGATGTCGGAGCGCTACGCGTAGCTACGTGAGCCTGCGTAGCTGCTTGTCGAGCCCGTTCGCGATGCATTTTTCTTCTTCGGGAACGCGTTGTGCGTGTTTGGGACGCTGTTTGCGTGCTCGGGGGCGCGAACTTACCCATGCGGTCGCCTATGGGCGCGGCCATTTTGTTTTTCACTTGTCCCGCCCGTTCGCGATCCCTTATTTCCTGTTCCGGGTCGCGTATAGCGTGCTTGCGATGCGCATTCCATGTTCGGGAACGCGTTGTACGTGTTCGCGACGTTTTTGCGTGCTCGGGGAGAAATATCGCGCAAACTTACCCACGCGGTCGCGATGGGCGCGGCCATCTTGTTTTTCCACTCTATGCTATGGTTCTGGGCCTGCTTTTCTATCCTCCCTCAATCTTTGCAATCCTTAGTTTTTTACACTGTTTTTCAATTTTTCTTTATTTCTTATCTATCTCTCTCTCTGCCTAAGTCTATATTTTGCATTTTTTTCTACTTTTTACTGTGTTTTTTTACTTTTCGACTGTTTTATATAACTTTCTTCTTTAAGCTCCTACTTCTTCCCCTAACTTTATTTTTCCCTTCTAACTTTTCTTTTCCGCCTCCTCCCACCCCAGAACCATGGCGAAGGGTAGCAGCAGCAGACGGCTCGAAGGGCAAGGCGCGTGCGCCCAAGAGCCGCCTGCCTTGCGGCAGACTGCGCCCTGCAGGGGTGCAAGCCCGCCAGCTTTTTAGTGAGGCGGAGGTGGCCGCCCTTGTTTTTTTTGTTCAGCGCCACCTCCCCTTGACCTTGGCAGCAGGCGGCAGGCCAGGCTCCGGGTACCCGGCCCAGGAGCGTCACCGCCGGTGGGCGAAGGTGCGCTGGGCAGTGTTTCGCTGCTCAGGGGTCCGGCGCACCCATAACCAGCTAGCCCACCGGTGGTCAGACATCCTTGACCGGGAGCAGGACCTGTTGGACCTGCTAGGTGTCGAGGTCGTGGGGCTTGGTGAGTAGCTAATATATATAGTAGTATAAGTATTGTGATTTGTGTATACATTTTTTACAAATAACAAGAATACTGCTGCTTACATTGCAGGTAAATTACGTTTCAAAATCTTCTGTGATTGTAGGACACAGGTGCTGGGCGCTACTCTTACTTGTTTGCAACTTTGCGCTCGCTTGTCCTTATTATTATGTAAGAGTTTACTTTAGAGAACTTCAGTTAGGTAATGCTATTGCTAGAGAGACTGTAGTCCTTCCTTTGTCCTCCTGTCAAATAGTGGTTGATGGATTGATAGTTTGATACTAGGTTTAGTTACTATTAGTTGATAATTTTTGAGCGGTCTGCGTGACGCATCCTCTGTCACTGAGTGCTGCTTACCCCAGTCCTTAGTAGAACCTTTTGTAGTTTGTTTAGTGAGTGGTACTGGTAAGCTTAGCAGTGTCAGTCAGCTGCAGAACATCAGACGCAACCAACCAACAATTTGGTGTATGCATTATGCACCAATTTATGCATGTGTCCTCCTTCTCATCTATGCATTTTTGAGGGCTAAAAAAAATGGAAATGCAGACTTAATGAACAATTGGCCCGCCTGGAATAGGTGGGCTAGGTCAGGTGGTACTTAGGCTTAGTTAGTGTTCTGGATTTTATTTGAATCAATCAGAATGGAACACTGAATTAGTGTTCCCAAATAAGTAGACTGTCCGTGAATCCCGCAAGCCAGTAGTCGATCGGATTAGATAGGTCAATTTTATTGCAATTTTTGTTTCCTAAAACGTTTTTTGAGCGTTTTTTTAGATAATTTATTTGTTTCACAGCAATCATTAATGTTTGTGTCTTTCTTTCTTTATTATATCTTACATGATCACTGATCTGCAGCACCCAGGGGCAAGAAGACGGGGTCCGAGTCGGCGGGACAACCACCAGAGGACCGCTCCTCTACCGAGGGCCCTGCTGCTGGTCCCAGTAAGTCCTCCAGTGGTTAATATTAACAATTATATTGCCCTAACTTTTACTGCACCTTATTTTTTCAGAACTATTAATTCTGGTTCCACTCCCTAATTCTATTTTTTACAAAAGATTCTTTGATCTTGACTTGACTATCTGTTTCTAAATTCTGGTTATCCCTGCCTCTAAGTTCTAACTGCCTCTGCTATGAATGTCTGTACTACTACTATTAGTCTGTCGCTAAGCTTGCCCAGTTTGCATTGCCACTCTTTATTGTACGGTTTTGAATAAAACTCAGATTGACCAATAGCTCTAGCCACTGAGTCCAGTCCTTTCGGTTGTCCTCTTCTAGGCTTCTTAATCTTGAGGCTTTGACAATTACCACAAACAAAATGCCCAACCAGATATTTGACTATTTTTGATAGGATATAGTACATACTACTACTGATGTGTGGATTCTGCACAGCCCCATGCAGAACTATGCACAAGGAAATAGGATGTTGGTGATGGGAGTTTGGAACTTGGACGTTCCTCACACCTCAGTCAGAAGTGAACCCACAATCCCCTGAACGACTAGCTATAGTGTCTCATTAGGTCCCCGAACCCCCACCCGAAGATACCCAATGATTATGATTACACAACCCAGAACATAACACCCTTTCGCTCACTCACTCGTGTAAGTCCACCACCACCACCACACCAAATACCACAGAGTCTATGTGTAAGTTCAAAAGGTTTATTTTCAACTAACAAGCTCTGTATGTTGTTCTATAAAATTCAGTGTACTCCAGCCAGCTCCAACAGCAAAATGCATAAGATTAAAACAATAAACATTGTTACAACAAGTGCATGATAGATAGAAGACAAAAGATCTGTGCGAATTCTGGGAGACTCCTCACCGTAGAACGTAGAATTACTGGTTACATCTCATGCATCATTCATAAGCTCTGCAAATCTCTGGTTCGTAGAAGGAAATCTTCTGCCTGAGAAAAATGGTGCGCGTTAGATAGTATAATGCAAGCATTTCTCAGTCCTGCCAAAAAAGTGTAACATGTTACTTATGGCTAAGCAATACGGACTAACCGAACTCCATAACAAAGTGGCTTGTTTTTCGACCTCTTGTACGCAACGCTCAGACAGTAGCTGTATGTGCTCATGTGGGCTCAAAAGGCGTCTTACTGTTACTTACTGCACAACAAGCTGCGAGGTAACATGCGCAAAAGACATGAAGCGAAAAATGGTTGCATGGCTCAGGCTAACTTTGCAAAGAGTAGAGTATAGTATAATAAATAATGACCCTAGGGACCATAACACTACTAGTGTCTACTGACTCTAGTACCCGATTTGGACTAGTGAATGTGATGTATAATATGTATGTATTAACTTTTTTTTTCAATCTTGCTAGTGAAAAAGAATAAATAGGGGAGGTGTACACAGGCATCTAAAAATGTGTCATGTTTTTATCTAGGCGTAGTAGCGACCACCAGTGCCGGCGGGGCCAGCGGCGATGTCGACCATTCCGGAGGGGGCAGGAGATGTGGCACCTGCAGGAGCTACAGGGGGTGAGCCAGCAGCAGTGGCGGGCGGTGGTAAGTTATATTCATTACTTATTGACATTGCACTAGCTGGAAGGGTGTTGACTTCAGCTCACTGTACTGTTGTTGAGACTTATTAGGTATGAAGTTGTGAGTGAACATTATACAACGGTTGAAGAAGAGAAGACACCCTTTACTTAGCATTAGCAATGCAGTAGCAATAGCATTACCAGCGTGACTTGATTAACCAATGGCCTCTTCTATCTGACTCCAACTCAGCTGTGAAAGTTTTATGGAGGAGACTAAAAGTCAGATCAGATGACCTTGATGGATGTGTTGAACAAAAAGGGAAAGAAGGGTGGAAGGAGGAAGGACGGGCGAGATTTAATATGATGACTGGCAGAGAAGGATACGTTGGAAGCATGGATAGGTGGCTGATAGGAATCAGATGCATGTGTTGTTGAAGGATGGGTGGAAGGTGAAAGAAGAATGGATGCCTGCCTGGGTGGGGCGACACAGTATGGGTGGATACTGTGGATAGCAAGAATCATCAGCGGTGTTTGGGTGAAACTCTAAGCCAAGGCAAGCAACGGAGTGAGTGGACGCATGGGTTGTTGTTGGTGAAACAAAGTAAGGTTTGTGGAGAGATTAAGAAGAATGATTGACATTTACTTAGAATGGATGGATGCCTGTATGTATTCATCATAGACAGCATAGGTGGAGACTGTCACGGGATGCACAGTTTTAGTTTTAAGGGAATGTAAAAGAAACCGCGCCACAGTAGCAAAGCCGATGTGGGGAGGGGCAGGGTGGGGGTAGCAGTAAACAATGTATTACGCGGCCAAATACAGGTAACTTTACTGTAAACATAAAAATAAATAAAGCGAATTTCATTGTGCGCACTGCACCGCCAAAAGCGATGCAGTGGGCGCAACAAAATTAGTTTTATTTATTTATATGTTTACTTACCTGTAATTGGCCGTAATCCATAGTTTACTACCCCCACCCTGCCCCTCCCTACGTCACCGCCCGGCAGCACTCCCCGAGTCCCACCACCGACCGCTACTGACCTTATGTCGTCGTCCCATATAAAAGCAATGATCATTGGATCAGATATATAATCTGCCTTTTTGTAGTAGCCAGGGCACTGTCAAAGTGAAATTGACCAATTGCCCTTCATGTAACAGAGAGAGTATGGCCAGTGCCACCCGTAATAGAAAAATACGAGCTTCCCCACCTGCAGACAGTAGTAAATCAAACTAACGTGAGTCTGCGTCATGAGTCGGACTCGTATGTTTGTCTTGGGTGCAAGCATAGATGACCGAGCTGGCATGCCGGCTACTATAACCAGGTTATGTCATTTCGCTAAACTAGTAGAGATAAGAAGAAGACTGGTGTACTGTGTACTGGAGTCCATAGTGCTAGTATAATGCCTGAAACTCCCACAAATGTTACAGGCCGAGGAAGTGGGAGGATAGATAGATTATTACCAGAAATGTTATGTACTGTGCTTCTTGCTAGTGCTACTGTGCCATTATGTGTTGAATTAATCTTGTGTTACTGTTTTGCTAAGAGTACTGGTTACAACAATATTCTTTTTCTTTCTTGATATAGATAGTACTCCTTCCCAAGACAAACCATCCCGGAAGGAATTGGCAGCCAGGGCCCGGCGCCGGAAACTGGAGGCCATCTGTGAGGCGTACCGATGGCTGGTGGCTCAGGCGGAGGAGGAGGAGGCGGCAGCAGCTGCAGCCTCGTCCGATGCCCCGGGCCCCAGCCAGGCCAGACCTCCAGTGGTACGGCGCCGCGGTCTGGCAGCCGCCCGCCGCCGCAATTCTCTTGCAGCCAGCACTGCTGTCCCCCACCCTGGATGCCACTGCAGGGCATTTCGACGCAAGATTCTCCTCCGGGTGGCACGGCTAGAGGAGCAACTAGAGGAGCGTGTCAAAATTCTGGTGGACAAACACCTTAAAGCCCGCCGAATATAACTATAGGACCCTGTTGCATTGCCCCTTTTTTATTCCTTTTGTTGGTGGGTGGGAATTGGGCGTTGGGGTTTCTGGACATTCTTTGGACTTTTTTTCGTTTTGGACATTGGTTGGGGTTAGGGAGAGGGGTGGGTCAGGTGTGGGATAGTTTATTTTTGTTAGGGTAATAAATTATATTTATACTTAAACATACAATGTTAATGTTTTGTGGGGGGTTACTGTTTTACGAATTAACGTCACATGGTTTCCTTGCTGCTGCAGGGCCGCAGCCAGTGTTTGATTTAAATAATCTGCCGATGATGTAACACAAACAGATAGATGCGGTACCCCTCACTGAGTTATTTGTCCTACTAGTACTGTCAGTCTCTCCTCCTAGTCCATTATACCTCCCACCAAACTTATCTTACCTGTGATTGATGATGATTACGTTCGGCACAGCGATGGCTGCATGGTTTCCCAAGAGAATGGAGAAGATGCCATGGTTGTGGTGGTAGTAGTAGAGTAGACACTGGCAGCAGCATTTGCTAAAAAAATAAAAAGAGACAGTCACTTGCCTGAAAGCGACTGTGGGAGGAGTAGTAGAACGAAGTAAAATACAGTACAGAAGAAGACTGCCAAACAAACAATATTGCATTTGCAACTGCTAAAGTCAAATAAAACATAATGGTGGCGGGAGTGACAGCCTAGTACAAGAAGTTACAAACTGTAGTTGTGTCGAGTGAGTCACTTAACTTAACACAATCGTAATTCGTAACCTTTACTGCTGTGTGGTAGGAGTTTGATGATGAATCCAATCAATGCTGGCAATTAATTATGATGTACTATTAGCCGGTGACGGCTTGCACATAGACTGAGCATGGGTGGGCAAGCAGAAGAAGTTCCTCGCCCTGCCTTGAAATTTAATTAGTGTTGCTTTCACCACATCTGCCCCAGCAAGCGTGTGATCAATTGGTGTACATTTTATGTAGTCACATCACACCTCAATATAAATCACAGCCCGGGGGAAGAGGGTTAGGGTTTGATGAATGGATGGGAAGGGGGTTTGGGGAAAGGTTGGAGAAAGAAAAACAGTACGCATGGACAACAAAAGCAAAGCGCAATCTTGGCAGACGACCATGATCTTATCCAAAAAATCTATAAAGGGAGAAAAAGGAAATGCATGCATGATGATGATGAAGATAACTTGATGGTTAATGAGTAGTACTTACTAACTCCTACTAGACAATTAGACAGTACAGGGCAGCAGTATATTCTACGCAATTTGCCTTGCCTGTAATATGCCCTCAGAGTGAGACCCAAATTCCATGTTGTACTGGGCTTACTTTTAAAGATAGCAAAGAAAATTAAAAAATAGTTGTAGGGATCAATTAGCAAACAAACAACAACACACAACACACAGTCGTAATGATTGAAGAGAAAAAAGGATTCCAATTAATTAAAAGATGAATGATGAATGATACTAAAGTTACTATTATCCTGGTCAAATTGTGGAGTTGAATCTCGTCCTTCCTCTTGGTCCTATCTTCCATGGACGCTCCGCACATCAATCTTGGTGGCCTTCCTGATGCGGATTGGTAAGGTAAATGTGAGTTGTGTCTCCCAGTATAGCACAGGGTAAAGGCCGGCCTGTAACGTCTAGATGGAAAAACAAAAGGGGTATTGAAAAATCAATGAATAAAAAAAGCATCAATTACGGTGGAGTCCAAGAAGAGAAGAGAGAACACTTTCAGACTGAGGCGGCTTGGATATATCGTGTATATTCTGTTTACAGCATTAAGCTACAACAACAACAGGACAGAACAGGCCCACCACAGCACCAGCCCGTCCGTGACCCAACCTCCATTTACCTTAATTTTTGACAGAGCCAGACAAAACAAGGCATATATACACAGCAACTTAGCATTTTCAAAATTAAGTGACAAAATCTATGCGCCGCTGTCAGTCATGACTTGACTCGACTCCACCACTACATGGACATGTAGGTCTGCTGTGTTTACTTTCTTGTTGAATTGTTGTGTTTATGTTTACCTTATGCCACTTCGTGAAACACAGTTATTCCTTCAATCATCTCCGATCCAACTGACTGACTGCAAAGATAGTATGGTCATCATCATGGTGTGGTACGTGTTGTCCAACTCCAACTCAGTCTGTAGTGACTCCGATTAAGTCCATATTCCATATTATAAAATTGCAACAGATATTGGCCTGCACCTGCAGTAGTAGGAGTACAATTTGGTTATTAAACAACAAGAAGGGAAACATTGACTGTCACTGACTTGAGTCACTTTGTAGATTAACTAGTAGAGTAGAGTTCGACTTCATGCACAACATCAACAACAAACAACAGCAATCGCTCAGAGTCTGCAAGCATCCAATGCATTCCATCATTACCTGTCTTGCTCTTCTCTTTGGCTGTCAGATCATCAGATGCCTAGTTCTGACAGGTGTGTGGTTTTTTTACGGGGCAGTGGCCTCATCATTACTCCAGTCCACATTCATTTTGAGTGTTAGTCGCTGTTTCGGTTTTCGTCTTATTCATCTGTGGCACTTTGTCACAGTTTAAGTTGCTTCACATGGTCAGCACCGTGATGATGGGCCGCAGCCTGGGTTGCGCTCATTGCTGGTCATTTGAGTTTGCACAAATGTCAGCAAGTTTCTTCGAAGAGTCTTGTCTTTCTCTGCCAAGTACCTTCTGTCGTGACAGTGAGGAGCTTTGGATGCCTGCCGAGGCTGTAGCCTTCGGACAGTGATGAGTTCACTTTTGGATGCCTGCCCAAGTTCTGACAGTGAAGAGTTGTGGACGCCTGCAGAGGCGGTAGCCTTCGGACACTGATGAGTTTCGGCTCGGAAACAAAACGGAGGATAGCTATAGTCACCTTTCACTTCTTATGGAGGGACTGTTAAAGGCAACATTTCTTGTACTCCAATGTCTGGCTTGATGGAAATGTACTAGGGTGAGACAGGAAGATGAAACAGGACTCTGAAGAGTGGACAGTGAAATGCACAGACGTGCAACCCCAATAGGGAAATAAAAAGAGAAGACGGTGGTGATGGATTTGTTGTGATTTGATTTGAACCAGAAAGACAGATACACAGACACATAAAGGAAGGAAGAAAGTAACAATTTGAAAGCCTAGTTGTCAGGGAAGAGGAGCTCGTCCTCAAACTCTGGTGGTTCGGACAGAAGTAGGTCCTGTAACGCACTATTTACATCATCCAAGTCGCTCTCCTCTTCCTGCTGTAATTCACGTATTTTGTAATCCGGTGGTATAAAGTGCTGATTCATTTTGATCATGGTTAACCTCTCCACGCTTTTGGGCGAGAGACTGGTCCTTTTCGAAGTTACAATGGCACCAGCAGCACTGAAAACACGCTCAGAAGAGACACTTGCGACACGGGAAGCCAGATACTTTATCGCCAGCCTGCTGAGCACTGTCCATTGGCTTCTTTTCCCATACCAATACACCAATGGGTTTCGATCCATGAAGACCTCTGTTGGGTCTAACCCTGGGCAAAGCACTACGCTACGCTCGCGTAGTTTGCGAAGTTTGCGCTACTTCGCACAACGCGAAATGCACGTAGCACAGTGCGAACACGCGTAGCGTAGCGTAGCGTAGTGCAGCGGTCATTTTTGCTTGCTCGCGGTCCTCAACGTCAAGTTGGCGACCGTGAGCAAGCAAATGACTATCCCGGCGAGACTTTGTCCTCGTTCGCGATCAGCAACATCAAGTTGCCGATCGCGAGCGTGGAAAATAAACCTCCCGGCGAGATTCTCAACGCGGGGAGGTCAGGTTTCTCATTGCGAGTGGTCGCGTATGCTCGCGACCGCTCGCGATGAGAAACTACCAGTCCGCGTTGAGAAAGCTGCCGCTCGAGTAAAAATCTACTCGAGCGGCAGTAAGAGACAGCTCGCACTGTGCAAGATGCCGTTTCAATGATTGCACAGTGCGGACAAGCATCCGGCACTGTGCAATCATTGCGAACAGTGCACTACGCAGTTCAGCGTAGTGCTACGCGTAGCTCGCGTAGTGCGAACTGCACTTTGCGTAGCTTCGCGTAGCGCTACTTCGCGAACTACGCCCAGGCTTAGTTGGGTCATCCAGATAGGCCTGGACCGTCCGCTCAATGTTCAGGGCTGCTCCGATGTGCTCGGCCTCTTTTGCCTTTGCATCAGCACTGGACTTACCATACCCCTGCCGTAGAAACCAATCAGTTGCAGATTGTACTGTGGATGATCCTGTTCTTGCTGTTGTTGATGTTATTGTTGGTGTAGGTGACTGCTGGGAGGCAAACGCACTGCCCTCAGGCTCGAGTAGAACTTGACTCTGGATGCCCTGTAGTACTTGTTATGGCCTGGGGTGAGGGGCCTGTAATTAACAGCCGTTCGTTTTCGAAAATAGTGGCTTCCTTAGCTATCAAAGTTTTGTAGTTGGCAACATCCACTTCCGAAAAAGGAATTACTGTCTTGCTGTTCAGAAATACTTTGTACCGTGGATCCAAAATTGTGGCACTAATGTAATGTGGTTGTTACAAAATTTTATTTTGAATCCTTGTATTTTCAGATAAGCGAGCGGCTAAGGTCTCCGCCAAATGATATGCGTCTTGTTTGTCATCCACACCTGCGTACATTTCAGACACCTCCTTCAGCTGTTGCTCTAGCATGTGCAACACTGGGATAGCTTGGCCCATAGTACAGTCCTCCCTGCTGACTTCACGTGTGAAGATCTCAAAAGGAAGTAGCATCTCAGTCAGGCATTTAATGAGGTCCCATTGACCCATCTCAATGGTCATGCCTCTCACAGTAGGTTCCCCTAATCTTTGCATGACATAAGCATTGAGTGGTATGTACAGTTCAAACAGACGATCAAGCATGTAATAAGTTGAGTTCCAACGTGTTGGCACCTCCTGGAAGAGCGCTTTGACTGGCATTTTATGCTCACGTTGAATGACCCTCAGCTGCTTCCGGGCTTTAAAAGAATGGCTGAAATGTGTGCATATTCTTCTGCAGGTGGCCAGTAAGTTGCTGACTTTGGATTCATTTTTCAAAAAGTCTTGAACAACAATGTTAATGCAGTGTGCCAAACACGGGACCCTGAAATAGCCACCATTGTGCATGGCCTTAACTACATTACTGCCGTTGTCCGTGGCAACAAAACCAATCGTAAGCCCTCTTGGGCGCAGCCACTCAAAGACCTTGGTGTTAAACTCTTCCAAAATGTTTGCAGCAGTATGAGATTGCTCCATGGCAAACATGGCTACAGTTGCATGTTTGCGAGTGGCATGAAAAATCTCAGCAGCGTCAACACCAGCAGATATCTGTTCTCTAACCCCGCAAAAGAGATCCAGTGTGCAGTGATGCACATGTAATCTGTGGCTTGGCAACTGGTCCACATGTCTGTTGTCAGGTGGATACTGTGAACAGCACTCTGCTTCAAGGCTTTTCCAAGCAATTCCAGCACGTCGTGATGTAGTGCTGGAACAGCAACTCTGGCAAAATAGTAGCGGCTGGGAACATGCCATTTTGGGCAGATGGTTGACACAAATTCCAGAAAACCCACCCCTTCAACAAAAGAAAAAGGGAGAAGGTCCAGTGCTAACATTTTAGCCAGCTTCGCATTGTACAAACGTGCTATTGGGTGGTTGCATTTGTACTGCCCCTCCCCCCCAAACATGCTGATAATGGTAGGCTGCATGGTTTTCCTTTCTCTTAGGCTCAACAACGCACTTTTTTGGATTGCGGACCTGGTACTCCTTGGTGTCTCAGGCTGACTCTTACTCTTGTGCCACTGAGATGTTGCTGAAGATGTGGGCGACGTTAACACTGCACTGCTGGGGTCAGGGACACCTTGTGTACCACTACCAGAGAGAATGTCTCCCTGTCCTTCCTCTTCCACCGTGATCGGATCTTCTACTCCTTTATCCCCACCAACACCAATGGTTGCAGTTTTTTTTATGCCGCGAAGGTGGTCCTCCCAGCTGATCAAGTGGTGTTTTTTCAGATGGGTCATTTGGCCTCCGGTACCATAGTTTGTACCAAGCTTACCACGACTAACAGAGCTATTACAAATGGAGCATATAGCAATGTTCTCCTCCTTTTCGCTAACCGTAAAGAAGTCCCAAACTGGGGAGCTTAACTTTGGCCTCCTGCTGGAGGTGCCACTTCCAATGCCGGATGAACTGGAGGGTGTGTGTTGAATTTGACTCTGTGCTGCTGTACCACTACCTACTCCTACTGAGGTGGTGGTTGTGCTGGATGTGGGTCGCTGCCGGGCCTTTGCTAATGCAAATATGGAAGCTGTAGGTCGTTTTGGTGTTACCTGTGGAGGTATGCGTGCTACATCCCTCGCAGCCATTTTGGATAGGGTAATAATGTTGGTCTCCATCTCCTCGGGGCCGGGAGTGATGTTCGTGATGACTGGCTCATCATCATCATCATCATCATCCTGCTGTTCTACATCGACCTCCATAAGTGTAAGGCTTTCTGGAACCTTCCTTTTCCCTAGCTTGGTCTTGGAACGTGGCTCCCTCTCAGACTCAGTTTGTGGCTTCCAAGTGGCATCTAGATCATCAGAAGGGGGCTTGGCGAAGAACTTGATGGACTACCCCTCCTTTTCCTTGCTGGAGATTTGGAAGACAATGGATCTTCTGAATGAGTGGCTTCTTCTTCTACCTCTGCATGAGGCTCAATTTCCTGAACTGCCCCTACTTCAGGAGGAACAACAACTACTATTGCGGGCGGTGGTTGCGGCTGTTGTTGTTGACCACTTATCTGCTGTGTTTCCTCCTGCGTTGATTGGGTACTACTTTGAGATAGCGATAAGTTTATCTCAGGCTCAGCATCACTGCTTTCCACCATTAGGCTTGCTACCTCTTCCACACTCGTGTGCTTGGGCCTGGGTTGGTGGGTTGGGACCACTGATGCGGAGGTGCTGCTCCCAGCTTGCCCCCCGGACACCGCTGCTGCAGGCGTAATTTTTTTTTACCCAAAAAAGGTATTGTCCGGCACACCAGACTTAAGTGTCACTTCCTTCTTCTGTTCCTTCTTCTCAATAGCAACATTCTTGGTACTGGAGGACCTGGTACCTGCTTTCTTTGGGCCCATCTTCTTCAGATGTCAGCAGCACTCAGTTGCAGAGATGTCTGGTCAGGTCACACGTCACGTTGTGTTGTGTGTACAGCAGCAGGATGTCTGTCTGGCAGTGCAACGGGCAATGCTGACACACCTCCTCCTCAGTCTTTGTGCACCTAAAAGCAAAAAAGCCAGAACATCAGTCAAACATAGCACAAATCAAACAAATATAATATAGAACTTAGTGTGTGGTGGCCTCAATTATTAAATTTTAGAAACAACAAAACACAATGTAGCCATTTATGAGACGTTGACAACAAGGCCAGGGCTTTCCTGGGTACTGTGTAGTGCTAGTGTGTACACTCTGGAAGAATAAGAATAGTAAAGAACAAAAACTAAAATGTAGTGGAGCATGTTTGGCCTAAATTTGTGCATCACGTGGGATGTATGTAGCAGCATCAGGGAGCTGCAGCTGGCAATGGGGATGGATTTGGAAGCAGTAAGACAAGAGGAACAATGGAAAGACACACAGGCCTATGTGGCAAAAACAGCACACTACTAACTACCACCACAAAATGGCCCCTAGCAACATGGTGACTCACAGGCACAAGGCACTGCAAACAATGAACTCAAGCAGGCCTATATATGGGCAGACAAAGGATGCCTTATAAAACACACACAGCTTTAATGCAAAAACTAAAATCCACATGGCTAAAAACACTTTTGAAAGTTAGACAACCACTACAACAACACATAATTATAATTACACACGCAAAAAAGGCATTTATTTAACACACCCAAACAAGTAAAATAGACCCTCCCAAAAAACCCACATTTTGCAATTCAATTCAATGCCATCCATGGCCTAAATGATGTCAAAATTCCACAGACAACACAGAAACTGTTTTTATGCACCCATGGTGACTACCTCTGGGCCTACTGGCAGACTAGGCCGCAAGCTTGGAGGCCTATGGCAAAAGCACAGTGGCTGGTCCCACAAAATGGCCGCCACCACATGGCCAGGCCACCCACAACAACAAGAAAAGGAACACAAGACAGACAATGCAGGCCTATGGCAAAAGCACAATGCCTGGCTCTTCAAAATGGCCGCCACCCACATGGCCAGGCCACCCAAAATAACAAGAAAGTGAAGACAAAGGACAGGACCAGGCAGTTGGAGACTCTGGGCAACTTCCTTCCTCTTGGAAAAATTGTAAAACAAAAAAAAAGTGACTCCTTGCTCACCAAACTACATCTAAATGACAACCTGAGGAGTTTTTTGTGCAAAATGAACTAAATCATCATTTTCGAGAAGGTTTTATGCTGCTCGAGAGATATTCTTCGCCAGATTGTAAATTCTGCGTGTTCGGCATCGCGATCGTCACAAAAAGTCGTTATTGCGCGCGCGAAAACGTATATTGAGCGCGCAAAGAAGATAAAAAGTGTAAGTCCGCGTTGTCGCGCAGTGCGGCGTTGCCCAAAGTCCGCGAGCTGAACGCCCAGGGTTACCTACTGGCTGAAAAGGCCTATTTATTTAACAAACACCCAAAAACTGAAATACCACCCCAAAACCCACATTTTGCAAATCAATCCAATGCCATCCATGGCCTAAATTATGTTACAATTCAACAGACAACACAGAAACAGTTTTTATGCACCCATGAGGATGACTACCTCCGGGCCTACTGGCAGACTAGGCCGCAAGCTTGGAGGCCTATGGCAAAAGCACAGTGGCTGGTCCCACAAAATGGCCGCCACCACATGGCCAGGCCACCCACAAGTTCACAACAAGCATAAGCCAAGGGGAACAAAGAAAAGACATGTAGGCCTATATGGAAAAAGCAGCACACTACTAAACTACCACCACAAAATGGCCTCAAGCCACGTGGTCACTCACAGTCACAACAGGCCATGGAAAATAATGAACTCAAGCAGGCCTATAATAATATGACCAGACAAAGGAGGCCTGCAGTGCTAAACAACACAGCTTTAATACAAAAATACAAAAACGAAAATCCACAGGGCTACGAAAGGTTGGAAAGTTACACAACAAGCACACACACACATCCAACAAAGGTATATATTACACCCAAAAAGTGAAATACACCCCAAAAACCACATTTACCAATTCAATCCAATGCCATCCATGCATGCCCTACATGATGTTTAAATTCAACAGACACCACAGAAACATGCACCCATGGGTACCTCTGGCTCTAGTCTGGGCCTACTGGCTGAAATTCCAATCAAAGAAAAACAACTAGGCCCCTGCCGAAACTACAGGCCACAACAATAAATTTGAAAAACGATGGAAATCCCCCAAAAATGTAGGTACAAACAAGCCCCAATCAAACAAACAAGTACACCAATTCTCCAACTTACTTGTAAAATCTCAAATCCAAAAGTCCTCAAATCCAATCCAATGATATGATGCAGCAGACAGACACAAAAAGTGATCCTTCCAGCTCCAAATCCAAATGAAAGTGAACAGCACATGGACAAAGCACTGGGAGGAGCCTGCTGGACAGGAACAGGAAGTTTGAGAATCAGGGCACTTCCTTCCTCTTGGAAAAAAAGGAAAAAAAGAAAAAGGACTCCTTGCACAAAAAACTACAGCCAAATCACAATCTGAGGAGTTTTTGGAGCAAAACCATCATTTTCGAGAAGGTTTTATGATGCTCGAGAGATATTCTTCGCCAGATTGTAGTTTCTTCGTGTTCGGGATCGCGATCTTACCAACACTGCCGCCGGAAGTCAGATCGCGCGTCCGAATGACGTGTTCGCGTTCGCACACTCTCGCGGGATCGTGCGGCCGGATTCCAAATCTCGTGTCGCCCGCGAACGGATAGGAAGTCGCGTCGGCGAACGCAGAATCACGGTAGGTCGTTACCACGCGCGCGAGAACGTATATTGAGCGCGCGAAGAAGAAAAACAGCTTCGCTATGCCGCAAATTGCGTAGTGCACGGTAACTTCGCGTTCTACGCGAATCGCAAAGTTACCGAAACTACGCAAGCTCCGCGAGCGTAGCGTAGTTCACCGCCCAGGGTTAGTTGAAGGTGATGTTGATGTTGCGTAGTGGTTCGTGTGCGGAGGCAGATGTGGCTCTGTGGTAGATGTGAGGTGGCCAGGGGTCTGTGTGGGCCCCCGAGTGGATGCCTTTCCTAGTGGAGGAGGTGTCCTCATCTGTGCATGGTGTCCATTTGGAGATGGCGGTCTACTTGTTGTCTCAGGGGTACTGGTGGTCCATCTGCTGTGTCAAGTTAGTGGTCCACATACTTGTTGTAGGGCTTGTGGATCTGGAGGTAGTCGATGCTTCAAAGCTAATTGCTTAGGACACACAGAAAGGCAGGTTTTACCCCATTGCACGCCCTATTTTCATATTTTACCCCATTGCACGCCCTATTTTCAGATTTTACCCCATTGCACGCCCTATTTTCAGATTTTAACCCATTGCACGCCCTATTTTCATATTTTACCCCATTGCACGCCCTATTTTCAGATTTTACCCCATTGCATGCCCTATTTTCAGATTTTACCCCATTGCACCCCCAAAGTTTCATCTCTTACCCCATTGCACGCCCACAGTCTCATTGTTTTACACAATGTACACACTCCAATAAATTATTGACCACTGTCAAGAGACTACAATTGTGCATTTATTCACAGACGACAACCTATATTGACTGATTTACACAAAGGACACGCAACAATTTTGGATTGGGTAGCCCAATTTGCACCATCAAGACTCTAGTCTTACACATTTGACACACTGTAAAGCATCTCTGTACTGAGGAGACATTCCCAGCATGGATGAAGTTTTGTTATTTTCATTGCACATATTGTGCAACTCACACCAAGTACTCACTAGAATGACTTCAATTACACCCACTCTAACCAACGAATGCATGGTAACAAAACTCGCTGACACACACCCAAGACTGATGGCACCAGCCCCAACTCAAGACCATCCACCACTGAGTCCCCTATGGACTCAACCCTCTCTCCTAATATAGAACCTACTCAGCTCACACAAACTGTCCGCCTCTCCAACATCAATTACACTGGCCCTCCCTATAGCAAAGCTCACTCACCTTCCTTAAACAAGAAACCTGCCGTGTATACACCCACTTTAAGAGCTGGAAACCCCACTGACATACTTTTGCAGCTCCTGAACAGAATAGAACAAAAATTAGATTTTCTAGCTAAAGATATCTCACATGTAAAAAAGTACCTTTTGATCCAGGCCAAGGTAACCTGCTATCACACTCCTGGTAGTGAGTATTTGTCTCCCTTTTTAGGTTCTCCAACTGTCAGCCAACACACCAGTTGGACCACTTTTCCCTCGAGTCATGCAACCCACAGACCCCAACGAGCTCTCAGCCTCATATCCACTCTGGAAGCTGATGCTCTCAGCGAATCTTACATCACAATAACACAGAACATGGTCCACAATCCCAGTAATCATGGGCACAAATGGAATCCCTCGAATGATCACCTCACCTAGACTGCCTACCCAATACACCCCTATTTAGACACTACATACCACAAGCGATAGTCCTAGCCCTCTAACATGCATGCTCCTCAACTGCAGATCAGCAGTTAAACATGCAACAAATATCGCTATACTGGAGAAAGAAATAGATATTGCATTCCTCACTGAAACCTGGCTTAACAAACACTCGAACCCCATTCTAGACCTGCTCACACCTCCCAGCTACACCATCATTAAAGGTGGCGGACTACACAAAGAAAGAATCCACCTTTCCCCTTAAGAACCTCAAAATATTCAACTTTGAAATACCTAGTATTAGAATTTATAGCCAAAGGCACCTCTCCTATCAAACTTCACACCATCTACCACCCACCTGGTGATCGCACCCTCTTCTCAGAAGAACTAGCTGACCTAGTAATACGGTTCTCCCCCTAAACACTCAAATGACGTATTCTTGGGTGACTTCAATATTCAATGGGGCAACTCAGAAGACACCACAGTCCGTATCTTTACAAATCTTCTTGAAATAAATGACCTCAAACAACTCTGCAATGCACCAACCCATATTAAAAGCTCCAATCTAGATGTGATAATCACCAGAAATAAGCTTGTCTCACTTTGATCCATGACACCTATCGACTGGTCAGATCACCATCTCATACTGTTTAATATCAAGACCAACCTCAGATCTCACCTAGCCCCATCGTAAAAACCTATGCACTGGGCTAGGAACATCAAAAAATCCCATTAACTGAATTGGAATCCAAGGTATGTGCCCAACTACAGAATCAACCTCTCACTCACACCGTTGATGACCTCACTGCCCACTATAATAATGCAAATATTGATGTCCTTGACCAAGTGGCACAGCTCAAACTAAAACAATCTAGAAAAATCCAAACGAAATCCTGGTTCAACTCAAATCTTAACAGTGAGAGGAGGCAACTCAGACAGTCAGAAAGGATGTGGAGACAGAACTCCTCTACAGTGCACCTGTCACTCCTAAGATCTGCACAGCTTTCACATAAGCAACAATTTAACAATATGAAAGGAATAGTGGCATTCACAACACCAACTTCTCAAGTTTCGCAATAGATGCAATTTATTTTCAATGCATAAATCACTTTTTATAGACAACGCCGTTGTTCATACATGCGGAACATGATTGTATACACAACATTGGTGCTCTGGTGAGGGGATGGGTGGGGGTGTTCTGGGTCAAAGTGAGTGAGTGAGCGAAATTGAAAAGGGAGAGGTAATGTGACATATATACATTAAATTTACATAGTGAAACTTGTCCGGCCTATTACAGGCCAAGTATTCCAGTATATACACATAGCACTATAGAGACACTGAAAGTGAATTTCAGTCGTCAGAGCTTGATGAATGGTATGTCGTAGTCAAAGTTTCGACCCCTTAAATATTCTAGGTGGTTCAGTCCTTAGTGTGGGGTCTTCATCAGGACAGTGCGACAGAGCACCCAATCTATCAAACAGCACGTAGAATCAGGCTGTGGAGTCAGGTGGGTGGGCTCCAAAAAGCTCAAAGACGGATCTTGAACTAGGTCCTTGAGATTGATGCCACTGCGATCCTCAGCAAGGTTCCTAAAACAGCTGTCGCTCACTGTCAAGACGCTGACACGGATTTGATGGTCGTGGTTGGTCAGGATCATCCCTCAGTCGCCATGTGGTTTCCCAGCGCCAAGATCCGTCTTTGAGCTTTTTGGAGCCCACCAACCTAGACTCCAGAGCCTGATTCTACGTACTGTTTGATAGATTGGGTGCTCTGTCGCACTGTCTTGATAAAAACCCCACACTAAGGACTGAACCACCTAGAATATTTAAAGGGTCGAAACGTTGACTACGACATACCATTCATACAAGCTCTGACGACTGAAATTCACTATCAGTGTCTCTATAGTGCTATAGGTATATACTGGAATACTTGGCCTGTAATAGGCCAGACAGGTTTCACTATGTAAATTTAATGTATATATGTCACATGACCTCTCCCTTTTCAATTTCCCTCACTCACTCACTTTGACCCAGAACACCCCCACCCATCCCCTCACCAGAGCACCAATGTTGTGTATACAATCATGTTCCGCATGTATGAACAACGGCGTTGTCTATAAAAAGTGATTTATGCATTGAAAATAAATCGCATCTACTGCGAAACTTGAGAAGTTGGTGTTGTGAATGCCACTATTCCTTTCATATTGTTACATTGTTGCTACTGTGACCAATTGTTTATTGTACTGCAATTTTGACCCGGGTCAGGTAGAATTTCGGGTAACCCCATTGATACTTAATACGGCTTTCACATAAGGCACACATCTTTAGAGAAAAAGCCACATTCTTTCTAAACTAACTTGGCTGTGCTATGAACAGACCCAAGGAGCTCTTCAACATCATTAAATGGCAAACTACCCTTACCACTCCTCACAAAACAACAGCCACCAATGAACACTGTGAAGAAATTGCCAACTTCTTCACTGATAAAGTAGCAAAAATTGAGCAATCCATCATCCAAGTCACAAATCTGTCATCGCTACCAACCCTCCCCATTGACCCACATCCCTCCATGGTTTTCCCCCCTCCAGATTTAACTAAATGGCCAAATGGCCCAAAGAAAAACTAATGTCAATTATGATCACCTTCAACTGAAAAATGATGCTAATTGGTCTAACTTCAAACCTGTGACAGAAAGTGAAGTCTACAATAACATTGTGAACTTGAATCCCACATCCCACACTACTGATCCCCTCCCATCCACAATAGTACAAAACCTCAACCATAAAATCGCACCATTCTGGACAAAAATCATCAACACATCTCTTTCCTTAGCACGTGTACGTGACTCCCTCCAACTAGGCCAAATCACACCCATGCTCAAAAAACCAGGGGCTGACCCTAATGACATCAATAACCTCAGACCTATCACCAACCTCCTGTTCCTAGCCAAAACAATGAAGAAATGCTTCCTTCTACAACTCAACCAACATGTAGATGAATTCAACCTCCATAATACCTTCCAGTCAGGATTCAGGAAAGCCTGTAGCACAGAAACCACTATTTTCAATATCTCGGATGACATTTACAGATCCTTGGATGAAGGTGAAGCATGCCTCCTAATCCTACTTGACTTATCTGTGGCTTTTGTTACCATAAATTACCCAGCATTGCTCGAGACACTTAAGAATAGCACTGGTATCAATGGCACAGTCCGTGCCATCTTCCCTGCAACATCGCTCGAAACAAATAAAAATCAACAACTGTCTTTCAAAACCTACACTAGTTGCTCGTGGTTTACCCCAAGGCTCAATTCTCTCCCAATCCCTTTTCAATTTCTTCATGGAACCCCCTTACTGTTATACTGAACTAAGCAGGGGACAAAGATTACCTATATGCCGATGGCACCCAACTTTACTACAAAAGTAAATCACCCAGTGTCATACTACATCTGAACAAAACACTAATCAAGATACAAACTTGGCTTTACGCCAACCCCTTAAAGGTGAACCCCAACAAAACTGAACTACTACTTTTCTCCCCTAAAAACAACTCTCTACCAATCAAAGATTGGCTCAAGAATTTGCACTCCCTACATTGTTCTCTTACACTATCCAACTCAGTAAAGTCCTTGGGCATCACTCTGGACAAAAACATGTCACTGAAGGATCACATCCACAACTCAGCCAAAAGAGCACTTTACACTCTTAAACACCTCAAGAAAATCAAACCATTTCTTCCCCCTGATGATTTTAAGATGGCAGTGCAATCTATAGTCCTCTCAAAACTGGATCCTCACAGCAACTCTGAAAATTTCCCTTGCCCCCCCCCCCCCTAAGAACAGCTCTCAACACGGCTGCCCGGCTACTAACAGGTTTTAAACGGTTTGAGAACATCTCACCGGTCATCAAGAACCTCATTTGGCTTCCCATCGAAGGAAGATGTAACTACAAGACTCCTTGCATCACCCACACATCCCTTCACACTCATAACCCCAACTGTCTAGATACCAAACATTTGAAAGCAAGAAGAGCCGGTACTCTGAGAAGCTCCATACCACATCTTCTCATACCTCCCAAACTGAAAAAGAAATCCTCCCAGATATGCTAATTCTCTGAAAATGTGCCTAGGACCTGGAACTCACTCCCTAGAGATCTCCACTGCAACCCCTCCTTTTCCTGCTTCAAACGGGACCTTGAATACCTACTGATCAACAAATACTTTAAAATGCACATAAACTGAGTTATGTTCCCAAAGATCACACCCAATCTGGCTAGACCCTTTGCGACGGTTGATTGATTGTTTCAGCTGCCTACTATGTCATTCACTCCATTAACTTATGCTGTTCTAATGTCCTCATATTATAACTACCTTGACTGCCCAATGTGTTTCTTTGTCTGTATATATGTATATATTTCAATCACAGTGGCCAGACCCTGCATCCAACTGCAGCAGGTGGGCAACCACCCGTGGAATTCCCCTTCACATTCTCCCTTTTATTATTTTATTCAGCCCTATGGGGCTCCCACAAGAGTGCCAAACAAGGGGCTGCAATGGTAGACTCATGCAGGAGATTTCAAAATCTCCTGGAACAGTCTAGTGTAATCGATGGCTCAAAAAATTATTTTAAATTGTTACCCCAAGGAGGGTCCTTCTAGGACGGCTCCATAAGGGGCTGAGGGGTCAGGGTACCCTTACAGTGCCCAAGGCTACCACTTTTCTTTTAAAGTTTTTTTTTATGTTTCAGGACACAGATACTGAGTCTGAGTGTCCTGTAATGGGGGCCGCAACATTTTCTTTCAGTAAAAGAGAGCACTTGATCTTGAGACTAAAAGACCCAATGGCAAAATAAAAATAAAGACTAATCAAAGCCTCTATTTTTTAATTCACAGAACCGCAGAACTCTCGTTAGAGTCCATGGGGAGCAAAAATTCATAATTGTCTATCAGCATTTTGTGAAGCTTAATTTCTCAAAAATGGCTGCATGGACTTACACAAAATCACAAAAAGGACACTTTCTAGGTAAAGATCTAGCTGTGCATTTGGTGCAAATCTGTTCAGCCATTTTTCTGTATCACTGGCTCATCGGGAAAAAAAGCATATTAGGACCCCCCTGTTTTTCAGCTCCCGCTTGACAGACCATTGTGAAGCTTTCCAGGAAGGAGACGAGGTAGATGAACATTTTTTAGGAAAGTTTTATGAAGATTCATCAAATAATGCCAAATATATTAGCCGCAAAAAAAGAAGATATTCCTATGGAAACTCTGACTGACGTACAACTACACAGCGGTTACCACCATTGTCCAATTTATTGTTTCTTCAGACTTTGTAAGTGGAGAGTGCATTTGATTGATTGCCTAGTTCAGCAATACAAGTGGGGCATATCGTTACTGTATTTGAGTGAACTCCTAAGAACTAGGAGTGGATGTCAAGTAAGTCACAGCGTACGGAATTGGGATTTTTTGTGTTCCACAGTAAGCAGATGTAATTTAGGAATAGATTGTCAGCAGATAGCATCAGAGCCAGGTATGCTTTGGCTTAGGTTGATGGGCAGGAATAAAAGAGGACTGTCATATCACAAAGGTGGTGGGTCTTCTTTGACTCATCTATCACTTCATCTGTCTCTCTCTCTCTCTCTCTCTCTCTCTCTCTCTCTCTCTCTCCCTCTCTGTGAAGTGTAGTACAAAATAGGTGAATACTAGTGCCTAATTTTATTATGACAATAGCAAACATATTATAAAACTAGTGGGGACCAGCGCAAATTATAGTTAATAATTTGTAGGATAGGCAACTATTTTGGATGGAGGATCAAAGGGAAATAGACATTTTTACTGAAGCAGTATTTTCTTTGTGTAAATAATTACTATTGCTTTAATATAGTACTACTACTAAACAAAGCATTTTTCCTTCATCGTTTCAGTACCTTAAAAGAAGAAGGAACTGTCCAGGGTAGCTGTTGTCAGAGTCCAGCGACCAGGGTGTCTCTATAGCTGGCTTTACAGACCACAGGCCTCCTTTTGTTGCTGGTGGTGCAGGTTTGTATATTTACTCTTCTTAGCAATACCTGTCACCAAATATGAATCACAGTGTTCTGAATTTCCTTTTTAAATATATTTTTCCTAATATTTTCTTGATGTCCTTTTAATCTACTTAAGTGCCCAACTGCACACCTTTTTGTGTTTCCCTTCTTTCTGCCCTATTTCCTGACTGTGGACTCAATGTCTCCTTACCCTTCCTTTTCTTCTTTCCTTTGTCTTATCCATACTCTAATCGTGGTTGTGATGAAGTTCCCTTTCCAAGCCATTGTCCGTACTATTAAATATGTGTTTATAGTGTTAACCCTTCGCTGCCAATCCTCTCCCATCCGTGCCAAGGCTTTTTTTTGGTTATTTGGGGTAGTTTAGGCCCCCGTAACCTTTTGTCCACATAAGATATCCACACTAAATGTTTATCCTTTTTTCCCAACATTCTGGGGATTCTAAAGGTTCCCTGGGTTTATGGCTAAAGTGCAGCTACATTTTTTGTTTTGGGGGAAAAATGGGAAAAAGTATCCCAGAAGAAAGTGTCTGTTTTTTCCCTGCAAATGGTATCAATGAAGTGTTTCTGGTGCTAAAATCACCATCCTCCCAGATTTCAGGAACAGGCATGCGTTTTTCAGAAAACCACATTTTTCAACACAGTTTCGGCATTTTAACGGGACATTGCCCAATTTTCCTTTTTGTTGTGCTTTCAACTTCCCTCCAGTTAGTGGTAGAAATGGGTATGAAAAAATGCTGTATCCTGGTAAGCTATACATTTCTAAAAAAGTAAAGAAAATTCTGAATTCAGCAGGGGATTATTTGTGTAAATCCTTCAAAGGTTTTCCTATAGAAGGTAACAGTTGAGATAAAAAGAATATTTAAAATGAGTTGAAAACAACACCCTTTTGTGCATTCATTTTCACCTGTAACTTCTTCTAACAATGTTCAAAAGCAAGATACCATTACGTCCGCTGGACCCTTATGACTGCAGGGATATACAGGGCTTGTAGTTTCACCAAGAACGCGAGGTACCCAGAGCCAATACCTGAGCTGCACCTTGCAATGGTTTGTCTTTGTGTACCGGGTATAAAAAATGTATTTGGTAAAATATAAAAAGTGAAAAATAGGTGTCAAGGAAACCTATGTATTTCCAAAATGGGAATAAGATATGGAGTATAGAAGCAGAGGTTATTTGCACATCTATCAATTTGAGGGGACCCATACTAGCATATGAATTAGAGGTCATTTTTCAAAATGACTTCTTCTTTACACACTGTCTTATATTTGGAAGGCACAAATGCAGAGAAAGACAATTGGAAATAACACTTCTTGTGCTATTCTGTGTTCCTGTAAGTCATCCCAGAAAAATGGTACCTCACTTGTGTGGGTACGCTTAGTGCTCGCGACAGGAAATGGCCCAAAATGCAACGTGGAGACATCACATTGAGAACTGACCCTTTTTTTGCAATGTGCCTAGCTGTGGATTTTGGACCCTAGCTCAGCCGACACCTAGGGAAACCTAGCAAACTGTTCATTTTTGAAAACTAGACACCCAGAAGAATCCAGAGTAGGCTGACTTGTATGGCTCTCTCCACATTGTTTTACCCAGAATCCCTTGCAAACCTCAAACTTTGTCTTAAAAACACCTTTCCCTCATATTTTTGTTTATGAAAGTACTGGAATCTAGGAGGGGCCACAAACTTCCACCCACCCAGCATTTCCATGAGTCTCCCGATAAAAATAGTACGTCGCTTGTGCGGGTAGGCCTAGTGCCTTCGACAGTAAATCGCCCAAATAGAAACATGGACTCATCACATTTTTCCACAATAAACTGACCCTTTTTTTGCAATCTGACTAGCTGTGGATTTTGGGCCCTAGCTCGGCCAAAAACAAGAGAAATCTAGCAAACCTGTACATTTTTTAAAAAGAAAACACCCAGGAAAATCCAGAGTAGGCTTGCTTGTATGGCTCTCTCCACATTGTTTTACCCAGAATCCCTTGCAAACCTCAAAGTTTATTTTAAAAAAAACACATTTTCCTCACATTTCTGTGATGGAAAGTTTCAGAATCTGAGGGGAACCTCAAACTTCCTTCCACCCAGCATTTTCCCAAGTCTCCCGATAAAATGGTACCTCACTTGTGTGGGCAGACCTAGTGCCCGTGATAGAAAAAGGCCCAAAACTCAATGTGGACACATCACATTTTTCCACTGAAAGTTGATCTTTTTTTGCAGTGTGCCTAGCTGTGGATTTTGGACCCTGATTCTGCGTGCATCTAGGGAAACCTAGCAAATCTATACATTTTTTAAAACTAGAAAACTAGGGAAATACAGGATGGGCTGGTTTGTGTGGCTCTCTCCATGTTTTTTGCCCAGAATCCCTTGCGAACCTCAACATTTGTCAAAAAACACCTTTTCCTTACATTTTTGCAATGGAATGTTTTGGAGTCTGTGTGGACCCACAAACTTCCACCCACCTAGAATTCCTCCAAATCTCCTGCAACCTGTACATTATTAAAACTAGACAACTAGGGGAATACATGATTGGCTGACATGTGTGGCTCTCACCAGGTTCTGTTACCCAGAATCCCTTGCAAACCTGGTTTTGCAAGGGGGTCACCTGCGTTTTTGGTCCCGGGCTCGGTGCCATCTAGGTAAACCTACCAAACAAGACAGTTCTGAAAACTAGACACATGGGTGATCCCATGGTGGTGTGGCTTATGTGGATCCCCCAACATTTTCTTACACAAAATCCCCTGCAAACCTCATATTCTGCTAATGAAAATCACATATACCTTACATTTCTGTCTGGGATCACCATGCCGGCACACATTTCTTACCACCCATCATTCCCCTTGGTCTCCGGATAAAAATTATACCTCACTTGTGTGGGTGCCCAAAGCAGAGTCAGCCTAAATACGAATAAAAAATATATCTGTTTATCAACACGCTGTGATATCCTGCCAATCTCTACTCATTTTTGGCCCTTCCCTGCCACAGGCACTTAGCCCACCCACACAAGTGAGGTATCAATTTAATGGCAGAACTGAGGGGAAAGACTGTTGCCATTTGTGTACAGGGGTGGGGACATTGACATGCCCGTTTTGAGCAGCCCCCACCCCTATGCATTACAAAAAGAAATCCCTGGTGCATAATGGGCTTTCTGCCCCCCCCACCCGGGTGGCAGATCGGGAGCTATTGCATCCATCTCCCCCCAGGTGGGGGGCAGAAAGAGTAATCTGTCCAAAAAATGTGAGGGGAGCAAAAGCCCTTGTCAAAGGCACCGCTCCCCCCTCCCTGGTGCCTAGTGGAGTGAATCCCTGCTTGGAGATCACCCTCCTCTGGTGATCCACTAGGGAGGGGTACCATTGGAAAGGAGAGATCCTCCCCTTTCCAATGATACCTGCCCCATCTGCCTATTTGTTTGGAGGCTAAGATAGCCCCACAAACACATCGGCAGTGAAAGTAAAATGAGCCGATTGGCTCATTTCACTTTGGTTTTCTGTAAAATGACATCAGTGCACCGTGCGCGCTGATTGTCATTTCAATAAAAACAAAAACAGCCTATGGAGCTGGGAAAGCTCTTTCCCAGTTCCTAAGGCTGTTTTTACCTGCTCATGTGCAAAGGATGGAAGAGGTCCTGTTCTTGGCACACGATCACCACAGCTGGGGACGGTACCGCTCCGTCCTTGGCAGCCAAGAGGTTAAACTGTTGGCTAGTTGATTTTTTTAAAATATAGAAGTAAACTTTTCAAAGTGATAATTTGGATAGAAATAATTTCTAGTGTGTTAGATGCTGTTTTTCACTTGTGCAAATACTGCGATGAGCTGTGTGATATCATGAAGTAAGAGTCCTCTGTTTTTTTCAAGCACTTACCCAGGAGAAGGGCCAAGACCAATATCCTGTAGTGGGGGCAACAGCGGACGAGGCTGCTACAATGACTGATGATTGTAAGTCAATTTCTGTTCTCAATAGCAACTGCTGTATTTGTTAAGGTATTTCTTCATTTGTTAACCATTTAAAATTATCCACCTTGCAATGTTTCTGTCTCAGCTTTGCTGCCAATTATATTAATGGGTAGAAGAAGTGTGTTGTCAGGTGCCCGCTACCCAGTGCCCACCCATACCAACATCTTTTTGGAAGTAGGGTGTGGTGTGGGGTTTGTGTGATGCTAGGAAGAACTCTGGAATAGAGCAAGAATAGGGACATGTATGTCAATTCACCAAAATCCCACGGGTAGCATAGTAGATATCACACACCATTTGATCTTAATGACATTACAGAAAGTGACATCATATGACTGTTGTTGGTGAATGTTCGCAGAAAAGTATGTCACTTGACCTTAACCCTGATGACATCACAATAACTAACATCACTGAAATTCCATAGCAACTGCATAATTAATTTCACATCTTAACACAGACTTTGAAAGTGAGTGACCATATATTGTAGTGAGTGAGGGAATCAAGTGAGAAAGAAGTCTTCTAATGGTATTCATTGGGCTTCTTCTCTTTCCCTCAAGAAAATATGATTAAATAGTACGAAAATTCAAGCACAATATTCACTTAATTTTGCTAATAATCCAAAGGCTCTGAAAGGGCCCTCTCAAAGGGCACTCATTAAATATTGAAGTCCTTTTATGATGTTCCAAGCCAAAGAAACCTGATGCTCCCCCAGGAGTTGGCTCCATTTTATTCAAAATATGCTATGCATGTGCCAATATATAAAAAATCACATCCATTGTGCCATGGGCAGCATTTTTTCACAGCTGCCCCCATGCCAAAAATGACCTACAATATGCCAGTGTCATAACTTTGCAACTAATGCCATCAATGTACCAGGCCTGATTCTCATGTCAATAATTACCCCTTGTATGTCAGGGCCAGGATTTTGCCCTTCCTTATGCTAAGAATTAGTTCCAGTGCTCCAATATATCAAAATTCACCTGCATTGTGCGATCATTAGCATTTTGTCAAGGCTGCCCTATGCCAAAAATTACATATAATATGCCAGTGTCATAAATTTGCAAATAATGCCATCCATATACCAGGGCTAACACCCATGTCAAAAGTTACCTCTTGGATGTCAGAGCCAGCATTGTGTTCCTCCCTTATGCCAAGAATTTAGTTCCAATGTTTTAATGCCAGCATTTTGCTATAGGTGCCTCAAAAATCTAAACATTACGTTCAGTATGCCAGAGTCAACTGCAAACTTGCAAGCATAGCACCACATTCTCACTCATGCTCACCATGACACACTTACTCTTACTTTTTCATTTCCGCTCACCTGGACTCACTTCTTCATTCTTACTCTCTTGTACTCAGTATTACTTGCACTCACTCATTCTAATTCGGCTGCACTCACTCTCATTTATTCTTACTCTGACTCACTCATACTTTCCTACTAACTCACATGATTTGCACTTCCTGTTACTCTCCCTCATTCTCACTCACTCTCACTTATTGTCACATGCTTTGTCTCACACATTCCTGCTCTCATTCACATTCACTCCTCTCTTTCATTCAAATTTTTTCATTTGCACTCACTCTGACTAATTCTCACTTATTCTCACTCACCTTATCTCATCATTCACAATTCCACTCACTCACAGTCATTCACTCAGGGCCAGATGTACGACCCTTTTTTGTGGCCGCAAACGGGAGAACCTCCTGTTTGCGGCCGCAAAAAAGGGTAATAGCATGTACAAATGCTATTTTGCGAGTCCCTGACTCGCAAAATAGCATTTGCAACTCTCGCTATTAGGAAGGGGCGTCCCTTCCTAATAGCGAGTCAACATGCTATGTACTAGTGTTTTGCAACCGCATTTGCGGCCGCAAAACACTCGCAGTTTACCACCTACTTCAAGTAGGTGGTAAACCACTCGTAAAGGGGAAGGGGTCCCCAGGGGACCCCTTCCCCTCTGTGAGTATGTTGGAAAATATTTTTTAAGAGCAGGCAGTGGTCCCAGAGACCACTGTCTGCCCTTACAAAAATGAAACATCCTGTTTTCCTTTAAGGAAAACGGGCTGCATTTAAAAAAAATAAAAGCTGCTTTATTAAAAAGCAGTCCCAGACATGGTGGTCTGCTGAGCCCAGCAGGCCACCATTCCTGGGAGGGCTGTCATTTCCAATGGGCTCGCAAACTGCAAGAGGCTCATTAATATTAATGAGCCTCGCAATTTGCGACCCCATTGGGAATCGCAAACAGTGTGAAAAACACTGTTGTACATCGGAAATTGTGCCTCGCTAATTGCGACTCGCAAAAGAGTCGCAATTTGCGAAGCGCAATTTTCTTGGTCGTACATCTGGCCCTCACAGTCTAATATCTCACTCATTCTTGTTCATTGTCACTCACATACTGTCACCTACCTGCAGTCACTCTTACTCTCAATCACATGCACATACTTGCCAACACCTAATCACACTCATTGTAACTTGCTACGTGTCATTGCCTCTCACTCATTCACATTCACACACATGCTCACACATACTGATGCACAAGCTCACAGGAACATGCTCTCTGCCACACAGAAATACTCTCACCCACAAGCATGCACCCATACAGTTAAAAACTCAGCTGCCATCGAATATCCTGTTCCAGCTCCAGGTGCTCCATTTTTTACACACTATTTGGGAATATTTATCCCTATTAATGTAAAAATATGGCAAGAAATAAGGAGCCCCAAAGCCCAAACTGTGAGCCACCCCAGTGTTCTTGCAACAGATTTTTCCACTTCAAACGCCAGTGATCACAAAGGCGTGGCCAAGGGTCCCAAGCAATGAGCAAGAGAGGGGCCAAAAGTGTGACCCTTAAATGACTTCTGTGCTGATGTGCCACTAATAGCAGCACCTGTATCCTTTGTGCTGGCAGCAGGCCATTGTTAGCTCCTTATTCTGCCTGCGTCATGGTTCTATTGCATATGCTGCATTCTTGATGCAGCATTTCTTTGATGCATTCTGGCAGAAGGCTGCTGCTGGCTTTTACCCTGCCCCTGTTGCACTACTGGTACCAGTGCCACTGTGCTGGGGCCAGTTTACTTTAAGCTTTCTACTCACCATGTGTGACCTGATGCCAACTGCCACCAAACCAGTTCCCTGCATGTGCAGGGATCAGGCTGTGGTAGGTGTCTTACAACCAAGGCCCTAGTGTCATTGCATCTGCTGCCTAAAGTAATTTTTTACAACCCCAAAACAAGGACTTAAACGTTGGTTGCTAGGTGATAGCTGATCTGGTGCTGGCTGATGGTCAAAACTGAAACATTTTGCAACAGTTTAGTGCTCCAATGACCTCAGCCACTCTGAACTGCAAATTGTATTTTTTACACATATATCTGTGTGCATTTGATTCTGATGCTGCGTTTGTAACCTCAGATGGTAAGCTTAACGAAATCAGTGTCAGAGGAGGTCTCAAGGAGCAAGCCTGGGGTGACCCCTAAATTATGACCATGAGTAGGGGCACTGGAACTATTGGGCCCGATTCACAGAGCTAACTTAAGACAAAATCCTAAACTTACTACCATTTTGGTATTCACAGAAGGCACTTACTCATTTTGGTATTCACAGAAGGCACTTACTCATCAATGAGTAAGTGCCTTCTGTGAATACCAAAATGAGTAAGTTACTCAAAATAAGTAAGTTACTCAAAATGAGTAAGTTACTCATTTTGGGATTCACAGAAGGCACTTACCCAAAATGAGTAAGTGCCTTCTGTGAATACCAAAATGAGTAAGTGCCTTCTGTGAATACCAAAATGGTAGTAAGTTTAGGATTTTGTCTTAAGTTAGTTCTGTGAATCGGGCCCTGTATTGTTATAATTCTGTGTCAAATGTTGAAAAAAAAAGATCGCTCCAAACCAGGTTACTGTTGCTTGGTAAATATAGTCAGATATATTGTGCTGAAAAAATTAAAATCACCATATATCCCGTGGCAATATATATACATAACATTTGCCATTTAGTCATATCTTTGAGCACAGATAAGTATCTGATTAAAGTGTGCCCCCATGAATGTAATTATTTAATTAGGTTTGTTTACACTTTTTATCCATTTCTGTGTTTTATTTTATTTATGCAAGTGGTCCTCCCGGGACAATTAAGGCCATATACTGCAAATAGTAGAGAAGTATGTGGATTTCATGTAAAAGAAAGGTCTGTGTGACCCAGAATCACATAAATACATTTCAGTGGCCCTAGACAAACAGTAACAATGTGTGATTGACTCATTATAAATTCCATGTTCTTGAAGTGGGAACATCCTCAGACCATCCAGTTGTCCCCCCTTTCAGTCCCAGGGTGCCACGGACCATCAACAGTGGGAGACAGTGGCACAGATACATCAGTCAAACTGGTTGCTTACCAATTCTCATTGTGATGGAAGAGCAGGAGGAGGTGGTAGCAGCAGCCAACACCTTCAGAGTTGACAAGCCCATGGAACACCCAAGGACACAACAGCGCCAATGGCACCACAGGTGGCGAGCCTCCCACCACCACTGCCAATGTCAAATCCAGCTCAAAACACCACCTGTCCATCACTTCCAAAATAATCAGGAAACTCAGGTGGAGATCTTGGGGGGATTGGATACTTTGGAGGGGCTTTTTGAAAAGTAATTAGGGAGAGAAGTGGGTTTGGTGTAGGTGGTACCAGTTGTGGAAGGTAAATTAGTTATTAATAGTTTAGGTATTTTTTAGGCTTTAGGGAAGGGGGCTCATCAGTTGTGAGTGGAGTGCTTAGGGACAGTTGAGGGAAGGGATAGATTAGGTATTTTTGAAAGGGAGTGGGCCAGTTGCAGATTGAAGGGCAGTAACATTTGCCGATGCGATATTGTCTTGAATGGAATAAGGCAACCAAAAGTTATCTTATGGGATAGGTACGGCTTGCAGTAGTAGAAACTAATTTCAGGAGTTTTTCAGTACCAGGACTTGTAAAACTTAAAAGTGCATGTCCAACCTTTAATTTGCAATGCACCCTGCTCTCTGGGCCGTTTAGAGCATACCCCAGGGGTGACATATGCATTAAAATGGAAGGTTAAGGCCTGGCAAAAGGTTTATTTTGTCAGGTCGAAATGACAGTTCAAACTGCACACAGGTTGCAACGGCAGGCCTAAGACATGTTTAAAGGTCCACTTAAGTGGGTGGCACAATGAGTGCTGCAGTCCCACAAGTAATAAGCAGAAACAGTGTTCACAAGGAACTAATTTCATTAATGAATAAAGATTTCAGCAAGTAATAATATATCTTGCACGATTTAAGCAAAGACAGAAAAAGTGTATAGTAGAACCTTAAATAAATTAGGCCTATCAATATTACAGCACAAAATATATAGAAGCCCACAGAACATGGATTGTTGCTTTACTCACTTCAGCCGAAGTGAGTATAATTTATTTCGCAAAACAATGTTTCATGTAAAAAAGAAGTAAAGAGGTATTTGCAGTTGTGTATTTACACTATATACATTTCAACATTTTTAAGTGATCTTGTGACCCCAGTGCGGTGACCATAACCAAACAGTGCAATACATATAATGCTCATAGGAAACGAAAAGCAATGGTTATTGATATCTAAATGAGGAGCCCTTTAAAAGTATGATACAGTCAGTTCTTCATAGGCAACTTTATAGTTTGCTGGGACTCTCTCTTTAAAGTAGTCGACAACGTTTCGACCCTCTTGTGGTACGGGGTCTCTTCAGGAGGGGAATTCTGGGGACTAAGGTGGAATAGGTTTTAGTACCAGTAAAGGAATTTAGATCTGTGGGCTTAGGGATAAATAGCAGAAAATACTTACCGAGCAACACATTGGGGGTGCCCGTAATGCAGGAGTCTTCCTAATTTCATTCAAGGACCTTCTTGTTGTCCAGGGTGTCCAGTTTGTATTAATGACATGGTAGGGATGTATTAACACCTGAGACGGTGTAAGGAAAACACAAGTGATTAAGTGTTTTAGGGGATTGCTTACACTTGTCATGATATAGCCACACCAGGCTTCTGGTATTATTCACGGCAGCATTTAATTTAAAGGGCCCGGGTACATAAGTACCACTTTACTAGGGGCCTACAGGTAAACTAAATCTGCCAAATTGGTTGTAAGACAATTTCACCATGTTTAAAGGAGAGAGCACAAGAACTTTAGCACTGGTTAGCAGTGGTAGCAGTGGTAAAGTGTGCAGAGTCCAAGGCCAACAAAAACAAATTCAGCAAAAACAGGCGTACGGTAAAATGTTTAGGGGAAAACCACCCTAAGGTTGACAGATTTAATATCTAGTATAAGAGAGTGGGGTCTTTTAGCCATCTTACAGATAGATTTACTAACAAGTCACACAACGCAGCAAGACATCTTGCTGCGCTTCATTGCGTGACAGGTAGAGAGCAGCAATACTCCATATCTACTTAGATAAGGCTCATTCCTGCTCTCTCCGTGCGCTGGTGCACTGAGTGCATCCTAGCGCCAATACAGGTACCATTGCACCATGGTGCAAGGGAGCCTGCATTACAGTTCATTATTGTTTTGTGCAGGAATGGACAAAAACAATCCTCTTAGGCTTTTCCTTTTTCGACATGTGCTGCATTATGCAACACACGTAGAAAGAGGAAAAAACGAGAAAAAAATAAACAGATTTCTCTTTGTTACACCTCACTTGGGAAGGTCTAGCCTTCTGATGCGTTCCTAGGTATACTAGTGTTAGTAAGTCTGGCAATGTGAAAAAAACCATGGTGGATGAGAGGGACCACTCATGCTCAATCCATGGAACTCCTTTCCAGGGCAGAGAAACTCAAGGTGGCGACTTGTGCTACCTTGCATTATTCCTTATTTACTATGCCACACAGAGTCACATAAGGTGGCTCTGCGTGGCATAGTAAGTTTGACTTAAAGGCTTGTGTCTCCTTGCATCACCTTGCGTGATGCAAGGGCAACACAAGCCCTTGATAAATTTAGTGTGAGCTGCAGCGTTCAAAGTTCCTATGAAATGTGGGAGTCCAAGGCAAAAAAAACATAGATCAGTAGATAGATAAAAATATTGCTGACAATTCTACTGAGCCTTATGATTCCTCTATGCAGCAGCAGGAAAGTTGTCTCAAAGTTGATCGCCAACCATCTAAAGGAAAGACTGTGCATAAGAACTGAGGCGTACCAGCTTGAACTGTGACCATGAACTAAAATAACAACTTAGGAGGTCATTAGGATGGCGGGCGGAAGCACATCCGCGGTGCTGGCGGGGGCGGAAAATGCCCTTTTCCGCACTCCAGCAGCGGTCCTCCCGCCCGCCATATTACAATGGGCAAACATAGCCCATTTCCCGTCCGCTGTGTAGCCAGGTGAACCGCCAGATTTTTGCACCCGCCACCGCGGCGGATTGAGCCAATAGGGTCTCACCGCCGTGCGGAATGACGTTCCGTCCGCCGTACAAATCACGATACCGCAAACAGCCCATCACACCACAGCGGAGAATCCACCTACCCAGAGACGGCGGAAACACGACAACGGAGCGCGAAACCAGACTCACGGTCCCCTCTACCCGGTCCGGACCGCAATGGATCCAGCTCTTCAAGCCATTCCGGTGCTGTACTTCCTCCACTACCAGAAAATAATGGACCGTCGTGGACAACGCTGCAGGTATGCAATGACACAACTCCGCGCACAACCACAACACACAACTCCTGTGCTGATATACGGTTCCTGTCCACATCAGACACTCTGGTGGGGACAGGAACACCTCCCCAAGTGTACCCACACATGTCCCACCTGTCAGGAAATCACCCCTCCGCATCCGGGTCACCAATCAACTGCAAAATCACTGCAATGTCCCGGTCACGTCACCGCAGCGGTGAAGACGCGGGAAAACATGCGCAAAATGTAGTAGGCAGGGCCGGCGCCAGGCATGGGCAGTCCACAAAGATTCACAGGGCTCCACCTCCACCCTTCCCACACTACGCTTCCCACACCCATTTGGGGGCACATGCTATGTGCTCCCCCTGTGTCGCCCCTGCACAATTCATCTCCCAGGTGTCGCCAGACCTTGCACCTCACACACCAAAGGATCAGGGCGCCTGTCTTGAAAGGTGGGGGTGAAGAGGAACACCCTGCACAGAAGCTCAGGGGCTGGACAACCCTCCTCCTCACACCTATCTCCCACTCATGTGAAGCGAACTGAGGCTAACTATAAAATGAAGACTCACACTGCATAAGAACATCCACTGAACTGTCCACACTGCCTGTCAAGTCACTCACAAACACCCCACACTGACACACAGCCACATGCACACACCATAGGTCAACAGCAATGTAGGACAATCAATGGGCCAGCCAAAAGTGAAGTGGACAGTGCTGGAAAACCATGGAGCAAGACACATAGCATCTGTACATCACATGCAAGAGAAGGAACATATCACAACACCCTTAGGTCATCAAATCAGACATGGGTGGCACAGTGAGTGAAATTAAACCAAACTGACCTCTGTGCAACAACTCAGGGGCACAACAAGGCAAACCATGCATAGTCACAGGAATGATAGGAAGTCATACAGTGAGCAGCCACACATCTGTCTCAACTGACTTGACATGTGCACATCATCAGTACAACACACATGGCCCATTGTCACACTCATTGACTGTCAAACACAACTCGGGCCTTCACACATACCTATTCTCTACCCACCTCATACCTGCAGCACTCAACACCTGTGATAAGCACACATAAAGGCCAAAATGGTGTCCTGTGAGTTCAATGACAACCAAACACACTCCCTGTGGTGCACCCACAAACATCACACTAACACACAGGGATGCCTGAACCAATGCAGACACCAAAACAATAGCCAAACACAAAGCTCACAAACAACATACACAGAGGTACAACAAGCCCACACATGTGCAGGAAAACAGTGGAAAGGCAATGTGACCCTAGACAGAACAGGAATACACAACATTGTCACTCAGGACCAATGCACAGACACCATACCTCAACACAAACAAGAGGTGTATCATCAAAAATCTACCATGAACACCAACTGGGATCAATGGGACAATCAGCTAACACAGACACAGGCACCTTGCCACCCATGAAGTGGACAAGGTGCCATATTGTACCAGAAGCATGCACATGCACAACCCTGAAAAGTGACAGGTCAAAAATAGGAGGACTAACCACCAATGTGTGCTGAAAACAAGCCCAGCAACAAGAATCCCCTTACTGCATGTGACAGACACACAAGTAATGCACACCACACCTGCAACACACATCTGAATGTATCACACAGCTAAAACAACCACTCACACATAACGTCATGCAAATAGAACATCACACACACATAGCATCAGTCAGTACAAAGAGCCAACACAGGCCAAACACTGCATACATCCACAACAAAAACACAACAGATGCACAGACCAATCCATCACAATGCAAACTCAGCTGCACATCAGGGAGATGCACAACAAGCAAGTACAAGGCAACATACACTGACAACACTGCATGCACACCAAGCAGTGTGTGCACAACAACCAAATCAGAAGCACACACATCTGAGTGCCACACCATGAACTCCCACAGCACAAACATAACATCACCCTCAGGAAGTGTAGCACTACCTCAGCAAACACACATACAGCTTAGCCATCACCCACAGATGCACAACTCAGGGACATCCAGGTGCAAACAACATGACCAGAGGACTGTGCTGCCCAAACATCTGCACTGCACATGAGCAACCATGACAGCAAACAAGTATAAGGAAATAACACATAACTAATTTGCAAACTGTCCTGAGTAGCACATTGGTCCTGGACACAGATCAGCCTCACACAGCATAGTGTCACACTATGAAGTGGTGGGGAGGCTCACACACTGGCAAGCCATGGGGTGGAAGACATGACACTGAAGTGGTGTGTACTTCAGTAGTGGACAGGTGAGCAGTGTACAGTACACAAACACATAGAGGAGTCACTCACAATGTGTAGGCATCAGAAGCACATATGGGGGATGGCATGACTCCACATACCACATACCATACTGGAGCCAAAAATGGGTCAAGTGACAGCAATGCATGAGAAAACTAACAAATATTGCCAGTGTGGCTGAGCAGTTCTGTACAGTGTGCACAAACAGTAACAAGACACATGGCTGATCAACAAAACACAACACAGACTTGCCTGTCACACACTCTGCATACTCACAACTGGCAGCAACAACAAGTAGGTGTCCCCCAGGAGTGCAAGGACACAACAACACACTGCCCAACCTACAACTCCCACATGTGCCCACAATCTGAAACACATGGCAGACTATTGAAACAAACAGGCACTCAGCTTCTGTGTCATACATGTGTGCAGTTGGCATTGCAGGGGCACACACACATCAACACCGACAACCAAACCACCCCTACACACTTCATGACCACACAAGTGCACACATCCAAATGTACCCATGTGACTAGGAAGACAGGCCATCATAAGATGACCATACATCAACACTGCTGCTCACACATCAAGAAAGATCACACAGATATGAAGGACCCTGGCCAGCCCGCAAGTAATCCTGTGGATAGAATACACCTCTGTTCTGGAATTGCATCATAACATGACATGTGGACAATTTAGCAAACCTGACCATATGATGAGTATGATAATCGTAGATCATCACAAACACCCATCATTGCACCCTCAAAACCTCAGAAGAAAGAACTAAAGTGCCCCTCACCACTGCCAAACCCAGAAAAGTAAAAGAAGCAATTGGCAATGTTAAGGTGGCATACAGAGCATTTGTCACATGCAACCGTACACATACCGAAAACACTTACATTTAGCAAGGACACTGACAAAGCAGACAACAGGAGTAACTGTCTTTATTACATATCACCAAGACAGGCATCAAAAGTAGACAACAGCAAGGCCAGTGGCCAGTCCATAGTTCAAAGTAGGTACATGTGTGCATGAGAACCTGCACAGGGAATGTGTGACACCGCACACTGGCATGGGAATCACCACAGCTCTGAGGATACAGATGGGCAGTCCAGGCACCGCTGTGGGAGAGACGGCTTTGGGAGGGGGACTTTGCCTCAGACTTGGCTGTCAGTAGAACTGGGAGGTGGCTAATTGTCGGGGACCATTGGCGGACCAGACCTGGGAGAGGGAGGAGCAGCTGAGGTAGAGGCATCAGTGGCTTTGTGAGCCGGAGGGCTGCTTGGACCAGGTGACATGGTGGTACGGGAGGTGGAGAAATGCTGCTGTGAGACACAGTGTGTGAGGGAGAATGTGGAGGGCTGCCTTTCCACTTCTTGGGGATTCAATACTGAAAAATTGTCTTGGTAGGAGTGTGAAGTGGGGCGGGCACAACAGCCCCACTCCCTACCAAAGGTGCTTCAGGTGCAGGTGGTGGCCCTCCCTCTGGTGAACTGCTGGGTCTGGTGGTACGCTTGGCCTGGCCTTGCCTTTTCCCCTCTATCCCCTGTTGACCAGGTGAACCCCCCACAGTGCCCTCCTGTCCCAGCTTCACAGGGGTGTGGGTGGGAGTTGAGGTTGTGGGTGAACGTGCCTTAGAGATCCGTTTCTGCAGACTCTTTGCAGGCACCAGATTCACAGCAGGCACTGCAACTTTTTGCCTGTCTATGGGAGCAGGTTTTGGGATGGAAGTGTCCTTGGATTGGATTGATTTGGATGCATGTGAGCCTGAGGCCTGCTTCTTGGCTTGATGCCCCTGAGTTTCACCCAAATGGCTTTTGGGTTTGCGTTCCTGTGTGACTTCTTTTGTTTTTGGGGATGGTGTCTGCGCTCTGGCCCGCTTGGAGTGCTGCTGTGTTGTGCTTCGTGTGGAGTACTTTGAGCCTGAGGGCTGTGGTGTGTGGTCACTCTCGTCAGATGTGGCCACTGGCAGGGTGGTTGCCGAAGGGACTGGAGCTGGACCCTGAGCCTGTGCCAGCTGAATGGCTGCCGTCACTGTGGAGGACAAAGACTGGACTGTCCTGTGTAGCCCACCCACGTCAAAATGAATGCCCTCCATGAAGGCAACTACCTGTGCCAACTTCTTGTCATGATCAAGGAAGGCATTCAGTAAAGTAGTCTGACCCACACACAGCTGGCGCAAAAGCTCCACCGCCTCAACACTGAGGGCAGCAGGGGAGACAGGGGCAGGGGCAGCGGTGCCTGGGGGGAAGGACACTCTACCCTTCTGACTGCTGTGGGCACGGGTAGCAGTAGTGGAACTAGCTGGGAGGGTGGGCACTGGACGATGTGTGGTGGAAGAAGAGGCAGATTTCCCACTCCCTGTGTCCGACAACATCGAGGAGTCACCACTGGCATCAGATGACGTTGAGGTTGGTGTTTCCGGGCGTGATTCTTCAAAGGCATTCCAATCCCCCTCAGAGGCGCTGGTCACATCAGTGTCAGTGAGCTCATGTGTTGCCGTCGAGCAAGATGCCTCATCCCCGGTGTCCGTACCCTGTCCTTCTATGCCGTCTGTAGATGCTGCAAGAGACAGAGACGTAGGTTCAGTTTAGTGCCATACTCACAAACATCATATGCAACCAAAGCAAACAACTCGAACATGATACCCCCATGTATCACACCACCCTGTGCGGTCTGCATGTGCAAGCCTCATGCAAAAGTCATAAGATGCATGGAAACATGGATAGTTGGCATCAATGACCCATGCGACGTTCACACTGCCAAATAGCTGGGCCGTGCCTCTCAGTTACCTGATATCCTGATTCCTGTAAGCATACCTACGTGCCTGTTGGTGAGATAGATGTATATCTCAACATGTTGTCACAGTCACATATGGAGTCACTTTAAGGGGAAAACACAGATACTGATTCCAGGATGTCCTCATACCATGGCCATGAGCTACTGATGTCCACCATGTTGTGCTTTGAAGCGCAACGACCCTTGTTGTCGGCAGATGTGTAGTTCTCACAATTCCAAAGTCAGACACTGCACACATCGACGTAAGCACACTCAGATGAGGAACACAGCTGTTCACTCCCCGGTGATGTCTATGACACCCATAATGCAGCAGATGGCATGAGGCCCCATCTTATCTTGCAATGTCACAGGCCATTATTTTAAACACATGAGAAAGTACATGTAGCAAAAATTCATGTCAGCTGCACTCAACACAGAGGCCACTTACAAGCCATTGCATCACTCTGGAAACATCACAGAGCTCAACACTGGTGCAGGGTTGGGATACATGCAGTCACTCGCACCCAAAGTCACCCTTCGCAGAATACTCACCCCCAACTTGCTGCTGATGGGCCCTCAAACGTCCATCCAGCTCTGGCTGTGTCACAGCCAAGATGCGGGCCATTAGTGGTGTCATGCTCCTGCGTGACAACCTTCCAGTCCGTGGGAGTTGCCCCAGCGTCATCTCTGCCATGTTTTTGCTCATCCGGCAGATGTCATCCCACCTCTTGTGACAGTGTGTGTGCTTTCGGTTGCAGACACCCAGAGCCCTCACCTTGCATGCAATGGCCCTCCATAAGGCCTTACGCTGGCGGACTTTGAGCTGCAGGCATGGGAGACAAGAAGAGGCAGTTTCAGGGACACTGGGCCATGTTTCACTGTGTCTCAGGACAGGTGCATGCAAACACTTAGCACAACTGTACAGAAAGCTTGATCAGAGGCCATACAACATGACACGTAGTACATTTGCGTCAGATAATCGGATTGAAATGCATTTAGGTATGAGGGTGGACACAGGACCTGGCCATCTCACACACATGCAGAATGGCAGCACACAGAGCAATGTGGAGAAGGCCCTCATCTGTGATGCAGCATGTGAGGGAGCAAGACATTCATCATGTTGCAAATGATGTTTTGGGGAAGACTCACTGTGTCCAACACTACACACCCCTCAATGTCCTTGACCTGTGAGTGGCTCACTGTGTCGTGGATGTCACATCTAGGGACATGATCTTATATTTTCACACCCTTCTCACAAGGTCTGTCTTGTGCAATCATCAGGCCTAAAATAGCTCATTGAGAAACAGGGTGGCAGACAACACATATATCTCACTCTGTCCATTTACTGATGGGTCCGTGTCAAATTGGGCAGTATAGGTGCAGGCCAGGGGGACTCACACTGAGGTTAAACCTGGCCCATCTGAACAATCACATGCATGTACAATATGAGAGGTCAAACAGTGCCTACACATGCAAGTCAGTACACATTATGAAATCAATGGAAGGAGGATGTTTCAGAAGTACATCACTCTGATGTGTCATATGCGATTTTCCACCAAGTGTGTCACCCTCAGGCATTTCAATTTTGTGCATAATGCTCACATATCCATGGTGACGATATGAAAGTGTACACACATCCTTCAGTACCCTCTGGACGAAACACATTTGTAATGTCCCAAATGAGCATGTGAAGAGCGAATGGACTCTGACATCCATTAGCACAGGCAATGTTTGTTCTGACTTCCACTTTCCAAACCAGCAGTGTCACTGTATGGCTGCAAAGACACTGCATGTCCCTCCCATCCTTCAATGCAGCCATGGATCTGTGGTAATAAGGCTACACACCCCATTGCCATGAAGTCAGCATGCCAGGCAGTGTATCACACAAACTTGCACTCACAGGCACATACTACTGCAGAGCAACATCATGTGAGCATTCTTTGCACTCTCCAAATTTCACTCTGAAACACTTACCATTACATCAGGAGCACCATATAGCCTCCCGTAGTGTGTAAGCACCTCGTCCACCAGGAGCTCCAGCTCCTCTGTGGTGAAGGGACAGGCCCTGATGTTCTCAGTTCTCGCCATCACTGGGTCCAGGAGACAGGAACAGCAGCAGTTGGGGATGAAGAATGGCAGGCAGCAGTGTCTGGACGCAGTGGAAATGTGTGGCTCTCTCACAGACATATATAGCCCCCTGGGGTTGTTTCAATGGTACTCAGCTGCTGCAATTGGTGTTCCAGGTCAGCTTTTTTTCAAATGCAACCAATAACCGGGCCCGTGGTAGTGGAGCACACCTAACCCGATTTTCAAAAGTGCATTCCACTAGCGCGATTGCGGTTCCCATTGGCTGAATGGGCATGGGCAATGGCGGTGTCACACCGCGGGGCCCAGGGGATCGCTACCGCAATCGTGCATCTTACAATTGTATCCAATGACTGGCCCCGCGGTAGCGGAGCACGCCTACCCCGATTTTCAAAAGTGCATTCCACTAGCGCGATTGCGGTTCCCATTGACTGAATGGGCATGGGCAATGGCGGTGTCACACCGCGGGGCCCAGGCGGTCGCTACCGTGATTTGGCATCTTTACATTGGTGCCAATGAAAGTGATTGCGGTGGCGGTGCACGCTTAGGTCACCTATGGACACATCATGCTGTAGCAATGGCAATGGGCAGTTCTCATTATTGAACACTCCACACTTACAATGAGTCATGCCACCAGATTGTTAAATTGAATGCTGGTGACATTCTACTCACTGATGTCTACACATGCCATGTCAGTGCACTGGAGTACATGCATCGGCATGTAGTCCCTCACATGTCACTGAGGATGTTGTTGTGCATGTACACAGATCTGTTATGTGATGGACTCTCAAATATGGAGACATGTCAATGTGTGAGATGGCTAAGCAACACACAGTAATGATGGACTGACTACTTAATGTGCCTACTTCACCATGTAGTTTGCTGAACTCATGTTGATACTTGATCTTCATGCACACACTGTACTCATTGGGCCTGATTCACAGAACTAACTTACGTCAAAAACGTAAAGTTAGTGCTTTTTGGTATTCACAGAATACACTTACTCTTTTTGGTATTCACAGAATGAACTTACTCATTTCGGTATTCACAGAAGTTAGTAGTCCTAACTTTAGGACTCCTAAATGCCTTCTGTGAATACCGAAAGTCTTAAAGTTAGGATTTTTCTCAGTTTAGGAGTAGTAAAGTTAGGACTCCTAACTTTAGGACTCCTAAATGCCTTCTGTGAATACCGAAAGTCTTAAAGTTAGGATTTTTCTCAGTTTAGGAGTAGTAAAGTTAGGACTCCTAACTTTAGGACTCCTAAATGCCTTCTGTGAATACCGAAAGTCTTAAAGTTAGGATTTTTCTCAGTTTAGGAGTAGTAAAGTTAGGACTCCTAACTTTACTACTCCTAAACTGAGAAAAATCCTAACTTTAAGACTTTCGGTATTCACAGAAGGCATTTAGGAGTCCTAAAGTTAGGACTACTAACTTCTGTGAATACCGAAATGAGTAAGTTCATTCTGTGAATACCAAAATGAGTAAGTGTATTCTGTGAATACTAAAAAGTACTAACTTTACGTTTTTGACGTAAGTTAGTTCTGTGAATCAGGCCCATTGTGTCGTTCATGTGTGCCCTGTACGACTCACGCAAGAAGGTGTGGCAGGTACAGCAGCTACGTAGGAGACAGCGGTGTTGGTTTTTCAGACATGTGCTGTGCCAAGTACTCTCAGGGCTGGTGACACAAGTTGTCGGAATGTCCCATTTCACATTCACATAGTCTGAATCTGTCTCGAGTGCACTCAGTTTGTACATACTGATCACGTGTACAACTACTTGGGGTCAAGTTGTCTCTGCATGTGACTTGTGCTGTAAGCTGGTGTGTCAGGCCAGTAATCGTTGGCGCTGTGTCAGTCAAAATGTCAGATGTTGGGCACATCTCATGGGTGAATTGAATTGACAAGTGTCCCGTTTTATCTCATGTAGGAGGCGACCAAATGTGCACCGGCCATTCACCTTGCTGGCGGACATGGAGGATGTGAACATCATCTGTGAGTTCGGGTTGGATCGGCAAAACCTCCAAGACCTATGTGCTCAGTTGGAGCCCCATCTGAGGCCTCGCAGGACATATCCAACTGCTGTGTCACCAACATGTAAGGTGATGGCGGCCCTGCATTTCTTCGCAACTGGTTCATTCCAGTACATGGTGGCCAGCGCAGGTGGGATGTCGCAGGCAATGTGCAGCATGGTACTACGGGATGTCCTGTCCGCTATGATGGTATACAAGGACACTTACATCCATTTTCCACGGAGACAGGAATTGGCAGCTGTGAAGGCTGATTTCTATGACTTTGCCCACATCCCTAATGTAGTTGGTGCCATTGACTGCACCCATGTTGGACTGGTTCCGCCACAGGCACGGGAGCACATCTACAGGAATAAGAAGCATTCCCATTCCATTAATGTGCAGGTTGTATGCCAGGCAGATATGATCATCTCAGCTGTCTGTGCCAGATTCCCTGGCTCAGCCCATGACTCCTACATCCTGCGTAACAGCATCGTACCACAGATGATGGCAAATCTGCATCCTGACCGTGTGTGGCTTGTAGGTGAGTTAGCTGAGTCAAGTATTGTGCTGTATGTGTGACATGCTGTCCGCAGCTACAGTCATTTTACTAAATTGTTCTGTGTATCTGGCACCTAGGTGACTCTGCATATCCCAACTGACCCTGGTTGCTGAGCCCACTGCGGAATCCCAGGACCCCGGGTGAAGTCCGCTATATTGAGGCCCATGGGAGGACACGTCGTGTGGTGGAGCGTACTTTTGGGCTTCTCAAGTCTTGATTTCGGTGCCTGGACAGGACCGGAGGTGCACTGATGTACTCTCCCCAAAAGGTGTGTCAGATCGTTGTAGCATGCTGCATGCTCCCCAACCTTGCCCTGCGCAAAGAGATCCCCTGATCCTGGATGATGATGAGCAGCAGATGCCCCCGCCTGCAAACCCACACATGTCCAGTGACGAGGATAGTGGAGAGGAGGAAGGTGTCGACCTGCGTCAACAGCTCATCAACCGGCTACTTCCCTTGAAGGTGAGTGACATTGTACAACGGTGCCATTGTATGCTGTTTTTGTAGTTGTAGGAAATGCCTAGGGGAGCTATGTGACAGCTGCCTGTTGTTGGCTCTGTGCTGAGGGCTGATGTTTCTGGGACAGGGTAGTTATGCACAGCTACATGATGTCTATGTCGATGTCGTTGCTCATTGTAATGTGTGCAGGTTTGAGTACCTTGATGACAAGTGTTGTCTAATGGGTGTGATGCCATCAACTGACAGGTGAATGTTGTTCTCTTGTGTTTTCCTAGGTCCCTTCAGCCTCTCAATGCCTCGCAACAATCAGTGCACCTGGTACATTGTAATCTGAGTCAAGATTGTACATCCTGTGATAAACATGGAGCTGACACAAAAACATAGGTGTGCAAAGAGTGTTTATTTACAATAAGTACATGTGAAAGGGAAGTGATTATTTGCAAATAGGTGGTAAGTGAATCAATGAGTTGTCAGTGATGGTAGACGAGACAATAGAGTAGTCACCACATCGATGTGGTGACACAGTCCAACAGACGCCTGCCATCAACATGGCAGTGTGGGTAAGGATAGTCAACAAAGTCAATGGGAAGGTTAAGAGAGGTGCCATCATGGCTGGCTCTTTGACTGGCATTTGGCTGGTGCTTTGCCACATGATCCACCCTTGTTTTTCCTCAGAAGGCCCCTTGAGCGTTTGACAGGGGGGGCCTCTGCTGCGGGATCAGAGGTGTCTGAGGACACATCCTGTTCCAGCTCTCACGTCTCTGTGGCCGCAGGTGAGGAGGTGGGACTGTCATCCTGCGGGCCACTGGAGAGAGGTTGAGCTGTCCTTTGGGCTGCAGGCCTGTCCCTCAGGACACCCACAAGCTGGCCCAAGAGGTCCACGATTTGGCCCATGCGCGTGTCTATGGACCTCAGCAGCAGGCGGAGCTCACGTGATTATTCCAGAGCCTGGCCCGTGTGTCCCTGGACTTGTTCGTATGCCCCAAGGACTCTGGCGATGTTGGCCAGGGCTTCGGTCCCAGTGTTTTGTTGATTTTGTCGCCCAGTTGCCCTCCCACCTGCCCTGCTGTCCCGGACCTGTGGCATCACCACTCGACGCACCCGCTGACTCTCCCTGCCCACCTCAGATTGTGGGGTGGTATGGGTATCCTCTGAGGCAGGGACAGTGTTGCAGGCAGCACTGGTGGTGGTGGTGGTGGAGGCCGCACAGGTTGTTACAGCAGTGGTCAGCACAGTTGTTGTTGCTGAGGTGGTGGTGGTGAGGACAGTGGGGGCCTGGGACCTGCTGCGCCCTGGCAGGCCAGATGGGCCAGCTTCTGTGTCCGCATCCAAGGAATTTAGGGAGTCTGCATCCGGGCGTCCATGTTCCGGGGGGGAGACTGGCTCTGCAGGTTGGTGTTGTCATCTGCTGCAGTCAATTCTTGGTCACCTGTTGAACAGAGGTGAAATGGTCATTGAAGTGCACCCCACAAGCTTGGTGTTAGATGTTTGGATGTTACATGTTATACACCACACAGTTTACATTGAGATCACTTTGTATGGCTGCACGGTACTGAGCATCATGACATGATGTGTAGGTACCTACATTACTTGTCCATGGTGTGACATGTCAATAGATACCATGCTCCACGTACAGATTGTGTGATTACAAGGACATGTTGTCATCTAACGACTAGCAGCACAACAACTTTTTGTGAAGCATCTTTGTTGTTTGCTCTGCATGGAAGACCTTCATTCTGGGCATGTACTAGCCATTGTTGTCTCATGCATCCCTCTGTCATATCATGTTCTTTGCTTTATTTTTGAAAAGGACCATGCTTGCTTTTTTTTCATATGGGCCTTGATGCTCTGCCACCATGGCACTTACACATAGCATTCACTGCTGTGCATGATTGTGCCCTGAATTACTTCAACGTGTGATTTGGTGAGTCAAACTTCAATTTCTGTGACAGTTACATACGCTAAGCTGTCTGCACACTGGAAGTGGCTATTGGATCTATGCCAAGTTGGGTCGGATGTGAGGGCTGGTGTGGTCATATGGCTCCATGCTTTTTGAGAGGAATGGCGGGGTGCATGCACTGTCTACCTACCTGTTCTGTGACACAGTTGAGGGGAATTGCTGACACATGTTTCTGGGTGTGGGTGGAGTGTGATACAAAAGGGGATGATGGACGGAACGTTTGAGCCAATCAAACACTCACCCCCAGTCAACTGATCTGGGTTTAATCCATCATCATTCTTTAGCTCACTCCACCACCCCAGTTCAGACATGGCCATATGCAAATCAGTCTGACCCTGTGCCTCATGGGAATAGTCCAGCCCGAACTGCCAAGCCATGTCTTCCCTGGACCGGAAACAAGCATCCTAGGACCGGTTTCTGGCATTCCAGCCGTCATCAGCCAGGCTTGCTTGAATCCAGTGGCAAAGTGAGCAAGGGACCCACGTCTGGGCATACCCCCGCCAACTTAGGGCGAACAAAGCGATACAAAAGGGGATGATGGACGGAACGTTTGAGCCAATCAAACACTCACCCCCAGTCAACTGATCTGGGTTTAATCCATCATCATTCTTTAGCTCACTCCACCACCCCAGTTCAGACATGGCCATATGCAAATCAGTCTGACCCTGTGCCTCATGGGAACAGTCCAGCCCGAACTGCCAAGCCATGTCTTCCTGGACCGGAAACAAGCATCCTAGGACCGGTTTCTGGCATTCCAGCCGTCATCAGCCAGGCTTGCTTGAATCCAGTGGCAAAGTGAGCAAGGGACCCACGTCTGGGCATACCTCGCCAACTTAGGGCGAACAAGCGATATAAAGGGGATGATGGACGGAACGTTTGAGCCAATCAAACACTCACCCCCAGTCAACTGATCTGGGTTTAATCCATCATCATTCTTTAGCTCACTCCACCACCCCAGTTCAGACATGGCCATTGACTGGGTGTGAGTGCTTGCAATGTTCAACACTCCGTCCATCATCCCCTTTGGTTTTGCTATGTTTGCCCTAAGTTGGCAGGGTATGCCCAGACGTGGGTCCCTTGCTCACTTTGCCACTGGATTCAAGATAGCCTGGCTGATGACGGCTGTAAGCCAGAAACCGGTCCCAGGATGCTTGTTTCCGGTCCAGGGTAGACATGGCTTGGCAGTTCGGGATGGACTGTTCCCATGAGGCACAGGGTCAGACTGATTTGCATATGGCCATGTCTGAACTGGGGTGGCGAAGTGAGCTAAAGAATGATGATGGATTAAACCCAGATCAGTTGACTGGGTGTGAGTGCTTGAAATGTTCAACACTCCGTCCATCATCCCCTTTGGTTTTGCTATGTTTGCCCTAAGTTGGCAGGGTATGCCCAGACGTGGGTCCCTTGCTCACTTTGCCACTGGATTCAAGATAGCCTGGCTGATGACGGCTGTAAGCCAGAAACCGGTCCCAGGATGCTTGTTTCCGGTCCAGGGTAGACATGGCTTGGCAGTTCGGGATGGACTGTTCCCATGAGGCACAGGGTCAGACTGATTTGCATATGGCCATGTCTGAACTGGGGTGGCGGAGTGAGCTAAAGAATGATGATGGATTAAACCCAGATCAGTTGACTGGTTGTGAGTGCTTGCAATGTTCAACACTCCGTCCATCATCCCCTTTGGTTTTGCTGTGGGTGGAGTGTTCCATCTTGCTGAGCTGTGGGACAAGGGGGCCTGGTGGGAGTTGTAGTGCTGGTTTTCCACCCACAAACACCCCTCCCTGTTAAGATGGCTACCTACCTGTTAGGTGGAGGTGATCAATACAATGGCTGCCACATGCTTCTGGGTGTGGGGGAGTGCTCCATCTTGCTTAGCTGTGGGACAGGGGGCCTGGTGGGAGTTGTAGTGCTGGCTTTCACCCACAAACACCCCTCCCTGTTAAGATGGCTACCTACCTGTTAGGTGGAGGTGATCAATGCAATTGCTGACACGTTTCTGGGTGTGTGGGAGTGCTCCATCTTGCTGAGCTGTGGGACAAGGGGGCCTGGTGGGAGTTGTAGTGCTGGTTTTCCACCCACAAACACCCCTCCCTGTTAAGATGGCTACCTACCTGTTAGGTGGAGGTGATCAATACAATGGCTGCCACATGCTTCTGGGTGTGGGGAGTGCTCCATCTTGCTCAGCTGTGGGACAAGGGGGCCTGGTGGGAGTTGTAGTGCTGGCTTTCCACCCACAAACACCCCTCCCTGTTAAGATGGCTACCTACCTGTTAGGTGGAGGTGATCAATGCAACGGCTGCCACATGCTTCTGGGTGTGTGGGAGTGCTCCATATTGCTGAGCTGTGGGACAAGGGGGCCTGGTGGGAGTTGTAGTGCTGGCTTTCACCCACAAACACCCCTCCCTGTTAAGATGGCTACCTACCTGTTAGGTGGAGGTGATCAATGCAATTGCTGACACGTTTCTGGGCGTGTGGGAGTGCTCCATCTTGCTGAGCTGTGGGACAAGGGGGCCTGGTGGGAGTTGTAGTGCTGGTTTTCCACCCACAAACACCCCTCCCTGTTAAGATGGCTACCTACCTGTTAGGTGGAGGTGATCAATACAATGGCTGCCACATGCTTCTGGGTGTGGGGGAGTGCTCCATCTTGCTCAGCTATGGGACAAGGGGGCCTGGTGGGAGTTGTAGTGCTGGCTTTCCACCCACAAACACCCCTCCCTGTTAAGATGGCTACCTACCTGTTAGGTGGAGGTGATCAATGCAACGGCTGCCACATGCTTCTGGGTGTGTGGGAGTGCTCCATCTTGCTGAGCTGTGGGACAAGGGGGCCTGGTGGGAGTTGTAGTGCTGGTTTTCCACGCACAAACACCCCTCCCTGTTAAGATGGCTACCTACCTGTTAGGTGGAGGTGATCAATGCAACGGCTGCCACATGCTTCTGGGTGTGTGGGAGTGCTCCATCTTGCTGAGCTGTGGGACAAGGGGGCCTGGTGGGATTTGTAGTGCTGGCTTTCCACCAACAAACACCCCTCCCTGTTAAGATGGCTACCTACCTGTTAGGTGGAGGTGATCAATACAATGGCTGCCACATGCTTCTGGGTGTGGGGAGTGCTCCATCTTGCTCAGCTGTGGGACAAGGGGGCCTGGTGGGAGTTGTAGTGCTGGCTTTCACCCACAAACACCCCTCCCTGTTAAGATGGCTACCTACCTGTTAGGTGGAGGTGATCAATGCAATTGCTGACACGTTTCTGGGTGTGTGGGAGTGCTCCATCTTGCTGAGCTGTGGGACAAGGGGGCCTGGTGGGAGTTGTAGTGCTGGTTTTCCACCCACAAACACCCCTCCCTGTTAAGATGGCTACCTACCTGTTAGGTGGAGGTGATCAATACAATGGCTGCCACATGCTTCTGGGTGTGTGGGAGTGCTCCATCTTGCTGAGCTGTGGGACAAGGGGGCCTGGTGGGAGTTGTAGTGCTGGTTTTCCACGCACAAACACCCCTCCCTGTTAAGATGGCTACCTACCTGTTAGGTGGAGGTGATCAATGCAATGGCTGCCACATGCTTCTGGGTGTGTGGGAGTGCTCCATCTTGCTGAGCTGTGGGACAAGGGGGCCTGGTGGGATTTGTAGTGCTGGCTTTCCACCAACAAACACCCCTCCCTGTTAAGATGGCTACCTACCTGTTAGGTGGAGGTGATCAATACAATGGCTGCCACATGCTTCTGGGTGTGGGGGAGTGCTCCATCTTGCTCAGCTATGGGACAAGGGGGCCTGGTGGGAGTTGTAGTGCTGGCTTTCCACCCACAAACACCCCTCCCTGTTAAGATGGCTACCTACCTGTTAGGTGGAGGTGATCAATGCAACGGCTGCCACATGCTTCTGGGTGTGTGGAGTGCTCCATCTTGCTGAGCTGTGGGACAAGGGGGCCTGGTGGGAGTTGTAGTGCTGGTTTTCCACGCACAAACACCCCTCCCTGTTAAGATGGCTACCTACCTGTTAGGTGGAGGTGATCAATGCAACGGCTGCCACATGCTTCTGGGTGTGTGGGAGTGCTCCATCTTGCTGAGCTGTGGGACAAGGGGGCCTGGTGGGATTTGTAGTGCTGGCTTTCCACCAACAAACACCCCTCCCTGTTAAGATGGCTACCTACCTGTTAGGTGGAGGTGATCAATACAATGGCTGCCACATGCTTCTGGGTGTGGGGGAGTGCTCCATCTTGCTCAGCTGTGGGACAAGGGGGCCTGGTGGGAGTTGTAGTGCTGGCTTTCACCCACAAACACCCCTCCCTGTTAAGATGGCTACCTACCTGTTAGGTGGAGGTGATCAATGCAATTGCTGACACGTTTCTGGGTGTGTGGGAGTGCTCCATCTTGCTGAGCTGTGGGACAAGGGGGCCTGGTGGGAGTTGTAGTGCTGGTTTTCCACCCACAAACACCCCTCCCTGTTAAGATGGCTACCTACCTGTTAGGTGGAGGTGATCAATACAATGGCTGCCACATGCTTCTGGGTGTGTGGGAGTGCTCCATCTTGCTGAGCTGTGGGACAAGGGGGCCTGGTGGGAGTTGTAGTGCTGGTTTTCCACGCACAAACACCCCTCCCTGTTAAGATGGCTACCTACCTGTTAGGTGGAGGTGATCAATGCAATGGCTGCCACATGCTTCTGGGTGTGTGGGAGTGCTCCATCTTGCTGAGCTGTGGGACAAGGGGGCCTGGTGGGATTTGTAGTGCTGGCTTTCCACCAACAAACACCCCTCCCTGTTAAGATGGCTACCTACCTGTTAGGTGGAGGTGATTAATGCAATGGCTGCCACATGCTTCTGGGTGTGGGGGAGTGCTCCATCTTGCTGAGCTGTGGGACAAGGGGGCCTGGTGGGAGTTGTAGTGCTGGCTGCCTGTACACATGCAACTCTGGGAATGTTGCTAGCTACCTTTGGGGTGATTCAGAGGGAGTGAATGTTAGATCTGTGAGACATGTGTTGGGGAGTGTGTGTGCACATGGATGCATTTGGGCCTAGGAGGTGTAGCTTTGTGGTTGTGCAAGACAGTACATAGCAGTGTGATGGTGGACATTTGTTGTTACTTACCAGCCTCCACTCCCCCGGGAATTCCTGTGAGACTCTCTGGATGCAGTATGGCAAGCACCTTCTCCTCCCATGCGGTGAATGTTCTTGGTGGAATGGGAGGGCCACCGCCAGTCCTCTGAGCCAGCTCACGGTTCTTGTTGTTCCTCTCTTTCACCTTTTTCTTGAGGTCATGCCACCGCTTCACGATCTCATTCTTGGTGCGTGGGACAGTCCCTACTGCATTGACCTTGTGGACTATCCTTTCCAACATTAGTGTTTTAGTGGCTAATGGTGTCTGTTGGACCATGCTTCCAAACAATTGTGGGTCTACTCTGATTACCTCATCTACCATGACTGACAACTCATTGTCAGTGAATTTGGGCATTTTCTTCTGTGCCATGGTGTGTGGTGTGCAAAGGGGTTGAAAGTGCAGGTGTGAGAGTGGTGGTGGTGATGTAAGCGGTGTGTGTGTGTGTTGTTGTGCTGGTGAGTTGTGTGGTGGTTTGCCTCTCCTTTGTGCTGTAGGCTTGGTTCCTTCAGTGGTGGAGTATTGCAAAGGATTGTGGTCAGGGAAGGGGCTGGTTTTATACTCAGCTATGTGGGTGTGTCAAAATGGTGTATTGATGTCATGTGTGTTGTGTGCGTTGACCTGGGATTTGTGTTTTTTTAACTTGCCATGGGGATGTGTCATTGGAGTGTATTAGGTTTTTTTAGGGGTGAGCCAAGTTGCTGGGTACACTTGGTGGGCATGTTGTGTGTTTTATTTGGTCGGCCGCTATGATTTTTCCGGAGCGGCCGCGGCGGTGGGTATACGACCGCCCTTCCGCCGGCTCTCCCATTCATCACTGGTTGCGATCGCGGCGGTCGGAAACAGCGGATCGGTCCGCTGTCATCTCAATGGCATCCTAATTCCACATGCGGTCAATCCGCTGGCCGTGCGGCTGTTTGGGCTTTTTCCGCCGCGAATCCGACCGCCATGGACAGATTTTCACCTGCTCCGCACGCTACCGGCGGTCTTTCCTGGCATCGTTCCGCCGCGGTCGGATTTTTCTGGCGGTGGATCCTAATCGGACCGCCGGTTTTCCCGCGGTACATGCGGACGGTTGATTCCCGCTACCATGGCGCTCCGGGTGCTTTTCCGCCCGCCATCGCAATCAGCCCCTTAGTAACTATACAGATTATTACATCTACATAGTGGATGTAGGGACCCAGCAATATAAACGCCTATTTTCTATCACTTAAATTTGTAACCTATTTTCTGTATAAAACTCCAAGCTGGTTACTTTGTGATCTTTTAATCCATTTAAACTTACATTTTCAGGCAGGCTTTAACTGGGGAATGATTTTTTCAGCAATCAACTGAAAGTGTTCATGGAATCTCGAATCTTTTGAACATTTTAGAACAGTATTTTTTGGCAAAAAATGTTCCCCAAATCGTAGTAAATCTTCACACTAGGGGGCATATGTACAAGGAAGTGACAGCGTGAGGCATTAGCCGTCATGGCTTAACGCCTCACTCCGCCACTTCAGAAACGCAAGGCTGCACCATATTTACAAAGATATGGTGCAGCCTTGCGTTTCCCCCTGTGTTGACACTACACTTAGCAGTGTAGCGCCAACGCAGGCACCCTTGCGCCATAGTGCAAGAAGGACGTCTGCTTGCAGGGAAAGATTGTTTATGCGCATGAAGATCCCCCTTCCTGCACATAAACAATCTTGAAATGCCATTTTGTCACTTCCATGTGTGCTGCTTAATGCAGCACACATGGAAGTCACAAAATGTCTTTTTTTTTAAAGATTGTTTATGTGCAGGAAGGGGGACCAAGGCTTTTTGCTTTTTCCATGTGTGCTGGCAAGACAGCACACATGGAAAAAGCAAAAACGAGGAGAAATAAATCTTTTCTCCTCGTTTCGCCAACTTAAGACAAGGTTTTCCCTGGTCTTAATTTTTGCGCTTCCTCCTATTTACGCTGCCCTTGTAAATAGGGGGCAGTGTCAAAATCAATGGGTGTTGCGGGGGAACGCCCACCTCAACTCCCACTGACCACCCCTTTCACGCTAAGCATAACGTGAAAGGGGGCCTTATTTACAAGGCAGTGTTAAGCCACATTAAGTGGCTTAACGCTGCCTTGTAAATAAGGCAAAGCCCCTATATCCACGGAAACATCACAAAAAGTGACACTCCCTTGGCGATAGGGGCATGTACATATGCCCCTAGGGGTTCTATTTACTAAGATTTAACACCATGTTTGCATCACAAAAGTGACGCAAAATGATGCTAAATCCTTTTTAACTCATTTACTTTCCAGCTCTAAACTTGTTTAGCGCTGGAAAACACTCAAAAGTGGCGCTGTGGCTTTGCATTACTTAGCACCAAGGGGGCATACCATGTTTGGTGCATGGGCGATCCCATGCAACCACCCAAGATTTCTGACACTAAACCCTATTTACTTAAAAAAATAGACAGTGTTTAGCATGAGAAAATAGTGTCCATTTCAAATAATCGCTATAAAGGAGAAATCCTTTCATTTCTCCTTTCTTTTCCGGCGCTGCACTCTGCAGTACACATAGAAAGAGAAAACGACATCAATGATCGTTTTTGTGCAGGATGGTGTCCCTTCCGGCACAACAACAATCATCCCTGCAATGCAGGCACCCTTGCACCATGGTGCAAGGGTGCCTGCGTTGGCCCACGGCTGCTGTTTTAGCGTCAGCGCAGGGGAGAGCATAGGGATGCGCCGTATTGCTGTAAATCCGGTGCATGCCTGTGCTTTTTAAAATGACGCAGGTCGGTGCAGCGAAATGACTTGTGGCGTCGCGCTGCTGCTTCATCTCTTCGTAAATGAGGCCCAAAATATTTTAGAGAAAAATGCTCAGAAGTTACATTTCCCGCATGATAAAATTGAGATATTTCTATAGCCGCCACTGTGGTACAAATTAATTGCCCTTAAGTTGAAAGGCAGAGGAAATATTTAATTTAGAAGTAGTGTCGATTACAAAATATAATGCTTGGGTCATGATGTTTTTAGTTACTAACCAAATGAGTTTTTTTAAGTTCACCTCTGCGGTAAAGAACCTTGAGAAGTGTAGACTGGAAACAGATATTGGATTAAAAATGAATTAAATATTCTTGCTATTGACTTCATAATATAACAAACCTCGATTTAACACAAGCTTTCTAAATGTAAAAGCTAGTTCATGCAGGTCAATACAGGTTTAAATTCCGATAGCAGTATTTTCCCGTCACTTCTATCAGTTCAAGCCATTGCATGCATTCTGGGCTTACAAATTAAATTAATCAAATAGAAAACTGAAAGGTTTACACAGTTTCGACATTCAACTGTAATCATGATTAGTGTTTGCACAGCCATTTACTACTTTATGGATGCATACGATACATACATAAGGGGATTATTATCATTCTAGGGGAGTGCCTATAATTAAACTGACAATTAAGTAGACATTATACTGCTTTAACACACTAAAATGTAATTGCTCTGCTGCAAATTGGACATTTTGATATGTGCGTGGTTAGCTTTACTTTGAATAAGGGTTCCTCTTTAATGTGAACAAAAGTAAACAGAAATGGCTGTTTTTCGTTATCATTGATTGCTTTGGCACATAAATATTATTTTATGATGCTTTCAAGAGTGACACAATAATGAACTTTACGGTTTCACAAACAAAACTGAAAACAGAGAACATAAACAATGGTATGCTCACCACTAAAACTGGTGTATATTTCGAGCAAATCCATACCCAAAGTCAACATCAAATCAGAAATGAATATAGACCTAAAAAAATGACTCCAAAGCATAATTGAAATGATTTAACTTTGGGAGTGTGTAAGGGTGTGCGAAATTAGCGTAAATTGCTTTTGTGCAATAGATGACATTTCTGGGAAATTACACGAAATTACGCGTAATTACTCTTAGTGGCAAATGTGGCACTTTTCGCTATATTTTATAGTGAAATGTGAGCTGCTGTCCATGTTAGCCGCCGCTGTTTGTACTGACTAGGATCTAGGCATAATTTCAGGCTGACTGCGATGGAGAAATGGTCAAAAATACCAAATGGGTCAACGCAGTCTTGCCTTCAAACTTTGGATCTCATTTACTATATTTTGATGCACGGCAGTGCAGCAAGCCTTCCTGCTCTGCTGTCGTGCATCAAAAAAAAAAAAGGGCAGGAAAGCGCTGTATCTTGGTGCATTCCTGTCCTTCTGCTCTGCACCGGCGCACAAACAGCTGCTGTGCGCCAACGCAGACAGGGTTGCCTGCGTTGCAGGGATGATTGTTGTTGTGCGGGAAAGGACACCTTCCTACACTAAAACAATCATTAATGGTACTTTGCTCCTTCTATGTGTGCTGCAAAATGCAGCACACATAGAAAGAGCAAAAAATGAGGAGAAATAAATGTAATTTCTCCTTGTTGCGTCACTGGAGGCGTAGGATTCTGATGCATTCCCCGGTTTACAACACTTTGTAAATCTGGAACACCCACAGCAACACCCATGCAATGCCCCTTTCGAACAGATAAATGCATGAAAGGGGCCTTTATTTACAAGGTCATGAAAAGTCATGCAGGGTGACTTTATGTGGACTTGTAAATATGGGCATGCTTACTGCGCCGCCAGTGCGTCTAAATAGGTGATGCACCGGCGGCACAATGGGCTTGTAAATGAGGCCCTTAGTCTCAGAAATGGAAGACAAAATCATCCAGTAGGAAAAAGTTCAAGGATGTGGGCAGTGAGGGCCTCTTAGATTCAGCTGTTGCATTGTTGAATTTTCACCAAGGCTGTGAATTTTGACGTCAAAATCTCTGAGTGGGAAAAACCTATATTTCACAGCTGTTGAGTTCACATCACAAGTTTGGTAAATTTGTTGCCCTACTCGGGCCAAGGATTTACCTTTGGACTTAGTCACTTTATTTGGAAGACAAATCATTTAGAAGAGCAAGGCTGTAAGGTTTAGCCAGGCAGGGATCCATGAGGCCAGCTAACTTCACTGCGAGGTGCCTCTGAATCAGTATTAAACATGGCAAAAAAAGGGACAAATCTGGTTTTCCTTCCTTAAGTGCAGTTTCCCTGAACAAACCTCAGCAATTTGACACATCCCTCCATCAGTGAAAACAATGGCTAAGTCCAACTTTTTTAAAGTTCAGGAGAGGTTCCTCCTGGTAAATCCTGCAGCCCCTATATTCTCAGCACAGGCACCTATGCATTTGGTCTCTCTTCAGCCTGGTCTCCTGCAGGATTCACTCCTCTGTGGAGGGCTCAGTCTTCTTGTAGTAGGACTCCTTCTGATTTTTTATCCCTGAAAATGACAGACAGAAAGCTAACAACAGCTTACGGTTTATGGGTGTCAGCAAGATTCATGAGTGTTTGAGTTCTCAGGTGAATCCTCCATATCCAACAAGTGTCAGGAGCCAGTCAGTCGCTGCTGGTATATATTGACGTGAGGGGCGGAGCTCGACCATTCACAGGAGGAGAAAGAGAAGTGAGGTAGGAATATACAAGCACCAGTTCAGCATAAGTGCTGGCTGCACTATTTTAACTTATGCTCTTTTTGTATGATTCTAACTATGCCTGTGACAGGTGGCAGTCTCACTAGTTTTGTCGTGTCTGGAGCGTGGCCTCGATATAGGCATTTTTTTATTGTGTGCCTCAGGGAATTATTTTTGTGGCCCAGGGCGGAGTCACAAGAGCTCAATCTACTTCCAAGAGCTATGGGCGGGGCAGGGCAAGTTGGCACTGCCAAGGTGGGAGAGTCTGGCCCTTGCCGGCTGGGTGTGGGTAATGTGCTGCACCCATCCTCATGTTTCCCTTCATTTGCTTTTCAAGTTGTGACTGCATAGTGACGAATTGCTGCCTGTGTAAACTTCCGGTCTGTTAACGTTCACACGTGTGGCAGTACAGCTATTTCTATCGGTTCCTGGCTGGAGTCACTCATGTGGTGGTAAGTGCTCAATCTAGCAATCTTGTCTGATTCAGTGCGGTTTACATTTGTTGGCATTTATCTTCGCCAGTCACCCATCCATTACTGTTCTGAAACAGGCTTGTTGTGTCGGGTGCCTTAATCTCCGTGATTATAGCAGCGGGGCACCCACAGCAATGAATAGCAGCACGTGGCCAGATCGGATCGCAATAATACACGCACGCCTGTGAGTGCGTTATTCTGTTACAGCGTGTGCCGGCTCTGACGCCGCGCGCACGCGCACAGTCTTTTATTTAACGCGCCCGTGGTACGCGGGCCAAACCAACCAACACGCGTACACGGGGGAAGTCGCAGCTTTCCCCCAGACATCGCGTAACAGTGAGCACAACCCCCACAAACTTATCGCGATGAGCGATACAACATTCCTCCCCAAAATAAGTCTTAATAGAAATAAGGAAAACATCTTTAGAAACAAGTCATCACAGCATATCAAATGTAAGTCAATATAAACAAATATCACACATTAGCTCACTCATCAATAGTCTTAGCAGTGATGGTCTCGCAGTCTACTGGAGGGCACAGGATTATTCCTCAGGTTATACTGAGTGGGGGTTTCATGACAGTCACTGCTTCCTTGAGTGGTAACAGGAACCCCCACAGACTCTGAGCTACCTCTGTGAGACGGAGCAGGCAATTCCGCACCTAAAACTTGAGGAGCCTCTGACTCACCCTCTGACCAGTCCTCCGGGTCATGATCACCAGATCTTCCAGAGGGGTGATTGAAATCAGATGGAGAACGTCCGTGATACTTTTTGAAGGCTGACCCATTTTGGGTGACCAGTTCTAGGCCTCTTTTCACTGTGACTTGTGTTCCACGAATTTGAACAAGGCACCATGGATCTTTTTCGAACGGAAGCCTGAATTTGCTGCCAGGATGTCGGTCTTGAATCAGAACCAAATCACCTACTTTTAGATGTGACGCTGCAGCTCTGCGCCGCTTGCTGACCTGTGCATTGGAGTTCTTCGTCCTGTAGTCAACCGCATGATCATTTATGTCATCAGGAACCCACCGTGGATGGTGCGGGATGGAGTCACTCGCAACCCTCCCCATGGACAGGTGCCCCGGGGCACGACCAGTAGAAGTATGGGGAGTCTGTCTGTAATCCCTCAGAAAACAATATATTGACTGTTCCACAGAATCGTCATTGGCCACGGCTATACGGATGACTTTGTTCAAAGTTCTCATAAAGCGTTCCGCTTCTCCATTTGCTTGTGGCCATTTTGGCATTATTTTCTTATGTAAATTCCTAATGATGTCAAGTATGACGCAAATTCCTGACCCTGAAAAGGAGGGCCATTATCAGTTTTTATCTCTTTGATGAGTCCATGTGTAGCCATCACTTTTTCCAGTTTAGGTATTACCTCTCCTGCACTCAGGGACGACACCACTTCGACCTCGGGGTATTTCGAGTAGTCGTCGATTACTACCAAGGAGTGTTTCCCATCTGGGAGACTCCAAAATCCATGCTAACGCTCTTCCAAGGGCCGTCCGGCCTCTTTTCCATGGCAATCGGTGCTGGAGGATTCGGTTCACCAGTAGCCTGACACAATGGGCATGACCGCACCACCTCCTCGACTTTGTCATCCATGAGGGGGAACAAAACCTTGGTTCTGAGTCTCCCTTTTGTTTTCACCATCCCTTGATGGCCGGCGTGACCTAACCCAACCACTCGGTCCACCAGGGTTGACGGAATCACCAGTCTATGACCTCGCAGTAAACATCCATTCGGATCCGCACTCAGTTCATGCCTCATATGATACAGGCTCTCGATCACTTTCCTTACCTTGGGGGTGAATGTTACCCCTTGACTTCTAAGGACCTGCCACCTGTTGGTTTTCACAGCCTCTAATGCTTTCTGAAGACAGTCATCCATGGCAGTTGCTTGGCACAATTCTCCCAAAGATATGGGCAGCGGACGTGAGTGATCCGATATGTAACGGACGTATTCTTCCGTTTCTTCAGCATCCTCTACCTCACTAAGAGTCGCTTGTCTTGGATGACGAGACAGATAGTCCGCCGGATTGCTCGTACCTGGATGGTATTCAATCTTGCAATCGTACTCCTGCAACTGCAGCATCCACTTCTCTATTCGAGGGGGGGGCTTGGACGCAGTTCTTGTAAACAACGGGATAAGAGGCTTGTGGTCGGTGGTTACCAGGAACGGTTTTCCATAAACATATAAGTGAAAATGCCGGCACCCCCAATGCACGGCAATCGCCTCTTTTTCTATTTGTGAATACCTTTGTTCGGTGGTCGTTAAAAACCTACTCGTGAACGCCACTGGAGCCCACTCATCTTCTTCCTTGGGCCTCTGCAAAAGAACAGCTCCTAACCTTTTTGGGCCAGCGTCAACAGCAATTTGGGTCTGCTGCTTCGGATCGAAGTATCTTAGCATGGTGTTACTCGACAGGGCATCCTTAGTAGCCTGGAAGGCAGTCTCTTGTTCCGGGCCCCACACCCAGGGGACAGATGTTTTGGTAAGTTCTCGCAATGGTGTCGTTAGCGATGAGAGATACCGGATGAATGTACCGCAGTAGTTCACCATTCCTAGGAAACTGCGCATTTCCGTTACATTGGTGGGAGCAGGGGCTTCTTTAATGTCCTTTACTTTTTCAGGATCCGGAGTAACTCCTTCAGTAGAAAAGATGTACCCAAAAAACTGCAATCTCTGTTTCAGGAATTCACATTTCTCTCGGTGTAGCGTAAGACATGAGTCCTGTATCCGTTGAGCACCTGCCTCAGCTGACTATTATGTTCAGGTATGGATTTTGCGTAGACAAGAATATCGTCACTGACGTTAACTACTCCTGTGAGGTCAGCGAGAAGCTCGCAGATGGTATTTTGGAATACCTCCGTTGCGCTCGATATCCCAAAACTCAACCACCTGTATTGTAGCTATCCGACATGCGTGGAAAATGTCATGATGTACCTGGACTGTTCATCAAGGACCAATTGGTGATATCCAGCCCGGAGGTCAAGTTTAGAGAACCAGCTGGCTCCACTTAGTTCCCCTATCAGGTCATCAATGGTTGGAGTTAGATGCCTTTCTCGCTTTATTGCGGTATTGGGAATGCGCATGTCCACGCAGATTCTTACTTCCCCGGCTGTTTAGGCTTTCTGGTGACCACAATCGGGGAGACCCAGGGGGTCGGACCTTTCACTTTCTCAATTATCCATGCCTCTTCAAGTTTGCACAGTTCTTTTTCGACCAAAGGCCTCAGGTGAAAGGCAACGCGCCTGTGTCGAAGGCCCACTGGTTGCACAGATGGATCAATGTGTAGGCGTATCTGTTTGTCCCTTAAGCACGCGATGCCACTGAATACTTTGGGGAACTCCTCCAGGATTTGACTCACTCCTTCTCTGTGTATCCCAAAGGCAAACATGATGATGCCCAGCGCTTCTGCTGACTTACACCCTAGCAACATTCCATGTCCTTCCTCTGTCATGTACACTAGGGCGTCCGCTTCCTGAGAGTCATAGGTGAGGGTGGTCTTGAACTTCCCTCTGATGGCCAGGGTTTTGGTTTGGCATACGCAAAGACCTTTATCTTGGCAGGTATCAGGGGTGGAGGAGGAGTCATCTCTTGGTAAGCCTCCCTTGACAGGATGTTTATAGTAGCGCCAGTGTCCACTATAGCCATTGAGGGACGACCTCCGACTAGGACTTGGCATTGTGGTAGGCGATTCTGCGCTCTCATGAAGTGTTTCATTTTGCCACATGCCGTGCACCTCTTTCCATTGGCTGGGCACTCGGACGGTCTATGGGACGGCCCTCCACAGTATCCACATGACCGGATTCTCGGGCCTCTTGTCCGACTTGGTGATGCTGTGGTAGTCGGGGTAACAACATTCACGGGCTCGGTCTTGATGGGAGCCTGGATAGTGGCCTCCAAGTGTGTTGCCCTTGCTTTTGAGAGTTCCTTCGTTTTTCCCATTGTGAGTATATCGGCCAATGACTTCCCTGACTCCTCTAGAATTCGCTCTCTCAACTTTGCCGAGGTTCACCCCTGAATAACCTGGCCCAGTATCTCCTCAATCTCATCTCGGAAACCACAGGTACTTGCCAGTTCCTTTAAGCGCGAATGAAACCCATCTAGCGATTCTTCGGGCTGTTGCCTCGCTTGTCTGAACACAAATTTCTCATAGTCTTGATTCGCCATGGGCTCGAAATGGGAGTTAAGGGCTGTAATGAGCGTGAGATGAGTCTTTGGCGCCGCCTCTACCACTGACTTGGCTATCTTGTACACCTCTTTCCCACTAAGATGTAAGATCATGGCTCGCTTCTGATCATCCTCAACTTTAGTGGCCTCAAAGAACAGGAGAACACGCTCCACCCACTCTTTCCATCTCGGGGCCTGAGCAGACTGAGCCCCCTCTACCACGAATGGCTCTATTGCCGGGATCTAAGCCATGTTCGGCGCACAAACGTCGCTGGAGCGCCTTCCTGGACACAGCTAGCAGTGGCCCACACTGCACTGCAGTTGTGTGAGCTTCTTTGCGCCAGTTGGCTGCTACTCACAGTTAGCCGTTCACTCCCTTGGGTCAACCGTGGCACCATACACCAGATCCACCTCCAGAGCACGATGTAGGCACACCCAGATGGCCTGGACAGCGCTGTGTCTCTTCCCCCACCTTTTCACTGACAACTGGTGTATATGGCACCTCCTGCACTCCAGCAGCACAAGCACCACGCACGTGGGATAACGTGCGCAGCCGCCGCCTGACACCATTTGACTTGCTGACCACCCTTGTCACCAAAATGTTGTATCGGGTGCCTAAATCTCCGTGTTTATAGCAGCGGGCACCCACAGCAATGAATAGCATCACGTGGCTGGATCGGGCCGCAATAATACACGCACACCTGTGAGTGGGTTATTCTGTTACAGTGTGTGCCGGCTCCGACGCCGCGCGCACCCGCACAGTCTTTTATTTAACGCACCCACGGTACGCGGGCCAAACCAACCAAAAAGCATACTCGGGGGAAGTCGCAGCTTTCCCCAGACATCGCGTAACAGTGAGCACAACCCTCGCGAACTTATCGCGATGAGCGATACAACAAGGCTCTCTGCTTGTAAATGACTGCAGCATGGAGTGCGGTGCTAGGGGTAGCTCTGCTCTGAGCTGTAGTTGCAGAGCAGTGTCACCCCTGGCGTGGCGCTGCATGCTGCAGTCATTTGGGAGCAGAGAGTCTGGTTGCACCAGAGTCACGGGGTAAGACTAGCGCTGATATGTCTGCGTGCCTGTGTATATTTGTCTTGTGTGTGTGTTTTTGTGTAAAACTCTGTGGAAGTCTCCCTGTGTGTATCTGTATCATGAGAGAGAGTGCTCGTAGGAGTGCATGTCTTCTAAGGTGAGCGAACCAGCAAACTAACAGGGAGAGCCGTGGCAATGGTCTTGCATGGCTGTAAGAGCCCCAACACGATCTGAGCTATAAAATCCATATAAATCGTGCAGCAAACCAGTATGATAAAGTGTCTTTAAACTTCACAAGCATGTGCCTTCAACAAGCAGAAACATTTAATAAAATTGCTTTGAGTGACTTTTAAAAATTATTAATTTTTTCGAAAGATCGTTTTTAAAAATTAACTTAGAAACAGTCACGCTCCGCCCCCTCCTCCTGCACCTGCATGCAGATGCCATTAATAAAACATGAGTCAAATAAATTATTTGTTCCCTCTATGTGGCCTAGGTATTTATATATCGAGCAAAAGTACAGTCCATTAAATAAAACACAAAAGGTGTATGTATAGCACACTAATTGAACTCTTGTGTTTCAAGCCTCTTTAATATGGAATAATAATAAAAGGAAGAAAAGTGGAATAAAACAATTGTGTAAGATCACACAATTTGGTTCAACGGGAAGCCGTGCTGGATCCTAGGTTTTCCTATTTCGCAATGTGCAATTCTGGCACTAGATGGATATCTGTTTCTATCCCAACTCAAAGGTCCCTGCTTTGTCTTCAGTTATTGGCACATGAGGTTATAGAGTTGGTGCAGTGCCGTAGCCACCTGAAGGTTTGGCTCATTTGGGGTTCAAGCTGCTTTGGGGTCTGGCATCTTGCGGTATGCAGACATAATATCGATTTTTTATTATCGACCTACACTAATATCGAGTTTTAAATATCGTAGGGACAGAATATCGAAGTCAAGAATATCGGTGACCAGAATATCGACCTTAAGGTAAGTATTATCGTTTTTTTATATCCAAGTAAGTAATATCGAAGTAAGTAATATCGTTAGCAAAAATATAGTTGTTAATAATATCGATATTTATATTAGTGTTATGTATTTTAGTATGTATTTTATATGTATGTGTTTAACATTTTTTGTAATGTTTTTTAATTATTTTTAAATATAAGTATTAACAGTTTAGAAATTAGTAAAAAAATGTTAAGTAAATTTTGCGTTTTAGTATTAGAGCGGGTTGTGGGTTTATAGGGGAATAGGGTGGGAAGTAATTTAATTATAATTAATTAATTAATATTTTTTATTTATTTTTATTGACTATTAATGTATTGTTAATTAATTATTAATTGGCAATTAATTTTTATGAATTGATTATTTTATAATTATATTAATTATAATTAATTTATTATTATTTGTTATTTATTGTTATTGTTAATTAATTTATTGTTAATTAATTATTATTTGGTAATTCATTTTTATTAATTGTTTAATTGATAATTACATTAAATGTGTTATTTTTTATGTCTAGCGGGTTGTGGGTTTATAGGGGAATAGGGTGGGAAGTAATTTATTATAATTAAGTACATTTTAATTTTTATGAATTGGTATTGATTATTAATTTATTATTTAATTATTAATTGGTAATTAATTTTTATTAATTGATTAATTGATAATTAAATTAAATGTGTTATTTTTTATGTGTAGTGGGTCGTGCGTTTATAGTGGAATAGGGTGGGAAGTAATTTAATGTTATTTAAGTAAATATTTATTTAATTTTATTGGTATTTATTATTAATATTTTTGTTAAATAATTATTCATGTTATTTATTTAAAAAAAATCTAATTAATAAGTATGTTAATTTAACCCCTACTCTATCCTACATTTTCCACACTGTTACACTCACTGGAGTTGGAATAGTAATGTTAACCCTAACGCTATCCAACACTTTCCCTATGTTGCACTCACTGGAGTGGGAATAGTAATTTTTACCCCTACGTTATTCAACACTTTCCCTACTGTTGCACTCACTGGATTGGGAATAGTAATTTTAACCCCTACGCTATCCAACACTTTCCCTACTGTTGCACTCACTGGAGTGGGAATAGTAATTTTCACCCCTACTCTATCCAACACTTTCCCTACTGTTGCACTCACTGGAGTGGGAATAGTAATTTTTACCCCTACGCTATCCAACACTTTCCCTACTGTTGCACTCACTGGAGTGGGAATAGTAATTTTTACCCCTACGCTATCCAACACTTTCCCTACTGTTGCACTCACTGGAGTGGGAATAGTACTTTTTACCCCTACGCTATCCAACACTTTCCCTACTGTTGCACTCACTCTAGTGGGAATAGAAATTTTTACCCCAACGCTATCCAACACTTTCCCTACTGTTGCACTCACTGGAGTGGGAATGGTAATTTTAACCCCTACGCTATCCAACACTTTCCCTACTGTTGCACTCACTGGAGTGGGAATAGTAATTTTTACCCCTACGCTATCCAACACTTTTCCTACTGTTGAACTCACTGGAGTGGGAATAGTAATTGTTACCCCTACGCTATCCAACATTTTCCCTACTGTTGCACTGTTTGGAGTTGGAATAGTAATTTTATTCCCTCCGCTATCTAATATTTTTTGTATTATTTTAGTTAATGTACTATATAATTAATTTTAAAAATATTAAAAATAATTGTAATTTTTTATTTGTTATATATATTTATTTAATTTTTATTTATATTATTGTTTTATGTGTAGAGATGTATTTGTAATTTATAAGATATTTTTTAACAATTTATAAGTTATTAAATTAAATATTATTAAGTAAGTATATATATTATATATTATATGTATATGTTTAATTTATTTTTACATTATATATATTAGTTATAATTTTTAAACATTTTAAAATATTTTTAACTATGTTTATTTTAATTATATGTATTATTTACTTTATTTTACATTATTTTTATAACTTAAAAAAACTATAAGGCCCATTACGATACCCGGCGTAAAAAAATCCGCCACGCATGAAACGGCAAAAATCCGCCCGCACACACCGTCTGAATACCGACCACGCCATCACGATGACACAAACCGAAAACCGCCATCGGCGGAAAAACCACACAAGATACCGCCCGCCCTCGTCCGAGTCGGAGTCAAACCGCCCGCCACGGACGGAAACACGCACGACAACACAAAACCGCCCGCCCTCACGGCCGACACACCGCACGTGAAATTACGATCGCACCGCCATGAGCGCGGGTAAACTACAAATATACCGCCCGCCAGCGCAAACAACGCCGATGAAAATTGACACGGCAGAAGCCATGGCGGCCACGTCCCTGCACAGAAACCATCCGCTGACAAAAACAATCGCACACAACATGGCCAACAAGTCCACACAGCAAGGCACGCACAAATACACAAGCACAGTACACATCCCGAAAACACCCCCTGGACAAACAAAAACTACAAAGGCCAGAACACCAGACACAACACACCTGAACACAACAGACCATGAGGACACACCCACATAGGTAAGTACAAAAGCAGCACTCCCACAGACCACAACCCCTTGCAACATTGCAAACCAGAGAGGAGAGGAGAGGACACAGTGACACAGCAAGGACAGCAGCACACCACAGAAACGCACACATCACAACCACCACCACCACCACCAAACACCGGCACCACAAACCCCCTGCACATTACACAACACACACCGCACCAGCACCACAAACACCATGGCACCACAAAGAATGCCCAAGTTCACGCCCATTGAGCTGACGGTCATGGTCGACGAGATCATCAAGGTGCACCCACAAATCTATGGGAACCTGGTCCAGCACACACCACTAGCCACCAGAAACAGAATGTGGAACCGGATCGTAGACCAGGTCAATGCAGTCGGGACCCTGCCCAGGAACAGAGTAGAAATCAACAAACGGTGGAATGACGTAAAAAGCCTGGTCAAGAAGAAGGAGAGCAAAAACAGAGAGCTGGCTGCCGTCACTGGCGGAGGGAATCCCGCGCTTTTCAAGACCTTCAAAGCGTGGGAGGAGAAGGTGCGAGTCATCATACATCCGGAGATCCTCACCGGATTAGCAGGGGGAGTGGAGGCTGGTAAGTACAAACTAATGTATACCAGCACACCGCTATGTACTCACATGCACTACCACCATGCCACAGCACCCAGGGACGAACACCCCCATGTCCAGCACACAATACACAACACATCACACACACATGCAACAGACACCACCACACACAGCCCAAACCTAACAACTGTAAGATACGTGGGGGCATGTGTACACTCAGCCAGCCACGTAACCACCAACAGGTACCCAAGTATGCCAGAAGCACCACAACGAGCACCCACCACACCCATGTGTCCGCCATAGCTGCACTAACCGACAAGTAACAGGTAAGTGGCAGGAACACAAAGTGCAGTGGGTGGGAGGGTGGACAGCTCAAGTACAACACACACCAGGCCCCTAGTCCCACAGCACAGCAAGGAGGAGCATCCCCACACCCCACAGCCACGTGTCAGCCACCGCAGTGCACACCGACAGCCGAAAGGTACACATCACGGTCCACAACAATCGGTGTCAGTGGGTGTCCAGCCATCACCACGACCCACAACACCGCCCCCACCCCCACAGACCTGCAACATGGAGCACCCCCGCTTAGAACCATGTGGCATCCAGTACAGTGCACGCCCGAACAACCTGCAAGTGGGAAACTGGACAGGGCTGGATTACTGGAGGCATGAGGACCGTAACACGACCAACACATGGGACATGTCACGTAGCAGACGAACACGCAGCACCGCCCACTGTCACGAACAAGTGAACAATGTGCACACGGACATGAACCACAGACTCACACCCCACATGACCCATCACAGACACAGCAACACCCAAGGAGCCACGTCTGCATGCACAAGCCACACTGAATATAGTACCACACGGCAGCCACTGTGCAACCCATCACACACAACCGAAACACCATTGAAGTCCTGTCCATGTAGCCCCTACTGCCTGTCAACCACACACCCCACAACTACGCCTATGTAAGACAAACAACATTAGACGCAACAGAGCGGAACAACATAAATGCACACGAACACCACTGAACCCATCAAACACACAGACACACCATGCACATACAACATACCATCCATCCCATCCGTCAGCCCCAGTCTCATGAAAGGCATGTCATCCGAACAGCTGCCACACATACAGCAGTCACGCTAAGATACATGCCCATGACCAACCATGTGCCAGAAGTCAATGAAGCGCACGCCACACTGTGAGCAACAACACACAACATGGGCCACACCCCCCGAGCACTGCAGTGATGCACATGGCACAGGGCAGCACGCACACCAAGGAGATGGGACAACTGCAATACGTCGGGTGGCACACAACCATCACACACTCATAACGATGCGTCCAATGCCATGTCCAGTAATCACAACAGACAGCAAATATGCAGGGTATGTCAGGCATGCACACACCTCAGACCATGCACTGTCATGCTGCCACAACACATGTCACGTTCGGCACCCATGGCTCACAGCATGTAGCCCAAAAGCATATTCCATCCCAAATGCGTTTCTGGGGCATGGCCCCCATGTTGCCATATGCGTTCCTAAGCGTCCCATTTGAACCCCAAAAGCAAAGTACAAACTAGACCCAGGATGGGCCAGGAGCCCGCATACACCAGAGTCACAATAAGTAGGGGCACAGCAACACACCCATCGGCATGGCCAATCCGTCCCATGCCACATGTGCACAGCACACAGTCCCATTGCCAAGCACACACAACTACAAATGGTACAGCCACACACACGCCTCCGGGAAACCCATGTACGAGATTGCACGAACTGTGAATGTCAGACGACAAATACATACTTCGCCAGGTGCAACACATTAACAAATCTCATTCTCCTCACAGGTGACGAACTGCTGGATGCTGGGGATGGAGACAGCAGCCAGCACAGCCAGCCTGCAAGCCCCCAACAAGGACACACGGATGTGGAGGATCTGTCCTCCTCCTCGGACACGGACCACCCAGCAGGCCCATCTGGTGTGGCAGGGCCCAGCCGCTCCCTAGGCCCCCACCTACCCACCAACCCATCATCCAGGGCTGTTGTACATTCACAGCCCCCTGCAGCCACTGTCGTTGCGGCCACACCCACGGTCATTGCGGACACACCCACGGTCATTGCGGCCACACCCACGGTCATTGCGGCCACACCCACGGTCATTGCGGCCTCTACCACTGCCGCAACCGCTACCACGTCTTCGCTGGCCCCAGCACCAGCGCAGGTGGTGGCCCGGCCGACTGGATCCACCCTGGGAGCCAGGACGAGGACCGTGGTGAGCAATGTGGATAGTGGGCAGGCTGGTGGCAGCAGGACTGGTAGGAGGAGCAGGGTCAGGGAAACGCCAGTCTCCCCTGGGAACCATGCCCTGCCTCAAATTGCCAGGGTCCTTGGGGCCTATGAAGAGGCCCAAGGACAATGGGCCAGGTCTGCTACAGACACGCGTGAGGTGCTGGGGGTGCTGAGGTCCATGGACGCCCGTATGGGCCAACTCGTGGACCTCATGGGCCAGCTGGTGGTGGCGGTGAGGTCACAGCCAGGGACAGCAGCTCCCCTCCGCCACCACCTGCCGGGGCGCAGGGTCGAGCAGCAGTGTCCAGTTCCCCTGCGTCCACAGCCAGTGAGCACACCTCAACCACCAGCAGGTCGCAAGCAGGCACCCCCTCGCAAACGTGGAAGGGGCCGTCCGAAGTGGAAACAGATCTCCCGGGAGGACTTTGCACGCTCCAGACGCAAGTGAGGCAGCCAGCCAGCCTTCCTTGACCACCCACTGCATTGACTTGGACTACGATCCCACTCCACACAGCCATCTGGATGGCATGTGTGTGTTGGACTATGGACATAGAACCAGTGGGTACACCCTGAGCATCACGCAGCCATGACCGACAGCTCATTGTCACTGCACGCACCACTTTTGTCATCACCTTACACACATTCACATGTCACAGTTTGAAATAAATGCACCTCTTCCACAAACCGCTGTCTGTGCCCTGTGTTTTAATTGTACGGAATACAACGGCCACCTTGAGCGGAACGGCACCTGATGCGTGGCATGGCAATGGAACCGGAGGGCCTGTAGGGACCTAGGGGTGGGAGACAGAACAGGAGCACATTCAATGAGTGTGTCACACACCCATCACACAGTACATGTCAACAACTACAAGCAATGTACACACATCGCACAGAGCAATAGGGCACAATGCCACAGCCACCAACAGTGGCATACTAACCTGGCCATGGAGCGTTGACACACAGCACGCAGTGAACAAAAGGCCACCCTGACACAGCACACACACACCTGCACAGATACAGCCACATCAGCCGTCGTACATGGACACTCACCGTCAAGTGAAGTAGCGGGCGATGAGCTGCTGACGCACATTCCCAGCTTCATCCTCTCCGCTGTCCTCCTCACTCGAGCTGTCCTGGTCTGCGGGCTGGGGCCCTGGTTGATCTCCGTCATCCACGATGAGGGGGATCTGCTTCCGAATGGCCAGATTGTGCAGCATGCAGCACGCCACCACTATCTGGCACACCTTCTGTGGGGAGTACGCCAGCGCACTCCCGGTGCGGTCCAGGCACCTGAACCTGGACTTGAGGAGGCCAAAGGTACGCTCGACCACACGTCTGGTCCTCCCATGTGCCTCATTGTAGCGATCGTCTGCTGGGGTGCGAGGATTCCTCAATGGACTGAGCAGCCATGCCCCATTCGGGTACGCAGAGTCACCTGGGTGTGAGGGACACAGAGAACCGTTGCTATTCCAACTGGACAGGGGACAGCATCGCACAGCCAGCACGCTACACCACTCCACATACTCACCGACAATACAGCCACGATCCTGTTGCAGATTGGACATCAGTCGTGGCAAGATGCTGTTGCGCATTATGTGTGCGTCATGGGCCGAGCCTGGGAACTTTGCACACACGTGGGTTATCACCATGTCCGCAAGGCACACCACTTGCACATTCAGGGAGTGCGTGTGCTTCCTGTTGCGGTACAGGTGCTCAGTGGCCTGTGGTGGAACAAGGCCAACATGTGTGCAATCAATGGCACCAACGACGTGTGGGATCCTGCCAAGGGCATAGAATGCACCCTTCACTGCCGCCAATTCACGAGCCCTGGGGAATCTGATGTACCTGTTTCGGTACAGCATCATGGCTGCCAGTACATCCCTCAGCACCTTGCTGAACATGGGCTGGGACATCCCTCCTCCACTGCCCACTGTGTGCTGGAATGACCCAGTGGCGAAGAAATGCATGGCGGCCATCACCTTAGCCGTGGGGGTGAATGCTGTCGGATACACCCTGCGGGGACGGAGATGGGGTTCCAACATGGCACACAGTCGATGCAGGGTTGGCCTGTCCAGCCGAAACTTCCTTATGACCTCAGTATCGTCCATGTCCGCCAGCAATTGGTATGGGTGGTCAATGTTCGGTCTCCGCCTAGGGAAGATGGCAGTGGACACATGTCAAAGCAACACAACACATAGCAATTTCGCATTCACATCACTGACATGACTGAGCAAGCACATGAGTCACAGCCCAGCTGTCAAGCAGGGACGGCACGGCCACAATACACTTACACAGGTCTCCCACCAATGGCAATGGCTAGTGATACAAACCACTGCCATGAGCATGCACATGGGGATCTAGGCCCCAATGACTTGCGGGCGTGCTGATGGGGACTGACTGCATATTCGTCAAGCGGCAACGCCACGGCAACATGAATGTCTGCTGAGCATGGCACTGCTTCCGAGGCTGGATGAGTATGGCACACGACGATGACGATGTGGGCACAGGCTGAGCGGCGAAAACAAGTGGGACCTGTGGCACGAGGGGATATGAGACAGTAGTAGGTGTCAGCACTGCACCCTATGTACAGCACTGTACGGATCACACCTCCCGAAACATTGACAGGTGTCCACATTGACAGCCCCATGCCAAGACGGCTGTGTGCTTGCAGACACACGTCACAGGTGAGAGGTTACATTGCACGTGCCAGGTGGCAGACGTACATAGTGGGAGCTGGCATGTGTGTGCATGTGTCTCCTGTTCAGGATCCACCAGATGGGCGCTGACTCTGTACTGACCATTGGACACAGCATGTTTCGTGGAAGGCTTGTGTGTGTGGGATGGTGGCACTGGATGTGCCTCCGTTGGGTGGGGGCCATGCACAGGGCGGGTACGTCGATGATTGCGCATTGTTGGTCACGGTGGGTGCACCCACTCAGATGTGTTGCCCTGTGTTCAATTCCTATGTCCGCATGATGATGGACTGTAGATGTGGGCAGACTACACATTGGTCGATGTGCTGTCTATATGCATGTGCCTTCACACCAGGCACAGCTGCCCCTGCACATGTGACCCCTGCTGGACTCGCTGCTGGGTCTGTGGAGCTGATGCACCTTCTGTGCGTGGGGCGGACAGCTCTCCTCACTTCCCTCATTGCGCATGTCGTCACTTTGCCGCAGGTGACATGGATCATGGAGGGCCCACATGTACGCGTGGGTAGGCTACACATGATTGTTCACTGGTCGCCACCCCCAGTCAGTGTTTCGAATGGGAAGGTCGTTGTGCTGGTGGCATATTCGATGTGGCGGATGGGCGGGCCTAGGTGCGGGCTTACATTCCGGACATGGGGGGGTAGTTGGATTGGCGACTAGTTGCAGTACACACGGGACAAGTCTCTTCCTGTCCACATCTGGGTCATCCCTTGTACTCACTGACAGTGATACAGTCATCTTCGCCCCAGCCCTCATGTCCTCCCCTCGCTCCCCCAATATGCATGTGCACCTGCGAGGCTAGCGCTTGCACAGGCAGCCCCAAGCTCGCACCAGAGAGGGCAAGGAGTGTATGTGTGGGTCCAGTTGCACGAGTGGGCTGTCTCAGGGTATGATGTGTGGCGGGACGCCGTCCACCTGCGTGGTGCCCCAAATGGAGACCCGGCCTGCATGGACTATGCATCACAGTCTTCGCCTTCCGGATCCGCCACCTGCGACACCCAGTGGCTGTGGCTGCCCTTGCGGCCAGGCCGCGTCCGTCTGTAGCTGATGGCCCACACATTCACTCTTTGGCCTCTCTGGGGAGGGCTCGGGGGTGGTGGCGCACGCGCTTGCACTTTGTCGCAATGGCATGTGGCGTGGTTGGTATAATGGGCAATGGATGGGATGGTGCGAGCCACCTCCCGTGACGTCAGTGCTGCTCGTGCTGTGGTGCGTCCCCCCTACACGTCCATTTGACTTGTGCCATGCTACACGTTGAGGTTCTATTGCCTGCGTGATATGACCAGGAGGAGCGCGAGGAGAACTCTCACACACCATGCTCCACTGCCATCCCGTGCCCTGTATCGCCTGTGCGGATTGACTATGTTGGGGTTACACCTGGTCGACTGGGGCTGTGTGTGCCTTGTCAAGGGGCATGGCGGGCGCACAACAGGATCCAGCTTGTCCACGGAGGGTGGGCTGACGTGTGCGCCTGGTACCGCATTGTTCGTGTGCCCGGCTGCTGTGCACACACGTGTTCACTTCCCCCCGACAGGTGTCCTCTCACAATGCCCAGGGAAGCGGTGGTGTACTGTTCATGACCCCTCCCAACACGGCGTGCTCCAACTTGGCATGTGCGCATCTACCCGTCACACCCACCCACCTGAGCACTGCGTCCATACGACTTCACACGACACATGTGTGTCTTCCACAGTTGTGCTACTCATTTGCGTTGACATCCAATGCCAGTGGACTACATGGTCATGTCACGACTGCCATGTACTTCACATACTCTCATCCTCTCTCATTCGTACTTGTGAAATGAGTCAGCGGAGACAGTTTTGGTTTCAAACATTATATTGAGTCTTCTGTCCTCTGTGATGCAGTATAGTGGACACTACTGGCAGCGGAATACATGTTGAGGATATACTGTGCATGATTACAAATGGGATAGGGTGTAGGGTTACATGTGATTGGCTGTTGCATGTGGGATGTGGGCTTCAGAGTTACATCTGCTTGGCCAAGGCTGTGCTAATGTACATTTACCTATAGCTGCGGAGCTGCGGACTTTGACACAGACGGTATACAAGTAGCCTACCAGACCGCTTGGCATCATGGGCACAGTCCATCTCAGTTCCATGTGACATGTTTGCTGCGGTTGTTCCTCATGCACGCGTGCATGTGAGATGACATCAGGGCATGTGCTTGCGTGCATGCAGCGGCGTGCCACTTGTTGTTGCAATGTGGTGGTTACTGGACATGTCACAGTCACTGGGGTCGTGTTGTTGTTGTATGCACTTGTCGTCCATGCAAAGGTCCTGGTATGGGATTCCCGGGGCGGGGGTGGGAGGGGTGCAGCACCCACAGACTCCAGGCGACCTATTCATGTCCACTGAGCGGTGTGTGTGTCCATGGGCGCTGGATCCATGTCGTGTCCTGGTTGTTCGTGCAGTTCCGTCCATGTGGGTGCGATACACAGACCCCATGCCACTGCCTCCCACGATGCATGCGGTGTTCCTGGATGTGATGGGGAACAGTGTGCATGTCCCGGTCATATCCGATGTCATGGCGATGTCGTTGATGGTGTGGTAATAGTTGCCGGTCGTTTGGTATGGCTGTTGTGGTGGTGACTGGCCAGTCCGTGCGGAAGCTAAGCATGGGTGCGGGGTTGGACATCATAGGTCAATTGGGGGACTTGCGTTGGGGTCCGACGAATTGACAGGTTGTCAGGTATGCGATGCCGTCCAGCAGGGCTTCCATGTCATTGGTGGTATACATGTTTGCCAGCCAATGTAGCGGATGGTGGCTGTCAAGGTGTTGTTCGTAAGTTGTCCCTTGGAGGAGCATGATGGGGCATGCTGGGTGACATTCGATGTAGCTGTGCTCGATGATCCGTCGTGTGGAGGCACAGTGGTCCCATTTCAGTGCGGGTCCGATGTTGGCCACATACGCCATGCCCCCATAGGCAGAGCAGGCCCTGTCGTGTGCGTCCAGAGGGAGGAATAGTTGTAGCAGGTCCGCCTTCAGACATGCCGGGTTGGAGAGACACAACTCCACAGGATGCTGGTAGGGACACCTCCGACAGTAGATGACGGGTATGACGCAGCTGAACAATGTGATGCTGTAAGTCAGTCGGTAACTTACGTTCAGCAGGGACAGGGGTTCGCATCCCAATATCTGTATCAGGTTGTGTTTGTACAGCTTGACCTGTCCGGCGTAGTTGGGTAGGTGTGTTGAGAGTGCCATTTTGCAGCGGTGCGTTGTGGTGGCGTGCTCCGGCTGTGTGTGCAGTCTGCAATGTGCACGCTCCGAGGTTGCTGTGAGCTCTGTGTAGTCGTAGGGAGACAGGACTTGTGTTCTGTTGGCTTGTGCGGAGGACATGCCACATGCTTCTCAGACTGTTCAAGGTCAGTGATGTGTGACTCCTTCCAGATAACTTGCATGGGGCCGACATGGGGGAGTGTTTTCTTTTTCTTTCCTGTCCGTAGTGTTCTTCTGTGATATGCGCTATCTGCCCTGTGGTCGGTCTCCTCTGCATGCCTGTGTTGGTCTTTTTTGGACAATGGCTGTATTCACCGGCTTCTTTCGTAGGGCTGTGGTTTCGGAGTTGGAATGGAAGGTCATTCAGTGCTGTCTGCTCTCCCTTGTGTGGGCGGCAGGCTGCCTTTCCGCTCTGCGTTGGGCCTTGTGTGTGGATGTTATTCTTGGGCCACCTGTTGTCGGTCCCCGGGCTCTTTGGTGTTCCGTTTTGTATGTCTTGTTCATGTGTGCAGGGTGGTATGGGTGTTTCAGTGTGGTACTGGCGTTCCTCTTCCCGAAGGGGCCCTGCTTCTCCTAGTTGGTGCTGCCGCCGCTGTGTGCTTCGCCATGTTTGTTACACTGGGGTGTGTCCTGCTGTTGCGTGACTTCACTGACATGTGTGCGTCGGTTGTGTGACGTTGGGTGTTGACCGTGAATTGGGCGTTGGGGACTTGTCTGTGGCAGGCCTGTCACGTGTCATGTGCGTTCGGGGTGGGGCTGGTGTGTGTGCTGCTTGGTTGTGTCCCTGTGTCTGTGTGCGACGCATGCATGGCGCTGCGGTTGGCCTCTGCGTTGTGCGCATGTGTGGCAGCGTCATCGCCGCTTTGGGGCCGTGACGGGGTCGTTGGTTCCTAGTCCCAGTTGGTGTGTACACATGTGTGTCATATGTGGATGCAATGGTAGATGTGTCGTGTACACGCAGGGGTGGGGGGTTGTCCGCTTTTTCCGCCCTTGCACTGTGTGCGCTGTTTGCGTGCACTTGTTGTGTGTGTGCCTACCTGCGTCTTCGCGGTACGTTGCGTCCTTGGTGGTGCATCAGATAGAGCATGGGGAGGGCCTGCAGTGCTGTATTCATGCTCGGGAGTGCCGCTTCTTCGGTGTCCGTGCTCGGCGTTCGTGTTACCGCTTCGGTTTGACGTACGGTGTCTCTTAGCCGTGGGATCAGTTTGTTTGCGGCATCGTAATTTGTACGCCGGGCGGTACGTGTTTCGTCGGACGGTGTGTGTCAATTGGGCTGCGCCGCTACGTGTACGGGCGCACTTTGATGGCGGACGGTGTCGCTGGCTTGCCGGCGGTGTTTGGCTGACTTTTCGCATCGTAATCGGGCGGGCGTGTGGACTGCTGCGTGCCGACGGTAACTGGTGGTTTTTGCATCCGCCAGCACGGCGGTAGTGCTTCCGCCCGACATCGTAATGGGCCCCTATATTTTTAACAACGATAATTTTGACATCGATATTATTTTTTCAATATTTTTGTACTTACCATAATGTAGATAGGATGTCGATATTCTTGACTTCGATATTTTTGTGTCGATATTTCTGTAGGTCGATTTTCTGACTCTCGATATTCTGTCAGTGATTCGCATCTCTCTACAGACTTCATTGGCTCGCTTACCTATAGTGTCTGATGCAGTTTGTATAACAACGATTACGCCCCATCATTTTCTAAAGCCCCCAGCCACCACTGGAGCCAAGAATCTTTTTCCAGCAGGGCCTTCTTTTTCAGGTTGTTTCGTCCCAAGCTCAGGAGGAGGTGTTGGTTTAGGGTCCAGATTTATGCTGTGCACTAACTAGTGGATGGTGATATTCTACCACCCAATGCTATTTTCTCACATTCCTCACACCTACTTTCACAACACTTCCTCTTTGCCTTATTGCTAAATTAACCAGGGTCCCCTGTTCCACGATGGTAGAACCCATCTGCCACTAGCAAGACCTGGCTTCAGCTGCTTAGCCGCTCTTCTATTGTGATGGACTCTCCTCCTACCTTACAGGGTCCTAACTAGTTTTTACCCCTACTGTGACTGAAGCCAGGCTGTGTAGGTGGGTCCTAGAAATGAATAGGAGATGATCTTTCCAGCATTTTCCAAGTCAAAGAGGTATTGCTGAAGCAGCCTTTTGTTCTACTAACTGTTACTGTCCACTCCCACATTGGTTATCTCTGCTATGTGGTCAGCAGTTAACAACCATCTCTTCTTCAGGCACTCTGTAGCAGCCCATTGTCCTGGGAGTCAGGTTTGTTATTTCTCCTACCAAGACTGTATTCCAACTCTGGATGAGTGGCAAAAAGGTTTTAGCCAGTTTTGGCTCAGGCTGTTCAAAGTACATTTTTACAATATTACTTTTCCACTTAAGTTATCAAAAATCTGATTTCATCATTAAATAAGCATTTTAAAGTTAAGTAAAAAATAACTTTGAAGTATAGTTATAATATTTTATATAGTGGAGGTACGAAATAACAATTACAAACTCACCTAAGGCCTTTTCAGAGAAATGGCTAGCAAAGCCTACACTGTGAAATAGTTTTTGGGTTGTATTTCACTGTGAGAAAACACTAAACCCAGTATGTAATGTGCTCTGTTTCATATTTTAGCACCATGTCCTGTGAATTTTCCTGGCACACTGTAGGGACAACGTATGAATATGTAAAAGAGTCTTTTCCTACATTCAAAGGAATTTTTCTTTCCCATTTGTTATTGTAGGGAATTTAAACTGCAGCCAACTAGGGGATAGGGGTGCTCCTGGGAGAAATTAACTTCTGTCATATACGTGAGTGGTGTAAATACACACTTCAGCCGACATATGACATTTAACTTTACATGTCAAATGTGCATTTTAGGCACTATTTTCATTAGGCCAAACTGCTACTTCCAAGGCACAGTGTTTCAGTACTGTTTATCAGTCATAAAGTGCACAGAGTTCTAAGGAAGCCAAAATAAGACTCAGAAAAAGGCACACAAAAACCTAGGATGACCATGCAGAAAAGGTGCATTTGCTAAAACATTTTTAGGTAAAAAATCAATGTTGTACTCATATTTATCTTACTGTGTTTGGTATATAGTTCTATCTATAGCATAATTTTGTCCTGCAACATCAACTCTGGTCACTGATAACCCTTGCATAGCTGCCAAGAGACCCATCTCCTATTTAATACTTCCAGTTAGTCTCTGTGATTTTTGGACAACAGTCTTTTTTTACCTCTTTGATTAAAATGATGGGCCTTGCTTAAAATATTGCATGTCCTAATGGGCCTCTTAGAAATATTGATTTAAAATAATTGAAGAAACCTTGCAAGAATCTCAGTTAGCGGCCCACAGGGCAGGCATTGGGAACTGGGCATAATTATCATATTTTACCACTGGTGCCCTTAGGCCCCATGCTGCAGAGCCCATTATTGAGAACCATATACTCCTTGTTAGCGCTTGACTCTGAGGGAAGTGAGACAAAACAGCCCAAGACTTACTTAGGAGAGGTGCTCTCAGCAATGCAACAAACAATTCTTAATAAATCAATGTCCACTCAGTGCTTTTTGTTATAAAAAGTAAAAGTACTTTATTCCATACATAAGTAAATACTACAGATACATTTACAAGTTTAAACAGAATGGCAGATGAAAATGCCAATGGTGACACACTTGATTGGACCTCATAACCAACAGTGGGTGCTCACGAAAGAAAGGTCCCACTCTTCAGGTCAACTCATAGATGTACCCTGGGCTCCCCACACCCAAGGCGCCTATTACGCTTTATGCTCCAGTAAGCCCTGAACCTTGAAAAGAAAATACACCTGTCAACCTAACACCACATGAGAGGTTCATTAGTCACAAATCAGGGCTAATTGCTCTGGCAAGTTGTCATCACCATAATTAAAGACAAAGTTCCAGAATAAAAAACAGTGTGATCAATATTGAAACATTGTACAACTGTGCCAACTTCCATGGAATTCATCAGTATATTTGATAGAATACTGTTGATAATGTGCATGTCAATAAAGATTTAGATTTTCAATACTATGCAGTGTATGAACCTTTCTTCAATTTTTATACTCACAGCTAAGTAACCACAGTACCTAGACACTCTTCTGGGGTCAAGAACTATTTTCCCTGTGAGACCTACACTGGCAGAAATAACTTTTATTTGGGTTTCCTGTTGGGGTAGGGGCTCACCAATGCAACCTTGTGGCTCCTAACACTATTTACTCTTTCTGTGGTGCCCACGCTATCCTGGGGCACCATTGAACAAAATATGATACATTTTTATAACACCGCAGAGGATTTTGGGACATTCGTTTGCCCTGAGGGCTCCTGTTTGTGTCAAAGAGGCTTCTTTTTGTTTCTTAAAGAAAATGATCCATTACTTTGTAAAATTAATTTTATTTTAAGCAGATGCCTCTGCCCAGTGTATAGGGCACCCATACTTTCGCCAATTAATCATGTTGCTCATATGCTTTCTTGCCTTCATTTTAATGAATCTTTGAAATAAAGATCATTCATTCATTCATTCACCTCCCCTGCCGGTATCTTTGCAAATTTGCTTACAGATCAAGGATGACTAACGTTAAACTTAGCATAGGTATAATGGGTGTATAAAGGTGGTGGGGCTAGTGTAGCGTGTGTGCTAAATAGGCTCGAAAGAGAAGTAAGAGGCATGCATGATGGATGGCTTGTGACAAATAGGTCTAAGCAAAACATTAAAGCAGAACATGCATGAAAGTGAAGACGGCAAGAGCAATGTCCCAGTTTCCCCAATTTTTGTAATATGCTCCAGCAACATAGAGATTCAGTGAAACATGTTTGAGAATGTTATTTTAAAGCAACTACAATTAGACAGTACAAATTGTGGTTATTCAGTAAATCCCGAAGAACCAAACTGAACTAAAACATAAAAAATATCTGTTTTGAGAAAGACATTGTTCTGCATAACAACATGTTAGGATGTTTTATGCTTGTGAGTTCGCAGTGCTGTAACTTTAATCTACACTGTGAGTGCTGAACCTTTAATTCACATTAGTCACGGAGAGCTTGGAGAGGTGAGCAAAGACCTATATGTAACATCATTAGCATTCTTATCTGAAATTCTGTAAAAGACTAAACTTATTTCAATATATACTGGCTTTTTTTTAGAAATAGACACAGCATTACCTGCTGGAGAGTTGCAGAGACAAAGCAAAAGGATTCACATTTTGTTGTGCCTGCCATTGGTTTCTAGAAAAAGTTTAAATAGCTTGGCAATCTTGGTTTGATTCATTTCATTCAATGTTTCCTCTCTTGGTCTAACAGGAGGTCCCAGACTATCTGGTGGCAAAATATGCGCGAATAGCACGTTAAGTTTTGAAAGATCAACAATTGAACCTCTGAGACTTCCAGGAAATTCAACCTTGCACCAGTTTATCTATCTTTCTCTCATCTCATTCACCTTTCACCTGGGTGATGTTGTGTTAATCCATTCGACTTCAGGTTAAGCATCATAAAACGCAGAAGTGGTGGTTCTTGGAGGCACGTGGGTTCAACAGCAGCCTACGTTTGTCTGGAAACCACTGCTCGGAGATCTGTAAATAAGAGCAACGCAACAGCATGAAACTTCAAAAAACAAACAACACTGAATATTTCAAAACAATGGTGGTTATCGCTTACCTCTTGTCTGGCGAGTACATGCTGTGACTAGCCATAGTCCTACCAGGAATCAATCCTGGAGCTGAATGGCCAATAAGAGGATTCTGGACTCCCAGAATAGAGCGCGGCGGCACTACAGTCCAATAGGGAGGTAGGAAGTCCTACTGCAGGTGCTGATACTGAGGCCTAGTAGGTACGGCCGAGATTGAGGCAGACGCACGCTTCTGGTTCCGGAGCACACAGAGCTTAGGAGGGAAAATAATTTAGAAGGCACAAAAGGATAAAGGAAGAACAGAGGATAAAGACCAAGGGTATCAGAGCACGAGCAGGGAAGTGGAACAAAGTAGGTAAAAATACCAAACAGTGAGGGATTACATATGCAGAGTGATGAAATTATGTAAATAAGGCAAGCCAAAGCAACTGGGAGAGTCAGCAAGAAGTCCAACCAGTGCTTTTATTGGCCTCTTATGGGTACTAACCAAACGGCCGCAGAAGTCCTACCCACCCAACCTAGCTTTCAGGTTCCTGTTCACCATACTCACCAAGCCTGGCATTTTCTGAACTTAAGGGTAAAGTTACAGCGTGGAACCTTCAAGGAGATCATGGACAGCAATCAGAGAGCAGTTAGCAGAACAGGTTCCTGTATGTGGCCTTATGTAGGCACCTCCGAGAGCTTTCGTCTGTCTAGTTCAAGATATCCTCAATGGGAGAGGACAGCTGCAATCCAGGTGAAGAAAACATGCGCTCCTTGAATGGTGCATGCTAAAAATTTACTAGCACCACACGGAGTACATACATGCCTGATCCGTTCTGCATACAGTGGCCTTATCACAGGACATTTTTTCTGACTCACTACTTAGGGCTCGACTGTTATTTGTGACAACATTTAATTGAACCTGGGGCCCACCAAAACCCTGACTTCTGAGCCCTGATGATGATCTAATATCTTTGAAGGGATTGAAGTCGTTGACTGTGGCGCAGACCCATACAAATATTTTGAATCAGATATTATTGGGCCAAGCTGTTCTTGTGTATTTGATACACACTATGATTACTTTCATCACACTTGCGTATCAGGTTTAAGAGAGCACCAAGCATGTTTTAATTACTGGCATCTACTAAGTTGTTGTAATACATTCTCTGCTTTGCATTTTCGTATTAAATTCCATTTGGATGTGTTATCAATTTTTCTTCATTGATATATTAGGGACCATAGAATGTTTTACTATGTACATAGCACAAAGCATTCATTTGTGTAAGGTGCAAATCATTAACCTAAATAGTCTGAGTGAGCTAGAACTCAAGTCATCATGGACATTCTATTTGTCAATATCATATGAAATATCAGTATTTCCTATGCAATTGAATTGCTGTCAATTCTTAGCCAAGCCATTAGACCTAACAAAGCTAAAGGTTGGAACTCGGGACTACATATAATTTCATAAGAAATGGAAGTGGCAAATAAGACTCAAACAATGAAAAATGGCAAAGGATGGCAATTATCACAAGCAGTATTTTACTTCTTACATATGCAAAAAAAGATTTAAAAGAATACTCATGGGTGGGATACATATATATGTGATTTCTCAAGAACTACCAACTCTCAACAGGCCCTTACCACCTGGCTTCTACCCCCACTCTGGCTCCTAAGTGTCCGGTCCTCCAACACGGCGCAGGACCTTTCAGACTTCTAACTGCACCGCTTTGGGCACCCAGCCTCTTGCCCTTTGCCTCTTTTAACCCTTTTGTCCATTTTCACTCTTTGTTCTTCAGCCTCTTTTCACTCTTCTGTCTGGTTGCCTCTTTTGGATCTTTGCTCTTTCATCCTTTTTCAATATTTTGTGTATTTGACCCTGTTCGCTCATTGTTTTTTTGCCTCTTTTGTTCACTATCCCACTTTATGCCCATTTTGCTCTCACTCTCTTTATCGTAGCCCCTTTCTCCTTTATATGCTTTGTGACTTTCGTTCACCCTCACTCCCTTGTGTTCCACTCTCCTTCATTATCAGAGTTTGTGTTCTTTGCTTGGTTCCTTGCTCTGTTTTGTGCTCTACGTTTACTCTTATTTTATGCCCTGTTTGTCCATTTATTCACATTTGCTGTCTTTCTGCCCTTTCTTCTGTGCCTTTACCACCTTCTCCCTGTGCCTCTTTTTCCTGCTCATTTCACCACTCCTTGCTGCGTTCCTTTCATCTCCTACCGGTGCTCCACTTGCTCACCACCCTTCAGATTTACTTCCCCATTTACTGACCTTCAAATTTGTGCAAGAGCCAAGCATCTCTATGTCTGTCTGAGCACTGACAGTGCCCAGGGTCGGAACTCCTGGTCCTCTGGGCATCCACTCTAGCTCCAAACACAATTATTCGGCCCATGAGAGTCTCTCCCATAGCCCAGGGTGCCTCGCTCTACTCTGAGTCAAGAACACCCCCACTTGGACACCCAGAGCCTTCTCCTACCCCATTTGCCATTTCTCCTGCACTACCCACAACATCTTCTCCAAAGACACTCACTATTCAAATTGATCCCAGGTCCTCCCTCCGAGGACCACAGACCACCAAACAAACCACATACTCAACTGTCTCCTCCTCAACTCCTGCTTTCTGGTCAAGCACACCATTGAAGTCAATGACCTCTTCCCCCAACCTTCTCTTCATCATAAAAACCTGGGTCAGCCCTGCAACAGTCCCGGACATACCCATCACCAATCCTTCTGCACAAAATGACCAAATATAAGTCAACAAACCCAGAAGCGGCATACCTTTATGCACCATGAAAATAGCAACTGCATTGCCACCACCGCCAACACCAATAACTGGCTAGAATACTTACCTTCAAAATGAGCATGCCCAGCACGACCACCATAGGCAGCGACCTCCTCTATCAACCAATGAGGACCAGAATCATTGCTAGACCCACCCTCACTGACCCCATAGATATAGAACCCAATGCCTTCATGCTACTGGGTGACCTCATTTCCAACTTGAAGGCCCGATGGATAACAATTTTGCCAATCCCTTAGAGGACCACAGTATCCTGGGCACCACCTAAAGAGTTAACAGCCTTGCCCACAGCAACCCCAGTCCATCTGCCTAACTCACACCATCTCTCAAATAAATGAATGGATAACTACATTCACAGACTCCAAGGCCCCAGTCCAAACCAGGTCCAGAGCCAGGCTCACTCCCCATGTTACTTGGTATACTGAAAGGCCATTTCAAACAACTAGAATGATAATGGTACCTCACACAAACCACCTTAGACAGTATCCTTATGTTGACCCTCAGGACATAGCACCAATGCCGCAAAACCACCAAATGCCTAGCCCTTTCTTCCGGCTTACGGAACAGCAAAAACTCAGCCTAAGAGAGCTTCACCGTCAGGAAAGAGTTCACTTTCCTCCCCGCAAGCTCAATGGCTATCACCCCTCCCAGACTCTGTGCAAAAAACTCTCCATCCACTTCTATGTGAAAATCAAGACCATGTACCATAATTTCACACCCTAAACCAGCTCCTGCATCCCTTGAACTCCATGACACATTGTCCTGCACCTTGCAGTGCCCACAGCTGATATGCTAGTCAGAAAAAACCTCTACGGAAACTACCAACACCATGAGGCCCATCAAATTCAGAGCTTTCTCAGACCCATGCTCCCACTATATCTTCGCTAAAGGACAAGACCCCATATGCTCACTTATTCAACCTCTTGCTCTCCACCAACACATTCCCGGATACCTGTAAACATGGCGCTACCATACTACCCCTCTTCAAGAAACCCTCAGCCTATGTGATGACCCTGGCAAACTACAGACCCAGGTCTCTCCTACCATACCCTGCAAAGGTTCTGGAAAAACTGATCAACCAATGCCATACTCACTTCCTCAGGACTCACCTCCTCCATGATCTTTCACAATCAGGCTTTAGAACCAACCACTATGCAGAGATGGCCCTCATCGCCACCACAAATGATATTTGCTTCATCACTGACAAGGGAAAAATGGCAGCCCTCATCCTTCTCTACCTCTTGTCAGCCTTCGACAGGGACTCCCATACAATCCTCATCCAGAAACTCCAAGGCCTGAATTCAAAGACCCACCTTACAATAGATCTGCTCCTTCATCACAGGACGTTCTGAAATGGTCAGCCTTTCCCATTTCCAGTCCAAAGCCACTAACCTAATCTACAGAGATCTCCCTGAGTTCCACCCTCTTCAATATCTACATGGCCCCACTTGCCAGGATTTCCTTCTCCCATGGCCTCAACATTATATCTATCATATGCAAATGATGCAACTGATCCTCTCCCTCTCAGCCCTCTCAGAAGACAAACTACCACACAATCCAACTTCACTACGTGCATGTCTAACATAGCAGACTGGACGGAAAGGAGGTGCCTCCAGCTCAACAATGACAAAACCAAAGAAGTATTTTTTAGCAAACACACCTCTCTATGGTCCCTGGCCTGGAGGCCTGATGGCCAGGGTTCAGTTTCCAACCCTACTAACATTGCAATGAACCTGGGCATCATCATAGACAGATAAATCTTCATGGCCAACTAGGTTACTAGGGTAGCAGCACCATGTTTCCACACCCTCAAATAGCGCCAAGTGGACACCTGCAGGCCTGTAGTCCAACCCTCATCAACAGTAGACTTGACTAGGCATCTCCATCTAGCTCACCAACAGACTCCAAATATTTGAAAACGTTGCCACCAGAATCACACTCAACCTCCCTCCTTGAGTAAACATCTCCAAATGCTTCAAAGACCTACAATCGCTACCCATCAAGAAACATGACACCTTCAAACACCTCACCCTTACCTATAAGTCACTGCACAGCCTAGGCCCAGCCTACCTCAATGACTGCTTCCACTTCTACATCCCGCCTAGACACCTCAGATAAGCTTGACGTTCCCTGGCCCACATCCCATGCATTTGGTGTGCCAAAATGTGTGGATGTACCATTGAACACATTGCGCCCAAGACCTGAAATGACACCGTCCACCCCTCATCAGAGCAGCCAGCTCCCTCCAAGAATTTAAACTAAAACTGAAAACATGGCTTTTCATCTCAGCTCTGCTCAGGCAATTCAGTTAGCTCCTTCTAGGGCCTCCACCCGCGTAGAGAGTTCTAAATAAAGTGCGTAGAAAAACCTTTGGATGGTAGCTTTGGCTGCCTCCGAAATTCATTAGAGAACATTTCAGAGCAGTTTATAAGAAAAAGTTTACTTTTGTTTCACAGAAATATTCCGATTCTGAAATGTTATTTCCTAAAGGCTTGTTATTTGCAAATCTCAGCTCATGTCAAATTTGCTTTCGCCTTTGGAATGTGATGATTGTTTTGTCTAATAAAGGTTGCATTTGCTGAAAAATGTAACATTTACATAATCTGTATCCTTGGGCAGTATTTCAAGCACAGCCTTTGTAACATTTCTAAATGCATCTTCTCACTTAGAAAGTTTAAAAAGTGCTATCAGTATTGTAGCTAATTTGTTTCCTGCGTTACTTTAAAGATATCTTCTTTGACTTGAAATTTAAATGTATTATTAAAATATTCTGTTTTATGAGTACTCGAAAATACTATATGATATCGTTTCTTGGTAAAACGGTAGCAAAATTAAATAGAAAATTCATACTGTATTTTGTTTCGTTTCTAGTTCATTTGTGCGCATAGTTTGAGACATATAATCATTTATTGTACCGAAAGTCTTAAAGTTAGGATTTTTCTCAGTTTACGAGTAGTAAAGTTAGTAGTCCTAACTTTAGGACTCCTAAATGCCTTCTGTGAATACTCCTAACTTTACTACTCCTAAACTGAGAAAAATCCTAACTTTAAGACTTTCGGTATTCACAGAAGGCATTTAGGAGTCCTAAAGTTAGGACTACTAACTTCTGTGAATACCAAAATGAGTAAGTGTATTCTGTGAATACCAAAAAGTACTAACTTTACGTTTTTGACGTAAGTTAGTTCTGTGAATCAGGCCCCTTGTTTCCACAGGCGTCAAACCGGGACACATGATTTGTTGCTATTGAGCTAGCTGCGCAAATGCACAAATCCATAAAACCACTAAATATACCACTATTGGATGTTAAACAAAGCGTATAGTTTACATTGTTTTTTTTTCTCTCAGTTTATTTTTAGTTCTTTGGACCCTTTACTATAGTGATCAAGGATATCAGGTAACAGGGACACTTTCAAGGCTCCATTGTTGAGGAAGGTGTTGGATAAGTAGGCTGGTAAATCAAGGTGTACGTCTATAATGGAAATAAGAGTAGTTGATCCAAAGTTCCTGGGGAGCTGGTGTGTGTAAAACCATGTTATATTACTCTTCGAGGGAATAGACAACTATATCACAAATTGTGTCCAACATAGGTCATTGTCTGATAGGTTTCTTGTTGCAAAGTGACCTGAGAAGATGCCAGTCCTGGCTGAGCAAAAATGAGTGCATTGGTACACACCCGGAAAGAGCAATTCCTTCAGCCAATATATGTGAAAGGTGGGTGTGCCCTTGTTCGTGGATTAGGCAGTAGGAAACGAGGCTGTACAAACCACTTGACTACAGAGTTATACATCCACTTTCTTTTTATGGGCCCTACATACATGGGAAGCATACATGAGAACCTGAGGAAAAATACTGTAGCTCCACTGACAGCCCTTCATCATGGGATCTTCATTAATGATCATAGGTACTGCAGTGCTGACTCCATTGCATAAACGTGTACGTTACATACCTTATTTTAACGGAACAGCCTGGTCAGACATGCGATCAAGAATAAAATAACTGCAACATCCAGTAAACAGCACATTGATCACAGCGGGGGTATTTTTCAGATAACACAGGATTTTGGACATAAAGACCTCCATCATAAGTGCCTCATTAAAAGATGAGCTATTTGCTGTGCTTTTAATCATTATTACCCAGAAAGAGAGGCTTACCCTAATCTAATTCAGTAAAATACTTTGGGGCATATTAGCAACGAGGCGATAAACAATTATCGCCGCTTTTGCGTCCGTTTTCGGACGAAAAGCGGCGATAATTTTATCGCCTAATCAGCAAGGTCACGCTATCGCGTGAATCCTTGCATTATCGCCCTTTCCCCAACGCCCATCTTTGCATCTCTAATGAGATGCAAAGTGGGCGTACCCCGGATGGACTACGTTGCAAATATCGCTGATGTTCACATCGCAATATTTACAAGGCAGCCCACATGATTTTAGCAGAGGTTAGATTTCGGCGAAAACTGTCGTTTTCGCCAAAATCTAACGTCTGCTAAAATCCTGACTTAGCCATCCCTAACATAGGGGTGGATTCTGCTGATACGACCACAGGGTCGTATCAGCAAGGATTATGCCGTTTTGCAGGGAACATCGCTGGAAAACCAGCGATGTTCCCTGCAAAACGGCGATAACCTCGCTATCTCTGGAATTTTTATCGCCCTGGAGAAGCGCGTTGTTAATAACGCGCTACCAGGGCGATAAATTCCAGAGATAGCCTGCGTTAGGGAATACGTCGCTAATCACGGCCAGCGATAATTATCGCTGGCCGTTGATAATATGCCCCTTTATTTTCTAAGTTGGTGTCAAGGCATAAGGAAATTTAAATGGGAATCCATGTTTACAGCACCAATTTGCATATATATTATAATTTACCCACTTAATTTCCCCAATAAAATTCACAAGCTTTTTTGTCTAGTTCAAATCTTTCTATCCAATCATTGCGAAAAGAAACATTAAATCAAGATCACGTTATGGTATGCCCACACATGAAAATATAAATATTAAATCACATGAAAAATCTATATAGATATCTACTTAAGAGCCCTCTAAATTTACAAAAAGTATGTTTCCCAATGTTATTATAAATATGTTTGACAGTAATTAAAGACATTCATATTACTTAAACACAAATTACAGGTATGAAAATAGTGTTAGGGAAAGTAAGGATAGTCACAAGGTAAACAGAAGAAGCAAAATCAATAATGAAAAAAGGTGCCCTCCCTTATCAAAAGAAAAGATGGAGAGAAGAGAGGAAGGGCAACACATTGCCTAAAGACCAACCATTCATTTGAGTCTAAGAAGAGAGAATTCATATTAAGCAATTGTTGATAAACATTGAGGACATGAGTCCATAAGAATTAATGGGACATACACTTGTGGTACTCCTGAGTGTTAAATATAAGCTGGGAGAAACCCACGAGTATTCCTGACTTACTTCTGAAATTCATTAGTAAGCCATGAGTACCGTGAAATAAAGTCATAGCTAGTCATAGTAAAATTTTTGTCAATTAGGCCGTACATGTCTTATCGACCTATGGCCTAAATGTTCTGCATATATTGATCAAGTTTGTTCCACATTAGATCAAAATTAAATTTACTTCTGAAAAACTGTTTCAGTTTAAGATTATTAAGCGTCTAGTGTGATTAACCCATGTCCAACATGCACAGGTTTGTCACTGTTTTTCCAGTAAATCATTGCTAGTATGTAAGTGATAGCTAACAACAGATCTAGTAAAAATATGCCCAAATGTTTGTAACATTACATTTGAACTGTCATCATGTGCACATACAAGCTCACATTAATTTGAATGTAACATTAGTTCAGAAAATCAGATCAATGTTATATATCACCTTTGACCAAAAAGAATTCTCTAAGTCCTAACCTTGTTTTTTTGTGGCGTGGTCAATGCAGATTAGGTTGCCCGTACATTTTATAATTTGTTGGAACATTCCAGTCCCTCCGTTCTAAGTGCTATAAAACAAAAAAAGCCACCATACTTACTGTTGGACCTGGCCCTCTGTGAAGGGTTACCCCCAAATTTTTTGCCTTCACCTCTTCTGTTTTCTGAATTGTTAAGCCAATTGGGTGTAAGCCAATTTTACCATGTTTAAAGGGGAGAGCACAAGCACTTTAGCACTAGTTAACAGTGGTAAAGAGCATAGAATCCTAAAGGCCAACAAAACGGTTCACAAAAATTCTCAACTAGGAAATTTCAAAATGACTTTTTTGTACATCTGACCGCAATTGTCCTTCATAACTGCTCCGCTCCACTTTTAAGGGCATAGAGGTCAGGGATCAGGGATGAAGATGCTGCTTGGGCTGCAGGGAGCCTCAAGAGAGCCTTCATGCGGACCAAGTGAAGGCAGGCCTGGAGAGACAGGGATCTTGTCAGCTGGAGCCCCCAGGCAGGCCTGGAGCTCATAGGACAGGACATGTTGTATTTAAAAAGTTCAACATGTACTTTTAAGTTTTACATGCCCTGGTAGTGAAAAACTCCTCAATTCCTTTTTCACTGCTGTGAGGACTACCTCTCCTAGGGGATAACATTGGTGTACCTTATTACATGTAATATTTAATAATGTTTGATTGGGAACAGGTAGAAATGTAATATTCACACCCAAATTAATTATAATTTAAAACCCTCTTTAATGGTAAATTCAGATTTTAAGCCACCATTATAAAATTACCACTGTTAGAATGTGGGCATTTTGTTGTCTTAATCATTTGAGGCCTGAAGCCTGTCCTGGGTCACATCACTGGGTGTAGTTGATGGCTGGCCTTTGTATATTCCTACCAGACAGTTAAAAAAAAAAGGAAATAAGTGTTGGTAGGATGGGCCATCCAAACTTAATTAGAGGGGCAGGCCTGTCACCTACCACACTTGCAGGTCAAAGGAGCTGCCTCAGCCCACACACAAATAATTTTACACTAGACTTTTGTGACCCCAGACTCAGTGGAGTCAGGACAAGGAGGCAAGAAATCCCAGATACCTCTGTGGTATAAAAACCCCAGAAGTGTCTTCCACTTCAAAACGGGCACCAGGTATAGACCTATGACTCTCAAACCTGCTCACTGTTCAGTACACTCTAGGGCTGTCGCTCATGCATCACTTCCAGGGAAATCGTACAGATCACAGAAGGCTTATCAAGGTCTTGCATTCCAAATGTATCATAGGCTAATACCAGTGGAATAACATTGTTGTGACTCAGTGAACATGGCTGCCCCCCGGGGATATCAATGATAAACACGCTCACAGAAAGGAGCTTCTATCAGGAGGCCCTGTTTGACCATTACCGTCCCCGTGCATAGGCATTGGGGATCGAAATCCAAAAAACTGATTAGTAGTGCTGGACGCATGAGCAACTACAAACGAATATAGCCTTGAAAAAGTCTGGGTGGATGAAACACGTGTCGGCTGCTTCTTGTTGAAAAGCAAAATACTCGGAATCATCTATGAATTAAAAAGAGAAAATTACATCATCCACGCATAACAGGATTTTCTTATCAAGGATTTTGAGAAAAAAATATACTGCAGTGTGTGTGCTTCAGTGCCATTTTTCACTCTTTAGACATGTACAAAGAAGCATGCAACAGTAGCCATGTTCCCCATGGGAAATCCCATCCAGCTGTGCAAACATCTTGGATGACTTTAACAACAAGGTCTCTGAATGTCTGAAACCCAGAGGACTTAAGACTGGATTTGTTGTCATGGACAATGGAAGTAATTTAGTTAAGACCATGTCAGATGGTGGCTATTTCAAGGTCCTGTGTTTGGCGCACTGCATTAACATCATTGTACAGGACTTTCTAAAAAAAAAAGGCAGAGTCAGTAACTTACTGTCCACCTGCAGAAGAAGCCGCACTCATTTCATTCATTCTTTTAAAGCCTGGAGGCAGTTTAGGATCATTCAGTGTGATAGTAGAATGCCAGTTCTGTTTGAGCAGTACAGACTGGTCAATGAATATGCCATGCAAAGAGGGGAAAAAAGCAAACACATGACGGACGGAGCGCTGAAACTTTTCAGACACTCACCCCCAGTCACAGATCTGGGTTGAATCCATCATCGTTCTTTAGCTCACTTCGCCACCCCAGTTCAGACATCGTTCTTTAGCTCACTTCGCCACCCCAGTTCAGATCATCGTTCTTTAGCTCACTTTGCCACCCCAGTTCAGAATAGAGGGTAAGCAACTATGAAAGGCATGTTCATTGAGATGGACCAATGGGGTCCATCTCTGTCAAATGCCTGACAGAGATGCTGCTTCCTTTTGAGGTTTTCACACGTGAAATCAGAAAAGACGACAGTAGCATGGGCCAAGCTATCTCATTGCTGCATTTGCTACAGGAGCAGCTAAAGGAGGTGTCTGGAATGTATACAGGTCCTGGATGAAAAAACAGATGTGCATGAGCTGGTGGAGTGCTTAATTCTCTGCTTGCCTGTTAATACAAGGCTGCAAAGAGACATTGTGTTATCCAGACATTACATCGGTTGCAGAATTCTAGATCCATGATACAAAAAATTACTGGCCACTTTCATTCCTCTTTCAGACAGGGATGTTTTAAACTATAAGACGTTGAGTGCTGAGCAAGCCAGGCTGGGAATTAGAGGCCCACTCGCGGGCAGATGTTCTGGAGTGCAGCTTTTAACTTCCATAGAGCCTGAGGGCAGTTCTGTTGGCTCACAGCAGCCAAAACCAACAAGAACATTAGCAACAACAACAACAACAGGAACAGGAGCATCAGCCACAAAATCTTCATTTGATTGGTTTCTAAAGGCAGGATGGGTAGGCAAAACAGGTTGAGGAATTTGGAGCAGTAAGGACTATTGAGAGGATGGTCAAGGCCTATCTGGATGACCCACATAGGTCTATCTGGATAAAAACCCATTGGTATGGGAAGGTGTGCCAATGGCCAGAGATCAGCAGGATGGCAATAAAGTATCTGGCTTGTCCGGTGGCCACATGTCTGCTGAGTGTGTGCTTAGTGCAGCTGGTGCAGTTGTTACAGTGAGAAGCGCTAATCTCTCGCCCCAAAACGTGGAGGGATTAACCATGATAAAAATGAATCAGCACTTTACACCACTAAATTATACCATACCTGAAGTACGACAGGAGGAGGATCAGGGTGATTGGTCAGACTCAGATCATGGTAGTGTGTTAGGCGAACCATCTGAGTTTGAGGACGAACTGTACTTACCTGACTACTGAGTTGGCCTGGGCCACTATAGAACTTTATATCGCCAAACTGTTTTAACAAAAAAAAGGATATAGCAAGGGGAAGATTATTTTATTTAGTTTGTGTCTGACTGACTAATACAGCCCCACTGTTTCATGGATTGGAATTGAACCAGTGTGCAGTGAAGAAGCCTCCTCCTCCATTCCCTCCAAGGACATTGGAGAGACAATGCCTGCCTCCATCCCATGACAATCCTTTCTTTCATCCTCTAGCAGGACTGCCGCAGAATATTTGATATACCAGGCTGGCCAATGTGTGTTACATGAATCAAAGAGGATCGGCAATGTACCACTGTGCTTGAATTGGAACAGTTAAGTTCACCAGTGAGTGATATATGAGTGATTGTGAGTGTTGAGATGTGCACCCGGCTCCCCTGGGTGAGGTAACTCGAGTACTCCGGTGCTCCCGTGGGTATTGACACTAGAACAGCCTAGTTCTCAAAGGGTGTGCTCCAAGTCCTCCTCTAAGTGTCCCTTTTCTTTAAAATTCCAACCGCGACTTTCCCCATAGAAGTCAACGGCGATTCGCGGCTGTGTTCTTACACTGGACGCGTCCCCCGTGGGTCCCCTGTGTCACTACCTTGGGTGGTTCCTTGTGGCCCCAGCACTTCTACAGGCTCTAGGCCCTGTGTCTAGCTCAGTCGTGGTTCTTATACCACTTTATTGGTATATGGTTTGGTACGCCCCCAGGGCTCAAACGTGTATTTGTGCTATTACTGTAAATAACTAACTTATAACTTATGTACTTCGAACTCTAGCCTCATAAAGAGACTAGAGGGGTGTGTTTAGCAATAAATACATATATTTTGAATATATACCTGGTGTGGTCCTCTTTCATTTGGTCACTCAAGAGATTATAGACTGGTAAAACAAGCTGCTTTACATTCCTTCAAGACTTAGCCTGAAGGCTGCTCTCCATAGCTACCACTAGGATAGCTTTCAATAAAGGTTGTCTTTAACCTATCTCCAATAAGGGGTTGTTTGGACTGGTGCAAGGTGCCCACTATAATTAGTGGACAGCATATGCCAGGCCAACTTCTCACAAGCACACTCCTATCCAGAAGAGCTTCCTTGTTTCTTCATCCAAGCAATTATCCATTCATCATTTAATTGTTCTAGTATTATTCACCCAAGTTTTTGATACACACCATTTAAGTTTTACATTCTCTCATCCAGTCTTTCACCATTGAAAACCATCCATGCATATATATCCATCCATCCAAACATGGCTCTAACAAACCTTTCACCAACACCCATTAACTTACCCATGCATCCTTCTACCCATGCACCCATTCACCCATCCTGCATTAACCCACCTGAATATTCCTTTCAACCACCCAGGCAGGCATCCTTTCACCCACATATTCTTTCATTCATCATTCACCCACCCATGCATTCTATCACCCACCTATAGGCATCATTTCATCCTTTCATCCATGCATCCTTTCACTCATATTACATTTCACCCAGCATTTCTCCTTCCATCATTTTTCTGTTTTCCATCAACCCATCGTTGTTAAAGTTCATTGTGAACCTTTGTCTGCTGAGTTGCAGATAGAAGAGGCCATTAACTACTCAACTTCTGCTGTATCTGCTAAAGAGGTGTGTTCATGAGTAAACGCCCTTGCAGTGAGTATATTACTATTTGTCAGTAAGCAAGCAATGTGAATTACCACTGCCAGTCCCTGCTGCTACTGGGACTCCCCCTATGGCCGCCACAGCCATGTCTGCTCCGCTGTCACTCTCGGTGCCAGTCCCAGCACTGGTGGTCTGTGTGGCTAGAAAACATATTACACATTATAAATGCCAGGTACGCCTTGCCCTATTATAATGGTTTTTTTTTTTAGAAAAATACAACTGCGATCATTACAGCTCGGTTACAGTATCATCTATGAAAATATCACATTGAGCTTTTTGTTGTTTGGCAATATTTGAAAAGCCAGTTAGTCAAGCCACCCCAAAAAGTTTTTTAATGGAGGGGCAGAGCTATGATGAATCTGAGTCATTGGAGCACAATGAAGGGGAGGAATAATTGGTAACAATGAAGGACATATGGCCTTGGTTGGCAAATGTACTGGGCAGTCCTCATACTTCCAGCCATGCTGTATTGTCATCAACTGCTGGTATACTATGATAATAATGCATAAACAATATAGAGGGTCCCACATGACCATGGCCACTCTCTCGTTTTACTGTTTGAGCATGAGCAAGTAAAAGAAAGCCTTCCCAGCAAACATATCTTACTTGGGAATGCAATCTTGACAGTAGAGTACCTGGCCTAAAATGGGATTCTCAGTGTCTTTCAGTACCAGTCCACAAGATATATAAGGGGAGCTGAAAAGCTTACTGAGAAAGAGAAGATTGGAAGCTACTGAAAGACTAGTACAGACAGTTTAAAGTCAAGTACAGAAACTTGAAATATAGAAAATAAGTAAATAGGAGAATGCAGGGATAGGACACATTTAAGAAACAGATAGAATGAAGAAGAGTTGGAAGAAATTAGGAGACAGCCACAGTAAAAAAAGGGAAACATAATTCTAAATGTGGAGTGCTAAAAGTTAGGGAAATACTACTACTACTACTACTACTACTACTACTACTACTACTACTACTACTACTACTACTACTACTACTACTAGTGCTAATAATAATAATAATAATAATAATAACAGGAGGACCTTTTGGGGTCAGCAGAGCCCTCTGCAATGGCACTTATGGAGGCACCCCGGCTCCATCACCTGCCAGTGTGGTTCCAGATCCAGCACTCTTCTTGCCCCTGGATGCTGATGTAAGAAATAAAAAATAAAAAATAAAAAAAGATTAGTGGTGCAGGTAATAATATCCCCAAAAATATTTTAACAGGGAAAGGCAGACATAGTAACATTGAACTTTTCTAAATCAGATCGCCTATAGTACTAGTATCATAGACCTATTCCAAATTTCCTGAATCTAACCCTATTCCAAATTTCCTAAACTACATTTTGGAACTACTAATAAATTAAAATGAATGATCTTTGTTTCTCATCTCATTCTCAATCTCTCAAATCCCTTTGACTGGCCAAGCTCAGTCCGCATTATTTTCAATGCATGCATACTACACATCACCAGGAGATAGCTTGGGACTGTACGAGCTACAAAAAAGAAAGATACAAGAAGTGAGAAATCCTTAACTCACTAATACTAATAACTACCACTATCTTAGTGACAAGACAGCATGAATTCTTAAATAATCAGCCCAAGTGAATGCCAAAAAGTAGGATTAGGTAGCACCGAGAACCTGGCTTGATGATGATCAAATAATATTTGTAACATAAACTTGACATACCTCTGAGTGTGAGCAGCATGCTTGCTATTTGGGAAAAAAATATTAACACAACAAATATATAATTGTTACTCACCGAGCCCCACAACCTCAATGCCCAGCAGGTCGAGCAGGTCCTTTTCCCTGTCCAGTATGTTGGCCCACCTGTGCGTCAGCTGTTGTCGGGTTTGCTGGACCCCAGAGCTGCAGTGTACAGCCCTGTGTACCCTCTCACAGTGCTGCCGATGCTCCTGAAGGCCATATGGCTGCCGGACCTGCCACCTCCTGCCAGGGTAGAGGGGAGGTGGCGTTGCACATAAAAAACTAGCACAGTCACCTCCACAACTGAAAATATGGCACAGGGGTGCACCCCTTCAAGGCGCTGTCAAACGCAAGGTAGGCGACCACTGCTGCGGGCGGTGTGATATGGGGTGGCAGGTGCTGGGTTATGAGGAGATAGAAAAAGGAAAAGGAAGGAAGGAAGGAAAAATCAAGGTAGTAAATCAAAAAATGAAAAACGTACAAAAGTCACAAAAAAAAAAAAAAAAATTACAAGAAACATAAAATACACAAAGACACACACTAATATACTAAATAAAAATAAACAAGGAGTAGATAAGTTAGATAGGGAAAGGATTAAAGAGATTAAAGAAATAGTAAAAAAAATAGGCCCAGCACTATAAACAGAGCAAAAACAAGATGGAAACGCCCATGCCAACTGCGTGGTGCCGTTCGCATGCAAATTCCGGTGCTAGAATGCACTTAGTATTGAAGAAAACGTAATACGTAATGGGTACGGAGAGTGGCTCTGCCTGCTCAGGGAAATCTGTGTAGTTTGGCAGAGTTTTTGGGGCACTTGGCAGAGTTCACCATGTACACCAAGGAAAGTAAACATGACAAAGAAGCCACCAAAGAAACTCATATAATAAACAAATACCCGCATCACGTGCCCACATTTTGGTCCTCATATCTGAAAGTTCTAATTTCACAATATAAACATTTTTACAAGCCCAAAAAAGACCCAATGAAAAAAATGTATGCGATATAAACAATGCTAATAAAATCATGCAGTAATTGAGTACAACAATATGTGGCAGAGTCAACTAAGTTAACACTATGTGTCAAATTATCCAGTAAATACAACAATGGATCATATTGTGAAATGGAGGTCAATTATAGGGCATTCTGCAGTAACATTAGTTAACTATTTTGACATGCTGACACAAAGGCATCCCATTGCTGTGTGAAATACATAGATTTCTGAAGCGAGACTGCTATACACATGCAATAGAGAGTATTCAAAAAGTTATTAACCAGTGTTTACTGATTTTGGGTCAAATTCAGAGTAAAGGAAATTGTTAGAAATCCCTTTATGTTAAATCTTCGAAAATCAGCACCATTGCTGCCAATGTGAGGTGCAATAATAATTAAATGACAGCAGATCACTCTGTACAGTAGGGCAGAAAGTCAAAGGGCCAGATGTATTAAAAAAGCATTTTGCGATTCTCAAATTACAAATTTTACTGAATCGCTATTTGGTAATCACAAAATGCAATGTATTAAAAAATTCGCAAAAAAATACTGATTTGGTAAAAATCGCACTCACAAATACAGAATCCCAATTTGCAATTCTCAATCAGCGAATTTGCAATTTAACGAATCGGTAATTGTGAATGTACTGTTTTGATGCAGCATGATGACCTCACAACCAGGAAGTGAGGCATACCATGCTCACACACCTGTGTACTGAGTGAGAGGACAATTCAGTCTGCAGGAGCACAGCACCTGACAGCCTGTTTGGAGAGCTGAGCCAGTGGAATCCAACAACAATTGCGGCTGAAGACAGTGGAAAGGAGGTAGCAATGCACAAAAGAAAAAAAAATTCAGTGAGAAGGAGTTAGATGTCCTTACTGAGGAAGTGGTCATGCAACATGACAAACTGCTTGAAAAGAAATCACTCCATGTCCCTGACTGTGAGAAGAGGAAAATATGGCAGGACATCCAACAAAAAATCAATGCAGAGGAGGTTACACAGTGCTCAATGGAGGATCTTCTCAAGTACTGGTATGATCTGTGCAGCAGGGCAAAGGAAAAGGTGGCTACAAGGCTTGCAGAGGCAAAAAAAAGACAGGAGGAGGCCCACCCACACAATCAGGATCCACACCATTGGAGAACATGGTTGAGTCTACCCCGAAACCGGTCCCAGGATGCTTGTTTCCGGTTCAAGGAAGACCTGGCTTGGCAGTTCGGGCTGGACTGTTCCCATGAGGCACAGGGTCAAGACTGATTTGCATATAGCTGGGTCTGAACTGAGGTGGCGAAGTGAGCTAAAGAACGATGATGGATTCAACCCAGGTCTGTGACTGGGGGTGAGTGTCTGAAAAGTTTCAGTGCTCCGTCCATCATCTCCTTGTGTTTCCTTTGTTTGCCCTAAGTTGGCAGGGCGTGCCCAGACGTAGGTCCCTTGCTCACTTTGCCACTGGATTCAAGCTAGCCTGGATGATGAGGGGTGTTACCCTTAACCTGGTCCCAGGATGCTTGTTTCTGGTTCAGGGAAGACCTGGCTTGGCAGTTCGGGCTGGACTGTTCCCATGAGGCACAGGGTCAAGACTGATTTGCATATAGCTGGGTCTGAACTAAGGTGGCGAAGTGAGCTAAAGAACAATGATGGACTCAACCCAGATCTGTGACTGAGGGTGAGTGTCTGAAAAGTTTCAGCGCTTCGTCCATCATCTCCTTGTGTTTGCTTTGTTTGCCCTAAGTTGGCAGGGTATGCCCAGACATGGGTCCCTTGCTCACTTTGCCACTGGATTCAAGCTAGCCTGGCTGATGAGGGGTGTTACCACCAAAACCGGTTCCAGGATGCTTGTTTCCGGTTCAGGGAAGACCTGGCTTGGTAGTTCGGGCTGGACTGTTCCCATGAGGCCAAGTGTCAAGACTGATTTGCATGTAGGTGGGTCTGAACTGAGGTGGCGAAGTGAGCTAATGAACGTTGATGGATTCAACCCAGATCTGTGACTGGGGGTGAGTGTCTGAAAAGTTTCAGCGCTCAGTCCATCATCTCCTTGTGTTTGCTTTGTTCGCCCTAAGTTGTCAGGGTATGCCCAGACGTGGGTCCCTTGCTCACTTTGCCACTTGATTTAAGCTAGCCTTGCTGATGAGGGGTGTTACCCCAAAATCGGTCCCAGGATGCTTGTTTCCAGTTCAGGGAAGACCTGGCTTGGCAGTTCGGGCTGGACTGTTGCCATGAGGCACAGGGTCAAGACTGATTTGCATATAGCTGGGTCTGAACTGAGGTGGCGAAGTGAGCTAAAGAACGATGATGGATTCAACCCAGATCTGTGACTGGGGGCGAGTGTCTGAAATGTTTCAGTGCTCCGTCCATCATCTCCTTGTGTTTGCTTTGTTCGCCCTAAGTTGGCAGGGTATGCCCAGACGTGGGTCCCTTGCTCTCTTTGCCACTGGATTCAAGCTAGCCTGGCTGATGAGGGGTGTTACCCCGAAACTGGTCCCAGGATGCTTGTTTCCGGTTCAGGGAAGACCTGGCTTGGCAGTTCAGGCTGGACTGTTCCCATGAGGCACAAGGTCAAGACTGATTTGCATATAGCTGGGTATGAACTGAGGTGGCGAAGTGAGCTAAAGAACGATGATGGATTCAACCCAGTTCTGTGACTGGGTGTGTGTGTTTGAAAGGTTTCAGCGCTCTGTCCATCATCTCCTTGTGTTTGCTTTGTTCACCCTAATTTGGCAGGGTATGGCCAGACATGGGTCCCTTGCTCACTTTGCCACTGGATTCAAGCTGGCCTGGCTGATGGGGGGTGTTACCCCGAAACCAGTCCCAGGATGCTTGTTTCCGGTTCAGGGAAGACCTGGCTTGGCAGTTCGGGCTGGACTGTGCCCACGAGGCACAGGGTCAAGACTGATTTGCACATAGCTGGGTCTGAACTGAGGTGGCAAAGTGAGCCAAAGAATGATGATGGATTCAACCCAGATCTGTGACTGGGGGTGAGTGTCTGAAAAGTTTCAGCGCTTCGTCCATCATCTCCTCGTGTTTGCTGAGTCTACCCTTCGGCCTGAAGCTCTCATAGGAGTGACAGAGAATGACACCTCTGCGGGACCCAGTACCTCCCAAGGTAAGAGGAATTTTAAACTATATGTGCCTGGTATGTGAAACAAATTCCCCAATTTGGGGGGCAGGTAGAAAGATGTTAACACCACTCCAGACCACATATTGTTGCAACACAGCAATACATTATAGTAGTAGGAGTTTCTAGTCACAAAAGGGAAAGCCAAGGAAGTATGACCAAGCAGTATATGTGTATTTAAGTAATACAAGCAAGTGACAACACACACTGGGTGATGCTAAAAACATTTAATGCCCAAAGCAATGTGAAATGTGATATAGTAGTACATAAATATTTACAGTAAATGAGTGCTGTTCAGTGTCACAGATACCCCAGCGCAAGAGCCAGAAGGAAGTCCATCCAATGACCTGTGGAGACTCAGGAACAGTCAGGAGATAAACACACAGAGGCCCCCTCAACCCCAACACCTGCACCTACAAGACGCAGGAAGCCAGTGCCACCACTACCAAACTTTGATGTGGAAGGAGAGGAAAGCCAACCTGACCTGCCCACAACCCAGGCAGAGCATACATCCCCCAAATGTCCAGGTCCACATGCAGTGCCACAACATCCCAAGCAGGAGGTGCAGGGCAATGGCACAGCTGGGAGAGGAGGAAGGCAACAACTCCTCAGTCTATGGTGGCCTGGAGACAGCTACGTTGATAGTGCAGTACCTGCAATGTTGGTACATGCGGTCAATACAGGCACAGCTTGTTTCCATCAAAAACAACATTTCAAACATGAAGAACAGCATAACACAGTTCAGTACAGCAGTGGTGGAAGGTCTTGGAGCGCAGTGGCCATGCAAGTGTAAAATGGCACATTGTGGCAGTGATGTGGCCAGGGGTCTGATTCAGGTAAAAAATGCTGTTTAACAGTTACAAACTGCTACTTTTTCAGGTAGCAATTTACTGGGAGGGGGGATAGTGAGGAGGTATCAAGCCTAAGCGGTATCAATTACTGAATGTAGAAGGCGCAGTTCCAGACATGCTTCAGAGGCCTCATGAAGGGAGGCAACAGAGCACACAGACCGGGTCACAAGAGTGCGTGGCTGCAAGAATTAGAATGGCATTGGGCCTAGACAAGCAAATTGGTGACCTAACCTGTAGCATTCAGTTTTCTTGGAAGATGGTCAAGAACTGCGTAAAAGTTATATTTTTGTATCATTACTTTCTCAATTATTATCGTTTAGTTTGAATGTGTGAATTAACACGATCTGGATCAGGGATGAATAAAACACATCAACAGTTCAACTTATGTCATGCATTGTCTCATCATTACTCACTTAAAAAAAGTTCTGTGTTATTTGGGCAATTTTCTGTCATCTGCTGCCCTTGCACCATCTGCTGCTCAGCGAGGTTGACGTGGTTCATCCTCTTCATCAGAGTCATAATCTGTCAGGTCCAATGCTATGCCTTTGGTTGTTGCAAGGTTGTGCAACATGGCACAAGTGGCCACAATTTTACAACATATCTCTGGCCGATACTGCCGTGCTAATCACACCATATAGAACCCTCGGGTCTAGACTATAGACAAGAGTGAGAGAAACTGTCCAGGAAAGTACCTTAGTGTCCCCTGGGGTGTCCCTTTATTAGGACGAAATCCCTCATCCACCATAGGTGGCATGCTTCATCATTGGGATTCTCCTCGTGATGGCATACCTAGTCCCGGCACGGGCTACAACCCCCTCTCTGAGAGGGAGGAGCTCAGGGATGTTTTGTTTCTAGTTTAGAGTATAGTAAATACCACACTGATGAGTAGCAATCTAGGGAGCATATTTACAAGGATTTAACACCGCCATATCATCAATTTTTTGACGTTACGGCAACATTTTTTTATTGCCGTATTTACAAAGTGCCGCTAACTGCAGTTAGCTGCACTTTTCCAGCAGAGACGTCCATTTTCAGGATTGCCACTTCTGTTAGCGGTACTTAACAAAAATGAGATGCAAGGTAGGTGTTCCCGCAAAAAAATGGCCGCTAATCCCACTTTGCGATGTCTACAATTAAAATCCCGTACATTGCCAACCCCCCCAAGACTGCCGATAAAGCCAGTTAGCAGCAGTTTTTTTAGACCAAAAAATAGCTGGTCTTAAAAATGGTGCTAATACACCTGTATATAAAGAAGACAATCCCAGAATCTCATTGGCATATCTCTCCGACGCCATGGAGGTACGACTCTTGCAGCTTGGAGCCCCAAGAAGACCACCACCACCACTGAAGCAGCGCCGCAGAAGAGAGGGGGGTCTACTGCCAATGGATCACCCTGATACTCCTCCTGCTTGAGGAGTTGATAGCCCATTACAGGCTAAAAAGGTTCTCCATCCTACGGCTACTCACTCAGATAGCGCCAAGGCTGCAAGCACCATCCCAGCCATGCACGAACATCCCTCCACAGACAAAGCTACTTGCAGTGCTGCACATGTTGGCCTCTGGTACCTTCCAACCAACCACTGCCAAAGTGACCGGAGTCTCCCAGACATCCTTCTCAAGGTTCCTCCTGACTGTCTTGGATGCCATGATCAGCCTGACACCGCAGCACCTATGCTTCCCCAACACTGCGCAAGAACAACTTGCCAACAAGCAAGGCTTCTATGCCATTGCTGGTTTCCTGCTTGTGTTGGGGGCAATTGACTGCACCCATGTGCAACTTGTGCCTCCTGCAGACACTGCACACATATATAGGAACAGGAAGCACACGTACTCAATGAATATGCAGGCAATTGTGGACCACCTAGGTCTGTTCACCAATGTTGTCGCCAAGTTTCCAGGTAGTGTGCATGACTCATACATCTTCCGCCAATCTGTCATCAACCAGCGGAATATAGATCTTGCAGAACTCACATGACAAAAATTGTAAGGAATCAATGCAGCAGGTGCCACAAGACATATGCTTGTGCTGTTGTCAATTAATTCTCAAACAAAGATGTGTCATTTGTACAACAAGATGACAGAACACTCTGCTATCCCATGCGCCTGTGCACAATTAGTTGACATGCACAAACACAGGCACTCATGCACCATGGTGCAAGGGTGCCTGCGTAATGGGGAGTAAAGTATTTCTGCATGATGGGACACCTAGCTGCACACAAGCAATCGCAAAAGTGGAATTAACTTTACACTGGGTTGTGTCAGAATGTAGCATGCATAGGAAGCGCATACAAACAACAGAAATGTAAATCTCACTCCATGTTGCGCATCCCTACGCCTCCCCCGGGGAGGTGTATCAATCTGATGCATTTCTAGGTGTTAAATTAATACCAGTTGCACACATGTAGGTAAAGAAATTTGTGTTGAGTGGGAACACACACAGCAATATCCATAATCTGCCCACAACACGCATACAAGCAGAATCAAAGTCAACATATGCCCAAGGACGTAAAAATACATGTGCGTTGTTGTGACATGTCCCAGTAAGTTGAGTGCACCAGCTAGCAATGCCACTCCATCTCAAACAGTGACCCGCATGGTTTGCAAGGGGGATGTAACTAACCCACAATGAGTACAACTTTTTGCATCCAAGTACTTCCAGTTCCAGCTACCCACACCACAATAACTCACAATTAACTATCCTGCTGATGCACATACATAGTAATGTGCCAAAAGTTAAGGGGGCATCTTTACAAGCCTCATGCGCCACAGGTGCATCATTTTCAATATGTGCAAAAGTGACGTACCGGTGCAAGGGGCATGTAAATAACCCCCAAGGTGTTCTGAGGTACCCATATATCCTGACAGTTACAACATGGTGGTTATATAGAGGACCTGGACAATGGCATCATGGTGATGTGTAGGCTGCAAAGTATAGGCAATTCAATGTCAGCGATGCAGGTCAATTGTATGTACCACAACATGATGAAGTAGAAAGTACAAAGCTGCACAATGGACACAACATTTTAAAAAAAGCACTCTGCAAACAAGGCAGGCACAAATACTAATGGACACTACTCTATGGGGGATATTCTCAAGAATGTGTGTTAACTACCGCCAAATTTGCGTAATGCAACTTCTCACATCGCAGTCCATCGCGGGAAAATAACACTGTGTTAACGTCGTATTCACAACACAGCGGTAACATGCGACAGTTCCCCGACAACGCGGAAAATGACCGCAAAGAAGCCACCGGGACGGCGATAAAAATCCAAAGCCGAACCTGAAAAAAGTTGCTATGGGCCCAATCGCGATAAGACAATCAGCGAAACGCAGCGCAAGGCCTGCAAATCACACACGTCAAGCGGGAAAAATCACCATAAAAGCAGTAAAAAACCCCACAAACAAAACCCAAACCACAGCGAAGCACAATGGAGGCAGCCGGAGCAGGTACAGAGGATGGCCAGAACCCCACAAGCCCAACGGAGGCCCAGCCTGGGACCCCGGGGACAGGGAAGGGCAAGGACAAGAAGAAGAGGAAGAGGAAGTTCAGTCCGCAGGAAAATAGGATCCTGATCACGGAGGTGGTAGAACACCATCAACAACTGTTCGTCACCTCCACTGTGCCATTGGCAACCAAAAATGCAACATGGCTGTCAATCCTGGACAAGGTTAATGCAGTCGGAGTGCTGAGGAGGACAATGGAAGAGGTCAAGAGGTGCTGGAATGATGTCAAGCGCAAGACCAAGCAGAAACTCGCCAACAACCAGAAGGCAGCAATGCAGACTGGAGGTGGGAGTCCAGTGCCACAGGAGGAGCTGGATGACATGGAGGAAATGGTGTCCACAGTCATCAGTGGGGAGACGGTGGCAGGAGTTGGGGGACCGGACACTGCTCAACATGACCCGACACAACAGCAACAGGGTGAGTAACCACCAGGGACTGGGGAGACGGGGGGAGATGGGCACAATGGCACACATGCTCAATTAAGTAGAGCACACTGCACACCCACAATGACTCTGGGTCATGCCCCTGATCCCCTTGGCATACTGCAGCACACATAGAAACAGCAAGTGGGCCCCCGTCCACAATGTGCACAGAGGGGGCACTCCCCACAGATCACTAACCTCACAACAAACCCATGCACATGTGCCGAACCCAGCAAAGCGGCGTGTCAGTGAGCCACACTGACAATGCAAGTGACACTGCATGACGAATAGCATGGCTGCAGTCAATATACCATGACATGTCGCACGCCACAACACTGAGGTGGCTGAGTGTGGATCACATCCGTAAAGGAGCAGGTCACACTCTGACACATCCACCTGCACAAACAAACCCCTGACCTCAACAACACACCTGCGGACAAACCATGCCCCACAGTCCCAACTATCACCAAGAGCCCAATCTACCCAAGTATGCAACATCTCAGCACTGCAGAAGCACAGAAGTCAAGGCACACCGCCTGAAAGGGATAAGGGCCAGCCACATCAGAGCTGCAGGGGCGACTCCCCCAAAATGCAGCACACACACATAATATGCAGAGCACATCAACATTGACAACAATGTGGTATGAACTGCAACACATTCACAACAGAACAGAGGACCCAAGTGGTGCCGCTTGTGTGTAGAAACTGGCCACTCACAGTTGGCACAGCAGGGACACGTGGGATGAAAATGTACTAGTACAAACACACATCCGTGATGTTGTCGAAATGTCCACTGTCCCGCATCAAATAGGCAGCTCCTCCCAAACAGTCACAATGTACATTGTCATGCAGTCTGAATGTAAATTTGTACAATGCATCAACATACATGTGCACACAATGTTAAACTGCATCTCCCCTTCACATTGCAGGGGGAGAACCAACACCTCCTGCAGAGCAAACCCAACCTCTCTTCACTGATGACGAAGAGGACCACACCAGCATCGACCCCGATGCCCTCCAACAGCTCATGGATGCCCTGAGGACCCCACGCTCAGGAGCAGGGCAGCCTAGCTGCATCGAGAAAACCCCACCCCCTGCACAGACCACACAACAGGAAGCACCTACCACCACGGCTGACTCCCAGGACCCCCACGACCAACACATGGCCTTCCAACGCCGTGTGTTGGAGTGCCAGGAGAAGGTGGCTGATCAGGTGCGGGTGGGGTTCGACCGCATGGCAGCCAGACTTGATGCCATACATGGGTGTCTGATTCCCATCAGGGACCACTTTCAGTCCCTAACGGACACCCACAGTCCGCTCCATGCTCTCCAGCGATCCATGGCTGACATTGCTGGAGTCATGATACTGAGACAAGAACAACTGTCCAGTCAGGGTGGCTCCAGCGATGTCTGCCGGGAGTTGGGACAGATGCGGGGGCTCATGGAGACCATGGTGCGGATGACGGCGGACAGGATGGCTGCCATGGCTGCACATCAGCGGGATATGGCTGGGGCCTCCAATGCCCTGCAGCACATCGTCATGGCATTGCTGCCTCAAGGCCTTGCTCAGATGAGTGCTGCTGCAGCTTCTTCCTCCACACCTGCGCCCCCTGATGTGTCAGTGCCTCACAGTGTGGCAGGCAATCCACCACCACCCACGTGTGAGGCACATGTGACATCAGAGGACAAAGATGCGGGTGAACCAACCTTACTGGTGAGGAGGAGGCAGTAGCATTCATCTCCGCAAGATGGCGGGTTTCAGCTTGGTCCTGCCCTTTGCATCATCACCTTCCACTGTCCCCCGATACACTCTAAGACACTCACCTTGGACCTCGACATGGACTGCCAGCTCCTGTTTGGTTACCAATGATACAGCGATCAGACTGCGGACTGAACTCTTCCTCTTCCGATGTACTTGTCATTCCCTGTATAACTCTGGCTGGCCCTCCACGGGCCCATAATGTGAAGTGGGGTTTGCATGGCCCTGTACTGCTCCAGCTGCAACACTCCACTGGATGTGAATTAAACATTCAGAATCGCACAGATGTGTCATGCCTTTGATCATTCACGTATGTGGGTATGGTTGAATGTAGGGTGAGAGATTCCCCCTGACATCCATGGTGGTCATGTCGTGGAACTTGAGTGACAGGGTGCAACAGTGCCGATTGCGGTCCGGGTGGCATAGTCACTACAACAGGGACACACGCATCAGTTACTTCCATGTCCAGCCCAGAACTGGAGCACGCACAGAGCCCCGGGGTCATTTTTCCCACCCCTACGCTGGCCTGCCATATGCCAGGCCAGTCCACTCCGCTTACGCTTACAGGGGGGGACGACAACGCTAAATGTCCAAGGTCTTCCCTGTAGTGACCTGCTGCTCACTGGTCTAGTCGTCAGCATGCCATGGCCACTCCCTGAGGACTCGTTCAGTCCCACACCACACACATCCAGCACAGGCATCACATGACATGTGACCCTGCCAATCAAGGGGGTCTAACACGTCACATACCCCACTGCCGGTGTGGTAGTCCGGTGGAGGTCCTGGGGGGGTGGCGGTGGGTGGTGTGGCCCCCTTTGGGCTCCGGGCTGCATGATCAGTAGCTCCATGGCATCTGTTGTTCTTCAGGTGTGGCTCTGGGCTGGGCTCCCTTTCATGGTGCAGGTTGTTATCCGACTTAACACCAGGTAGGAGCAGGTGTTATATCCCTGCTGCTAACGCGCCTTATCGCATGTTTTTGATTCTTATCGCCGATCTGGCTGTTTGTTGGGAATGTTGTGAATTGGTGTTCCCGGATTTTTGCACGGGAACGCCTACTCTGCATCTCATTAGCGTTAGTTGCCGGTGTCATCCGTGGCGATGTTTTCTGCGGCTGCTATCGCAGGGAAACTGGTGTTGTCGGCAGTTAACACCAGCTTGTGAATGGTGCGATGAATTTATCGCCACTTTGGCTGCGATGAAGTGCCGCTAACTCGGCAATAAGTCCTTGTGAATATGCCCCTATATATTCTGTTTTAGGTGATCAAGGATATGCACTGTCACCATGGCAGATGACCCCCATCAAAGTGACCCACACACAGGCCCAGAGAGACTACATTGTTGCACTGTGATGCACAAGGGCCATTCTACAGTTCTGAACTGGTCTGTGAAATCATACTGGCTTATTGCATTTTTCACAACATCTGTGTACGTACAAACACAACACTGCCAGAAGACCAGGAGGAGCAGGACAATATAGAGGATGGCCACGACAAAGAAGCTGATGCAAGACACACCACAGCTTCTGCAGCTGGAACAGCAAGGAGGGATGCCATCATCTGCAATTGTTTTACCTAATCACCATTAAAAATGCCCCTTCACAAGCATTTATTAAGAGCAAAGTCCACAGATTGTTATTTTGAAAAATAAAATATCACTACAACAATGTCTAGTATGCTTTGTTTGTGACTTCAGAAGGTGAACAATCATCTAAAGTTGAGTTAACAAAACAACAGTGACATACAAATCACTCAAATAGCAGGGGACATGTCAGCAATTAAAGAAAGACTCAGAATGGGACAATGTATTGGGCATCTGAACTTATGACTGTGTATGGTTTGTCACTGAGATTCAAAAGTTGTGTGTTGTGATTTCACAGGAACACATTCAGGTCTGTTTTCACACCAGAGTGCAGTACAACAAACAATGTGTGTCTGATGCATCACTGTAGCTGGGGCCACACAGCTTCAAACCATAATAAACAATGAAAGGCAACAGTTCTGTGAATTCTGCGTCACAGGAAAAAAGGTAACTGACAATAATCGCAAAGATACATGACAATTGGGGACTGGCTCCACTTGCGTGTGTGGAGGATGAAGATTAAAAGGATAGTACAGCCAGACTAATGGATCTTTCAATACAGTGCCGGGAATACTTCTAAAACCAAGCATACCCATTCATTCCACATTAGCAAGTGATACTACCTCCCTAGCTGACCCATGTGTCACTGGAATGACAAATAAGCACATGTCTTGCATCACTAACACTGTGCATAATTCATCCATCAACACTGCAATGATCTCACAATGATATAGTTCCATAAACACATACAAATGACACATAGGTCAGCCATGGGACAACTGTCAAGGTATCAGCAATCAACAATGTGTATGTTGGACTACAGACAATGCAATGCAATGGCCAGAAAGTGTTGAAGTTACATGAACAACAAGCCGGTTGTGGCATGGAAATGAAGGTGGAGAATTGGCTACATCCTCATCAAATGACACATACTCTGTGTGGACAACCCCAAAATAGAGAACAGACATACACATGAGTGAAGTGCAATAGGTAAACCAATAAGTACAAGCAAAACATGCAAGTAACATACAAGCAATTACATTAGGAATGAACATTGTATTGGTTTAGACAGACCTAAAAAAATGGGAACACCATGAAGTTGCACCACCTCTCTCTGAAAGATCACTACAAGTTAAAAAATGTAAAATGCATAATTTGTGTAATTCCGGAATTAATCACAACTCTCCCAATCAAAATAGCCACACATCTGCAGGCACAAGCGAACACAGATACAAACATGCATCTAAAAAGAAATTTTAATGTCACATATTGTTGTATCTCCCAAGGAATCTACAGCATACTCCTGAAAACATATTTATGTGCTAGATGGCCAGCCAACATGTATGGCATGTGTTGCAGTCCAGTGTGGCCAACCAGCCACTCAACTCCAGTCAGGTTTATGCTAGACTGAAATCTCTGTCCAAATAGCAACAAGGGAAATCCACTGTACACACAAGAGCACAATAACATGTGCTGAGGAAAAGCAGCATCACCCGGTTGCCTTCTGGATGCCAACTTTGACAAGCAGACTACATGTTCAACATACCACCCATAAATCTGGGCTGTACAAGGAGTGTGGCCATGGCTTTTGGGCAGATACCACCCCTGGGCCTCATCTGCCTCGCAACCAACCATCTCACAACCTGGATGACACCAGGCCTCAAAATGCACCACCCTTTCCTAATCAGTGACTTATCCAGCTGAATCCTCTGTCAGTCCGGATTACACAAGCCTGGGTACAGCAGAGTACTCCGAGTATGCAGGGGAACCCACAGGTGCAAGAGATGCAAATGGCCCCTCCAAGTTCTCCAGTCACTGGTCCTCTGCAACACAAGATTTGTCCAGGTCAGGGACCTCACCCTCCACAGCTAACGGAAAGCACAAATTCTTCCTACATTATGATGTTGAGAGGCACAACACAAAATAGGATGTCTCCCCTGTCACCCCAGTGTAGTGTTAGTGCATGTCACCTGTTCCTGATCAGGAACATCGTGATTGTTCATCACTACAAGGTGCACCATGCGGGCTTCTCATTTCAGCAATGTGTCTACATCTGACATGCCAGACTTTTCCAACAGGTAAGGGTCATTGCGGATGCATCAATGTCTACAACCAGGGCCCACAGGCTTGTGCATGATGCAGGCGCCGCCTTCATTGTCAGTCTGCAGTAACTCTGCAGTACCTGTGTCCACCACTACGGGTCTCATACAAAAGCACAGTGTGGTCTCAAGTCCATGGGGACTGTCTGCGCTTACCGGCATTGGACGCCATGCTGTTGCAAGGAGTGGGCATTGTAAAGTACGCATTGTTGTCTCCAGCCAACAATGTCCTGTCCTTCGGGGACTCTAGGGGGCAGATTTACAAGCCCCTTGTGCCACTTTTGCGTCACTTTTAACATGGGAAAAGTGACACAAAAGTGGCGCAAGGGTGTTGTAAATCTGCCCCTGGGTCTTCTACATGTTTTATATGTCTTTGTGTGGGTTGTGGATCTCTGCATATTTTGATCATGGCAGCTCCAATTCCTCATTCTGGTGCAAACATTTCTGAAAAATACATCAGAAGTGCCTCCATTAGCTCCTGTACCCTACAGAGGCTGCAAATTGACGCTGTTCTTAGTCACATCAGATATTTTGCCCTTTATCTGTCCAGCAGTCATTTTCTTTCCTAGCTTCAAACTGTGTATCGTTGTCATACTAGTCTGATGGGCAATTGTGTCTGACACAAGCTGTTCCTTACGCCATGTAACAACGTATCGTACATATGTTGCTAACATGACAGTGGATATGATAGACACTGTTAAAAAATAATTTCAGATTAGAAAACTCTCCATTGCATTCCACAACCTCTTCAAATCATGCACATGAGTGATTTTGCACAGCCCAGTGTTAATGTGCACATCTGCAAATACAGCAAAACAAATACTCAGATGTGATTCTGTGATCACGCCTTCACATTGTTTGCTGCATCTCAAATCTTGACTTCAATTAGTGAATGCCTGATGTACATGTTTCTGTGTGTTGCAAGCCCATTAAACAGGTACAGACATCATAGCAATGTCTAATGTGACAGTCACATATGTGGTCACACATACAACCTATGCTAAACATAATGATTACCACTGATGCATGCATTTACAATCACACATGACTAGATGTGGAATGGCATCATTGTGCGAAACAAGCGCCTGTTGACAGCTCAAGAATACTGATATCATGACATGTCAGAACAAAGATCACATCCGACAGCCATATGGTGTCATCAGTCAAGCAATTTCATGAAATATGGTACATCTGATGACAAACTTGCGCTTAGCGTACAAATATTGCCACGTCAACACATAAGAGATATTTTTTTCATAACCGCCATTGAAAATAATCTCAAAATACATTAAAACCTTGAAAATTCCCGCTTAGCCCTTTAGATGTTAAAATGTGCTCACCAAATCGAATAATGGGCCGCAAACGCCTAGGAAGTGATGTCAGTCTGCATCCTGTGTCATAAAGGAGCACTGTATACTTTTACTTTCTCTTTTAACCACACTAATAGTGTCTGTGGAGAGTGTTGGAGCTGGTTGGAGTTGTGTACTGGTGTTGTTATAGAAGAGAGTAGTTTTGTGTCCTGCGAATTGTCCCTAGAGTCTCTGTCAAATCCTGTGTCTCAGTCTTTACTTGTTTTTTGTGTCTTGTTGTTTATCCTTGTGGGTGTTTGTCCAAGGGGTATATTTGTGTTTCTAAAGGTTTTAGGGTAATTTTCCTGGGTTTTATTTTTCCATAGTGGGGTTAGGTCTATGTCGGGAGATGTTGAGTGTGGGTCAGGAGGGTAGGATGTCAGAGGGGGCATTGGGGGGCTTCGACTGGCTGGTAATGTTTTACCTGCCGCTGATGGTGGAGAGTGGGGGATGGATCATGCAGGGCTATGTTGTGCGTGTCTGGTAGGAGAGGTGGGAGCATATCTGCACCACATGATGCGGATCTTTGGGGTGGATATGACTGTCCACTAATGAAAGCACAGATGGCAGGATTGCATGCGATATGAGGGAGAACTTTTGGACCACCTGGGAATCATCGTTGGCAGGCATGTTGGTAAGTACCTCACAAAAGTTTCATAAAACCACAGCGTGTTTTCTTTGTCAAGAAATGTCATCAGTGACACAATGTAATAAACACTACAGGATGATGCCATCCATTTTTTAGTGAAGCTAAGCTGCCTATCCCAAACACAAGCACACTTGCACATTTGTGCAAGTGTGCCAGTGTTGATAATGATGTTTGAACATGTACAGGAATGTGTTCTGCACATAAAAAATCATGAAGTGTTGTGTCACGTCTCAATGTGTGCTGTGCAGTGCAGCATATTAATATAGTGTTTAAGGATATATGTGTGTGAGGATTTGCACCACGCATGAAGTGTCCATGTGAGCTGCACAATGCAGCACACATGACAAAACACACTACCTGATGGACAAAGTTGTCTATCCCCGTTGTGCAAGGGTCTAAGCATTTGTTAACATTTCCCAATGTAGGAGCTGGATCACATGTATGCCACACTTGTAATTGAGCTACATTGCAATATGACATGGGTGTAGTTGACATTGTAAAACCCTTTCACATTGGAACACTTGTCACTATTTTCAGTGTGTAAGTCTGCCTCATACACAATGTGGGATCAGGACGAGTCAATTGTCTGAACACACCCTTGTGAACTATGCTAAGAACATATTGAGTACCCAATGTCTAGAAACAGACATTGGGGCTGGAAAAGTGGCCTTGTGACTGTGTCACTCAAGTAGAATGTGCAAAATGATCACAAATACCTGCAGGGATGTATTGCAGTCCACAAGGCTGCAATGGTAGGGTTTTGTTTGTCAGACAGGCAATGCAGATCCCTTCATGTATGCAACATGGACAGAGACAGAACTGTTACAGGCCATCAAATTGAATGTAAATGAATCTGATGATGAACATGACACGTGGAAAGTCACGTCTGATACGAATTCATGTTTTTACATATTTCACAGCAGGAAGACCATTGATTACTCAGGGTGAAGTAGATGCCTTCATGGACCCACACACCACTGGTGAGTGCCTTCCTCATATATGTTTAGTGTTTTGTGAGATGTGAAGATTAGATGGAAATACACCTGTATGTAGATGAACATAGTCTGGGTGTGTATCACATGGACCTCACCTCTAGTGTGATGAGGCAGCCGTAAATTGAGATGTATGCACAAATTTATGATGTAGTGATGGAGCACAGCATTTGAAATATTGAATTAAGGTTGCACATCTCCAGTTTGTCAAAATCATCTCTGCACCATATTAGCAAATATCCTGCTTATCACTGGCTTTCCCCCTGTCTATAAGCAATTTTCAACGGCATGCTAAACATGTAGGCCTGCTTTGGTGTTAGCCATAGCAAATGGACACTGTTATGTATGCAAATTAGTGTTGTCACGTTATCATGGCACCTTGTTGGCCTACATGCATAAGCAACATGTCAGACCTGTATTACTTAGATTTTGTTATGTCATTACTATACAACATCCACTTCCAAGAGTTCCCATCTGAGATATGTTCCATCAGATGTGTGATACTGTGGTATGCATTGTGTCCAAATGTGTCCTTTTCTTTGCTTGCTCTAGCTGTGGGTGCTCATGCCCAGATAAATGCTCTATGGAACTGTCACACAATGTGCCAGCGAAATGGGTAATACCATGATATCAGGTGTGAGTTCATGTCCAAATCACTAAGGGGTCGATTCCGATTCGGGCCGGAAATTTCTCCGACCGAGCCGGACCCGGAGAGATTTCCGACCGAATCGGACCCGTGCAGTCCGACCGAACGAGTACGATGCGTCCGTATGTTATCGGACTCGAGTCGGTCGGACTCCCATTGAAGTCAATGGGAGCCGGTCGTACAACACGTACGCGGGTTCCCATTGACTCAATGGGTGCGGAGTCGGACAAGGGCGCCCCTACAGCGGGTACGCGGCGAAGCGATTCGCGCCATACACGCACAGGTAGGGGGGACCCATGGGTCCCCCCTGTGTGCGACTCGCGCGGCTACGCGCACAGGGGGTCCGACACGGACTCCCAAAGTACGGCTCCGACAGCTCTTACGAGCCGGAGTGCGCGGCTCGGTCGGACTGCTCGCGGCGCGCATCGTACTCTACCCGGCCGGGGAACGTCTCCATTGCGCGGTGCGAGTCGAGTCCGAGCGAGTCGGTCGGAGCGGTTCGAGCCGGGAGCGAGTCGGTCGGAGCGGTCGGGACGCCCGGACGAGTCGGTCGGCGATTTCGCATCGTACTCGCTCGGCCGGACGCGCGTACGGTTCGGTCGGGAAACAGGGCTCCGAATCGGATCCGGTAAAGCCGAATCCGATTCGGAGCCCTACCGGCCGAGATCGGAATCGGCCCCTTAGTGTAGATGCCTTTTTGGTATTGCAACATGTGTACATGGCAGATTAGGATCACGTTGCATGGCTACAGCTAAATGATATGTCATTTTGTCAGTATGTACTGACTGAATCAGTCATTGAAGCCTGTGAAATCACACAGACACCTTCACTGAGGAAAGGAAAAATGGGAGTGATGTTGATGATGGGTATGACCAGACATGAAATCATGTAGAGCCTGGACTGAGATAGCTGTCAATGATAACAAATTAATTGTTGCACCACTTGTCAGTTACATGTATCAGTCAAAAGAGTCTGTTTCATGCACAAGATGAAAGCTGGTGTATGTGAGGAATTAGTTTGAGTGGCATGAGCCAGAGTCACACCTCCTTTGGATGAGTCGACCTCACTGTAAGAGATACTTAGCTGTCAAAATGTATTTCCCGTTCTATAGTCACTGTATTGCCTCTAATCTAGTGTATCTCTGACATGATTGTGCATACTACAAGGACACCATTGCCTCCCCCACTTTACTTGGAACTACATTGTGGTAGGAAGAGTGGTTTATCCCTAGTCACAATGCAGCGTTAAGCCACTCCACTTGGATTAATGCACAATAGTGCTGTAGAGCACCTTTTGCAACCATATTTTGGGTGCAAATTGTGGGCAATGTCTACCTGCACAGCCAACATTTTTGAGGTCTGGCCCCTATCTACAAGCCCTGCATGAATATGTTGGAGTGCGTAATGTGTAACACCCTGGCAAAAATATATAAATAAATGTGCAGAAATGAAAATGGTTTATTAACTCATCATCTCTGCTGTTCCAATATGTGCTGCATTGTGCGGCACACATGGAAACAACAAGAGACCATTGGCTGTTCATGTGCAGGACATAATCATTTTTTATTTTTTTATTAACATTTTGTAACTTCAATATGTGCTGCATTAAGCAGCACACATAGAAGTGACAAAACGTCATTTAAATATTGTTTATGTGCAGGAAGGGGCACCCTCCGGAATATAAACAATCTTTCCATCAATAGAGACACCCTTGCACCATGCTGCAAGGGTGCCTGCATAGGCGCAAGGCTGCTAATTTTAGTAGAAGTCAGTCTTAGTCTGTGTTTGCACCATCATTTCACTCTACTAATCTGCTAATGTTGTGACTCTACTCTGCCCTTGATATGTCCCTTGCCATACCTTGACAGTATCACTACCAGGTTGTAATTTGTCCTTTCATTCACGTTGCATAGTTCAGGTCATGTTGGAAGTACCAACATGGTGCGAGGGTGCCTGTATTGGTGGAAGGCTGCTAACTTTTTCCCCCTCGCAGGGTGGAACGCAGGGCTGCATCATATTGTTGTCAATGATGTGCAGCCCTGTGTTGTTGAAATGACAGAGCGTGGTGTTGAGCCAAGGAGGCTAATGCAATGCTCCACCACTTCTCTAGTCAATTGCCCCTGTGCTTGTTGATGTAGTCAAGAGTTAGGAGACACATTTGTGGTCCATTGCCTATATATTTATGTGTGCATGTGTGCTGGTTTACATGTCACTTACCCCACCATTATGTGTCTTTATATGTATTCAAAAGCTAAAGTGACATGTAAATATACACCCAAGTACCTACGTATCTGGAGTTTGGTCTGCACACAGTGTGGGTGGCCACTGAGACATATTTAGATGGACAGACGCCACATTACTCCCCCACCGCCACCCACCCCCCCCATGTCCCTGGTTGTTACTTACCCTGTTGCTGATGTAGCTGGTCATATTCAGCACTATCCTGTCCCTCAACTCCAACCTCAGACTCCTCACAGATGACTGCGGACACCTGTTCCACCAAGGCATCAAGCTTCTCCTGTGGCTCTGTACTCCCACCTCCGGTCTGCAGTGCTGCCTGACGATTGCTGGCCAGTTTCTGCTTAGTCTTCCGCTTGGCATCATGCCTGCACTTCTTACAGTCGGTTACTGTCCTCTTGCCTTCTGCTACTGCGTTCACCTTGCTGACAATGGAATGCCAAATGGCATTTTTGGTCCCCAACGACACCTTGGAGCTGACGAAGAGCTGGTGTTGATTCTCCGTCACCTCCCCAATCAGGATCTCATTTTCCTCCTGACTGAATCTGGTTTCCTCTTCCTCTTCCCCTGGGACTCTGGCTGGTCATCCTGGCTGTTAGGGGGGAAACAGCGTTTACAACGCTGTCTCTACAATGCATGCCATTGGAACGCGGTCGTTACAACAACTGCGTTATTAGTATGCATACCATTACATCGCAAGTCATTACAACGACTTGCTGTAGGGGGCGCACTGGTATTGGATTTAAAATCCAACACCTTCCCTGCTGTTGCGCAAACTGGAGTAGGAATAGTAAATAATACTATTCCTAAGTCCAGCGCGCCCCCTACAGCAAGTCGTTGTAATGACTTGCGATGTAATGGTATGTGTAATAACAACGCGGTCATTGTAACGATCGCGTTGTAATGGCATACAACCTAATCGCATGCATTGTAAACAGCCATATTCGTTAGGGGGCTTAGGGGGGTTGTTGCCTGCTGCTGAACTGGATCCAGCCTGCTCCATTTTGCTTCCAGGTATTTTTTGTTTTTGGTGGTTCGTGAGCTTTTTGTGGTTTATTTTTCCCGCAAACCTTGAAAAAAGTGATGTGACGCTGATTAACATGAGTTTTCTGGCTGCTGACTGGCCGGCCGTCACTTTTTTCATGTTAGCGGCAAGATTTTTATCGCCGTGATGTTCGTGTTATCAACAAAATTTGCCACCACGAGAAGATTCTATCACCATGCAGCATTGTATTGTAACGGCGGTACCATGGTGATGGTTTTCGGCGATACGCGGCGGTAAGAAAATTGCTGCTAACTAACGCTTAAGCTAGTTAGCGGCAGTTCTTGTAAATATACCCCCAGGTCAGATGAGAGGTGCAGCGGAAAAGAGGATAGTGATAGTGAAAAGATAAGATAAAACTGGCTACCAGGTACGCAATATACCTTTATTGACATGTCCTGGGGCCAGGACTAAAAACAGGGCACTGGCAGGGGTAACATATACCTGCAAGCGCAGCACACATTGGTCCTGACAAAAGCCACAACACCTCTATGGAGGGTCAATAGGCTGAAACATGTAGACCATTCTTGTCACGAACTTTCAGGTATATGTTACCCCTGCCAGTGCCCTGTTTTTAATCCTGGCCCCAGAATGTGTCAGTAAAGGTATATTGCGTACCTGGTAGCCAGTTTTATCTTATCTTTTCACTATCACTATCCTCTTTTGATCTGCACCTCTCACCTTACCTAGTTTGCTACTCATCATTGTGGTATTTAGTATACCCTAAACTAGAAACAAAACATCCCTGAGCTCCTCCCTCTCAGAGAGGGGGTTGTAGCCCGTGCCGGGACTAGGTATCCCATCACGAGGAGAATCCCAATGATGAAGCATGCCACCTATGGTGGGTGAAGGATTTTGTCCTAATAAAAGGAAACCCCAGGGGACGCTAAGGTACTTTCCTGGACAGTTTCTCTCAATCTTGTTTATAGTCTAGACCCGAGGGTTCTATGTTGTGTGATTAGTATTAGACTGGGGAGCCAACCCTCACAGGTCTCAAACAATCTCCTCGGACCTCTCCTCCCTTTTTGTGTGTATACAATACTGCAGTGCACCTCCACTTTTGCGTAGGCAGCAGAACCTACTCTTCAGTAGGCTGAAGGTCCTCTCTATCACATTGCGTATAGACTTATCCGCATCATTGCATTTCCTTTCACTTAGTTGCGGGAGTCAGGTATGGGGCGAGTATGAAGGAGCACACAGCATATGCACTGTCACCTACAGGGTAAAAGGCAATAGATTAGTCACAGTACTATTTCACCATATCCAGAGAGTCTGCCAGACTGTGTTACATGCATTTACCTAGCAGGTATCCTTCGCCAAATTCACCCCCAAGGAGACGTATGTATATACCACTGCGTCTGAATATGTAAGAATCGTGTGTACAGCCAGGGTATTTTGCCACTATGTCAGTTATTATGTGTGAGACATTACATATGACCTGGATGTTCATTGAATGAAAGGCTTTCCTCTTCCTGAACACGTACTCATTACCTGAGGGGTGACAAATGGCTACATGTGTACCATCAAATTCACTCAATAACATGGGGGAATTGGACTATCTGGTAGAAATCTAATTTGGTCTGCTGTAATGGTGTATCCTCCAGACTATTGCATCCAAGAAGGCATTGAAAAAGCACAAAAGTGCACTTTGGGAGACCCACCCTCCTGCTGCTATCACCCCCTGGTAGCTCCCTGAAGCTAGAAGGTGCAGTGAACATAGGACCTGCACATGTGTGGGAATGGCATTTGTCCTGCAAGTATGATGCTGCAGTAGTGGATGAAGTTCAGCAATGAGGTCTAGGATTGTAGTGGAGTCTAGTCTATATTTGTCATGGATTTCTTCCTCTGTCTGCTGAAGCAGTGTTAGGCGCACTCTAAAAATGCATTCTTGTCTTCTCCTCCTCTGAGCTGCTGCAAGAATCCTCATCCTCCTCGCTATGACGTACAGCGTTGCCACTGTGAAACATTCTGAGGCTTTCTGGGCCTGCCTAACTAGTTTGCACCTGGTTACCACCTGATTGGAATTGGTGGTAATTTGCAGGTGCAAAATTGTGAATTCTGAATCATTCGCAATTTGCGAATAGTTCATACATTGGTCTGTGATTACCAATTTCCAAATTCGCAACTTGAGATTCGCAAAATTGGTATTCGCAAAATAAGGATTCACATTTTTTGCAATTAGCAATTTTGCAAATGCGAACCCTTTTATACATTGGGAAAGGCAATTTTGCATTCGCAAACGGACGAATTTTGAGAATCGCACCGTTTGCGAACCCAAAATAGTTTCATACATCTGACCCTAAGAGAATATCCTACATCTGTTTCATGACTGTCAATTTGCCATGCACAATCTAGAGAAAAGTGCATGAAAATGGCATTAAATCCTACCATAACTTTGTACCTTGCATCACACTCTTTGGTAGTTGCAGGTGTCCTACCATTGTCGTAACAGGACAGGTGAGTGCTGACTGATCTCAGCTTGCAATCAAACAAATCATGGGTTAAATAATAATGCTGCATCTTAGTGATTGTGTGGAACATATATTAGCAACTATCACCACAGGTTTTACTCTGAACACAAGGAGCATCTGCTGGAAATAATGTTGTGTTGGGCCATGACTGATTTCAGAGTAGCTCCTGTATCATATGAGACATCAATAGAGACTAAAAGTTGTTGTACTATTTATTTGACTAAATTGAAGACATGTACCTTCTGGGAAAAATATCAGTAAATTCCATTACTTGTTACTTTCATTTCATACATGTGTAACATATAAACCAAATGAAATTTTGAACATTTTGAAGAAAAAAAAGCATAATTTTCACATAAAATCCCTGCAAGGCATAATTCTAGTAACTTTCACAACGGATCCATGTGCTATTGTGTAGTTATACCACACACCACAGCCAGGACACTATCAGATTGGAGACAAAGAAGGACAAATATGATAAAACAAGGCAACTGTTCTTCTCCTTTATTTCACTCAGGCTATGCAAAAATATTCCTGTATTCATAAGGAACACCTCAGCCATGTCACTATTTACTATAACAGAGCTGAAGACTCAACTCCATATCAGGATAAAGTAGCAGTCAACCTATGCACTCAGAATCAGTTTCCTCCCTCCAGTCAATCATTGACTGAATCCTTGCCTTAGATATGTAAAGCTCTCTGCTGTTGTTGGCTATGTTTGTGCTATGCAAATACCACATACTAACACTGAGATGCAGAATAATCCCTCTGCTATTCAGTTGGTGCAATATGGGAAACTGGCAGTGTTAGAGATAGCATTAGGTTTAAAGTTAGGGTTAGAGTTGGAGATAGTACAGGGTTTACATGTGTATTTTAGGCATGTGCTAGGTTTAGGGTGTAGGTGCTGTTCTTTATTAGTGCTATGAATGTAGTGTAAAAATTAAAGTAGTTGTAGAGGGATTGTGCTATCTATTAGCCATACCTCGCTAAAGTCCCATATCAGTACAATAAATATTTTGATAAAAATATCACTGAACCAAATTCACCTAAGTCCTGTAGCTATTTCATTTAAAATATGTTATTCAATCTGCAAAACGTTGACATTCCTTATTTTTTGCATCCCTTCAAATTAACATACACATATACAACTGTGATTCCTCAATAAGATGAATTTCTGATCATTCTTATTTCTTGCACTTTTGTATGCTTGCTCTTGTTCACTATGTTGCTGCATTTGTTTTGCTACTACTGCACTGAACATTTACACAAACTAATGATTATTTAGTGATATCCCAATTCTTCTGTGAATATTAATTAACAATATTTGAATTATTGCAAACTTCTTTCCGCTATGAAACAAAAAGTAGCTAATACTTGAATTTCTCCTGAGGGAACATTGCTTTCTTCTACAAATACATTGCCTGAGGATCTGTTTCAGAAAACCAGCTTACCATCTGATTTTGCATATTTAGTCAGTCATAATCAGGCCTTCTTGTTTTTCTAAATTGGAAAGTTTACAAAGTGCTACATGTTCTTTGTGGATACCTCAGAGCAACAACTACAGGAGGCTGAATCCACTAGCTGAGTGTGGATTTGATCTAAAAGGTGGATATTCTTCAATTGTGATCACTACCTGTTTGAGCATCAGCTCTAAACATGTTCAAAGAAATCTGTTTACTGTAAATTGCTAAGTTTGGATTGCGTTCAAGGTTCTCATTAATATATGGCACTGACCTTACAATGATCTGCCCCCAAGCTTCAATAATTTGAAATTGTGCTTGGTTCTGTGGTGTGGAATCATATATCAAACCTTTATAGATAGTGTGTAGTGGAGGCAATGTAGTGCAGATACATAGAGCTCTTCCTATTGCTGGCTTTGTGAACTAGTGCAGCAATGACTGAACTTGAGACATCCATCCATCAGCATTCAATGTAGTGCTTTTAGGGACAATGTAACACTTTTGTGAAGGTTCAGGAACATTCTGGCTGCTGGTTGAATCAATGAGGTACTTAATGAGCCCTGTAGTACTAACACTGCAATATTCAAGATGTGATTACCAATGCCCTCATGAGCTCTACCCATTGGTTGCTGTGCAGAAATAGGAGGAGTTGCTGAAGAATGGAAAGCTGCATGGTAAATCTTTTGACTGCTGCATTGACTTGGTATGAGATATGAGATCTGTATCTAAGATGATCCCCAAGTTTTAATTATTTATTGAGGTACGTATTGTGTTCTGAAAAAGATATAATTAATATCCACATAAAGACAATTTAGAATAGATACAAAAAATAGTGCTGGAGAGGACAGACATGAGTCTTGAAATGGAGAAGAAGGGACTACTGAGATGATTAATCAACTTTAAAAGAGATTAAGGTGAGGGAGGAACAATTGCGAGGTGAACTCAGGTAAGAAGTTACTTTATGCAGTACAAAATGTACGAAGGTAATTTCTATAAATTGAGGTAAATTTCCTCACACTTTGACAATGTCTTTGCATATTTTTGAAAACATTTGCAGGATGGTATTGGCTACCAAATATCAACTGTCCATTTGTAGTCAGGTGGAATAGATAACTAAGGATCAATGTCAAGGGGTAAAATGCTAATCCCCTGCCGTAGATCAGCTGCATATTGTCTTTCACCTCTAACCACTATGTTTTCATTGATAGGCACTAGATAAACATATGATAGGAGCTGTAGTATACTCACCTTTGTCTCCTCAGCAGTCAAGGCCAACTATTTCTCCTCAACAGCCAAGGCCAACTTTTTCTCATCAAGAGCAAGGCTAGTCAGCTGCAATTTATAGGCCTTCTCCATCTACCAGTCTTTCACCTCTGATAAGGACAAACTGCAAGAGGACACACTGCTCCCTACCCTTGATAATGCAGGTGATACCACTCCTTGGGTAGAATTCTCCTCTGGTACTGGGGAATTTCCAATATTGCCCTAATTTTCTTCTTTAGCTTCATCCTCATTCTCCTCTAGGATGGACTGTAACTAATAGGCCTACTTCCAGTCTCTGAGGCAAATGTGGTCATCATCCTGGTTGGACTACCTGTTCAGCTTTATTCCTCGCTGCATGCACATGCTCCTCAGCTCTGCCATGCTAAGTCTTTCCATGTTATCCAGATCCAGCTGTGTATTTATGTTCCCCAAAGATGCAACAACTTAGTGAAAAAATTAATATCGAAAAATGAAAAATGTTTCAATAAAAACCAAAAAGCAAGTTAACAATCAAAAAAGTACATTTTTGCTCTGTTTAGAAAGATACTTTTAATTTCAGCTTAAATCACTGTGTCATACTCCAAACCACAAGTCCTGCATCTCACTACTGCCACAAATGTAAGAAAGTTGATTATTATTTGGGCTAGGCGACTGCCCATCTCAAGGAATAATAACACTCCTTGTCAGAGTGTACCCTCAAAGTCACTAATCACTAATTTAAGCTAAGCTCATTTCCCTTCAAGCTATGGCACAGAGCAGACAGGTTTAACTTAGGGCAGCGTGTCAAGTATTTATGCAGTACCAAAACACTAAACAACAAAAATCCCAAACCAAATTAGAAAAATATGGTAAAATGTAATAAACAAAATTAGACTAAAGTGACAGAAATCCAAGTAAGTAAAAACAGTGCCAAAGATGCACCTGGAGCCAATGATAGTCTATATACATGTTACACCAGGACCTAATCATGATTTGAGATTGACGATGTGTCCCATGTCAGATATATCAAGTGGATTAGTCCTGGTAAAACTATTGTAGTCAAAAAGTTTGAAAAAGCTTCCAAGTCCCACTTCAGAATAGGACTTTGTCACTTTTTGAGAAGAAAATTCCTCCCACAGTGGGAGTCAGCTGAAACTGTAGCAGCTGCAGGGGAACCAAATGCTGGATAACTGAAACAACTTGCCCCGCTGCACTTCTGAAACTTTTGGAGATCTCATGCTGTTTCTAAGTTCCACTGCAGTATGGGACTTTGTCACTTTTTCAGAGGTGTGGGGATCTATGAACCGTATGAAGCTGAAATCCAATCCAATTCTGTGGAACTGCTGGATGGTTATTTTTTTCAGTGGGTACTGCTACAGCTCTGATGCTCTAGGGGAAACGTTTTCAAAAGTTTCCAGACTTTCTTTTAGCTTGCTCCTCCCTAACCAATTGGGTTAAAGTTCCCAGGGGAACCCTATCAGCATTTGCAGCATGTCCTGCTTGCCCTACAATTCCACAGTTCACCTTACTCTCCAAAATATTGGAACCTTTCCTTGCCTGTGCAGGACCTGTGGGTTCACCAACCTAGGGATATGAGCAGTGCCCTCCATTATTCTTATTCAAAGCCAGAGGGTAACTCTCCTTCCACCGGGTTTGGCAAGATCTGGCTGGGGGGAACAAAGGGTTGCGATCTCCAGGTCTCACCTTACATTTACTTATGAAATACAGGACCATTTACAAGTTAATGATGCTCCAGGGTCCAGCCCAACTTGTTTTATGCAAGGTGGAGAAAACATCCCCACACACCTTGGTCATTATTTCTTCTCTGATAGGTGTTTTCACACTTTGTTAATGCCAAGCACTAGCTGGGCATGAGAACTAATATAAATTATCCCCCAAGATTCAGGCAGGTAAAAAGTAACTTTCTAAAAGTTACCTTTCCTAAATAGGTATCAAAATAATGGTTGAACTATTTTTCTAGCTTGCCACAAATCTGAGATAGCAGAATTAATATTTTAATCTGTAGTCTAAATTTCCCTAAAAGGCAGAGAAACTTCTACGGTGAAAATTGCTTTTCAGCCCTTGTCACTGTAGAGACATGGTAACATTAAGGGCCTTATTTATGAAAGTTTACCTCACTTTTACGCCGCAGTTGCGTCACTTTTTGTGACAAAGTGGTGGTGTAAATAATGTGCCACGTTGCGCCATATTTACAAAGTGAGATATCTAAGCAGATGCGTCGCTTTGTAAATCCCTGCGCTACATTATACCTGCGTCAGGTAAAATGTATGCAGGGTGGGCATTCCCCCGCATAAAAGCCTCATAGAAGTGGCACATTGAAATCTATAAGATTTCAGTGCACCACTTCTAGGACACCATTGTGTCAAAACCTTGTGCCTGCCTCATGGAAGGCATAAGGGTGATGCAGTGCATTAAGGATAGGCCTCACCACCCGTTGCTGGAGTTGTGTCATGTTTGCGACACAACTCCAGCAATGCGTGACTTTTGTGCCGACAGATACGTCAGGATTCCTGACGTATCTGTCTTTCCTTGCGACATGGAGTACCATGGCATAATAATTAAACACGATGAATTTACCAACTGCAACACAGAGAACATAATATACTGTGCGATATGCCCATGTAATCTGGCATATGTTGGTAAGACTACACAAACCATCAAGAAGAGAATTACACCACACAGGTCACGCATCAAGTGCGGAGTCCAGAATGCACCAATGGTACATCATTATATGGAACATGGTCATGGAACACTAGAACTGAAATGGATAGTGTTAAAACACGTTAAGGGTAAACAGATAGATGCAATTTTGTCCAAATTAGAAGCCAAGATGATTTTACGCCTGGGCACAACTAACAATGGCCTGAATGAAATCAGCGAGATAGTACATTGCCTATAGTTAGACCACACTAGATAGAAAAGCCATTAATAAACCGGAATATCATGCGAGCTAAAGATAATAACATCATATATAAGCAGAAAACTTACTGTGGGGAAGACTACATAACTATAGTTAAAGTTTGTCTTAGTGGCCAAAAGCACAATGACCACCTAGACATATTGCACACAAGTTGGGAATTCACTGATTGTATGTTATGTCAAAAAAGATCAACACAATTATATAAAGATCACCATTTATATAAGAGAACACCAATGTATGATGTACAAAAAAATGTGTTAATTGTTCATGCAAGCTATCACAATCTAAATGTACGGCCTTGTGTTTTTATGTATAATGAGCGTCTAGACATGTTATTCTGAATCTGAAAGCACCAAAAGGGGCAGCAGGTCTGGCGAAAACAGAATACTTTAACCATGCTCAACGTTAAGACATATGAGCCATGCTATAAAGAAGGCATTTGGTAATACCTCACGTGCCGCGACACAATTGAAATATTGGTTCACTCGATGTATCTATGTATCGATGCACCCGGCATGTTGATCCAGTGTAATAAAGATACAGACGCTCAAAAAATCTGTGACAGATGGTCAGTTACAGGAAGTCAGGCAAAAAGCCAGGCAATTACCTCTTTGTTAAAATGTTTGTCCCACTCCCTGCCTTCCGCTCGCGGTTCGGAATCCACCTTCAGATGAGCAAGACGCTTGCGGATCCCACTCCATTAGTCCGGATTACACAGAACTGCACCGCCGGGAACTAACACGCCAAAGAGATGGCCAGAGCTGCACAACAAAGGTAAATGAGCTGCCACATGCAGGTTGCTGCGGGGCCATGCATATGCACACTATAAGCATGATAGCCATGTAACAGATAATGACCGCCTAAATGCCAGGAATGCATGCTATTTTCACTCGCACTAAACAGGGGCTCATAGAGAAATATGATCCACTCGCGCCTGAACTTCAGTTGAATACATGTCGATAGCACAGGGGATGATAAAGGGCTACACCTTGGGGCCAGCATCGCATGCCATTTTTACTCACATACAATAAGGGCCTACAGAGAAACGTTGCCACACAGTGTTGACCCTATCTGGGTGAGTCCTAATACGTGTCCTGCTTGTGATTTTCCTGTGGTTGCTATTGTCACTAGGTTTATAGATGCCTGGAGCATGATCACAGACACCTCAGTGTGATGCATGCTTCTACGCACTCTCACTAAGATAGTGTGATTATTTTCGAATTACAGATACTGTACTGCATTGATACAGTAACCTTTATGATTCTTTCCTTTTACAGGTAATGTTCAAGGTCTACAGGTACCACTTTTTAGGGTGCTGTAAGGGTGGTCACTAATTTTCACAATCTTTGGACCACCACCAAAAAGTGTAGATAGATCCTACATCGGTCCTGAAGAATTGCCGTCCATTTGACTTTTGGCAAGAAACATGTTGGCCTGATTTCATAGCGTAATACCCTGTAACCTTAGAACAGGGGCAAGCTTACCATTATTTTAATCAGGATAGTGGCCACTTTCATTAAAATTGTTCTGAGTGGACCACTATTTCCTGTTTTAGCCTCACATTTCTCACATCTACACTCACTAGGGCCCTCACTCGCACTGCACCCAACGGCGAGGAAAAAAGATCTCCGCTAAAAGGCCACATCATGGGTGCCGATCGGGTATTGCAGCGCCGACCCGACGAGGAGCAGACCCAATGATGAAGCAAGACACCTAGCTGATTGGGTGTGTGAGGGTCTCTTTCCGTAAGGAGGATTACTTTCTCCTGACCTGAGTGAACATATGTATTGCTCATTACACACATCTGCCTGTACTAATTAGGAGGAACAGCATACCACTCTGGTTTATATATAAGAGTGCATACCTTGGAAAAATTGCAAATAACAGGACAAATTAATAACGATTGTAGGAACAACACGTGGGTTCCCTACATAAATCACTGTTTGATCAATGGTCTGGGAGGCATTTTCTTCATGTAGTTTCTTTAAGTATTGATTCCAGCCTCCACAGTCCACAACTGAATTACTACCCATTTCATGACTAGTACATTAAATACGGCGCATCCATCATGTCGCAAGGAGGGTGCAGTGAAAACTGTTGCATCTCTGTTTTGTCGCAGCGATGTGACAGTTTTCATTAATGAGGTCCTAAATTTATACATATCCCACTTTTAAGTACCATGCATCTTACCTTGTAGGCATCAAAGCCTACCTATGGGTGACATTAATATTTAAAAGGGAGGTTGTTCCCTTTCAAAAAGGATTATTTTTACAGTTTGGCTCCAATGGTTAAACTGCATGGTCAGGCTACACTGATGGGCTTGAAGTCACGTTTTCCTTGTGACATTAGTGAATGGAACAATAAGTGCTGCAGACCAGAGGTGACATTTAACTTTCCATGACATGGTGTAGTTTCTACACTATATGCAATAGCATTATATGAGTGCTAGCTATGCCAATCAGCTAAATTATACATGTTTTAGGGGTCAGAGCATATACCCTGGAAACTGGTCAGCAATACCCCATTGTGCAGAGTTTAAAAACCAGCAACAACATTCAGCATACGAATTGGGTTGACCACGCAAAAAGGGGAATTTTCTCACAACACTATTTTCAGCCAGTGGTTATAAAGACTATGCTTTTGATTTTGACCAGTTAATCCTGTATTCAGCATATCTACTAAGAAATGAAGTATTGAGGCATTAGGTCATTTACACACGATTAACAATGTCAGATTGTTTTTCAGTTCCAACAGCCATGCATAATGCAACTGAAACTCTGTGCCAGCTGACTCTCAGATTTCCTAACAATGGCATGCAGTTACAAAGGCAGACTTTTGAATATTAGCAGTAAGTTGTGCAGCATGTATGGGGATCAGTTTTGGGGTCAAAGAGAATACTGTATAAAAAATAAAATCCAACAACACACTCATGACAGAGCGACCAAAACACATTTGGCTTATCAGACAGCTGACAAGGCAATGCTGCTAAATCATTGGCCAAGATACCCTATTAAGATTCAGTGATTTCCAGAATTATTGCAAAATATCTGGGCCCCTATTCTCTAAAAATGTATATGCATTAGTGAGATGTACCCAAGAAAAACTTTCACAAACAATATTCACGTACGATTTATAAAGCCATTGATGTCTAAATTCAGCATGTAGAGCATGTCGCTTTAGAAGTTTCCAGAGGGGTGTTAATTTTCCTAGAGAAAATTTAAATATATATTTTTTTTTACATTTTACTAATTTCTTCAATGCAGTGTATAGATGTTGAGTATGCAGGTTTAGATTAAAATGTCTTTTGACCAGGAGCCATATCATGCTCTCCTTCTGCGCTTAGCCACGTGTGCTGAAAGAGCCATGCAATAGGACCTGAGTGGTCTACACAATATGCTGTGAGTGAAGTGCACACATTTTATGCCTTAATTTTCCAAATGATAATTTATGTTACATACATCTAGGAACTGTGTAAATCAGTAAAATAGTAATGCTGACAGTACTATCAACAATTGTGGGCCATAGTTAAATTAGCACGTCAGCAGTCAATCTGTTACAACGCTCACCTTCACTCTTACACGAGGCTGAACAATTCCTTCTTTATTTCCACCAACAATTATCTCCTGAGATAATCTACCACTTCTCTACTAGTTCACCCTTAAGGTGAAAATTGCCACACATGCTGATGGAAAAAAATAAGATTTTTGATTCCCAAGAAATTATTAATATTTCATTAAAGATAATTGAGGCCCATGCTTTAAACTGCGTAGCCAGACAACGAACGAACGGACAGCGGACAGCTACGCCGCCCACAAGAGCGCCACCCGCAGTCACCATCACCTCATCAGATCCGCCAAAAGGGCCTCACTCAAAGACCGCCTAGACAACAACGCACACAACAGCAAAGAGCTCTTCAACATCGTGAAAGAACTCTCCAACCCCAGCTCCAACACCAACGACATCCAGCCGTCGCGAGACCTGTGCGACTCACTGGCCACCTTCTTCCACCGCAAAATCGCCGACATCCACGACAGCTTCAACACCACGACCGCCCCGGCAACCACCGAGACCACTGCCCCCACAACCACCAACCGCCTGCTCTCCTGGACCAACATCAACGACGAGGACACCAGCGAGATCATGAACACCATCCACTCCGGTTCACCGCTAGACCCGTGCCCTCACCACATCTTCAACAAAGCCAGTACAGCCATCGCGCCCCATCTCCAGAAAATAATCAACATCTCCTTCGAGACAGCAACCTTCCCGGAAAGCTGGAAGCACGCCGAGATCACCGCCTTACTCAAGAAACCCAAGGCAGACCCCAAGGACCTCAAGAACTTCCGACCCATCTCTCTGCTCCCGTTCCCCGCGAAGGTCACCGAGAAAATCGTCAACAAACAACTGACCCGCTACCTCGAGGAGAACAACATCCTGGACCCTTCCCAGTCCGGCTTCCGCAGCAACCACAGCACCGAAACCGCCCTCATCGCCGCCACCGATGACATCAGGACCCTGCTAGACAACGGAGAAACAGCAGCCCTCATCCTCCTGGACCTATCAGCCGCCTTCGACACGGTCTGCCACCACACACTACGAACACGCCTTCACGACGACGGGATCCAAGAGAAGGCCCTGGACTGGACCACATCCTTCCTTTCCGGCAGAACACAAAGCGTCCGCCTCGCCCCTTCCGATCCAAGGCCACCAAGATCATCTGCGGCGTACCCCAAGGCTCCTCCCTCAGCCCAACGCTGTTCAACATCTACATGGCACCCCTCGCCCACGTCGCCCGACAGCACAACCTCAACATCATCTCCTATGCCGACGACACCCAGCTGATCCTCTCCTCACCAAAGACCCTCACACCGCCAAAGCCCACCTCCACGAAGGAATGAAGGCCATCGCCGAATGGATGAGGACCAGCCGCCTGAAGCTGAACTCGGACAAGACGGAGGTCCTCATCCTTGGTTCCAACCCTTCAGCCTGGGACGACTCCTGGTGGCCAACATCACTGGGAACAGCCCCGCCACCCACCGACCACGTACGCAACCTAGGGGTCATCCTCGACCCCACCCTCTCCATGACTAAGCAGGTCAACGCCGTTTCCTCATCCTGCTTCAACATCCTCCGAATGCTCCGCAGGATCTTCAAGTGGATCCCCACCGAAACAAGAAAAACAGTCACCCAGGCCCTCGTCACCAGCAGGCTGGACTACGGAAACGCCCTCTACGCAGGAACGACGGCTAAGCTCCTGAGACGGCTGCAACGCATCCAGAACGCCTCTGCACGTCTTATCCTCGACATCCCCCGACGCAGCCACATCACACCCCACCTGAGAGACCTGCACTGGCTCCCTGTCAACAAGAGGATAACCTTCAAGCTCCTCACCCACGCACACAAAGCACTCCACAACTCCAGACCAGCCTACCTCAACAGACGACTCAGCTTCTACACCCCCACCCGCCAGCTCCGCTCGAACAGCCTCGCCCTCGCCACAGTCCCCCGCATCCGGAAAACGACCGCCGGCGGCAGATCCTTCTCCCACCTCGCCGCCAAGACCTGGAACACCCTCCCCACCAACCTCCGACAGACCCAAGACCTACTGGCCTTCAGAAGACTCCTCAAGACCTGGCTCTTCGATCAGTAGCAGCACCACCCCCCTCTTCCCCCAGCGCCTTGAGACCCTCACGGGTATGTAGTGCGCTTTATAAGTGACATGATTGATTGATTGATTGACAACCTGCATATCTACTAATTCGACGACATTTTTTTATTTTCTTCTATTATTTTAGAAACGTCTCAGGTTATATATCTGCACGCTTTCCGATAATTTGCTTGGATATGAAATAGGTTTAAACTTTTAATTTTCTTTTTTCTGTATTTAAAAATTGAACAGCGTGACAAAGTATTACTAGCAAAGATCATGCAGGGGCTGCCACTTTATCAAAATGATATTCCTGCTTTTGCAAAATAACTTTCCTTGATATTCGAGTAGGTGTGCTTATGGGAGAATAAATGGAGAGCTGTTAGCTTCCCACACATGCTCTAAATCATATTATATTTTGAAACAATACACCCGAGTATAAGACAAGTGATGCGAGTTTACCTACTCATCATACATGAATTAAGTAGAGCACATCAAGGCAAATGTTCATACTGTAATCAATGTCCTTGTTTGTGGGTGGGCTGTGGCTAAATCCTCGAAATGCAGTTCATTATTTTCAATACAATTTTATATAAAAAAGGCATTTCTCTTGCAAGAGAGAAATTTTAAAAAGTGATATTTCAAAATTCAGTGTTTCAAAAGCTGATTTGCAGGTCCTGCAGTGAGCATAATTGGATGCCACAGAGGTCAGACTTTGATTCCGAGCTTCTGTTTACTTATCTTCCACCGACTTCAGCCTCATGTGAGAGAATCACCATGGTGACTTTTTAAAAATTACCATTATTAAGCCGAACTTGTCAAGTTACATTATGTATGCAAGCTATCTTAGTTAAACACAAGTGAACTTGAAAAAAATAAGATTTAACCCAGCAAGCTTCTATTCCTTTGATTTGAAGTAGTTGATACATGTTGCAAATAACACGAGTTATATCTTAAAAGCCAACGAACTACCACGGTTTCAAAATTCCAAGAGTAAAATTGAAAATATAAACAAGATACAAAAGTAAAGAGGCAGCTGAAATACTGATGATGTTGATAATACAGCTGCTACCAATGATGACGATGATGATGGTAATAACGTGTGTCTGAAGAAAAAAAATGCACGTGTTAATTAACCGGAACTCCTCGATTTGGAAACTTTCATAAGCAACACGTTTTGTTTTGAGGCTTTTAATGAAACAGGTAAAAAAATATAACAAGGCACAGATTTCCACTGTTAAATGTCTCATCTTCACACTGCCTCCTACTTTGTGATTTATTCGAAACAAATTCCTATAAAAAGGTACGATGTACTATTACACTGTGAAGACAAGACATATTCTCAATGTAGAACCATATGTATGCTAAATTACACCCCGACCGAATAATTCGCTGTTCAGCGAACAAGGGAGGAGACATAGGGGATAAGGGTACATGCCCCAAATGTGGGCTAGTTGCTGCAGATAGTTTACATATGTTTACCACCTGCCCCGGATTGATATCTTTCTGGAAAGAGCTGAGTCAGATAACTGTAGATCACCTAGGCCTAGATTGTCAATTAACGGAGGGGGAAATCATGCTTGGACATCAACCGGTACTAGATTTAGGTCTAAGTTCTCTTTTCTCTATTATCATAGTCACTGCTCGACTTTGTATTGCACGGGCATGGATATCCATAACACCTCCCAGGGCATCAGAGCGGTGGGCAATTAGTTGAGAGAAATATACGAAAGAGGGATGGCTTTAGCTAAGACTAGAGGAATTTGTTCTGGAAAATAATTCCTACGAATATGGGGGCCCATGGATAAAGGCGATTAGTAAGACTTAAATATTACTACCCTATGCTTAGGGTCTTTCTTATGATTAGACTTGTTATTTTTATGTTTGCTGCTAATGGTGATGATGTATCTGTTTATTCTGTCCACCATTTGTATACATATTTGTCCTGTACTCTCAAGACATTTAGGGGCAGATTTACGCATTCCGCATTCCGCAAGCCATTTGGCTGCGCTGCAGTGAGTCACTTTCAGAGCACAGGAATGCGACATTTTTGCAATGATATGTCGTATTCCTGTGCTCTCCCCTGCGCTGCCGCACAAACAGCTGCCATGCGCCGGCGCAGGCACCCTTGCATGGTGCAAGGATGCCTGCGTCATGGGGAGATTGTTTTCGTGCAGGAAGGGGCACCTTCCTGCACAAAAACAATCACTACAGGCATTTTCCTCTTTCAATGCGTGCTGTAGAATGCAGCACGCATTGAAAGAAGAAAAAACGAGGAGAAATGAAAAAATTTCTCCTCGTTGCGCCTCCATACGCCTCCCCTGGGGAGGCTTAGCATTCACACGCATTTCCAGATTCACGATTCCTCGTAAATCTGGAAATATGTCTGGTTCCATGGGTGTTGCGTGGGAACACCCACAGCAACACCCATGGAACGCCCCTTTCACGTAAAGTGCTGCGTGTAAAGGGGCCATATTGACAAGGACAAGAAAAGCCACGCAGGGTGGCTTTTCCTGTCCTTGTAAATATGGAGCAGTGAAATACGCCGCCAGTACGTCACAAAAAGTGATGTACTGGTGGCGCAGGGGGCTTGCAAATCGGCCCCTTAGTATCCACATTGCCATATATTTATGTATATATTTATATATATTTTCTACATTGCTATATCTCTTGTTTATTCCCTGAGATAAAAATAAAGACTATAAAAAAAGAAGACAAGACATATTCCTCTACTAAGACGTATGTGAGTAAAACACAAAACATGCATAGTCCATACTATACGTCTTATTTTGGTACATACCATCAGCCACAGTTTAAAGCATAACCAACATGCATTTCCTTCCCTCATCAATTCCTTTCATAGATCAACTGTATTACACACACTTTGAGGTTTGTGTGGGGCAAGAATAAGCAAGCATAGTGGGGCAAAATGAATGACACCCTCGGCTTGCCCATGAGAAAACTACTTGCCAGATTTACATATGAAAAGCATGTAGGCTGGAGCCAATACAATTCAAAAGCCAGTTTCACCTCTGAAACATTGCTAAGGCTAAGGCAGAACCTGGGCCTTATTCCACTATTGGCTGGTAGAATTCTATGACAATTTCTCTGGAAAGCCAGAGCGCTTGTGGCAAAGCCAAGCACGTCAGGGCTTTTCTATCAAAGGTATATTTAACCGATTGGAGCCAGTGATTTTGGAAGGTCCTTGGTGTAAAGGTAAAATCAAGCACTTACCAGGATAGTACCTCTGGGAGGCATGTATAGCTGTGGTCCATGCCTGGCCAGTGTCTGGGAGACTCTACTATGTCATCGGACAGTCTTGCAGAAGCTCTGAACAGAGGATGGTGGAAACTGTCAGTGCAGACGTTTCTTGCTTCTGCATACCTGGGTGCAGATGGCACAAGTATGCCAATCTGAACCGTGCCCCTTAAAATGTTGATATCAATTCAAGATGTCTCTAAGTATATTGAAAAACATAGTGCACCCATTTCAATATTTCTTTACAGCTCTTCCAGTTTTAAAATTACATTTGAGGACAGCTGTCTAGAACCACTGCCCTAGTGAGGCCCATAAGGCGCTTTGGGCTATAGTGATGCAGTTACTGACTTTTACTCATTGGTAACACGCACAAGCAAGAGTGAGCACTTTTGTGTGTTTAAAGGTACATTTGGGTTTAGCCTTTGGTTTGAAGTTCTGCCCTGTAAGTGATCTCTTGGTTAGATATCAGTATGGTTATGTAAAGTTGTGAGAAAGCAATACCTTGCTTCTTTTTATGACGTATGTGCTGGGACGTTCACTCATACTCTGCTAGAAAGGCCTATGAACTGCATAGGGAAAATAATCTCCGCCAGTAGTATTAAGCGGTCTTAAATTTTGGAGCTGTATTAATAACATTTGTGTGTGTGGCTATTGGATGGATTATTTAGTAGTTTAGAGTGTCGTTAGTATCCATCTCCATCGGCGATAACATCATTGCATTTCCCATCATTTCCCAACATCCATCTCTATCGGACACAGCATTACTTTTTACCTCTTTCCTACTTCAATCAAGTTCTCTGCTCTATTACTGCATCTTCTTCCCCAGCTAAAGGCAGACAGAGACAAGAGTGTCATCTGTTTGAGTCTGTTATGGTCAGTAATGGTCATGGGTCAAAACACCAGCCAAAACAGTGAGCACCTACAAGGTATGACCTAATTACATTTATTTCCCTGCATCTAGAATACGTATCCCCCACAGTCAATCCCAGCAATAGACCACACCAACACTCACATTCAAATAGTATCATCACAACACTTAGACCCAACCCCATACACATCCAGGCAATCATTGCCTAGCCTAAACACAACGGATAATGCTCATAAATTCTTAAGCTGCAGTACATATTCTGCAGCTCTAGACATCATAACATCCCACAACTTTGCTACACTTTCCATCAGAGAAACATTGCTGAACCCCACATTCTTGCACATAGTACACATTCTAGTTCCCACAGACTACAGTGTAGTGTGTGGGCACGCTCAAAGTCAATAATATTGAACTCCATTGAGCTCCTCACATATGTCTCTATTGAAAACCCAAAGCGCAAACTCATTTCTCACCCATTCTGCTCCACATCTGACATTAACACCCTTCTAAACATTTTCACCACATGTCTGAAAAATCATGTGAATACCTATGCTCCATCTTAAGCGTGCACTGCAAGGTGAATCCCTCAGCACAATGGTACCCCCACCCTGCCTGACCATCTCATTCCACACTCCAAGGGCAAAAGATTTGACATCAATATAATTTTTAATGGAAATGATACAGAAGATTAACCCTGGGCAAAGCACTACGCTACGCTCGCGTAGTTTGCGAAGTTTGCGCTACTTCGCACAACGCAAATTGCATGTAGCACAGTGCAAACACGCGTAGCGTAGTGCAGCGGTCATTTTTTGCTTGCTCGCGGTCCTCAATGTCAAGTTGGCGACCGCGAGCAAGCAAAATGACAACCCGGCGAGACTTTTTCCTCGTTCGCGATCAGCAACATCAAGTTGCCGATTGCGAGCGTGGAAAATAAACCTCCCGGCGAGATTCTCAACGCGGGGAGGTCAGGTTTCTCATTGCGAGTGGTCGCGTATGCTCGCGACCGCTCACGATGAGAAACTACCAGTCCGCGTTGAGAAGCTGCCGCTCGAGTAAAAATCTACTCGAGCGGCAGTAAAAGACAGCTCGCACTGTGCAAGATGCCGTTTTCAATGATTGCACAGTGCGGACAAGCATCCAGCACTGTGCAATCATTGCGAACAGTGCACTACGCAGTTCGCATAGTGCTACGCGTAGCTCGCGTAGTGCGAACTGCACTTTGCGTAGCTTCGCGTAGCGCTACTTCGCGAACTACGCCCAGGCTTACAGAAGATCCCACAGCACATTGAAAACTCCAAATGTGCTTCTCCTGTAAACCCACTCTTCTGTGCGAGAACACACAATGTTCATCTTGCAAGCCCCTGTCTCAGACTTCACTGACATCCTCAACTCCCACAAAGCTACATATGAGGATGATTTCTTTCTGACACTCTTCTTCAAAGCCCTCCTCAGAAAAGCTCTCATCCCTATTCCACATCACTGTGGCTGTCTTCCGTCAAGCTTCAAGACAGACCAGACCCCGCATTCCTGAAGAACCCCACACTAGACCCCGATGGGTCTTCCTAACACCACCAAAACAGAATTCCTCGTATTTGCCAAGAAACACAAGGAATAACTAATCCAAACCTGACATGATCTCAGCTGGATTTGAACCTGAACTTTCACACAACGCCAAGCTACCCTGCATCCAAAGTATTGGGCAGGCCTTTGTATCTGAGTCAAAGTGAGAGTACAATGGATATGGTCCTGCTCATGTAGAGTTAAGTTTGGATGACATGCCAAGAACCTGCTCTGAAAACCTTGAGTGTATGCCATGCACAAGTGCATGTAAGGTGAACAGCAGCAGGATGCCATTCTGTTTGCATTCTGATTCAAACCCGCACTTTCGCACAATTCAAAGTACCTTCATCTGTGCTGAAGTGACTTCCATTGGCCTGGCATATATAGAATGAGGCACAGCCATCTGAATGAACCTCTGAGACAATGAGTGTTTTCTTCACACTGTGAACCGAAGACTGCACACCCAAGTGTGCAGATCCTGAGTGCACTTCACCTCAGGTAATGCTAAAGCCTGAGAAACATTGACTGAAACCTTTACTCATAGATTCTGCTTCAACTTTGTTGATATTCTTGAAACCCACTTAAAAGGGCTTTCTGTTCAGATAATACAGAGTGATCAATGGTCGCAGAACTCGGAAAAGCTGCTTTATTTTAAACACTGTGACTTCACCTGTGTTTAAATTGAAAGATTATGTTGCTCATGTTATCTGTGTAGTAACATTATAGCATCCATTGAATACTTTCCTTGTAGTGTTGTATATTTGTTATGTATAGTATTGAGTTGTGGTATGATTACATTTCTTTTTTTTTTCTTAAAAAAGAAAGACACATGAATGGACATTCACTTTCTGAGGTTCCTTGTGCTGCTCACCTCCACAACTATGAGAGTCAGGAGCCCAGTTGCAAGGCCATAGTAGGATAGACCCTAAGCAAACATCCATAACCACCACAGCTGTGGCTCATCCCCTGCCTGTCCTGTGATCCCCAAACAGAATCTAACACATACATACAGACATACTTACCTAAATACATGTATACATACAAACAATATTTGATAAAAGGAATTGTGCCAGGAAGCCAAACATACCAAATAATGTTCACATTGTTTATTTAAAATAGGTAATTTCAGTTGTTTCAATGACTATTTTTGAGTTTATTTGTGGCTATTTTCCAGTGTGAAATATGTTTGTTTTTATTCACTTGCGTTCTTAAGGGCAAGTTGTGTGTGGATCTGTCAAACGGGGGCCTACAGTTAGGGTGGGTCCCAAAAGCAACATTTCACCAATTTCAAAATTATGCAGCAAAAATGCAAATATTGTGGCGCATTTTCAAACAGTATTATGTTCATCAATTTGAGTAAGAAACAGTAATGTTGATGAAATATGCACATTTTACAAATGTTATAGCAAATTATGTGCCAAATGCAGGAAATCCATTAATATACAGTAAATGCTCCAGTGAAAGAATCACATAGATCCACTTTGCTCACCATGGCCAACGTTTTGTTTTTTATCAACATTTTTTTCAAGAAAGGTAAACAAAACCTCATCATTCATATTCCAATAACTGCCCATTGTTAGCTGTTATTTGAGTAAAACAGATTTTAAGCTACCCAAAATAAGCATGTAATAAAAAAAAATGGGGGCTACTCACTAAGGTAACTTACAGTTGAGAGTGATTTACATGTGGAAGTTTACCTTTACACTTTGTCGTAACTTTACTACTTTGGGAAGTTTGCAAAATCCACCTGCATCAATTATTTATGCTCCTAGCAGTGCCCCAAAACCAGGACTGGCATTAAACTGCAGACAGATGTTAGAGACTGATAAGTTACATCTGCTCTTTTCCATTTGGATCTAACTGGGGAGAGGATGTGGCCTAACGGCTAAGGCGGTCGACATCAAAGTTGGGGAACTGGGTTTGAGTCTCGGCAACGACATTCAATATCCTGCGATTCTGGGCAAATCACTTAGGGGCCGATTCTGATGCGGGTTGGAAAAGCTTCCCGACCGAATCGGTTGGGAAATGGTGTCCGACCCACTCGGATTGGGAAAGTCCGACCGGCGGAGTAGGATGCATCCTGATGCTTCCAGATACGATTTGGTTGAACTCCCATTGACTTCAATGGGAACATTTGTTCCTAACCGCATCAGAATTGGGCCCTCGGTCGGGAAGACACGTTCCCGATCCGATTTGGAAGGAGCAAATGCCGTTAGGAGGCCTTCCTAACCGCATCAGAATCAGGACCTCGGTCGGGAAGACACGTTCCCGATCCGATTTGGAAGGAGCAAATGCCGTTAGGAGGCCTTCCTAACCGCATCAGAATTGGGCCCTCGGTCGGGAAGACACGTTCCCGATCCGATTTGGAAGGAGCAAATGCCGTTAGGAGGCCTTCCTAACGGCATCAGAATCAGGACATCGGTCGGGAAGCTTTTCCAACCCGCATCAGAATCGGGCCCTTAATCTCCCCGTGTCTAACAAAAATGAATGTGTCCTTGTGTATCGCAACTGGTGCTCATGTAAAGTGCTCTGATACCTTCAGGTCAAGTTTGCGCTATATAAAACTCACGATTTTTTTTTTCTTCCAAAAACTGGTTTGTTTGTTATTGACGGGTACCTTTATCTCTTATGTTACACATACCTATTTGCAACATGACCAATATGTTATGAGTTTATCTCATGAAATAGCCTCTAGACCTGACAGTGTAAGGGTTGTGAGGTATCTGTTACTCATTATCTTAACTTGCTTGAAAGCAATATTTTTTGATCACCAAAATAGTATTTTAAACCCGTGCCAGGTGCAACAGGAGTCTTGCTGCAGCATTATGTACAAAGTGTAAATGTTGTATCAGATAATCCGACAGGCCTAGATAAAGTATGTTGGCATAGTCTCACTAGCTGCTGGTCTGGAGATGCTTTGGAAAAAACAACTAGAAGGATCCAGATTCAATAGCTGATCTTGGAGGTGGAAGATCTCCAAAAGGCAAATCTCTGTGGCTGCAACTGCTAAGTTCACAATTTTGAGCTATTAGAGTTCTATTTCTCATTCAGCCTTTACTCTCAATGTTCAGTTTTAGGCTAATATGGAACTATTTATTTTCAGAACTATGGGCCAGATGTGCCAACTTAGATCTAGCAAATTATTACTGTTATGTCCTAGTTGTATTCATACAGCTAGGCATTGGGACCGCCCTTTTATTTTCTTGGCCTCCAAACACTGGAACCAGCTACTCCTACAGCTATGTTCCCATCTGGACCTACCTTCATTTAAGAAAGCTTTGAAAACATGTCAATTTCATCTATAATATTGTCGTGTAGTTCCTACAGTACCCATGCAGGACCTGCGCGTTTGGATAACATAAACTGTGGGCTTGGTGTTAGACTGACTCTGTGCACCCCCACTGTCTATGTTAGCAGGATTTGCATTAGCTAGCTCACAGTGCCACTAGAATCTCCTCTTATCGGGGAGAGATTAGTTTCTGGCAACCTTAGATCATGACAACCCTGATCCCTCAGAATCGTGGAAACAATGTACTAATTTTCGCTCAGTCACTCATGCTTACTTATTCGGTTTGTCTCAAAGAGTTACACCGAATAAACAGTCTGGGCGTTTCAATAAGCATTTATTGAGCAGTTGTTATTCTAGTGTAAAAGATATGTGCTGCAGCAACCAGCAGACAATAGCAGAGATATATTATCATTAGTACGATAAAAGTGAAAGGGTAGTACAGTTCTACCATATTGCAAGAATCATGAATACATACATGAATATAAAATGCAATATAAAAGTGCGCGTACTCCTACGATGCCTAACTAGCAGTAGGGGTCGGTGGTGGGAGTGCCGCCGGGCGCTGACGTGGGGCGGGGGAGGGGCAGGGTGGGGGGTAGTAAACTACGGATTATGGGCGATTACAGGTAAGTACACATATAAATAAATAAAACAAATTATGTTTCTCGCGCTGCATCACATTTGACGATGCAGCGCGAGAAACGAAATTCGTTTTATTTATTTATATGTGTACTTACCTATAATCGCCCGTAATCCGTAGTTTACTACCCCCCACCCTGCCCCTCCCCCGCCCCACGTCAGCGCCCGGCGGCACTCCCACCACCGACCGCTACTGCTAACTAGATGTACCTAAGTGTACCTAGCATGTGTGTAGGTCTAAAAGCCTAAGAGCCAAGAATCCTTCTAGGATTTAGTTGAACCCCATTACCTGAATAGAGAGAGTGTGGGACCCCATCCTGGTCTCGAGTTGGACACCCCGCAAGGGCTGTGTTAGACCGCTGTCAGCTGGAGCGACTGCATGCAGGAGCCTCAGCGTCTCTGGTCAGTCTGCCAGCATGGAAGTCTCGGTTCCCTCTATCTTACCGTGGCAAGATGTGGTGTATTTATACCCTAAAGTGTCTCGTCCCTCAGTATGGTTTGTATTGGTCTTTGTTAGACATGAGGAAGACCTCAGGGGTGAACTTTGTACATACATATTATGCGGGAGATGTAGCTGGTGAATGCTCATGCATATTTTATGAGTACATTGTAGGCCTGTGTTCAGGACAAACCCTGCAGTGTTCTAACCACAGACTAGATAACGTTCAACCCTCAGAGTTCGTTGTGTACTGTAGGGAACTAATGTAGGTGAAAGATCATGCCTATATTAGGGCATAGGAGATCATGACTATAATAGGGCATAGACGATTATGACCATAATAGGGCATATACGATTATGACCATAATAGGGCATATACGATTATGACCATATACGGCATATATGAACGTGTCTATATTAGGGCCTCTATACGAAACATAACACCCACTCCACTTTCAAATTGGATGACAATGACCATACTTAAAATCTGGACAATTTAAAATTTTTCCTTAAAAACAGCTAAAAACATTGTTTTAAAGACACATTTAAAAAATGTTTAAAAGTGTTACAAATCAGTTATTCTTTTGCTGCCACTTGAAAAAGTCAATTCTGTCTCACTTATAAAAGTTGCATTACTACAAGCAGAAGAAGGCCATTCTTTTCTCAAGTGAAAGTGTCAATTTAGGAAATGTTCCAATTTTAGTTCGTTTATTTATGAAACGAAGTGGAGAAGCCGAATTCTTTCCCAGGACGCGATGAGCCAATTCAAGATTAAGTGTCCTGGCTTGGAGATACAGCATTATCGGTGTTAGCTACTGCAGATGACAAATCCAACGCCTCACAGAGAAAGTCAATCGCACATAGATGGAATTCAGCACTGCCAACAGTCGGTGCTGTGGCAGCTTGTGCCACCTAACCCAGCAGGAGCAAACGGCACCTGTGGATTCTCAAAGAATGCGTTCATCAGAATTGGAAGACGCTGGGGACAACGCAGAGCATGGGCCTTTAGGGGGTCCAGCATAGCATCCATGTCCGGAGGCGTATCTGATGGAAACGTTAGACAGAGATCCAATGCGCATTCTTCTCCGCAAAACAGGCATTGAAGAACAGGTAAGATGCAGTCCACCCAGACTGGTCTAAACGATAGGAACCAAGAGGCGTTCAGTTCTCTTAGGCAAGGTATACCCAGAAGATGCAAAACCAAAGGGGATGATGGACGGAGTGTTGACATTACAAGCACTCACCCCCAGTCAACTGATCTGGGTTTAATCCATCATTCTTTAGCTCACTCCGCCACCCAAGTTCAGACATGGCCATATGCAAATCAGTCCTTCCCTGTGCCTCATGGGAACAGTCTAGCCCGAACTGCCAAGCCATGTCTTCCCTGGACCGGAAAAAAGCATCCTGGGACCGGTTTCGGGCTCACCGCCCTCATCAGCCAGGCTATCTTGAATCCAGTGGAAAAGTGAGCAAGGGACCCGCGTCTGGGCATACCCTGCCAACTTAGGGTGAACAAAGCAAAACCAAAGGGGATGATGGACGGAGTGTTGACATTACAAGCACTCACCCCCAGTCAACTGATCTGGGTTTAATCCATCATCATTCTTTAGCTCACTCCGCCACCCCAGTTCAGACATGGCCATATGCAAATCAGTCTGACCCTGTGCCTCATGGGAACAGTCCAGCCCGAACTGCCAAGCCATGTCTTCCCTGGACCGGAAACAAGCATCCTGGGACCGGTTTCGGGCTTACAGCCCTCATCAGCCAGGCTATCTTGAATCCAGTGGCAAAGTGAGCAAGGGACCCACGTCTGGGCATACCCTGCCAACTTAGGGTGAACAAAGCAAAACCAAAGGGGATGATGGACGGAGTGTTGACATTACAAGCACTCACCCCCAGTCAACTGATCTGGGTTTAATCCATCATCATTCTTTAGCTCACTCCGCCACCCCAGTTCAGACATGGCCATATGCAAATCAGTCTGACCCTGTGCCTCATGGGAACAGTCCAGCCCGAACTGCCAAGCCATGTCTTCCCTGGACCGGAAACAAGCATCCTGGGACCGGTTTCGGGCTCACAGCCCTCATCAGCCAGGCTATCTTGAATCCAGTGGCAAAGTGAGCAAGGGACCCACGTCTGGGCATACCCTGCCAACTTAGGGCGAACAAAGCAAAACCAAAGGGGATGATGGACGGAGTGTTGACATTACAAGCACTCACCCCCAGTCAACTGATCTGGATTTAATCCATCATCATTCTTTAGCTCACTCCGCCACCCCAGTTCAGACATGGCCATATGCAAATCAGTCTGACCCTGTGCCTCATGGGAACAGTCCAGCCCGAAATGCCAAGCCATGTCTTCCCTGGACCGGAAACAAGCATCCTGGGACCAGTTTTGGGCTCACAGCCCTCATCAGCCAGGCTATCTTGAATCCAGTGGCAAAGTGAGCAAGGGACCCACGTCTGGGCATACCCTGCCAACTTAGGGCGAACAAAGCAAAACCAAAGGGGAGGATGGACGGAGTGTTGACATTACAAGCACTCACCCCCAGTCAACTGATCTGGGTTTAATCCATAATCATTCTTTAGCTCACTCCGCCACCCCAGTTCAGACATGGCCATATGCAAATCAGTCTGACCCTGTACCTCATGGGAACAGTCCAGCCCGAACTGCCAAGCCATGTCTTCCCTGGACCGGAAACAAGCATCCTGGGACCATTTTCGGGCTCACAGCCCTCATCAGCCAGGCTATCTTGAATCCAGTGGCAAAGTGAGCAAGGGACCCACGTCTGGGCATACCCTGCCAACTTAGGGCGAACAAAGCAAAACCAAAGGGGATGATGGACGGAGTGTTGACATTACAAGCACTCACCCCCAGTCAACTGATCTGGGTTTAATCCATCATCATTCTTTAGCTCACTCCGCCACCCCAGTTCAGACATGGCCATATGCAAATCAGTCTGACCCTGTGCCTCATGGGAACAGTCCAGCCCGAACTGCCAAGCCATGTCTTCCCTGGACCGGAAACAAGCATCCTGGGACCGATTTTGGGGTAACACCCCTCATCAGCAAGGCTAGCTTAAATCAAGTGGCAAAGTGAGCAAGGGACCCACGTCTGGGCATACCCTGACAACTTAGGGCGAACAAAGTAAACACAAGGAGATGATGGACTGAGCGCTGAAACTTTACAGACACTCACCCCCAGTCACAGATCTGGGTTGAAGATGCACCATGCGTTCACGGTATTTCCGCTCCATGAGTATGTTCGCCATTTCCTCGGAAATTGGGCCGTCCATTGCGTAGCAGTAACATTACAATCAGGGTTCCTGCAAGTAGGAACAGGATAAGCGGGAGACCTCCAAAGACGCTTCCCAATACGGAGTGTATAAAATTTGGGATTACTCCGAGGACTGTCTGAAAGGTGCTTAATAGTCCTGACCCTATGGTCTTAAATAGGTGTACAATACCGCTCGTATCAGACATGTTAAAGATACGACTCACCATTTCGGCGAAATGAAAGGGGCAGTTCGTACGTATAAGCGCCTGTATCTCAGTCGAGGTCCTTGTAACTTGAAGTTCAAAGGTTTCTCGAGCGGAGGTTAAGGGCTGCTGTAAAAGCATGGCTTTCAGTCTGCTCAAAGTATCAAATTGTATAAAGGAAACATTCAACGAAGGCCATAACAGCGCCTCCCTGACTGTGTACAGTGGCGGAAACAATACTTGCATACAGCAAGTAACCCTGGAGCTAACAGTGACCAGATAGGCGATGCCCGGAAGCATCCCACAGCAACCTTGATCGTTTAGCATCAAGTAACTCCCATTCGAGAGCAACTGGAAAACCGGAGTGATCATGGCTGCTGGGGTCCCTGACATGTGACACGATAAGTTTGCTACCGAACCACTACATGCTCCGTGCAGAGAAATATCCTGACACATGAGAGAACCGCTTAAAGCGTTCTTGCAGTTTGTACCACTCAGATACACTTCTCGATCCCCATTCCGGCATCGATATCTATATGGTAACTCCCAAGTTTCCTTAATGTAACCCTTACCCATTTTTTCATATCTGCCTGCCTGCCTTTGCTCAAAGCAATATTGAAACTGAAACGTAGTGACCGGCACAGTGATTTGGCCATGAATTAGCCATTCAGTTGATGGTAATTCGGCTACAGTGAATGGTAACCTTTCCAGTTTCTCAATACGCAGCATGGTATATTTGGCTCCCCTTTGTGCCATTTCTGTCTGTTTATCAGTTAGATTGTATTCTGAAAACAGAGACGTGGTGTTTATAAAACGCCAGGGCACATAGCCTGCATGCAAAGATTGCAGCGTTCAGCTTAACATCATAATAGAACGTAATTGGGATTGCCCGTATTGTAACAAGGCCAGATCTTGTTCTAATATGTTGATTGCCGAAGACACAATGTTGCCTAAGAAGTAAATCCTGGAGGTTAAAGTTGTTAACCCATTTTCCACTACAGCTAATGCCTTCCCTAAGTTAATACGGTCTATTTCCCGTATTCTTTCTGCGGCCTCCTGTTGGGATATTTTCCAGTTTTCATTATGATAGGCATAAATGCCAGCATATATGAAACGTTTCTGATGTGTTTTCCTTGGGCCTGACAAGAAATCCCTAAGGTCCACATCAGGTGTGAGTAAGGTCAAGTGATGTTTTACTTCTTTGAGTGTTGAGGTCTCTAGCCAATCACCCCTGGGTGTTGTCTCTGTACATAGCGTGTATCTGGCCTACTGATACTAAACCCCTCGGTTATACCTAGGAATCTCTGTTGACATGTGTTTGTGTCAATGGGCCAAATCAGCCATTCTGTCGAATTGGGATCTGACCTGTTGTACTGGAGAATGTCATCTAATCCTACCCCATGTGTAGTTGAATTCTGCCCCCCACCCATTTGTGATGGTGCTGGAAACCCAGGTGTGTTCATTTCCTTGTTCTTGGCCAGTCCAAGACAGGATGTCTGTTGCACAGTGTCATTTAGAAATATCATGTGCTGTGGAATGAGGCATGCTCTAAAAAGCGCTTCTGTTCCCTGGACCTGCCAGTCCCTAGAACCCCAGATTGATTTGAAATCTATAGTGTCCTTCCATAGGTCGAAACCCTGTGTAGACAACTGGGCCATAAGGAAGCAGAGTAAATCTGTTTGGTGTTAGTCAACATAATTTTCTGTGCTGATGTTGTTGCCACTTTGTAATAAAATGACTTTGGGTCAGATGTATTAAACCCTGAAAAGTATGTGAATTTCTGTGCAAAAGTTTGCGAACTACCTTTTGGAGGTGTTGGGCAGTGTTCCCACTTGTGGTATTCAAATACATTTCTAGGTGTTATGGATTTATTCAAGAAATGATGACCATAATGTTGGTAACAGTACAATGTATCATAGTCTGAAGTATCTTCTAACATTTCATTGTTCGGAAATGCTGCAGTTTTTTCTAAATCAGACATCATATTATTTACAGTTTCAGTGTCCCAATCATCAGACAATGTACTGGAGGTAATGATATCACTTAAAGAAATTTTAAATACATGTTTATGCTTTAAAAGTTCAGTCGGACCGAATATATCGAAATCAATCTTGTCCCACATTATACCGTCCGGTATAGGAACTGCTGTGATGTTCACTGAAGACAAGTCTCTTGGTTCACGATGTGAAGACTGGTGTGGCTTTAAAATCAATTTGACTCTTTGGGCTGTAGAGCTCTGCTGGAGATATTGTCCATTAATAAGCATACAAAAAGTTATTATTAAACCTAGCCAGAAAAGAAAAAATAGAATCCCAGTGATATACCATAGTTCTATCCAAGGTGACACCAGGTAAGTCTTTCTAAAAAAATGCAAAAATTCAATGAGTTTCTGTTTGTGTGATTTTTTGGCTGGCGTCATTTTCGGCTCGCTTGGATCCAGTGAAAACGTATCAAAGTTCATGAAATAGCCAGAAGCAGTTCGATCAATTGTTGGAATTGCATCGGGATTTTTCGAAATCGGATTTTGCTCTTGATGAGGCATGTTGACGTAGACGTCTGTAGTTGGTCTTATTGCAACTTGGTTGTTAAGTTGATTTTCTTCTTGAAGTTGAACTTCTTCTTGAAGTGGAACGTGTTCCATAGCATTGTTGCTTAGTCCTTCATTCCGTACAGGTGGCTCTTCAAACGTGATGAGTCTTTCTGTTTGAACTTCTTGGATTGTAGCAAGAGGAGGGCATCTGCTACTGTGGAGACCACGAGGCCTACTGTTTAGTATCTGCCACATAGTGTGGTTTGATTAAGTCGATTGAGACAAATCTTTTCTCCTTTTTCCTGGCAAGAGACAGCAGAAGTACAGTTCTTGTGCCTTGGATTGCTAGGACCGGTACAGCTGTTCTGTATGATGGTCCGAATTCTTTCTTGTCGGCAATCTTCTCTCTGACCAGATCCCCAACTTTTGGGATCCAGACAGGTCTTGCCGTTACTGCCTTGACTTCCTCAGTGGTGGTCTGTTTTAAGTGGATGTTGCTGTGTTGTGTCCTGGAGTCATTTAGATCCTGTAAAACAGCCAAATGATCAAGGATATCAAATGGTTTTGCATCCGCCACTGTGCCTTCACAATCAAGATCAGGTACCCACATTCTTGTCCCAAATAGGACCTCGTAAGGAGTGACACCCCCTAGAGAGCTTCTTGGCTGGTTGTTAATTGCTCTTTGGACCCCATAAAGGTGACTGACCCAACTACCGCCCTTGCCTAATACCCTAGCTGTTAAAGATTGCTTTAAGTCACGGTTTTTCCTCTCCACAACAGAATTTCCCTCAGGATGGTATGGAGAGGAGTACCGCAATGCTACGCCCATTCCTTCCATGGCCTCTTTGTAAGCCTGAGAGCTAAACTCCGGGCCATGGTCAGAATGTAACGTGCCAACTGCGTATGTGCCGATAAAACACGCAAATCTTTTATAACAGTTCAAGCGTCAGCCGAGCGCTGAGGCCAGACCCATAGGAATCTAGAGCAGGAATCCACTGCAACCATGATATATTTCTTGGCCCCATCCGATTGTAGGGGTCCGCAGTGGTCCAAATACACACATGTGAGTGGTTTGTCTGATTTTAGTAATGGTGTCTGTGCTGGGCGTGTTACGGTGGAGCCTTTCATCTGCTGGCAGATGTCGCACTTCAAGACATAGTCTTTGGTCTGCTTTGTTAACCCTAGCCACCAGTAGCGCTGTTTCAGTAAAAAAATAGTCACTGTAACGCCTGTATGCGCAGAACCCAAACCCTCGTGTGCTGCTAGAATTATGCCTTGCCTACGATCCATATTTGGTATTACTCTATCCCCCACTCCAGGAATCTGAGCATATGGAATGTTTTGTGCATCTAAGTTGTAGGAGTACTTGAGTGGAAATTTTTTAGGTACTGCTGTGCTGCCTTTGCATGAAGCATTGACAGCTACCAAAATCTCGCCGTCTATTCTCGTTTTTGAACGAGTGATTGCAGCTACGGACGCTGTGCGTACAACCCCCTTTGCGGCTTCATCAGCCAATGAATTCCCTTCAACGTGAATGCCATCACGCTGATGACTCAGTGTATGTATCACGTGAGCCCTTGGTATTTCGTTTCTCAACTCCACTACCTGTTCCCATAGCATTTTATGCTTAATTGTACCACCTTTTGCGTCTTTAAACCCGTTTTGTTCCCAATGATGTAAATATTCATTGTACGACTGTACACAGTAATAGGAATCACACACAATTAGTGTGGGGAATTCGTGTTCCGTATTTACGAGTGCCAGTATTAGTGCTTTTAATTCTGCCAACTGAGCCGTGCAGTCTCCTTGAGATTGCGTTTTAGTGCAACTTGGAAGAAACTTTCCATTGCGCATGCGACCTTTAATGATTGCACACGCTGCACTGTAAGCTTGCTTACTCCCTATGGCCGGTTGAGCAGATCCGTCAGTGTAAATAATGTATTCATACTGATCTAGAGGCAAAATCTCATTTGGTAGAGGATATTCTTGTTCGTATTGCAGAAAGGCTTGTGTTTTTAAACTTGGATCAAATCTGTATTCAACATCCGTTGCAGTAAAGAGAATTTGCCCATTGTACCCATCTGGGATGTAAGGCTTTCGCATTTGGAATGCTAGCCTTTGTAACAGCCTCTAAGGCTGGTACTGGGGTCACGACTATTATGCGCTTTCCCTGAGCTAGAGCCCTTTCTCTTGCTACAGCGGTCTGTACTGCTGTCAGGATTTTTTCTGTTGAAGTGAAACGCATCTCTGCGTTTCTGTACAGGTGTGATTTGTATGTGATTGGTACTGTTTCATCTTCATTGAAAGTTAAATAAGTGTACCTGCATTGACCCGCTATTACTCGAATCACTAAGTTGCGTACGTTTACGCGTGTCTGTAAATGTTTTGAAGCTATCATGTCTTCCTGTAGTGAACGTAGGATATTTGTATGTTCCTGTGTCCATTGTCTGACTGAAAAATTAGGTTTTATTAAGTCGTAGAAAGGTTTTACTCTTTCTGCGTAATCCAAAATGTATGTTCCACCAAAATTTAGGAATCCCAGAATTGATTGTAAATTCTTTAATTATTTTGGAGGTTGGAGCAGCGCACACTTTTCTAAAAAGTTAGCTGCTAGGCTTTTTCCTTCACTTGACAGCTCATACCCTAAATACAGGACATTGAGATGGGCAATTTTTGATTTTTGAAATTAAATTTATAGCCCTCAGAGGCGAATCCCATAATAATGGTGCTCACCCTGGTCAAGTGCCTTGGCAAGTCCTCGTCCGTCAGATAAATATCATCCACATAGGACAATGCTTCTTCATCCAAATTTTGGAGTAACTCTGTTACCCTTGCTGAAAACAACCCCGGGCTATTCTTATAACCTTGGGGCAAACGACAAAATTGCCGTTGGGACCCTAGCGCTGAGAATGCGATCAAATACCTGCTTTCAGGCGCGATATTTTGGCAGAAAAATCCATTTGAGATATCAAGTGTTGTTTTGTATTTTTGTCGCACAATGTTATTCATTAATGCGGCACTGTGTACATTTTGAACTGCAAATGTCTTTGTGCAAGTGTTTAAATGTCTATAATCTAAAACTAAACGATATGTGTTGTCAGGTTTTGATACGGGGAACAAAGGATTGTTCATAGGTGAAGTGCAATTTTCTATCACATCCAGGTATTCTAGTTGATCTAGGATCTCCCTGACTTGTTTTTTAGCTTCCTGCTTTATAGGGTATTGCCTTTGAGCATTTGGGGAAACTTTAAATGGCATCACGTGGTGGGTTGAATCCTCATCCCAACCAGCATGATTTTTGTACAATGCTGGAGCTAGGGCAACTGCCCACTCCTGCGCATATGCATGTTTTAAATGTATGGGAACGAGGTCGGAAAATGCTGGAAAAATTACCTTTTCTCCCTTAGTCTTGCTCTGCTAATAGGATGTCATATCCAGATGACAAATTTTTCCAAAATAGACCTTTAACTTTCCTGGGCTTGTCCCCCTCCATCCGGAGTGTTATCTCATGTAACTTATGTGGGACACTTACCAGAGTATCAGGTGTTTCCACCGTGATATACTCACTCAACTCCGCTGTCACCAGAAATTCCTTCAGGTTGTGGCGAGCTATTGTTACTTCTGCCGCGCTGTCCAGCATTGTCTGAGCCCATTCCCCGTTCAGAAGCTGTGTCCTCAGAATTCTGGGCATGTCTGATCTTGAGACCTGCTACCTTCTTCTTTTTGAACTGAGGTTTTTGTTTTTGTTTATCTTCTTTTTTAGGTGCGTAGTCCGCAGCGCGTTCCGTGTCTCTGGACTTTGTTCGCTCCTCTTGTCTTTGTTCTGACCGTCCTTCCCTCTCTGAGTTTTTTGATGAACCCTGAAAGGAACGAGAGGAACGAGTATCAGTATCCTGATACCTGTCAGGTTTTTTAATATTATCCCTATTCCTGAGGTTATACCTCCTTTCAGAGGGCTCCTGTTGAGGAGACCTACCTCTGGATAGAGATCTGCTGTCTTTAGACTTTTGTTGTTTTTTATTTTCCCACTTCTTTTTAGAAGAAGTAGGTGTCTGCTTTGTATTGTCCTTTTCAGGACTGCCCACCAGTTGTGGTTTTAATGCTTTCCCACCTAGACTGTCTCTGCCTAGTTCTGCATATGCAGTTTCAATTGTTTTGGGTAGTTCGTGTGGTTGATCAACTGGACTGAACTCCCTTAGGCGTTGGCGGATCGCCACTGAAGCTGCTTCCCCCTTAATGTTAGCTAGTGTTATGGCTGATACCTGTTCGTAGTTACCTAGTAACTTCATCCCTAAGTTAAGGGCAGGCTCTGCTCCGTACTCATTTTGTATCTCTCTCAATACGTCAGGTACTACTGCTAATGACAGGATACCATGCGTTCTGGTATATATGGCAGCAAAGACTGTACCCCAAGAGGTGCAGTCCTCTATTTGTGGTGAGATCCCCATGGGCAAGCAGATTGTTAGTATTCTGTGTTTATCACAGGTGGTAGTATTCGGGAATACCGCCTCAAGCTCAGTTATTTTCTGAGCTTTCCAGAATGGTATTTGTTCGCGTTTTGTGGGCATTTTGCCCATTACCGCATGTAATGTTTGAGGAGTAATTATTTCCTGTACCCTGAGCTGGAGTACTATTTGCTGCACCTGGTGCAGGTTGGATTGTTAAAGTCCTCATGACAAAAAGTGTCAGGTTTCTGTAAATTTTAATTAAATCTGTGTGTTGTACGAGTAAGTCTGGCTGTGGCATTGTGCCAATGTCAGGATGCGGTGTGTAAGCCGCTAGTATTGGCCATGTGGCTCCGTTTCCTCCGAGCGAGCCTAATCTTACTCTTTCTCGTACGTGGGGTAGGGCGCCATTAAACCAGTAATAATGTTCCTGGTAAGTGAGTGGAATCTCTATGTCCTCAAATGGACAATATTCCCGTGGTGCATCTCCTTCTATATATTAGTGAAATGTCTTTGTTATTGCATTTGCTGCTGGGAGTGTTACACATGAATAGAATACCTCTGTTTTGTTTGATTTGTGTGCCTCAATCACGAAAACTACAATGCCACCCTTAGCTTGTAAACCATTTTCTAATAGTCTTATGGTGACTGTCCTTCTGAATTTTGGTGCAATCTGTATTGCATCCTCAGGATCTTCCTCTTCCTCTGACGGGGGCAGTGGCATTCGTGTTGGATATAAGACCGCGGTAGTCATCGTGTATAGAACACAGACTAATGTTTCAAAGAAACAATGATAAGGTTTTTAGGCACAATTTTAGGAACACTATGTCCTTTCAAGCTTGAATAACCAACAGCCAATAAATAGTATTTGCGTACTACTCAGCTGCGGCGGATTTTGTGCCCACCCACTCCAGACGTCTCTGGGGTTTTGTGAGTAGGTTCTCTGAGAATAGCACAACTGAACTACTCAGATTCTACTGTTAAATAACTACCCAACCAACGTTGGTGGCACCATGTCGTGTAGTTCCTATAGTACCCATGCAGGACTTGCGCGTTTGGATAACATAAACTGTGGGCTTGGTGTTAGACTGACTCTGTGCACCCCCACCGCGTATGTTAGCCGGATTTGCATTAGCTAGCTCACAGTGCCACTAGAATCTCCACTTATCGGGGAGAGATTAGTTTCTGGCAACCTTAGATCATGACAACCCTGATCCCTCAGAATCGTGGAAACAATGTTCTACTTTTCGCTCAGTCACTCGTGCTTACTTATTCGGTTTGTCTCAGAGAGTTACACAGAATAAACAGTCTGGGCGTTTCAATAAGTATTTATTGAACAGTTGTTATTCTAGTGTAAAAGATATGTGATGCAGCAACCAGCAGACAATAGCAGAGATATATTATCAGCAGTACGATAAAAGTGAAAGGGTAGTACAGTTCTAACATATTGCAAGAATCATGAATACATACATGAATATAAAATGCATTATAAAAGTGCGCGTACTCCTACGATGCCTAAGTAGATGTACCTAAGTGTACCTAGCATGTGTGTAGGTCTAAAAGCCTAAGAGCCAAGAATCCTTCTAGGATTTAGTCGAACCCCATTACTTGAATAGAGAGAGTGTGGGACCCGTCCTGGTCTCGAGTTGGACACCCCGCAAGGGCTGTGTTAGACCGCTGTCAGCTGGAGTGACTGCATGCAGGAGCCTCAGCGTCTCTGGTCAGTGTGTCAGCATGGAAGTCTCGGTTCCCTCTATCTTACCTTGGCAAGATGTGGTGTATTTATACCCTAAAGTGTCTTGCCCTCAGTATGGTTTGTATTGGTCTTTGTTAGACATGAGGAAGACCTCAGGGGTGAACTTTGTACATACATATTATGCGGGAGATGTAGCTGGTGAATGCTCATGCATAATTTATGAGTACATTGTAGGCCTGTGTTCGGGAAAAACCCTGCAGTGTTCTAACCACAGACTAGATAACGTTCAACCCTCAGAGTTCGTTGTGTACTGTAGGGAACTAATGTAGGTGAAAGATCATGCCTATATTAGGGCATAAGAGATCATGACTATAATAGGGCATAGATGATTATGACCATAATAGGGCATATACGATTATGACCATAATAGGGCATATACGATTATGACCATATACAGCATATATGAACGTGTCTATATTAGGGCCTCTATACGAAACATAACAATATTATCATCAAACTGTGACCTGTGCAAGTTGCTCAAGCGCCGAGAGATCCTAGGGGATGATTGTGCACTCAATAAATCAATAGAGTAGAGTGCTGCAGAGTAGATTACAGTGCAGTAGTGCTTAGTAGAGCAGAGTGCCGTAGAGTGCAGTGTTACATAGCAGAGTAGAGTGGCATATAGTTTATTGGTGCAGAGTACAGTAGAGTAGAGTGAAGTGGCATAGAGTGCAGTCATGTGTAGTAGAGCAGTGCAGAGAAGAGCAGAGTGGTTTATATGGTGCAGTGGTGCAGAGCACAGTGGCATAGAGTAAAGTGGTGTAGAAAGCAGTGGTGTAGAGTGCAGTGGTGTAGTGTAGAGTAGAGTAGCGTAGAGAGCAGTGGTGCAGAGGTGCAGAGGAAAGTGGTGCAGAGTGAAGTACAGGGGTGTAGAGTGCAGCGGTATAGAGTAGAGTGGTTCAGAGTAGAGTAGAGCAGCAAAGAGTGGAGTTGCATTGAGTACACTAGACTGGAGTGGACTAGTGCAGAGTGCAGTGGTGCAGAGTAGAGTGGTACAGTGGTGCAGTGACGTACAGTAGATTAATGCAGAGAAGGGTAGAGTGGCATAGAGTGTAGTGGCATAGAGTAGAATAGTGCAGAGTAGTACAGAGTGATACCATTTGTATCTTCTTCAACGGCGCCGCAACACAGATCAAGTTTCTTTTGTTCAGCTGGCCTATCCGGGTCTCTGTATCCAGCCCATACTCCATCGCGGTCAGCTTGAACTTTTGACTTTGCCCCAATCCAGCATGACCAGATATCTCAAATAGGCGCTTATTGGTTCTAAGTGCTATTTTACAGTTTATTCCTTACAAATTCCTCTCATCTTCTACTTATTGGATTTTTGTAATTTTGGTATTATTTTATTCATAAAAATATTTAATCTTTCTCCACCCTGGTGTGGAGTCTTTTTGTGGTGTTTTCACTGTGTTAATGTTTGAAGTGTTGCACCAAAACTTTACACATTGCCCCTTAAGTTGAGCCTGCCTGCTCTGTGCCAAGCTACCTGAGGGTGCGCACAGGATAATATAGGGTGTGTTGTGACTTACCCTGACTAGGATTGTGGTTTCTGCTTGGACAGGGTACCTATCTTTGCCAACCAGAAACCAAAGGCCTTATTTACAAGAAATGACGCATCGCTGCGCCAAGGCAGCAATGCATCAAAATTTCCAGCGCCTGTGTCAAAAAACCTTACGACGCCATGGATGCACCATATTTACAATGTGGGGCTCCATGGTGCATGGACAATGGAGAAATACTGACAGATCTGTGGAAAGAATGCCACAAGTCATGTGGCGCATTGCTGTAGTTGGTCATTAGACTGATGTAACTACAGCAATTATTCAGAAATCAGAGGCGATGCATCAGTTTTGACTGACGCAAGTAGGCTCATGTGTGGGGACCAATGTAATAGAGTGAGAAAATAAGAAAACTTCACCTTGCACTCTATTACATTGGTCCTGGATTTCACGCATACAAGTGGGCATAGTGTACTTATGTGTACCACTATGCCTACATATGTGTGACATACTATGTGAAAGTACAATGTGAGAGCAGACAAGTCTGCGATGGTGTGTGATGTGATATTTACTATGTTACCTACCTTATGTGTGCACTTACCTATTGAGGGAATGTGTCTTAATTGCACATTTCACAGTTTCAAGTCACTTCAGCTGGTCAGATAGCTATGCCACAGCCCATGCGTCATTCCTATGCCTGGGTTTTATAAGCATAGGAAACCTGACACATCTAAAGCTCAGTGGCCCATTTCCTGAAGATGTGTCTTTTTTTCAAAAGGTCATAAATGCCATGGTGTCAGTTTTTTTTTTTATATTCACTGCAGAGCAGTGGAGCGAGGGTTGGCATTTTGCTTTTGTCCCAGCACTGACCAGAGCACTAGTCATGGCCAGGGCCAGATAGCTGAAAGACAGCACAGCTTGTGGAATATCTCAGAGATTTTACCTAACTTTATGGAATTCCGTGAGGTAGAACTCTGCAAGTTCCGCCCACCCCTAGCTAGCACCAGAGTTCTCATATAGATATCTGGGGGGACTCCCCCAAAGGTGGTCAGGGTTCCTAACAGAAGAAAGAGGTGGAGAAAAATGAGGAGTTCTCTAAAGGCCTACAAAATTATTCCCAAATGAGTAGTCATAACCAGTCCCAGTCTGATCTGATCCTAAGAAGAAGGGGTTCTTTGATCATAAGACAGGGAGGTTCGTACTTCAATGTATTGAGTGCTACAAGTGTGGACACCTCAAGAGTGACTCCAAATGTCCCAAGAGAGCACAGTTCCCCACTGATGGGCAGACACCCACATGGTGGCTCTGGTTCCCTTTGAGTGGGGGGGTCTCAGGTTCTCTAAACGTTGCTGTGAGCCTTGCCAATCGTGCTGATTATCTGCTAGGCAAATGACCTGGATCACACTACCTGGAGTAAGGTAGAGCTCAGGTCTCACTTGGAGATGATGGGATTGTCTGAGTGGGTCTGTATAACCACACGGGTGTCTGGAGCCTGATTCAATGGCCCAGACAGATGCTAATGAGAGGGGTAAGGAGTGTGGGAAATCAGCCCCTGAATATCCCACAGTAGAGGTTGATGGGGTCCCTGAAGAGGAGGCCTCCGAGCCAACCAGGGAGGACATTCCTACCCTAGGTTACCTACCTGAAATTGTCTGCTGGCCGAATTATGCCAAACGCAGAAAGAATGTCCCACTCTGTAAGGTGTGAGGTGACAAGCCTCAGCCCATGCAGCAGGTGAAGCATCTGGGTATCACCGTATCTACTGGGAGAACGATCTCTTTTATAGTGAGCCTAAGGTTCCTGAAGTTGGGGCAGCCCGTGCGCTGGTGGTCCCCCAGTGTTACAGGGCCTTCCTATGAGGTATGGCTCATGACTTACCCCTGGTAGGACATTTAAGGGAAGACAAGACCTTCGCCAGGCTTGTCTCCCACTTCTATTGGCCCAGAATGAAGAAAGCCGCAGATACATTCTGCAGGTCCTGTCCCACCCACCTGTCAGGCCAGTGAGAAAACAGGAAAAAAGCAAAGAGCTCTCTTGATCCAACTACCAATCATTGGCACCCCCTTTGATAGGGTGGGCATCAACATCAACATCATTGGACCCTTGGACCCCAAGACAGCCTTAGGCAACAGGTTTGTCCAGGTCTTTGTGGACCATGCCACCCACTACCCAGAGGCCATCCTACTAAGGTCAGAGTCTGCACCTGTGGTGGCTAGAGCTCCGATGGGGATCTATACCCGTGCTGGGTTCCCCAAGGAGGTAGTATCTGAGAGAAGCACTATATGTCTGCATACATGAAGTTCATGTGGGATAAGTGTAATATAACTTACAAGTTAACCACACTTTATCTCCCCCAAACCAATGGTCTTGTGGGGGGATTCAACAAAAACCTTGAAAGGCATGATTATGGGCTTGTCTGAGACCATAAGGCATAAGTGGGACATTCTCTTGCTATGCCTTCTCTTCGCCTACAGGGAGGCGCCAAAGAAAGGAGTAGGGTTCAGCCCCTTTGAACTCCTCTATGCCCATCCTGTCTGGCGACTTCTGATCTTTGTCAAGGAGGGGTAGGAGAAAGCTCCCAAGAAACGCCCACCAGAATGTGGTCAGCTACATGCTGGCCCTCCACAACCAGATTCATTGCTTCTGGAAGAAAGGCAAAAGCAACCGAGAGGACAGCCAAGAAGTCATGAAACTCTGGCATGACTGGAAGGCCACTCTGATGGAGTTTCAGAAAGTGTGGGTCATGAAACCAGTAGAGCCCAGGGCTCTTCAGGACCGCTGGACTGGCCCATGTGAAGTTAGCAAGCCCACCTACTTGGTGGATCAACAGACCCCTAGAAATCCCCGAAGGGTGCTCCATGTTTCACTGTGAGAGGTCCGAAGTGAGCATGCTCCTTGTGACAGATGAGGGAGTGGAAGAAGAGAGTGAACCTCTCCCTGAACTCCTTTCCTCACAGGAACATGATGGGTCAGTGGAGGGTGTCAACGTCTCTTCCACCCTGACCACAGATCAGCAGAGGAACTGTTACCATTGCTGGTACAGTTTGCCTCGCTGCTCTTACTCACCCCTGGACTCACACATATGTGCATCCATGATGTTGACTCTGGGGAGAGCTCTCATGTAAGAAACAACATTTAAAGGTGTTCAGAGGGGGTGAGAGCCAGCATCAAGGAAGAAGTCCCTGAGATGTTGGCTTTAGGGGTGATTGAGCCCTCCATTAGTCCCTGGTCCAGCCCTGTGGTGTTGGTACCAAAGGCTCCCCTACCTGGCACCACACCAAACTCCGGTACTGCATAGACTAAAGAGCACTCAAGTCAGTCACCAGGACTGATGCAAACCCCATCCTCTGAGCGGATGCTCTCATTGGCAGGCTGGGTGCTGCCAATTTTCTCACTACCTTTGATTTGTCATCAGGGTACTGGCAGATTGCTCTGACTGAGGTGTCCCAAGAGAGGTCGTCATTTTCAACCCCAAAGGGCCACTTCCAGTTTCGGGTGATGCCTTTTGGAATGAAGCAGGCCCCTGCTACCTTCCAAAGGTTGGTTTACAGGGTCCTGGCAGGCAAGGAGGCCTTTTGTGCCACCTACCTAGATGACATTGTTGTCTATAGTTACAGTCTGGGAGAAACACCTGCATCACCTCCACGAAGTGCCTCAGGCTCCTGCAACAGCAAGGCCTGACCATCAAGGCTAGCAATTGCCAGATTGGGCAGGGTTCTGTGGAGTACCTGGGACACCTGGTAGGTGGGGGCAATGTGCAGCCCCTCCATGCCAAGATTAAAAGTATCATGGCCTGGCAACCACCTAAAACCCAAACAGAAGTGTGAGCCTTCCTAGACCTCATAGGTTACTACTGGAGATTTGTTAAGGATTATGACTCCATTGTTGCTCCCTTAACTGAGCTGACTTCCAAGAAGCAGATCAGATTGGTGATCTGGACAGAGGCTTGTCAGAAAGCCTTTGATTCCCTCAAATAAGCCATGTGTGCAGCACCTTTACTTAAGGCACCTGAGTTCTCCAAACAATTCATTGTACAAACAGATACTTCAGAGCATGGTATAGGGGTAGTCTTAGTGCAGCTAAATGAAGAGGGCCTATACCAACCAGTAGCCTTCATTTGTAGGCCGCTACTTCCATGGGAAAAGAGGTAGAGTGCCATTGAAAGAGAAGCTTTCACTGTGTTCTGGGAACTGGAGAAGTTGAGTCCATACCTGTTTGAAAGTCGCTTACTGGTTCAGACAGACTACAGTCCCCAACGATGGATCATGCAGATGAGGGGTAAGAATTCCAAACTGTTGAGTTGGTCTATCTCCCTACAGGGAAAGGACTTTATGGTGGAACATTGTCTGGGGTCATAGCAAGCCAATGCTGATCGTCTCTCCAGGTTTTACCGCCTTAGTGAAGAGAACTCCAAAGGGGTTGGGTAGCCCTCCCCACTCTCAGCTGGGGGGACAGGTGCTAGTCCTAACATCCTTAGGTTGATCTTCCCTCCAATTTATTTCCTACCTACTCCATTTTTATGACCGCATTTTTGCTGGCTTTATGACTCAGTGCACTTTACGGCTGCTAACCAGTGCTAAAGTGGTTGTGCTCTCTCCCCTAAACATGGTAATATTGGCTCATCCACAATTGTCATATTTAATTTGCTTATAAGTCCCTAGTAAAGTGCACTACATGTGCCCAGGGCCTGTAAATTAAATGCTACTAGTGGGCCTGAAGCACTCATTGGGCCACCCATGAAGTATCCCTCAAACCATGTCTCAGGCCTGCCATTGCAGAGGCTGTATGTGCAGTTTACACTTCCATTTCAACCTGGCAAGATATAGCTCTTGCCACGCCTAAGCCTTCCCTTTTCATGCACATAGGTTACCCCTAAGGTAGGCCTGGATAACCCAGAGGGCAAGGTGCAATGTATTTAAAAGGCAGGAAATGTACTTTTAAGTATTACATGCCTGGTAGTAAAAAATTCCCACATTCATTATTCAATATTGCAAGGCCAATTTCTCATATAACATTGGGATTACCCAATTACATAATTTAAGTGTAATTCCCAGTTGTAACGAGATAGACGTTTCAAGTTTGGTTTCTCTGTACTCACAATTTAAAATCATAACTTATGGTGAAGATGGATTTTAGGATACAAGTCTGAAAATGCCATTTTTAGAAAGTTTCCTACTTTAGCCATTCTGTGCATGCTGCCTGTCTCTGCATACACATTTGGAGTGGGTGACAGCTGGGCTTTGTGCATTCCCTTATAGACAGCCACATAAAAAAGGGAGGTTAGGTGTGACTGATGGGTAGGGGTGGGAAAAAAGTCTGTGGAGTTTTGCACACTCCATGCTCCACTTGGGCTGTGGTGTTCCTGCAAAACTCCACCAACGGCGTTGTGGCAGAAATGTTCCACATGCACGGCCCAACAATGTTAAGTCAGTGAGTGAGAATTTGTATACCATAGCATGATTTTCGAGCACTAGAACGCCTCCCTGCAAGCAGAGCCCTCTGGCATGCCCCATGCCAATCTTCCCACTGATTGTGCAGCACAGAACTAGCTCCCAGCATTAAACATCAGCTCAAACAGTGCGACATGCTAAAATTCCGCTGCTCACGGAATTCTGATGAATTTTGCAGAGTTTTTAGGTAACTCCATGGAATTCTGTGGAGTGAGTTCTGCCCACCCCTACTGATAGGTCATCAACATCCTGATGAGCAATCCTGGGCAGGATCGGAGGGAGGAGCTGGACACAGCCTCACATTTATACCTAAATAGGCTGTCCTGTCCCCACACAAAGGGCTGCATACCCCCATAGTGAGTCTGGAGCCAGGGCAAGAAGGAAGGACCTCTGTGAAGTTCAAAGACATTTCTTTGAAGTCTCCTCCACTGCAAAGGCACAACTGGGTATAAGTACTGGAACTCTGACACCTCCACTTCAGTACACTTTTGGACCTGCAAAGACTCTCCCAGGAAGAAGTACTGCTGTGCTTCTGAAGGACTGCCACTCTGTTGGACTGCTGCTTTGTTAGATTCCTGCATTTCTGTGTTATTATCTTGTCTACTGTTCCCCTACCTGGATGAGAACAACTGTAACTGTATCACTGGAACCCAGAATTACTCCAAGGCCTTGTTGGCTTGCCTACTGATTGAAGTCTCAGTGACATAAAAGACTTCCAACTCACCTGCATCTGCACCTGGACTGTGCCATCTGTGAGTCTGCCTTGACAAGTGGTGCCAACCTGCCCTGTACCCTTGGAAGTGAGCCTACTGTGCTTCCTCAAGCCAACCCACACTTCCTCAGTGGAACTAGTGCATCTTTGCCCGTGCATGGGTTGGAGTTGGTGCATCTTCACCTTTGCATGGATTGCAACCAGCGCATCCTCGTCGTTGCATGCAGCGGACCCGGTGCATCATCATTGGAACCAGCACATCGCCCTCAGGACCATCGCATTCTCTGCTCCAGGAGCAGTCCCAACACATCACATTCGGAATAAGTGTATTGCCCTCAGAACTGATGCATCACTGCCATTGCATGGAGAAACTCAATGCTTCTCGTCCACTGCGTGGCTCATCATCAACACATTGCTTCAGCTGCACCTTGCATCTTCTTCAACTGAGACGTAGCCTGGAAAAAGGTACTTTTGTTCAGTAAGCCTAATTGGGTCCCTGTATCCGGCTTGTGTTCCATCAGCCTGTACTTTGCCCCAGGTCAGTGTGACCAGATATCCCACATAGGCGCTTATTGCTTCTAAGAGCTATTTTACTGTTTTATTTATAAAAATATTATTTATTTATCTAACATGGTATGAAGTCTTTTTGTTGTGTTTTCAATATGTTACTGTTTGAAGTGTTCCACACATACTTTACACATTTCCTTTTAAGTTAAGCCTGACTGCTCTGTGCCAAGATACCAGAGGGTGAGCACAGGATAATTTAGGGTGTGTTGCGACCTACCCTGACCAGTATTGTGTTTCCTGCTGGGACAGGGTGGATACCTCTACCAACCGGAGGTCCAATGTCTGACATATGATATACCCTGTACTCAGGACCTGTAAATCAAATGCTGCTAGTGGGCTTGCAGCATGTATTGTGCCACTCTCTTAGGCAGCACCTTGAGACATGTACCAGACCTGCCACTGCAGCCTGAATGCAGTTTTTAAATGCCAATTCGACTGGGCAATATAGCCCTCTATTCATGCATGCAAGCCATACCTAAGGGCATTGGTAGCCCACAAGTCACAGTGCATTGTAATAAAAAAGAGTTGGACATGTACTCTTAAGTTTTATGTGTACAGGAAGTGAAAAACACAAACAAATCTTTTTTCTTTTATTTAAGTGCTAACTTTTGATTGGGGCCAGGTAACCCGTTCATGTTTGGGATCTATGAAACTGTAATGAAAAGTACTCTTCAATGATGAAGTCATTTTTTTAATTGCAATTTTGAAAATCCCACTTTTAGGAAAGTTGTAATTTTCTTGCACTTAACCGTTTGGTGCCTGTGCCTCTCCTGGGTCACATGACTGGGTGTAACTGACAGTTATACTTTGTGAATTCCTTCCATACAGTAAGACAATAGAGGAATTAGGTATGCTTGAATAGATCATTTGCTGGCAGGATGGTGGACGGAGCTGAGCAGAGCCCCACTTGCGCTGAATAGGCTATGTTTTGGTTTCACACAGAGGGCTTATCACCTCCACATTGTCACTGCAGCCAGATAGAAGCCAAGCTAGGGGAGTCAGGAAATTCCATCCAATTGAAAGATGAACCTTCTAGAAAGTTCTCCCAAACTTCAAAGGCAGCACTGGGTATAAGAATAGGCCCTGCAGGTACACATCATCAGTTCACTTCTGGACCTGCAGAATGGACTCTCAAAGTACTGACTGCTGCTGTGACTTGCTGTGCACCCTACAAGACTGCTGTACTGTACCTGCTGCTTGGAGCCAACCTTCAGCCCTCAGAAGCCAGCCCTGTTGTTGAGCCCTGTATCTTCACCTTAACCCAGCACAACCAGAGTGACTTCAAGGACTAGTTTGCTGGCCTCCTGTTCAGTACCACAGGGACACAAAAGGCTCCCTCCATCTTGAACCTGCACCAGGACACAGCCTGAGTGAGTCCTGAACCCCCAAGTGGTGTCCCGCCAGACCTTGATCCTCAATTGTGGTGCTAAATGTGTGCAGATAGCCAAAATCCATAACTGAGGACGTAGAAAATGTTTGCCTCAAAACTGCATTGAGATCCAGGTGGAGACTGGGACCAACCTGCTTGTCTGCCCACCCTAGTTCCATCACTGATCAACCTGATTTTGTGGCTGCTCCCGCTGCAATCTTCTCTGCAGCAGAAAATCCTGATCAGCTGCCGGGCCCAATCCACTTACTGTATTCAAACCACGGTCCATCGCGGTTGGCCATATTTTCAGACTTTAACTCAGTGCCACGCGACAAGATGTCCGCAGATGGTGCTTTGATCTTCTAGGCACTAGTTTTTACTAAAAGCTTTAAAATTCATAACTTCGGTTCTACTGATTGAATTCTTGTCATTTTGGTGTCAAATAATTTCTTAAAATGTACTCTATTTTTCTAAATTGGTTTGAGAATTTTCGTGTCTTTTGTTTATGCTGTATAACTGTTTGTGTGCTGCATATACTATACGCACTGCCTCTAACTTAAACCTGACTGCTTTTTGTCGGAAGCTACTCAGGGTTAAGTACAAGTTGCTTTAGCGACTTTTCATAGTTCACCCTACAAGGGATTGTGGCTGTTGCTTGGCAGGGCTCAAATCTCAGTAAACCACCAACCCAATTTCTCACAGAAGCAGTTTGTCGTTTCATGAAATGTCAGCATTCATTAATGTTTGAGGGGCTGATTTTAATATGGGCTGATTGAGAAATTACCATCACTACGGCAGTACAGTACTTTACTCCTGCCACGGCGAGGGAACTCCGCCCACCGTATTTAGAGATGGCTGCTGCCTCTGCAAATATCTATTGCATTCATCAACATGACGGGGTGGTAGGTCAAACGTTCAACTTTTTTTGTTTTAAAAAATCAATGTGCGGGGGACGTGGCCAAGTAAGATGGCTGGACAGACGTGATCCGTCTCAGCTCCGGACCCCCTCGGTTGTCACGAACGATCCCAGCGCCCACAGAGGGCTGCATTTTGCATGGGCTCATCGGAAATTGGCCCGTGACAGCCCGGAACGGGACCCTGAGCTTTGAAATCGGCTCCCTGGTCTGGGGGCGCGAGAGGAAGACGGCGGAGCGGGGGGCCGGGAGCGGCCGCAAAATGGCACGGAGACCGGCGCGAGGCGAAGCGCCCCTCAACATTTGAACACCCGCTGCCCTCTGGCGCTGCCGGTCCGCGGGAGTCCCTGAGGTGTGTTTCCATTCCGTCAACGGCGCCGCGGGGGAGCCCCGATGTGGGTTGCCGGCCTCGACGGACGCTCATGCTGCGGTGATGGGGACGATGCCATACACGTCGACGGTGGGGGAGTGCCGCGAGACGTCTGCATCCCCGGGAGCTCGCTGAGGAACTTGGCCAGTGGAGGCATAACCGGGGAGAGCATACAGAATACCGCTGATGCAGCCCTTCAGTCGGGTCAGTTCATATTTATAGCTTAATTCTGAGCATGCAGTATCTTCAGGGGAGGCCTGTGTGGAGTGGCTCTGCCTGACTTCAAAATGGCGCCCGCACCTTAGAGGACCCCCGGGACCGGCCCTGATTTCGCTTTGCTGTCAGTGAGGGAGAAGGAGGTGAGCGGGGACACTTCACATTGGGCTGCTCACACAGCCAGGAGTGGAGATTATCAAGGCTTCCCCTTCACGGCGGCTACTCCTCTCCCAGCACTGCCTGACTTCAAGATGGCCCCAGGATCTGATCCCTGGCAGTTCTCCTCCCCCACATCTTTACCGGGCGATCAACCAGCACCAGATTTGAGGCGACATCACACAGGGGGGCACCTCACGGCTGGTCTTGGCACCGCGCTCTGCCCCTATGCCACCAAAGAAGGCTGCGAATAAAGTCTCCCGTTATTTCGCACTCCAGGATAAAAACGCGTCCCCTACTGAGAGTGACCCAGCGACAACAATGGCCCTTACCAGAGAAGACTTGGTAGCCTCACTTTGGGACTTCAAAGCTGAACTATGCCGGGAAATAAAGCAGGACCTCCGTGCGTCGATGGAACAGCTTAAGGCCGATCTCACAGAGAAGATGGCGACACTCCGGCAAGATGTAGATGCAGTGGGCACTAGGGTGTTGGAGGTGGAGGAACAGACAAAGGACCTCGACGCTCGCTCTGCGAAACTCCACGACACCCAACAGAGCCTCCAACTCCAATTGCAACAGGCCCTCCTGAAGGCAGAGGATTTGGAGAACAGATCCCGGAGGGAGAACATACGTATTCGGGACCTGGACGAGGGCGCTGAGGGGCCCGACTTGGAAGCGTATGTGGTGGGTCTCTTCTCGGAGCTCCTGGCGCCTCGCCAGCTGAAACTCAAGATAGACCGGGTCCATCGAGTGGGGACGTCGCAAACTGGGGAGCGGAGACGGACTCGAGATGTTCTGGTAAAGATGCACTCATTTAAAGTTAAAGAAGCTACCCTCAACGCCGCAAGGAAGAAGGACAAAATCTCCTTTCAAGGATACAAGTCCACACTCTTCCAGGACTTAGCGCCTTCTACACTGGCACGTAGGCAGTCGTTCCGGCCTATCACCACTAAACTCCGAGAGGACAATCTCCGTTACCGCTGGACATTTCTCTTTGGCCTCACTTTCGACTACAAGGATAAGTCCCATCATGTTACGGACCTGAGTGAGGGCCTGCATGTCCTAGGCCTACCAGCACCGGAGGCAGGCTCCATAGCGGGTCTCTCAAATGATACAGGATGGCCACGTAGAGAAACCAGGTCCTGGCAAACAACCGCGAAAAACAAGCACACGCCTCCCTGACAAGCACGCTTTCCGTAAGGTGTGAACGTAGTCCCTAAGGTCCTCATGACTTCCCTTTGACATGGCCTTACCAGTGTGCCAATCATTGCCGGGGCACCCGAGGCAGCGGTTTGATAATGACTCCACACCTGACTTTTGGGGCCTCACGCCCGCTGATCACAGACGTTATTGGCTTTCACCTTTCTTGCATGCCTTTTGTGTCTTTTTTCTTATGGCAACCGGGGGGTGCGGGCCTTGTCCGTATCGCCCAGAATTTCCTTGTTCTTCTTCGGGAAGAATCCAGCTGAGGGCCCGTTGGCCGCTCGGCGAACGTTTTCTAGGGGATGTTGGAGGGTTGTTTTTCGGGGGGGAGGGTTCCTGGTGGTGGTGGTGGGGCTTCACTAGCCCTCAGTGTTTTTAAAAACAGGCGCGAGGTGGTGGGGCTCTTTTTTTGCTGTGCGGGGCTACAGGGGGAGATACAACGTGCAAGGGATGGCTTGGGTGGGGATATCATTGATATGGGGGGTTCGTACAATCTGTCCCATGGTTTCTATAGCATCCTGGAACGTTAAGGGCCTGAACTCGCCCCAAAAGCGCCAAAAAGTATGGAAATACCTCAATGATTGTCAGTTTGAGGTGGTCGCTTTACAAGAGACGCACCTTAAAAGTCTGAGGAAATTCGGCTGCGCCATAAATCATACCCCTTAATTTATAAATCGGCAGCAAGCACCAAGCACAAAGGAGTGGCTTTGCTCCTTAGATCCACCACTAAATTCCAGCCCAAGGCAGTTAAGATAGACCGGGACGGGAGAGTCATAATGGTGAAGGGAAGACTACAGGGTACTCTGTGCACATTTATTTCCCTTTACGCACCCAACTCGGGACAGATGGGGTTCCTATCCAGCACACTAGATCTAATTAGAGGTTTCGCGGAGGGCCCAGTGATCCTCATGGGAGACTTCAATTTGACATGGCACGAGTCTCCAGAGAGCTCCCACTCTCACAGGTCCTCCCTCAATTGCTTCTCTACCGGGGTTAAACAGAAACTGCACACACTGGGACTCTGCAACGCTTGGCGGTCACTACACCCTACCACCAAAGATTACACATATTTCTCCCATGTCCATCAATCGTACTCCAGGATTGACTACATTTTCATTAGTCAGGCACTCATGGGCCCACTGCAGGCGGCCCAGATCTTGCCAATATCAGTCTCAGACCATAGCCTCATATCCATCGGCCTAGCATGGGGGGGGGCACAAGTCGGGCATTTCTAGGTGGTACTTCCCGGTGTCAATCACTCGAGACAAGACCCTGCGTGATGAACTAAGGACCTCTATCACCGAATACTTTACTCTTAACACTCCCCAGGCTACCACTCCACAAAATAACTGGGACACATTCAAGGCGGTATTGAGGGGTAAATGCATCCAACTTAACGCTGTCCTGAATAAGCAGAGAGCGAAGGAACGCTTAGCACTCGAAGAGGAACTCGAGATTGTAGATAAAGCACATAAGGAAATCCCCACCCGAGCGCTACAGCGACAGCTTACCGCGTTAAGGGGGAAACTACGTGCCATTTATAATAACAGAGCCGAATACACAATGCTGAAACTACGACAGACTTCATATACTCAGGGGGATAAAGTCGGGTCCCACTTAGCATGACAGCTGCGGGTGAAGAGGGAGCGAGAGTTCATTGGGGGTATTTTAGATGGGGAGGGGCATCTCACTCATGCGGAAGACATTAAAGCCAATATCTTTGGCAAATTTTATGGGGAACTCTATTGCAGTGTTCCCCCGACACACCCCAACAACAGCAATACTTAGACTCCGTAGATCTTCTTCACATCTCCACGGCACTCGCAGAGCCTCTGGACGCTCCCATTACAGCTGAGGAGGTTGGCCAGACCATTGCTAAACTTAAATTACATAAGGCTCCGGGGCCTGATGGCGTCACGGCACAATTTTATAAATGCTTTTCGTCCGAGCTCACCCCACACCTCACCGAGCTGTTTAATGCCATAGCAAGGGACGCTAAGGTCTCCGATTCCATGGCCGAAGCAGTGATAACTGTCATTCCAAAGCCCGGGAAAAATCCCCAGTTGTGCGCCTCCTATAGGCCCATAGCCCTCCTTAATCTTGATGCGAAGCTATACTCCGCGATCCTACCCGCTAGACTTGAGGATTTGATGCCTACACTGATCCACCCTGATCAATCTGGGTTTATAAAGGGACGGCAGACACATGATAACATTCGCCGCACTATACACCTTATTGAGAAAGCTTCTAAATTCAGCCTCCCTGCAATCGTAGTGGGCCTCGATGCCGAGAAGGCCTTTGACAGGGTGGATTGGTCATTTCTTTTCCTCACGATGCGGAAATACGGCTTCGGAGACGGGTTCCTTCACATGGTCAGGGCCAACTATCATTTTCCCCAATCTCGGGTGTTGGTTAATGGTTTCTCGTCGCTCCCCTTTACTCTTAGCAGAGGTACACGACAGGGCTGCCCGCTCTCCCCCCTCTTATTTGCTCTCAGTATTGAACCCTTGGCAGTGAAATTCCAAGCCAACGAGGACATCCGAGGCATACATTTTGGAGGCACGGAGCATAAAGCATCCCTTTTCGCGGACGATATCTTACTCACGCTCACAGGGCCGGCCTCCTCTCTCCGGGCGGTGCAGGAGGAATTGAGGGACTTTGAACTAGTAGCTGGCTTTAAAGTTAATTTATCCAAATCCTCCATACTAAACCTCACACTCTCCGACGCAGAGGCAGCGAGACTGCAGGGTCAAACGTCCTTTCAGTGGGCCAAATGCTCCCTTTTATACCTAGGCGTACATCTTACCCCTAAACTCAAAGCCCTATACAAGGCTAATTACCCCCCTCTGGAGACACAACTTCAACAGGATTTTAAGAGATGGAAACCTCTCTATATCTCCTGGCTTGGGTGGATCAATGCCATCAAAATGACGGTCTTACCAAAACTCCTTTATCTATTTCAGGCTCTTCCCATTGAACTTGACCGGGGTTTGCTACCACGGTTGCGCACGCTCGTCACGAGATTTATTTGGGAGGGGCGCGCCTCCCATTTCATGTCCTGTGACGCCCAAAGAAAGAAGGGGGGATGGCTCTGCCAGATTTTCAGTTATATTTCCAGGCAGCACAACTATGGGTGGTAATGGAATGGACCGTTAGAGAGTCCGATAAGCACTGGCTCCATATGGACAGGGCAATCGTGGGGCGAACGATATGGGACATCCTGTGGAACCGAAAGCAGACAGGCCGACAAACGCATACCTCAGCATGCCCACGCGTACCACACTCATGGTCTGGAACCAGGTCACGAGGAGGGAGGGTTGGACATATTTCCCCTCCCCATACACCCCAATTCACTTCAACCCGGCATTTCCGCCAGCACAGCGCGAGGGGCCCTTTGACTGTTGGAGGGAGGGAGGTTGCTTAAAACTTTCGGACCTTTTCCACAACTTTGATATGTTGACATTCAAGAGCTGCAAAAGGGAATTTCAGGTGGCACACAGCGAGCATTATCATTATCTCCAACTTAAGCATTGGGCCACATTACCACACGCTAGAGCAGCAGCCACCAGGGAACTCACGACCATGGAGAGACTGGTTCTCAAAGCGGGCACCATGAAAGGGGCAATGTCCTCACTGTATGCCATGTTATTAGCTACCATACACGCCCCACGGGCACGCTACATGTCCTTTTGGGAACAGGTCCTGGGAAGGGAGGTTTCCGACGAGGAATGGAAACATATCTGGGGCGATATTACTAAACATAACCACTCCGTTGCTTTGAGGGAGGCACACTACAAGACACTCCTGGACTGGTACCTCTACCCCACTAAACTCAAACGGATTTTCCCTGACACCTCAGATCTCTGCTGGCGGGGCTGCGGTGTACAAGGGGATTTCCGCCACATCTGGTGGGACTGCCCCGGTATTAGACCGTTTTGGGAGGAAATTCTTTCACATATCAAGGACATGCTGGGGTACCCTATCCTGACAACTATAGAAGGGTCACTACTGGGAGTTAGGGATCCTGCCTTGGAGCACCAAACGAAAGCTGACAAGGCTATAATGTGGGCCTGTCTGGGGGCGGCAAAACTCCCGATAGCAGCCGTGTGGAAAAAGAAAGACGCTCCAGCGATATCCTTATGGCATGCTCGCCTGTCGAGAATCCTATCTATGGAATGCCTCGCTGATATATTCCGGGACGACTATAAGAATTTGAATATAAATGGGGCCAATTGGTAACTTACCTGTCGCGAGGCTTGCCCTCAGAAGTGTGTACACCCTCCTTACGGGCGATGCATCTTTTTCAATTTTGATCCCTCCAACGAGGGTTGGCTGACGCACCCATCACTCCCGTCGGAGCCATAGCCCTATGTGTGCTGTATCATTTCGTAGACATGCCTCCGCTACATGCTCTTTCTTACACCATTCCACCACCACCAGGGGAGGGGAGAAGGGAGGGCTGGGGGGGTGGGGTTTGATTTCGTTTCTTTTCGAGTTCTCTGTTTAAGGTTGAATGTTTAAAATCAGACATCTTCTTCCTTGGCTACAGAGGGTTGTAGCAGTCCTTGTGACATGTGAATCTGGACTATAATTAGCCGAATGCCTAGACCCAGGGTCCTGCGCCCTCTTATAACTGCTTGTTGTTACCTTTGCTCATGATGCTGAATAATAAAAAGAATTTTGATAAAAATATAAAAAAAATCAATGTGCCTCGTTTCCTTGGAAATTTCTTTCCATGGCTAGGGGGGGCATTGCGTGCTCTTCACTGCCCCTTTTCACCAGGGTTTATTTTGAATTGGCTGTATGTTCATCCATATAAATTAGGTGGGCGGACATATAGGCAAACCTTTGTGGCCCTTACTCCATTGGGCTGTTGGAGGGGTTTGAGCACAGTGGAGGAGTCTGCCTGCATAAATTAGAGTCGGTGGACCATAATGTTAATGGGGATGGAAAACTGTCACTGATGCTAATGATTATCTGGTTGTGCCATGCACAGTAAGGAACTTGTGTCTCTTTGCATACTAAATACAAAACAAACACGTTCTGCTCATTCTTTCCACAGCAGGCATTGTTTCCATTTTTACTTTACGCATTGTTCGGAACAGTATCTTGGAGGGGTTGTTTAGGACCAGAGGGGTGGTTTGGTGGTACCAATAAGAGCAATACATCTCATGTGGTATTTCTGGACCTAGAATTATTGGGTCCACAAACACCAAACTGTACTCAATGAAGGAGCAAAAGCATTTGGGTTATTAATAATGAACTTCAATTCAGAAAACTCTTAAAGACTTGGAGCCAGATGTACATAGACTGAGGTTTGCGATGACCTAATAGTGAATTTTGGCAATTTGATATTAGGAAATCGCAAACAGCTATGTACAACAGTGTGTTTTACACTGTTTGCAATTCTCAGTGAGTAGCAAATTTACCTACCTCATCATTATTTATGAGGTAGGTCTACGTTTGCGACCCACTAGGAATCACTAAAATCATAGGGATGGTGGACTGCTGGGGTCAGCAGCCCACCATGTCTGTGAGTGCTTTTAAACAAAGCAACATTTTTTTTAAATGCAGCCTGCTTTCCTTAAAGGAAAATGGGATGCATTAAAAAAAATAAAATTAAAAGTTTTCTTTCAATTTTTTAAGAGTAGGCAGTGGTCTGTAGGACCACTACCTGCTCTAAAAAAAACATTTTCGCAACCATTCACCAAGGGGAATTTGCCCCTTGGGGGCCCCCCCCTTCCCGTTCACAAATGGGTTATCACCTACTTCAAGTAGGCCATAAAATGCAAATGTTCAGTCACCATACTTTGGTCACCAAAACATTCACACATACCACTGCAAGTCACTATTAGGAAGAGATGCCCTTAGAGGATGTTTCTAGTGATGATGCTGGCACTGCTTTTGTAGCAGAAGGTTTGACTTTTGATGGTGATTGTAGCGGGTACTGCTTTTGCTACACGCTGCTGGTGCCATGAGCATGCTAGTCACAGGTTGCTGAAGACAGCACTTCAGATCTTCTTTGCCCTCAAAGTTGTAAACCTCTAAATACTAGAACAGGATCTTTCTTGGCAATCGAATTATAAATACAGACAACCAGCACTGTAAAAGCAATGAAAGTAGATAGCCCATGATTTACTGCAGATGCAATGTAGTGGTACAGGTGAACTCTTTGGCGGGAATGATCTCTCGATGTAACTTGATGTTTGTATTCAGATGAAGGAATAAACTATTGGCTGATAATTCAGTTTTCATTATGAAATATAATTACTTCTTTACCCATATGCAAATGGGACTTTAGCAAGTGCAACAATGGGATGGGTTGGGTCATGGTACAATGTACTGTGTTGACATCCCACCACAAAACCTCAAAGGATGTCAGCATGTTGATCAGTCAATCTATTAGACCCCATTTATCAACATACCTTGATGTGGTTTTGATTTTGATTTATTCTACAAACGGGAGAAACCTTTTGCAGTGCATAATCAGTTATAGACTTGTACTGCCTAAAATGGTGCTACATCATGTTGACTGTGGAGTTCCAATGCATCAAAACCCTTTTTTCAAGAACATTTATAGGAACCTTTTTATGACACTGAATGATCTTCAAGCAACTCTAAACTTTTGAAGGAATGGCTAAAATGTGCACAGCCTTCAACAAGTGATCCGTACCTTGTAGGCAATGTTTTCATTTTTAAAGAAGTCTAGCACAATCAATTCATTGGAATAGATTAAACACAGTACTCAGACGTATTTTCTATCAGCCAACAATTTGGCAATGTTACTGTAAATGTTAGCAGCAAAGAATCAAACCTAAAACCCTTATGTTGAAGCCATTCATTGATTTTGGTACTGAATTCTTTAAGGAGGCCTGAAGATGTCTGTGCTTTTATCTCGGAACATTGCAGCTGTTGCCTGCTGATGAATACTTTTAAAAGCATCAGAATTGGTGACAGCAGGGGGCGTGGCTTAGGAGCCGAAGGAGATGGCCGCCATCCGTCGGAGCTCCGTGATGGGATGATGCACCGGAACATCTCCAGGCTTCTATTTCTGTCCTTTGGATCCATCGACGGCACCCTCATGCATCGGAACCCTTCCTGTGTCACTGGCAGTAACTGCGGAGGCCAGGGGTGAGCGCATGCGGCTTTTTTGAAATTTTCTCGTTACTCGCGGCTCAACGAAAAGCCGCGGCCGCCATTTTGTATTTTTTCTTGCGCTCCCCGTTCTTCCCGCGCGCCTATAATGGGGTCACTTCTCCTCACACTCTAATACTTGTGGGAATATATAAGGCGATTTTTCCAGCTAATTTGTGTCACTTATAGGAAAGGAATGTTTTTTATGTGACACTTGTCATCTTATCGCCTCAAAGTTCTGAAGTGACCGTTGGGTGTCCTCTTTTTGTCGCATTTGCCTATTTCGGTTTACTAGCCCACACCAAGGCTGTATCCATCGATCTGGCTGTGACGTTTATCTCTGATACCTACGCGTTTTCAGCTTGCCTGTCGCCTTGGACCTCCTCTTACGCTTTTGGGGCATTTCTCCTCTTACTTATTATTGGCAATGTCTCGAGCTAATCGCAGCAGTGCTCAACATACCAAGGATATCTCATTAGAAGACCATAACCCCTTCAGCGTCCTACAAGATAATATGGAAGAACCAAGTACTGAGACTGCCAGCTCCAAGCACTTGTCTTCTACCATGACGCAGTCTGGCACTAAAACAAGTTCTAAAATTCCTTCTACATCCTTCTCCTCTTCTGGTAAGCGAACAAAGGTTAATCCTCCTTCTCCTACCAATGTGTCTTCCACAATTTCCTTGGAACTTTTACTGGAAGAAATACGTTCCCTCAAACCATACATGGTAGAGACTAACTCCCGGCTCCAGAGTCTTGAAGACAACTGGTCTCAGTCTGAGCAAAGAGTTGGTGATCTTGAAAACCGTGTTGAGTCTATCCAAACAGTCACTGATCAAGTTCCAGGTATGCGTAGAGAGGTTTTGCGTCTTACTCAACAAGTTGAAAATTTGGAAAATCGCAACAGGCGCAATCATTTACGTATTTACGGCCTTGCGGAAGGCCTTGAAGGTGCTGATCCTTTGTCCTTTTTTCAAACCTTTTTACCATCTCTTCTTGGCCTTCCTGATAATCCTCCTCTAAATATTCAACGTGCTCACCGTCTGGGACAAAGTCCTTGTTTTTCTCCATCTTCATCTTCGGTCTTGAGACCTAGGGGAATTATCCTATATTTTTGGGAATACACAGATTTGCTCAAAGTACTCCATGCTGCCAAACAAAAAGGGAAAATCTCCTGGAATGGTTCTAATATCTTTTTGCTCAGGACTATGCTAAAGCAACTGCGGACCGGCGGAAGAAATTCTTGGACATGAGACCTGCTCTTCGAAATCTAAATGCTCGTTATGGCCTATTTCATCCTTGTTTGTTCAAGGTGACTTACAACAATAAAACTACCAACTATGAAGATCCTGCGCTTCTCCAAGTCTTCTTGAATACCTGCAGAGATGAATCCATGGATATCCCGCGACCATAACATTGCTGGACTGATTTTATTCCGTTTGGTGTCTACTGTTTTTGTTTCTGTCTTGACTTGGATGTGTTGTATTATCTCTTGTTAACATCTTTTCTTTCCCTTCCTTATTAGATGCGGTTTTGTGATCCTTCACCCTATATTCCTTCGTTGCTCCTGGAGATCGTTTTTCCTTGTGCCCTCTTCCGTCCCGGATTCCCTCGTTTGGTGTGCTACCTTCCTTATGTGGCTTCACCTCCCCCACTCTCATTGTCTGCTTGTGGTATGTCTTTTTGACATTTTTCTCTATTATCAAATGTTGGATTTGCATTATGTTTCTGTTTTATGTTTTGTCTTCCCTTCTTTCTTCCCTATTCTTTTCCTTTCTCTCACTCCTCTTTTTTCTCACGTTAGTATAACTTACTTTATCCTTTCTGTGCATCTTTCCATCTTCTCCTCATTCCCTCCTTTCTTTCTCAATCCTTTTATACTTAATCTGGTTCTTTTAGCGATCATTCTAAGTTCTTATAAAGTATACAAAATAATTTTCTATGTCCTACTTGACTGGTTATTTTTTCTCTCTATTTTTCCTCTTAATCCTAATTGTTCATCTTTCTGCAATTATTGGTCTTCTTTGCCTCTGTTTCAATTATTCTATTTCTTCTTATGTTTCTGCTTCTCCCTTTGTCTCATATACCTTCTATTCTGTATTTATTATTCTTCTATGAAAATTCTTCAAGTTAATAATTTTGGTTTTTATTATATTACTGAATCTAAACATTTCAATCTAGTGTATATTTTTAGATGTCGTTAAACATAATATCCTGGAATGTTAAAGGTTTGGGTTCTCCAATTAAACGTCAGCGAGTCTTATCACATATTGCAAGTTTAAAGGGGGACATTGCTTTATTACAGGAGATTCATATTATGGACACGGAGATAGCCAAATTAAGACGACATTGGGTGGGTCATGTTTTCGCATCACCTGGTTCAGGAAAACGTAATGGTGTTGCTATTCTCTGTCATAAACGGTTAAATGTTCACCTTGTAAGTCAGGAGAATGATTCAGAAGGGAGATGGGTTGCAGTATCTTTACTGATTAACAATATTCCTTTAACTGTTGTCAATGTATATGCTCCCACTAACAATGATAAGTCTTTCTGGCCACAATTTCTCTCCTCCTTGATGCAATATACTGATGATTATTTAATTGTCGGAGGGGACTGTAATATGGTCATAGATCCCTTTATAGATAGAAGGTCTAACTCCAGATTTTCGCCTTCTCCCATGCATGCGCAATTTACATCTGCTATCTTCCAACGTTCCCTTATAGATTCCTGGAGACTTTGTCATCCTGCACTGCAAGAATACACATATTACTCTCCTGCCCATTCCTCTCAATCCCGGATAGACTACCTCTTTATATCTAAAGCTTTAATTCAACACATTTCCCACTCAGACATAGGTTCTATCTTAATCTCAGACCATGCTCCAGTCTCTCTGAGTTTGGATTTATTACCTCCGTCCAAGGGTATGAAAAGATGGAGATTTAATAATTCCCTACTACTGGATCCCATATTTACATCAAAATTTCTTGATTTTGCAACCTCATTTTTCGTAGTAAATGAATCCCCTCAAATGTCACCTCAACTTGTTTGGGATACTTTTAAAGCTGCCTCTAGAGACTTCATTATTTCATTTGTGTCACAGAAAAGAAAAGCATCTTTTCATTCTGCTCAATTACTTAATAAACACATTTAAAAATTGGAACACACCTATTATGTAACAAAATCCCAATCTGATCTGAAGGAACTTATTAAAGCAAAAATCTCTTTTAATAAATTATCTACTGCTTCTGCAAACTTATACCTACTTAAGTCTAGTGCCAAATATTATACCGCCCAAAATAAATCTGGAAATCTTCTTGCCAAATATCTAAAAATAAAAAAAGAACGTACAAAAATTGAATCCATTTTAACTTCATCCAACAAAATAATCCACAATGATGAAGACATTCTCTCAGAATTTGTCGACTTCTACCAAAAATTATATACTCCTGAATTCTCTCCTCAATTGACGGATATTTCGCAATACTTATCCTCTATTCCTGCTCCTACCTTTCCTGAAGTAGACTTTTCCTCCACTGATGCGGATATACATACAGACGAAATCCTTAAAGCTATTCAAACGCTCAAAAAGGGAAAGCTCCAGGTCCTGATGGCTTCACAATAGAATTCTACACTCACTTTTCTAATCTTCTTATTCCCAAACTCCATCAATTATTTCTTTATTTTATATCTTCCCAAAAATCTGAAGGTTCGTTTCAAGAAGCTTTAATATGCCTTCTCCCTAAAGATGATAAAGATCATACACTTTGCAAAAACTATAGACCCATTTCTTTAATTAATGTTGATTATAAAATATTTGCAAAAATCCTTGCCCTTCGCTTGGATATCATTTTACCTAGGATAATTGGGAAAGAACAGAGTGGCTTCGTTAAAGGACGGCACTTATCTGACAATACCCGGCTCTTCTTTAATGTTCTTAGTAAATCTCACTCCCACAAACAATCATTAGCAGCTGTTGCACTAGATGCTGAAAAGGCATTTGACAGGGTCAATTGGCAGTTCGTCTTTTCTACACTTGTTTGGTTTGGTTTTGGACCCAAATTTCTCTCCTACATCTCTTTACTTTATTCTTTTCCCAGGACCTCTATTCAAGCTAATGGTCTTGTCTCTTCATCCTTTCCGTTATATAGAGGCGTTCGTCAGGGATGTCCACTTTCTCCACTTTTATTTATTTTGGCATTAGAACCCTTTCTAATAAAAATCCGTTTAAATAAGACCATCACAGGGTTTCCTTATGACGACAAACAATTGAAACTCTCTGCTTATGCTGACGATATCCTATTGTTTATATCTAATCCTCAATCCTCTATACCATCGTTTCTTTCCGAAGTCAAGGATTTTGCTCATGTCTCAGGATACAAACTTAACACAGATAAGTGTGAAATTCTTCCTCTAAACAAATATTGCTTTCATGCTGATTTCTCACCTTCATCTTTTCGTTGGAGTCCAACTAAGATTAAATACTTAGGCTTATGGTTCACACCTTCTATTAAAGATACCGTGACATTAAATTTAAACAAATTACAACAGACTTTAATCAAGTCCACTTCACGTTGGCACCCCTTATTTTTATCCTGGTGGGGTAGATTAGATTCTATAAAAATGATGTTAGTACCTATAATTTTATTTTTCTTATCTAATCTCCCAATTAATATCCCCAAATCTTGTTATAAGAAAATTTACATTACCTTATCAAAATTTCTATGGCACAACAAAAAGCTAGAATGTCTTTCGCCAAACTTAAACAACCTAAGCACATGGGCGGGGTAAACTTCCCGGATTTCTCTGCTTACCACACTTCATTTTTTCTTAAACACTCTTCTTCTTTACTCTCTCAAAACATGAATGATTCCTTTTCTCAGCCTCTATGGGTAGAGATAGAAACCTCCTTTTTCTATCCTTTTACCTTCAAGGAAGTAATTTCCTTCTCTCAAGTTCCAGCAAAATTGTCTCTTCCCATTCTTAAGAACTCTCGTAAAGTCCTTTATCCTTTAATAACTGACGGCCTTGACGATCGAACTCGACTTCTACAATCTCCAATTTGGTACAACAAGAGGATCAAAATTAAGAATAGAACTCTTTTTGGAAGGATTGGTTGGACCTGGGTCTGAAATGGACCCATCAACTTTTTCATGGACATTCTTGTATTCCTTTTTCTGTAGCCCAATCTAATTTTTCTCTTCCTCCCTCCTATCATTCAAAATATGTATCGCTAATTAATGCTGCTCAATCCTCTTATGATGCTGTTAAATCTTCTCCTGCTCCTATCAAATCCTCTCTGATCACTCTGTCCTTTATATCGGTCTCTTCCTCTGCGTCTCAAATATATAACAAGTTGAGAGATTCCTCTACTTCCCGTATAAAATCTAAACTAAAATGCGACTGGGAATCGGATCTCAACTAACCCTGGGCGAAGTGCTACGCTACGCTCGCGTAGTTTGCGAAGTTTGCGCTACTTCGCACAACGCGAATTGCACGTAGCACAGTGCGAACACGCGTAGCGTAGCGTAGCGTAGTGCCGCGGTCATTTTTGCTTGCTCGCGGTCCTCAACGTCAAGTTGGCGACCGCGAGCAAGCAAAATGACATCCCGGCGAGACTTTTTCCTCGTTCGCGATCAGCAACATCAAGTTGCCGATCGCGAGCGTGGAAAATAAACCTCCCGGCGAGATTCTCAACGCGGGAGGTCAGGTTTCTCATTGCGAGTGGTCGCGTATGCTTGCGACCGCTCGCGATGAGAAACTACCAGTCCGCGTTGAGAAAGCTGCCGCTCGAGTAAAAATCTACTCGAGCGGCAGTAAAAGACAGCTCGCACTGTGCAAGTTGCCGTTTTCAATGATTGCACAGTGCGGACAAGCATCCGGCACTGTGCAATCATTGCGAACAGTGCGCTACGCAGTTCGCGTAGTGCTACGCGAAGCTTGCGTAGCGCGAACTGCACTTTGCGTAGCTTCGCGAAGCATTACTTCGCGAACTACGCCCACCCTTAATCTCAACGAATCTTTTTCTCTCCTTCAATGGAGAAAAATTTGGACTAAAATAGGGAAGTCTTCTAGAGCAGCAAATACTACACAGACTTTATTTTTTATTTATAATAGACTTTTGATTACTCCAACTAAACTACACCATATAGATCCCACTATCCCCTCTTCTTGTTGGTCTTGTCATACCCAAGTAGCCGATCTTAAACACATGTTATTCACGTGTCCTCCCATTCATCATTTCTGGATTATGGTATGGAAACAAATTAACAAAATTTTCTCTATACATATTCCCTTCTCCTATTCACACATATTTCTGGGTAGTGTCGCGGAGGTATGGCCCTCTTCAATTACTAATGTAGCTATTGTTGACCTACTTATTGCAGTTGCATTTCAACAAATAACAAAGTCATGGAAACAAGCCTCGAATATTTCGTTTCAGGCATGGTGGAACGGAGTTTGCTACAATCATAGGTTAGATAGGGCATATGTTCATCCTATTACTCTGGCTATTAAACGTGATTTACTGTGGTTACCCATCACCAATTTTCTAAATGTTTCTGCTCAAACCCTACCTTTACATAACCCCAGTGATGAAGAAGTTCCCAAACCTCCTTGAAGTTAATAGCTATTATTAAGTATCTGTTATATATTTTAAGACATAGGTTGAAGCATAATGTATAAATATAGTATTTACTGTATTTTATCTATTTGATCGAAGTTATTATCTGATGTGTTCTTCCCCCTCCCTATTTCTCTCTTTCCTTCCCCTTCCTCCTCCTTCCTCCCCTCATATGATTACATTGGTCTTATATCTTATCCTCATGTCATACAACATTGATGTTCATTCTATGTTTATATTTAATAAACTTATTTTTAAAACTTAAAAAATAAAGACCAATCATAGAGGAAAAAAAAAAAAAAAAAAAAAGAATTGGTGACAGCAAGTAACAGCTTTCTGTTAAGTGCCTTGAAAAAGATCTAAGGGCAGATTTGTTATTTTTTTAGCACAATGCAGCACAGAAAGCAAAGTTGTTTCACTGTGTTATTCAAGAGAGCATCACCGAGCCACATTTACTAAGATATGGCAATACCACACTCTTCCCTAGTGTTGGCGGACAAATAGGCTGCCAAGCATCATACACACACCTTTGCACTGTAGTGCAAAGATGAATATGTGTGATGTCTAGCATTCGTTTTGTACTGGAAGTGTACCTTTCCAGTACACAATACAATAATTAGACTTCACTTTAAAACTACGCAGAACATATGTAATTTGTGAAAAGTTAGCAGAAGTGAAAGCATTTCTTACTGTTAGCACCTGCTTCGAGGAGGTGTTATTTTTCTACCAATTTGAATAGATAGGGTTTGCTGAGAAAACCATGGGAAGAACTATGGGAATCCCCATTTACCATGCATAAGCTCCACTCTTGATGCAAAATAACACAAATCCCTATTTGCTTTATATTTAGGGCTTCTTTCCTGTGCAAAAAGGATTGCCCTGGAAAGTAACCACTTTACCTAGACTTTGCACTGGTTTATATCACTTTGCATGACTTTACACTGGTGCAGAGTCTTGCTAATTCTCCACACTTGTGTACATTGATGCGCATGTAGTGTAGCTTGATTACTGGTCCACATGTTTATAACAACGCAGCACTTTTCTTCGTTAAGTCACTAACTAACATCTGAACTTCATGGTATAGCTGTGTTACAACAATAGGTGTACATAGGTACATTTTGAAACCTTCTATTTTGAACACAGGGTCTCTACAAATCCCATAATCTCCTATCCTTTCACCAAAGATGATGAGTTTAGTGTGATATGGGTGACATGAAGTCCAGTTTTGCGGAACAAGGCAGTGACAATTGTCTGTTTATAAACGATGAGTAGCACATCCAGAAATAGGATCTGATGCTTCTGGTTAGTATTGCTGCTGATGAATTTGACAATAGGATGGATACTGTTGATAAAAGCTTTTCTACTTCCTGCATTCAATGCTATACATATGTCATCAATGTATTTTAGCCATTTCAGTGGTTTATAGACCTCTACTTTGTCAATGTAGATACTTGGGATGAGTGTCCATGGAATTCCCTTGTATCTGCAGATAATGTTTACTAGTGAAAGAAAAATTGTTGTATTAAAGTATAACTATTGCAAAGTTGGTAAGCACTTTGGTTGAATGCTTTTTCACAGTTCTTTTTAAGAGCTTCAGATAATGCCATAAGACCATTCTCATGCAGTATATCCGTGTATAATAATGTACATTCCAATGTAGTCAAGAGAGTGTCATCATCAAATGTGTAGGTTTTGTTGAATTTTTCAATAACCTGAAGAGAGTGAAGGGTATCCCTGGTGAAAGATGGAGGTTTCTGGACAATGGACTAGAAATGCAGGTAAACAAACAAAGGTCGTCTCTCAGTGGCTGTATCACTGCCAGAGATGGTCGGACAGCCAGGAGTGTTCATTTTGTGAATTTTGGGAAGCATCTAAAATCTCCTAGATCTTGGTTGAGGATAAACAAGCATGTCTGTTGTTGTTTTGTCAATGAGATTTAAGCCCCTGTACTTTAAAACCATGTTCTTAATTTCTTTGTTCAAGTCTTCTGTATGATCTGTTTCTAAAGGTTTCTGAGTAGTAGGATCCTTTGGAAGTCTCATTTCCTCCTTAATATAATCACTTCATATATAAACAATAAAACGTTTTTGACTGGAATGTCTAATCACAATGAGCAACATATATCCGTTAACGTTTCTAAATTAGGTCTACTTGCAGTTTATAAACTGTAGCACAACCAACTTAAGGTATGTTTTCTCCACTTTTGTATGAAACATTTTTTTATATTGTTTTCACTCTGATATCTCCATAGAAATCTGGATGAGGGCCCCGTATGGCTCCTGGTCATAACTAGAGAGCATATTTTTCAACTAAGTAATTTGTCAGGGAGCAGTGTAAGAAATACATTTTAAAAAGTTGATTTGTTTATCTAAAAAAGTATGTTTGTTAGTGCGCAGAACAAAATAGACTATCTTTATGGCCACTTTTTGTCCTTCAGCACCTGATGTAAGGGCCAAATTGTTAGGCAAGTCCTCCCTTCAAAACTGGTAGAGGCAGACCTCCATGCTTGTGGTAGCTCCCTTTCCTTGGAAGAAACAACATGTTCAATTTCAAAGACAAAAAGAGTACCATTGACGGAAATTCCACTCCAAAGTGTAAATCTATATTTAAGCAACTTAGGCTCAGAAAATATTGATTATCTTCGAATTTGCATTTCAGGATTTTCATCATATGGCTTAATTGTTTCAACTGTGTTCTTTATTTATCTTTAAACCCCATCATTTCTGAAAGGAAGGCTTGTGTTTAGTCCCCTATCAAAACAAGGTGGCTTTATGGACAACATCTATGCTTTTATCTGTACACCCAGGAAAAACATCTACACATGAAAGTCTGCAATTTGATTGATAAAGCAAGCTAGGTTTTCATAGGAAACTCTTTGCAGTATGGGTTACCTTAATCTTCGCCTCTGGGAACAGAAAAAGATGCAGCATGGACAATACAGCAGAATATCTGTTGTTTGAGCACCTTCAATTGCTGCTTTGTTAGTGGTGTATTTACCAAGGTCAACCATTGCCTATGAGTTCTGACAAAACTCAGCTACTTATAATTGTTCTTTGTTTACCATCAACATTATCCAGCATTATTTAGGCAATAGCATCTATGACATTGCAACAAATAAAACATTTGGATGGTTCACAGAATCTGGTGTCTACTCAAGAGTACAAGCACATGCAGGAAACACATGAAGCAAAACTGCTCAAAGATAGGCATGTAACTTGGGGTAGGCAGAAACCGCGGCATTTCACTCTACAGAATTCAAAAGAGTTACATAAAAACTCCGCAAGATTCCATGGAGTTCCTCGAGCTGGCGGAAATCAGGATGTCATTCTGCTTGCGTGGATTTTTAGGGCCGGGAGCTTGTTCCGCACTCCAAAATTAGCATAAACTGCACCACATGGCATACCATAGGGTGGCAGCTTTCTCACCACTAACGGTCGCGACCGCCAACATTCAGAAAATCTTACCGTGTGATGTTCCAGCACCTGAAAATTGTGCTTAGGGATGCAGATTCTCGCTCGCAAACTTAAAGTTGGTGAACCACGGATGAGAAAAAATTCTACCACGCTGGGGTTGGTGGAGTTTTGCCATAACTCCATGTTACAAGCATAATGTGGAGTAGGCAAAACTCTGCAAACTCAGCTGATGAAGCAGAATTCATTGCCCACCCCTATATGTAGCCTAAATAACCATGGTCAATGTTGCAATAACAATATAGAATTGTTTGAATGCTCAGGGCTAGATATTTGCTGTCTTCCATAGGATCTGAAACAGTCTCGATAAGGTATCATTTTCCCAAACAGTAGTATGACTGTACGGCTCACATTTTCTAAAGTTTCTGCAGGTTTTTATTTTGCAATTTAGTGCTACACATGAGGTTCTTTACAAAGATGAGCAACATGATCTATTATATCACACTGGATCGTATGTGCAGCCGAGCAAAATATTAGCAGATCTGAGCCCAAGTTCTTTGGGGACTGATACAGATCATTCCATATCATTCCAAATTAAAGCTTACAGGCCCTAGTAATGCTTTTCTTTTTAAAAATCTACATCATACAAGAAATGTACAAAAAGTCACAAAGGAAAAGTAATTTGGAATCTGCCAACTCGGCGATGCAGCGCGTGAAAGGTAAATTGGTTTATTTATTTAATTACTCACCTTACTCCTGTCCGTCGTATGTCGGACTCCACTACCCCACCACCTTACCCCTCCCCCGCCACACCGCCCCGCAGCACTGCCTCGGCGAGCCGCCACTGTATTCTTCGATAGCCAACATCTAATTTAGAGGCTTTACTTTGTACAGTACCCTATTTAATGTGTTACATGGATAGGCTTCCTACAATTAAAATTGAGTTGTGGCAATGTGCATTAAGTTTTGCTACTCATTCTGGAGAGGACACCGTTTAATTATTGACAAATGGAGTTGTCAATAAAGTGGTGCCAACGTATTCTCTTTGTGAACCTGTTTTGAAGTACATGAATTAGTTCAATGTCATGTTTCGGATAATTAACCTGTTCCTTACTTAGGGTTGTGCCAGAATGCCTTAAACAGTAATGAATCCTGGCCTCACTGAAGCATATTGTCTTGGACCATGCAGCTACACACATCTATTGGCCTATCACAGGGGCCCGGTTCGCGAGAAAACTAGTGGAGAAGTTTTTAAACTCCCAGACTGCGAGTCTTTGATGATTGGGTAACTCAGAGACTTCACACTTTAAACCTGGCATGCTTAACTGGCCACTCAAGAGACCTCCGTGCAGTATATTTTTTTTTTATGAAGTGCTATTATTCTCTTTTGGCAGTCTCTGAGAGCTGAATCACCTCTGCCTTCGCACTTTAGCTTTAGAAGGGTGAAAGGTGATGGATTCAGTGTTTCGTTATTAAGTCTCCATGCCTGGGCGAGCTATTGCACTCTGCTCATGCACCCAGTCTGCTCCACAATATCTGTCCATGTAACATGAACCTACCTCGCAATCTTTGTTCCTACGCCATAGGCAAATATCTACTTCACAACATCATCTAGCAATAGAGTTTCCTCACGGGTCACTGCTTGCTCCATGGATCGTATTACTACTGTGTACAGAATCATTTAAACTAATTCTTCCAGGTCTCCTATCTCCCAATTGCTGATGCCATGCACGTTTTATTCTCCTTCTCGACTTTCAAACAAAACTACACCATGTCAGGCCATGTATCCCGCTTCTTCAAACTTATCAGCCAACTTCTCTACTCTTGACAAAATTCCCCTCTGACTCCTCTAAAGAATTGCAGGAAACGTTGTTGACAGTCATTTACAACTTTTCTCATTTATTACCTCCACTTCAACTACTGTAACCAGAGCAGAGGTTGTAAGGTAGGTGTAACTTTCAGTTTTTCCAACCTGCTACCTACAGTAGATTTTCATCTTTGGCATTTGCATGCGAACCTGCTCATGAAAAAATGAAGAAACGTTCAATGTAGAAGATGCCATATGGGTATGGTGACTTAGTGGACTAATGCGTCCATGGTAGAAGCTTGTGGTTGACCTCATGGTAACAGGTTCAAAACCCAGCGGGTTCAGTGAGCCTTTCATCCTCCCGAGGTTAATAAAACGAGTGCCATTGTTTGGGTAACAATAAACATCTGTTATTCAGCGCCAAGATGGCCACGGGTGAACGTGCGCTTTACAAATACAAATGTTATATGCACTTTTGTAAAATGATAGGCCTTGTGAAATACATATCAAGATATTTTCCAACTGCCTTTAACGCATTTGACCTTCTAGTAATTTTTTTAGGTAAACAATGATGGAAAACTGATCAGTTATAGATTTAAGAACGTTTTTGTGTGGAGGACTAGGCTTGTTTGGCAGACCTTGAAAGTATTGCAGTAGTTTTTGTTTTTTGAGTGCTTCTTCTAAACTTTTGTTTTTGGGAAAGTTTTGTGAAACGTTTGCTGTAGACTTCATCATTTGGTCCATTTTTTCCAAAAATTCTAAGGGGTAATACCCCCAATATATACTGGAGGAAGTTGGACTTTTTGCATTGCTTCATCCTCATTTTGCGGTAGATATATACACTTAACTGGTTTTAAAGTTCACCAGCTGCCACTTGTGCATTTTGAGATTTTTTTTATGTTCTACTAGTTCGAAAGCTATATTTTGTGAGGGCCTGTTTTGATGTGTATTATGAACGCACATCTCTCCATACAGGGATGTCAGTCCACGGTGCAAGACAATATAGAAAAGCATTGTGAGAAGTGTGGATATCTCAGTAGTTGGTCCAGTATGCTACACTATATCAGGTAGGCACTGTGACAAATGTGCTTGCCTGCCGTATAGAAAAAGCATTCTTCCCATAGTGTAAATTATTTTATTAGTTTGAGCAAACGAGTTATACAAACTGAATAAAATAAGCTATACAGGCTAAAGATCAGAACATATATGGCATATGTGTGGTACATCGATAAACTGAGGCATATATATCAAATGACCAAAAAGAGGGATAAAGTAGTGCAAAAATAGTAAGGCATACATCTGTACATAGTAATATAATTACAATACAGTAAAAAGTTAAATGGTACATAAGCAAATATAGCCTATAAAGGCAAAGTATACATAAGAATTATGTTCTGCAGGAAGAAAAGCCTTGTATCACAAATATTACAGCAATTGCTAATCAAAGGGGGAAAAAGGGGGGGAGTTAAAGAGAGAAAGGGTTGAGGAGTAGGCAAATAGGACATCTGCTTCATAAAGTTAAGAAAAAAGAATCAAGGGGCCAGAAAAGTATTGGAAATAGCCTCGGCATTCTGAGAGCAAAGATTAATATATATGTCCAGGAAGCGACAAACTGAGCTTGAAATTAAAGGTGTGGAGTGTCGGTCAGTATGCAACATATGGGCACTACGAATATAAGACACCCAAGCCCACCATTTATGAAACGATAGGTGTTGAAAAGACTTCCACTCAGTAAGTGTCATTTTAATTGCAGTAAACTTAATTCCTGATCTCTTTTAGAGGCCGGAGCAAAATGGCCGATGAGGACAGCAAAATGCCAGAAAAAAGTCAAGAACTATCCACTTGTCTAAAGCCCCCAAATGTTGTTCCACCTTCCCCCACAATCAAATTCAATTAGCAGCAGTTGTTTTAAAATGCACAAAAGGATAAAGCAGAGAAAAATTGAAGTGTGAGCAATTAAAAAAAATATAGCATTACAGCAGCAGTGTCGCACCCTGAAAAGCAATAGTCTTACTCTTCTGTGTGTGTTTATATTGGCATGCCTCTCACAACACCCCTCCTTAAATTTCCCTAAACTGCTCCCATTTAGTAGTGAGTCTTGCACATTTTCTTGCCACTTCTCCCCTGTCCCTCCCAGATTTGCTAAAGAAACATAACCCTATGGGGGATATTCACAAGAACGTGTGCTAAATATCACCAAAAAATGTTAACGCAACTTTACACATCGCAGCCGATCGCAGGAAAATAACCCTGTGTTAACGTGGAATTCACAACACGGCGGTACCATGCGATAGTCCCCCGAAAACGCGGTCAATGTCTGCGATACAATCACTCCGAGCGTGATAAAAACACAAACCTCAACGCGAAAAAACATGCGATGGGCCAAAGCGCGATGAGGAAATAAGCGATAAGCAGCGAGAGGCCAGCAAAACCCACGCGTAATGCGTGAAAAAGCACAAGAACAGCATACGGAAAATGCCACCACAAACCGAATCAACTGCGGAGTACCACGGACGCACCCTGACCGACTGCAGAGGACAACATGAACTCCACAATCCCCATGGAGGAACACCCAGGAATACAGGGCACGTGGAAGGGCAATGAGAAGAGGAAGAGGAAGACGGGGTACAGTCTACAGGAAAACCACATGATCACCACGGATGAGACAGAACACCACCACCAACTGTACGTCACCTCCAACGTGTCATTGGCAACAAAGAGGCAAAGATGGCACACCACCTCGGACCATGTGAATGCCGCCGCATGGCAGAGGAGGACAAATGAAGAGCACAAAAGATGCTGGACTGATGTGAATGGCAAAACCAAGCAGAAACCCGCTGCCAACACGAAAGCAGCAATGCACCCCGGAGGAGGGGGGCCAGCAGAACACCAGGAGCTGAATGACATGGAGAAAGATGGTGGCCACATTCATCAGTCTGGAGACGGTGACATGAGTTGGTGATCTGGACACTGCCCAACATGACCCTACATCACATCAACATGGTGCGTAGCGACCTGGGAGTGGGGGGACTGGTGGAGATGGGCACAATGGCACACATGCACAATCAAGCAGGGCACACTGCACACCCACAATGACCCTGGTCCATGTCCCTGATCCCACGGGAACACTCTAGCACACACACAAACACCAAGTAGTCCCACGAACAGCCTGTGCCCCAAAGGGGCACCCACCCAACACATCAACAGTCACACAACCAACACATGCCCACGTGCATATCCTTGATCACCTGGGACAGTGCAGAGAGAAAAGAGTCAATACTTGGTTCGGCATGATGTGATGGCAGGCCCACTGATCCAGTGACACCTGTGCTGGCTGTGTGTGGGGTGAGTGTAGGCCAGCCCTCAGGGAGTAGCTGGTGCTGGCAACAACTCCAACAGTCATCAGGCACTCAGAAATGCAATGTCAGAACAACAAGGGAGCATGACTTGCATCGCACAGGGTTAGTGGCCCCGGATGCACAGTGGCCGACACGGGCCTACCGTCACAGGAGGCTGACCTGCGGGAGACTGTGGTAGGGTCATGAGGGCAGAGCAGGGTCTCCAATGTCTCAGAGGTGCCTTCCACGGAGTGTCTCGGGGGAGAATGGGAGGTGTACCCCCAGGGCATGATGCAGAGGGCACATGCCAGCTGTGACCGGCAACATGGTGGATATGAATGCCACAGACTCATGCCAGACACCAAGTCCGTACCTGCCCGTTGCTGATGACAACCCCCAGGCCACAGGCTCAGACACCAACAATGTTCCACCGGAGGCTGACGGTCACTCACGGTGCACAGGGTTAGTGGCACCAGGTCAGTCCTTGCTACTGGTTGACCTCCTCCGTAACCGTGATCTGTGTTACCACTGGACTGTGACGCATCTCCCTCTCAGTCCTCCCCCTGCGTACACTGGCATGGACCCAGCCATTGATCAATGAAGACTCAGTCCAGGATGTGGGACATGCTGGACTGCAGTGTAGCCGGGCTGCAGCGGTGGGGTATGTCAACAAATGGGGACCCCTGGGGGCCTGTGTCACGGAGGACAGCGATGGCCCGAGGAGGCCGCCAAGGTCACGGGCATGAGTCTTGGAACTAGCACCGGCACGTGGTGGGCCCTCTTTGACACACGACCGTGTCGGCAGGTGAGCAGTGTGGCCTTGGAGCGCTGGTGCGGGCAGGCCTGGTCTGGGTATCAGTGGCCTGGGGTGCAGCAGGCGCACAGGCTGGCAGGCCCCGCTGCTCATGGTGTCGGCCTCGTGGCGGACTGCGAGGTGCCGCCCTGGCAGTGACATTGGCCTTTCCGGGAGTGAACCACGCTCTGCGCCACAGGGTTTTTGTCCACATCCCTGCGCAGGCCTGGCGTACTCCGGCGCCACCCACTACGCTCACGCACACAGGGGGGGACGCAGCAAGCGACATTTCCGCGATCTGACCCACGGCCTGGGGTGACATGGTTGCGTCCACTGTTCACTACTCTCCAGTCACCAGCAGTTGATGTCTGCATGGACATATCTGTGGTTTGCATACCCATGTCTGACCGGCACATCCACGCCTCACTTGTCATTGTGTACATTCCCATTCACGGGTCACTTGCATCCTTCGCACATGGCAGCATTCCGCATCTCCACACGTTCAGCTGTTGTGTGGATGTGGTGCCATGATATAGCTGTATTGTGTGCAGGGGAAGCCCAGGATCCCTATGGAGTTGTGCTGTCGTGTCTGGTAGGTGGGCATGTTGATTGACATGTTGTATGTGGTTTGGTCACGTGTGCATTCCCACAGTTGTGTGTTGTGAGATGGTGGCTTTGAGGTGTGTGGTGTGTTGATTTGCCACTTACCAACGAGCAGTCCAGTTCCATAGACGCCATCCTGGAAGCGCTGGTTGATGATGGACTGTCGGAAGATGTATGAATCGTGCACACTGCCTGGGTAGTTTGCGACGACATTGGGGAACATTCCCCGGTGGTCCACTATTGCCTGCACATTGATGGAATGTGTGTGCTTTCTGTTGCAGTAGTGGTGTGCAGTATCCGCAGGGGGCACAAGTGGGACATGTGTGCAGTCAATGGCCCCCAACACGTGTGGGAAGCTAGCAAAGGCGTAGAAGCCTTGCTTTGTCTCCAGCTGTTCCTGCGCAGTGTGGGGGAAGTGAAGGTACTGGGGTATGAAGCTGCTGATGGCATCCAGGACAGGTGTGATGAACTTTGATAGGGCTGGCTGTGAGACTCCTCCGACTCTGGCAGTTGTTGGTTGGAAGGTATCAGAGGCCAACAGGTGCAGCACAGCCAGCAGCTTCGTCTGCGGAGGGATGTTGGTTCTCTGTTGGGTTGGGACCGTCAACCTGTGGGCGATGTGGGTCGTGATGCGGATGATGGTTGTCCTTTTGAGCCTGTAGTGGGTGATGACTTCCTCGGGCGTTAGGTCTGTGAGACTGGTGCGTTTTCGGTAGGTCCGCTGTCTTACTCTGCGCTGCCTCTGTGGTGGTCTGGGGGGGTGCGGGTCCGGGTCCTGGGGGGGTGGCGGTCCTGGGGGTGGTGGCGGTGGGTGTTGTGGCCCTATTGGGGCTCCGAGCTGCATGATGAGTAGCTCCATGGCATCGTTTGTTCTTCGGGTTTGGCTGTGTGTGGGGCTCCGTTGGCTACTGCAGGTAGTCGTCCGGCTTTACACCAGCAAGAGGCAGGTGTTAAATACCTGCTGCTACCGCGGCTTATCGCGTGGTTTTGACTCGCATCACAGTTCTGGCAGTTCGTTGTGAAAGTGGTGTAGTGGTGTTTTCGTGTGTTTTTGCACGGGAATGCCTACTCTGCATCTCATTAGGGTTAGTTGGTGGTGTCCACCATGGTGTTAAGTTTTGGGGCAGCTATCGCGGGAATACTGGCGATGTCTGCAGTTTGCACCCGCTTGTGAATGGGGTGTTAAATCTATCTCCACTTTTGATGAGTTAAGGTGGGGATAAATCGGAGATAAGTCCTTGTGAATATCCCCCTATGTGTGGAGAGATCTCTGCCACTGTGGAATAGTTCTCCACATATAGAAGATAGGAGAAGATGAGGACTCCGTAAGTAGGTTTGGGATTAGCAGTTTGTAGTAAAAGAGTCATTCCGCAAAATGCTCTTTGTCAATAGGCCGATAAAAAGTAATTTATTATCTGCTTTCACAAAACCTCAAAAAAGGGGGGAAGAATCAGCAGATGGCACTCTTTGATTTTTTTCTTTGGCTAGGAACTGCAGAGCATCTTGATGCTTCTTTATTTAGGTGATGTACTAATGCAATGGCCTGGACTAGACCTTTGCATTTCATTGTTCGTACAGAACTTACCTTGCTATTTAATTCCTGTTGCTCTTAAGAATATTATGATTTTCTAAGTTGTTCTGCAGGTTTTCATGATTCTCAGTGATGTGTGTCAAGCTCATTTGCCATGAACGTGTAACGAGTCATTGACCTGAGCAGTAAACTACCACTGATTGCAATCATTGACACAGCACTGTGTTCCAGGTATGAATGCTGTTTTTCCTGGGCCAAAATGAAATCATCTGAATGAGACTCGTTTCGCAAAAATTGGATATGGCTTTTTAGGCAAACATCTAAAATGCTAATAGTGGCTGCATATCGTGATTATGTATGATTGGTTTACCTCATGAAATCATGAATACAAGCAATGTAACTTCAAATCAGTGCACTGCAATTCAGTCACGGACGGCTTACATTTTGCATACACAACAATACGCAAAATCAGTGCTTATCTATTTTAACGTCTGCTACACACTCCTTGTCTGTAAATAGATCACATATACAAGTATTATGAGAATTTGCAAATGCACTGTTATCAGTTTACATAAATCTACCAACAAGTGTCAGCACAAGCTTCTGTGCCTGTTTGACATTGTTCATTTGTAATACTGCTTCCTGTTTAAGTTCACATCTCCTTCTCTGCACTATTCGCTGAAATGAATTTGCTCAGATTTACTAACTCTTTGTCCTGTCCTTTCATCGTGCAAGGTGACACAAAGACGTCACAAAGGCTTTAGTTAGATTTACAAACCCATGCAAGATGAGATTTGCCCCGTCTTGAATTACTTTGCAAAGAAATGTAAAGCAATGTAGTGGCTTGTGATGTGTTATGTTGTATTTCAAGCTGGTAGGCGTACCATGGGTGGAGCTTGGGCCTTCCCGTGCACCCACCCATGGATTTGATGCAATTCCAGATTTACAAAGGTTTGCAATTCTGGCATTGTGTCAAGTCAGTACACCTTCCAGAGGATGGAGTAACAAGGAGAAAAATCTTTTTATTTCTTATTATTTCCTCTTTTTTGTATGATGCATTCTACATCATACATAGAAAGCAGAAAATGCCTCTTTCAATTGTTAGTGTAGGAAGGTGTCCCTTCCTGCACAAAAACAACCCTGTACCTACCGCAGACACCCTTGAAGCATTATGCAAGTGTGCGTTGGCGCTAGACAGCACACATATAGATATGGTGCATTTCTGCTCTCTCCGTTTCACCCAATGCAGCACAGCAACTCTGCCTGCTGCCCTGCATTGCATGGAACATTAGTAAACATGTAAATATGGCCCTTAACCCCTTCTGTGCTCATGACGGAATGGCTCCATCACGAGCGCAAGTATGCTCATGACGGAGTCATTCCGTCATGAGCACACTTGCAAATAATCCCTCTGCTGTAAGGGATGTCCCATTTTTTTTTTGCCTTGGGAGCTTCCCCAACCTTCCAAGGCATGGTTTTGGTTTTCCTTGTAATGACGATCGCGCGCATGGCGCGCTGTCATCATTACAACGAAAACGAACCTGAAACTTGGTTTCAGTTTCACAGTTTCAGTGCTTGTGGGGTTATCTCAGCCCCCCGAGCACCAAAACACATGGTAGAGGTATCGTTGGAAAGGCAATGGTACCCTTCCCTAGTAGATCCCTTCTTGGGGATCACCCCAGGAGGGCGATCCCCAAGTAGGAATTGCCCCACCAGTTATGAGGGGGGGGAGCGGCCCCTTAGGCAACGGCTTTGCGCATCCCATTAATATTTGCCAAAGAGAGTCTTTCTGCCCCTCCTGGGATGCAAATGGGGCAGTAGCACCCAACCTGCCCCCCCGGGGGGCAGAAAGCACCCTCAACGCCAGGGATTATTTTTTTATAGGCCAGGGGTGGGGGCTGCCCAGAATGGGCATGCCAATGCCCCCACCGTACCTCCCCCCCAAAGAAGGCAAAATACTTTCTGCCCCCTCAGGAGGCAGATGGGGGCAATGGCCCCTGATCTGCCCCCGGGGGGCCAGCAAGCCCACTAGGCACCAGGGATTCTTTTTTTTATATATGTAGGGATGGGGGCTGCCCAGAATCAGCATGCCAATGCCCCCACCCCCCAAAAATGCTATAGTGTCTCTGCTCCCCCTGGAGGCAGATGGGGCAATGCCCCTTATCTGCCTCCCGTGGGGCAGAAAGCCCACTAGGCACCAGGAATTCTTTTTTTCCAAAGTTCGGGGTGGGGGCTTTCCAGAATGTACATGCCAATGCCCCCACCCCCCAAAAAAAATGCCACAGTCTGTCTGCCCCCCAGGAGGCAGATGGGGGCAGAGAGCCCACTAGGCACCAGTGATTATGCTGGCTTTTTTATACGTAGGGGTGGGGGCTGCCCAGAATGGGCATCCCAATGCCGCCACTCCTCCCAAAAAATAGCCACAGTATTTCTGCTGCACTTAGGGGCATATCGGGGTAATTGCCCCCGATTCCCCACTCCCAAGGGCGGCAGAAAGCCCACTAGGCACTGACTTTTTTTTCGTTATGTGCCTACCTGTGGATTTTGGATCTTAGGGCAGCCGGCACCTAGGGAAACATAGCAAACCTGTGTATTTTAGAAAACTAGACACCCAGGGGATTCCAGGATGTGGTGACTTGTGTTGCTATCACTAGGTCCTGTTACCTAGAATCCCTTGCAAACCTCAAACTTTGTAAAAAAAAAAAAACATTTTCCTCACATTTCTGTGTTGGAAAGTTCTGGAATCTGCACAGAACCACAAACGTCCACCTACCCAGCATTCCCCAAAGTCTCCCGAAAAAAATGGTACCTCACTTGTTGGGGCAGGCCTACTACCCGTGGACACACCACATTTTTACAGTGAGAACTGACCCTTTTTTTGCAAAGTGCCTAGCTGTAGATTTTGAACCCTAGCTCTGCCCGCACCTCTGGAAACCTAGCAAACTTATACATTTTTTAAAACTAGACATCCAGGGGAATCCAGGATGGCTAATTTCTGGTTCCCCTCCAGGGGAATCAACAAACCCTGGAAGAAAAGATTGCAAAAAAGGATGTTGGAAGAAAAGGATGCACATTTGGCGTGGATAGCTTATGTGGTCAAAAGGTTGCAGGGGCCTAAGCGCGAACTACCCCAAATAGCCCAAAAATGGCTTAGCACAGGGGGGAGGGGGGCGGAGGCCTAGCAGCAAAGGGGTTAATGTGTCTGGAATATATATCATTATAGGACATTCCACATTTCCTCAATACACAACTCTCACAATATTTTTTTGTTTCCTCATGCTTGTCCTTTCCTTTTTTGATTACCAAGGTATGGCCCCATTGACACGTGGGCATCATCCTCCTGTCTTCCCCCTGACCAGGATGTTGAGGTATTCGACAAGTTAAATGTCAGTCTGCACACTATCATACCTACCTCCTTCTTTACAATAGAATTTAAAACTTGAAATTGATTCCATGATTTCTATGAGCATCTGTCAAATTTCTGTTTTATTTTTTGTTAATAATCTCATCAACAATTACGCCTGCACACCAATCCGTACTAACCACATTACCTGAATGTCCTTTGTCCATATAAGTGATATTTAGTTTTCCCACCCCAGGCCAACCTGTCCAGTTCTCATCTATTCCTCCTCTACATGCCCATATCTCTGCTTTCCACCCACTTCACCAGAGCACCATACTCACTGGGCACAGAACATTTTCTTCCCAAACCTTGAATCACTTCAGTCACTCCAGATATGAGAACCCACACAGGGCCGGCTTCGGCGGTGGTGGCACCCAGTGCGACAATCATTTTTGGTACCCCCACACCCCATGACCGCCTCCTTGGATTCTCTCACTACCACCGAGCAAAATTCCCCCTCATCTCTCCAATCATAAGTTATTGATAAACACAGTGCCCCCTCTAAAGGTCAGTACCAAGTGTGGCCACACCTGTCACACTGCCCTAAAGCCAGCCCTGAACCCACATATCCATTCACCTATCCAAAGGGCGCCAGACATGCCACGCAGATACTCAAATCATCCAACTGTCCCTTTCTGTTTACTCTCAGGCACCAAAGTTCTCTTGCCACATATGATTCTTCGACTAGCGTGAAAACTATAAGATATCCCCCTCCTCCATCCACATGCTAATCAAGCAATTATCTCAAAGGATGTGACATAACATTTCAAATCACCAGCTATAGACTTGACGGTTGAGATGCTATAAATTATTAACTATAATTTATGCTCACAATGAGTGAGGAATCAGAAATTGTGTATAGTTGTGAGAATGAATCTTTTGTTAAATTATTTACCTATTTTGAATCTGAATAACTGCATATTGATACATTGGTTTAGCGGATCATCTCTTTGTTTCCGATCACCTGGATACCGAAAATAGCTCAGGCTCTCCTGCCTTTCAGCTTAGCTTCTGCTATACTAATACTACATAAATCCATACATTTTTTTACACTGACATGCTATTTACATATTACGTTGCAAAAATCCACACCTGCAGCTGCAGAAATATGGATGCCACTGGCATGCATTCTAACGACCAGCAGTGTTAACACAATCGTCTGACTTGGTTCATTATAAAATATAATTTTAAAATGATAATAATTCTCAAAAGTGTGACTAGGATTTTTATAAGTAAGTGATGTGGTGCTATAGAACACTCTGGTGGCAGTTATATCTTAGGAGAACGTCTAAAGCAGTCTACTGCTCACTGCATTCATTAGAATGAATGAGTAATTTATCACCGGCATCACATTATTTATTACTTTTCCCCAAAAACTATTTCATATTCCCTTTAGTAATTTTTGAGGAGAATGAAAAATAGAGGTGATGCATTCTTGCCGAAGTCTCTCAATGCATAAATGAGCCTCAGTCATGTACAGTATCTTTTTCAATAATTGTGTGTGGTCATTTAAAGGCTTTAGTGAAGTTGACTATGGAATTCACTCAGATGTTTTTATTCCCATTGTTTAAATATTCTATTGCTTTGAAGTTTTAAATAAAGTCTTTTAAACACCAATAATTTCATGTGGTATTTCAGTTTATAATAAAACGTCTTCTTTGCTTATACTGTGTCGTCAGAAGCATTCACGATACTTGTTTAAATCAAGGAACATTTCAACATACTGTCTACAAATCAGTTCAGTCAATTCAGATTCTATGTTGGAAACATTGATCGATTTAAAAGTAAAAAACTTAAGTTCAAATTAATGAGTGAAGGGTTGTTGCTGCTTATTAAGCCTGCGAAATTTTCTGGGATCAGAGAGGCACTTTGGACAACGTGGAGAAACGTTTACGAAATCTGTTAAAATGGCTGAAATGTGTTAGTAAGTAGTCAGCTAACCATAAAGCTCATTGTTAAGCAGTATCTTGCAACTTAATACATTTTTGCGAATTAATATTTATAATACAATTAAGGTTTATTGCTCCATTTAATCTGTATCGGACTAAAATAAAACTGTAAAATACTAATTCTGAGACACTTAATATAAAATTCAACTGGCCTAACTTGAAGGTATACAACTGCAAAATAATAATACAATACGGATGATTTAAAATTAACGTGCGCTTAAATTGCAGTTAAGAAATACTGGTAGTCGGCAAATATTCCCGTCTCACAATAACGCAACAATTTATTTATTAAGGGGCATATTAACAACGAGGCGATAAACAATTATCGCCGCTTTAGCGTCCGTTTTCGGACGAAAAGCGGCGATAATTTTATCGCCTAATCAGCAAGGTCACGCTATCGCGTGAATCCTTGCACTATCGCCCTTTCCCCCAACGCCCATCTTTGCATCTCGAATGAGATGCAAAGTGGCGTTACTGGCGTACCCTCGGATGGGCTACGTTGCAAATATCGCCGATGTGCACATCGCGATATTTACAAGGCAGCCCACAGGATTATAGCAGACGTTAAATTTTGGCGAAAACGGCCGTTTCGCCAAAATCTAACGTCTGCTATAATCCTGACTTACCTATGTTAGACATAGGAGATGGATTCTGCTGATACGACCACAGGGTCGTATCAGCAAGGTTATCGCCGTTTTGAGGGAACATCGCTGGAAAACCAGCGATGTTCCCTGCAAAGGGCGATAACCTCGCTATCTCTGGAATCTTTATCGCCCTGGAGTAACGCGTTGTTAATAACGCGCTACCAGGGCGATAAATACCAGAGATAGCCTGCGGTAATATAATTATCGCATAAGCACGGCCAGCGATGATTATCGCTGGCCGTTGTTAATATGCCCCTTAATTTTGTTCTATGTCTGTCCTTGAGCAAATTCCATTGTTTTACGAACCTAGGGGCATATTAACAATGAGGCGATAAACAATTATCGCCGCTTTAGCGTCCGTTTTCGGACGAAAAGCGGCGATAATCTTATCGCCTAATCAGCAAGGTCACGCTATCGCGTGAATCCTTGCACTATCGCCCTTTCCCCCAACGCGCTACCAGGGCGATAAATACCAGAGATAGCCTGCGATAATATAATTATCGCTAAGCACGGCCAGCGATAATTATCGCTGGCCGTTGTTAATATGCCCCCTAGGGCCATATTATCAAGAACGGCGATAGCATTATCGCCGCTTTAGCAGCAGGAAACTGCCGCTAAAGCGGCGATAAGGGGCTTGATAATATGCCCTGGAGAATTCCAAAAGAAGCCCATGTTCTGGTGTGAAGGTCATCAAACCTGGGCTTCTATTGGACTTCTATAGGGCATATTATCAAGCCCCTTATCGCCGCTTTAGCGGCAGTTTCTGCCACTAAAGCGGCAATAATGTTATCGCCGTTCTTGATAATATGGCCCCTAATTTATCCAAAATCCAAGCTCCTCTATATGATTCTATATTGATACAACATTGATCACAGTAGGAGAATGTTCTAGTTCCTTCGCAAGGCTTTTGGGCTGAGCATTATACATCTATTTAACTTACTCTTTACATACATAAATAGATGTAACAATTTTAGACACGGCAAATGGGATTTGTTAACTCATATTATGGTCCCCTTTTCAGATGTATGTAGCTGTGGGTGCAAATGCACGATTCCTTTGCAATTGGTAAGGCTCTTCCTAGTCTAATTTCAGATCCTTTAATACCAGAGATGGTCTTTATATAATTAGGTTTGTCATGAAGGTATTCTTAAAGAATATATATATATATATTACATTTTTAAATGCAAGCATCCACGTTCAAGAACAATGAGAGTGCGAGTTGGCCAGAATCAGAAATTAATGGCAGCAGTAAGTAACGCCTAACTCTTTCAAGGCTAGTATTGCAGTAGCCGACATCATTACCAAAATTATTATGTTTTCAAGATTTACTCAGCAATACATGTCAAAACATATAGAACGAGGGATTGTGTTAAATTGATAATTGTTAACTATCAGGTTATTATATATACAACACAACGGCACCATCCTCTGTTTATTCTATATAATGAAATAATTCTTAATGGTATTTACCAAAATATTACAGCATGTTCAAAACGATAAGCAAGATTGCATATGTTTATTCAGACAATACTTCATTTCTTCCTTCTGCAGGTGCCTCTCAGTCTAACCAGTAGGGGCCCGTGGTGGGAGTGCTGCCGGGCGGTGACGTGGGGCGGGGGAGGGGCTGGGTGGGGGGTAGTAAACTACGGAATACGGCACACAGAGGTAAGTAAACAAACAAATAAATAAAACAAATTTCGTTGCGCGCGCAGCATCGCCAAATGGGGAGCAGCGTAAGTCACAGCCTGCAAGACAAAATTCAAGATAAGAAGGTGTGTCATGCTCTCATCAAAGGACAGAGAGAGAGAGAAAGAGAGAGAGAATGAAAGGGAGAGAGAGAGAGAGTGGAAGAGAGGGAGAGAGAGAAAGAGAGAGGAAGATAGAGAAAGAGAGAGAAAGAGAGGGAGAGAGAGACAGTGAAAGGAAGGCTCTTGGCACATACATGCCAACTGTTGTGTGTGTATCGCTATTGGTGGACCATAAGCCTAAGGCCTAGCCCCAAATGCAGCGCAAAAGCCACATCACATTTCCAGAATGCAAGCAGTAGTCAGACTAACATTAGGGATGAAAGCTCGTTTGTCTCAATACATAAGGCGGAAGGACATCTGCACCTCCGACCTTGGTCTTGCATGCGGCAGGCACCCCCTGAGAGAGATATCATACCAGATGATGACGACTCCCACACTACGCACACGCTAATGAAAGACCAACGTATCCACACCCCACACACAGAAGTCCTTGCTCGAGGTACTCTTGCATGGAATGCCCTTGACACTTAAGTACACAACAACCCATACGTCCAAACGTTGCACACTCATACGACTCATTGCTCCGAGCTGTGACATATCATCCACATAACTGCCGCAGGTCAGAAGAGTGCCGGTTCTACGAGAGCCACCAACGCAATGGCAGAACATCCCGGGCACATGCACAACCCCTGTCACGTGGAACTGTACCGTGCACGTATGCTGCATTTGTTGGGGGCACTGCCACTGGCAGTGTTGCACATCAGTTACCGTCTGAGCTTCCATCTTGCGTACGTCACCTGCGCCCAGCCCTGGTTCCACTGTCGATCATGCATATTCGAGTGGCCATGGATGTCTGCCTATCCAACACAACGGTAGCTGAACTGGATCATGACTTGTGTGTGCGCCCCATGTTGGCCCACGACCAGGAGTGTAACCGTGATACCCGTTCATGGGATGCCTTGATATTTGGCGTATGTTCTGGCAGTTGGGCATGGGAGATTGCACAAGTCCTCATGTGCAGTGACCACATCGAAGCGCTCCCCTATTGGGCTGTGTTGTGGATTGGTGAAACGGCGTGGACGGAGCACATCTGTCCGGACCAGTTAATGGATTGGCTCGCCCTCGTGTTCGTTGAAGTTGACAACGACGTACTCTTGGAACTGATTGCCCAGGAAGCTGCGCTCGCATTCATGGACGAGTAACTACGTTCCTGCAGCCACAACTGCTTGTAACCAAGAGCACAGGTCCCAACACCTTGTTGCATCTTGGAGAAATGGTCACATATCCCACCACAACAGTGGACATGGCTGCATTCGCCTGGACTCAGAATGCATGTGCGTGCACCTACGGGTGTTGACACACACCTGTGCAAGGTGAGGCAGTCCCATGGGCGGAGCTGCACAGTGTCGCTTGGCAAGGTTCCTAAATCTGACATACTGCTGGAGGGAGAGTACACACATGGCAATGTAGTACTACATGTGACCTTGTTGGACCCTTTCACCTGCTCACTGTCAGCAGAGCAGACAGTCTGCGCAGTCCGATGGCACAGCACCTTGCAGATCCCATGGGCTGTGAGTCGTGTCCCCTGACACGGGGCAATGAGCATACGCCAAACATCACATGACTCGTCCAGCAAGGCAAGGTGGGCCGAGACCATTGCCATCTGTAATGATTGGTGTTCATTTTTGCCTCCCCATTTCTTGCACCTCTACATGTTCCCATGCTGCCTGTTAGTGTCTGAAGCATTGGTCTGCATTTTGTGGCCCTTGTCTTGCCCGTACTGACACGCACATGCTAATAAAGTCTACGCCACTTCAGTAGTGTTCAACTGTGATAAGTGTTGATTAGAATGACAAATCGTGTGCCTCAATGAGCATTGTCCGTACACAGGGAGGGACTGACTGACGCATTTCACTTAGGGGTGAGTCCTTATTGCCAGCTCCACCTCTGTGAGCCAGACATTGTGGATGGGAAAGTTGCTGGTAGACCTGTGCTCTTACGTGTCTTCAGCAATGTGAGTATGGTGTCCAACTTTTTGCCATGTGATCCATCAAAACAGGCTGTGTCCACACAGTTGAGTGTGAGTAGGTATGCGAAGAGATGTTCTGTTGTCACATGTAATGGGGTCACTACTTTAGGCCTGCTACCGAATTAGACATTTTTACACACAGCCCCATTTAATACATGGACGTGGGGCTACGTTGGGGTTTGCGAGATTGTTGTTCATGAGCAATGAGGCCACAGCTAGTTCACACCTTCACAGTCATCTAATTGGCCATGTGGGTCAGGGTCAAACATGCGCATTGATGTCATTTCCCAGGGTGTACCTTTTCGTGCAATCAATTTCCCTACATTCATCCATACTTATATACTTGATTGAACATAGACATGACACACCTGTGTGATTTGGAATGTTTTATTCACATTCTGTGGAGTGTCGAAGCTAGAGCAGTACATGGCCATGCAAACCCCACATTACATAGTTGCCCAGTGGAGGGCCAGCCAGAGCCCTTTGGTGAATGACAATTTAATCGGAAGAGGAAGAGTTCAGTCCGCAGCCTGATTGCTGTGTCATTGGAAACCAGAGCAGATATGGCAGTCCATGTCGGGGTCCAGGTGAATGTCGCAGAGTGTTTCGGGGGACAGTGGAAGGTGCTGTTCCCGGGCATGATGCACAGGGTTGAACCAAGCAGGAACAGGCCATATGGCGGGGATGAATGCTACAACCTCCTTTCTCACACAGAGTCATTGCCATCCACGTCTTAGTCCTCTGATATGTCTTCTGTGTCAGGTGTGTAAGGTGTGTGTGGTGGTGTTATGGCCGCATCACTGTGTGCCACTGACACATCAGGGGGCGGAGGTGGTATTGTAGTGTAGTTCCTATTTCCCTAATAGGCTCTGCGCATTTGGATAATATACCCTATAGGTTTGACGTAGGACTGAGGTCAGTATGTCCCTATTGAGTATAATAAACTTAATTACTTTGTGCCAGCTAACTCAGAGGTCACTAGAAACTCTAAGATAATATTATTGTTGAGACCTGGTCGAAGTTTTTTAGTAATTTCATACCTAAATTCAGAGCAGGTTCTGCCCCGTATTCGTTTTGAATTTGTTTCAGGACATCTGGTATTACTGCATTTGACGGAACACCATGTGTTTTAGTATAGATGGCAGCAAAGACTGCGCCCCAAGTGGTGCAATCTTCCAGTTGTGGTGTGATCCCCATTGGTAAACAGATTGTTAGGATTCTGTGTTTTTCATAAGGGCTAGTATTTGGAAATACTGCTTCAATTTGAGTAATTTTTTGAGCTATCCAGAATGGAATTTGCCACCGTTTTGTGGGCATTTTACCCATGACTGCTTATAAAGTCTGTGGAGTAATTTTTAGTGTATTCCCCTGTTGTGGGGTTTGATTTGAAATGGTCATTGGTGGTTGGACTGTGAGAGTCCGCATGACATATTGGACTAGTTGTCTGTAAATTTTTATTAATTCTTGTAGTTGAGTAAGTAATTCCTCGTCTGACATTACATCGATGTCAGGATGAGGTGTGTAGCTGGCTAGAATCGGCCATGTTGCTCCTGGGCTACCTAGTGGACCGAGCCTGGTAATGTTTTTGTGATGTTTTAGGGCGCCTTTAAACCAGAGATTATGCTCCAGGTATGTGAGTGGAATTTCAATATCCTCGAAAGGAATATATTCCTCTGGTGGTTCGTCTTCTTTAAAGAAGTGAAACACTCTTGTTACTGGATTTGATTCTGGGAATACTATCCATGAATAGAATACCTCTGTCTGAAAGGATTCGTGTGCTTCTATCATGAAAACTGCTCTACCACCTCTTGGTGATAGGCTGTGTTTTATAAGTTTTAGAGTGATGGCTCTCCTTAAGTTTGGAGGGATGTCTATAACACCCTCATCGGCTTCATTTAAACCGGTAAAGCTAAAAGCTGTTACGACTGGGTCAGACGTATTTACACCGTTCTCTGTGCCATTGTCCCCGTGTTCGGACATTTGTTTTTTGAAAAATGTAGTACAAGTTTCAAGGAAACAAAATATAAGGTGCACAATATTTTGGAACACTGTATCCTTCAACGTTGAACAAACCAAACAGCTAATCTATAGGTTTTTTTGTCCTATTTAGCTTTGGCGGATATTTAACACTACCCACTCCAGACGTCTTATGGAGTATGTGAGTAGGGGTCTCTGAGAGAAAAGCACGACTGAGTTACTCAGTATCTAGCGTTAAATTAGTGCCTTACCAAACCATTGGGTGCCATGTAGTGTAGTTCCTATTTCCCTAATAGGCTCTGCGCATTGGAATAATATACCCTATAGGTTTGACATAGGACTGAGGTCAGTATGTCCTTATTGAGTATAATAAACTTAATTACTTTGTGCCAGCTAACTCAGAGGTCACTAGAAACTCCTTGTAAACAAGAAGGGAGTAGTTTCTGGCAACCGCATAAAAATGACAACTTTGTTTTCCTTTAGAATTGGAACATTCTCAGAATCGTGGAAACAATAGATAACAGTTTCACTCAGCTAATCATGCATGCTTAGTTTCCTCAGAGTTACACAGAAAGAATAGACGGGTGTTTCAATAAAAAGGATTTATTGAACAGTCTTGTTTCTCGTGTAAGAGATATGAGCTGTTATGATCACAAGACAGTATGCAAGATATATAATGTACAGTGTAAGCAGTAGAAAGAAATAATACTGCGCTAGCATTATCTTTTAGCATATATTCACATACATAAATAACATGAGCTAAAAATGCGAGTACTCATACGATGCTTCTCTACGCTAGTTCTACCCCAGTGAACCTAACCTAGTCTAGGTGTAGGGCAAGGTAAGAAGTAGGTGAAGTATTCTATAGTATGGTATACTAAGAGTCTGGTATGCCAAGAGTCCCTCTAGGTTCTAGTCAGCTCCATACCTGGAGAATGAGAGAGGTGGGAATTTCCTTCCGTATCTCGAACTCTAACACCCCGCGAAGGGAGTCAGAACACTGGTGTAGGAGAGTAGGATCTGCTTCACATGGGTACCCCCACTTTTTGCTGATGCTTCACTGTTTTTCGACCTTAGTCTGGCTGGGGCCCTGCTTATCAGAACCCCAGCCTAGCTGCTTCCTCTCTAAAATGGTTTCCATGTGCCTTAGGCACATCTCTGATTGGAATCTGGAGTGCCCTTATAAGTCCCTAGTATATGGTATACTATGTACCAAGGGCATAGGTACCTCAGAGGCCTACCAGGGGCTGCAGCATGTATTGTGCCACCCCTGGAAGGCCATCCAAACTGACACCACAGGTCTGCTACTGCAGCCTGGGTAAGGTGGTGCATGCACTCCTTACTGTGATATAGGCTACCTATATCACTATATACATACACACATATAAACCTATAAGTCACTCCTATGGCAGGCCTTATCAATCCTGAAGGCAGAGTGCGTGGTTCCTATGTGAGAGGGTGCCCCTGCATGAGCAGGGCCCCTCTGCAGCGTTCGGAGACCCTTCTCTGATGCTGTTTGTAGTGCAGCCTGACCATATACTCTTAAGCGCATTATAACCTCGCGTTAAATGCTAACTTTGGGATGGCTGCACGGAAACATGTCGTGTTTGGTGTCAAACATCTTGGAATACTACCCCCCCGCCAGTTCTGGCGGCGGGGGTAGCATTCCACCCTTCTAGAGGGAAAGACATGTACACACCGGTATGCCCGGTACTGACTTTCCAAGCCCTGGCATCACAAAATGGATGCCGCTGCCACAGACACGAGTCTGGCCTCCTGCTGCTGACCGAAACTCCGGCAGGGGAGGCCTGGACAATAGGTTTCCTGTCCCAGGGAGGTGTGACCACCTCCCCAGACAGGATAGTGTGTATTGGGGCTGGGCGGGAGCACTCTCGGGTGCTTTGAAGTCCTGCACTGGGGGCACATTTGGTGTCCCTAGTGCATACCCCAGTTCAAACCGGATCAGGGGCTTCCAGCCCCTGCTTTGGCGCGAACTGGACAAAGGGAAAGGGTGTAGCCACCCCTCTGCCCTGACCCACCCATAGGTGGGACCACAGAGTAAGTCCAACCCCTAAACTTAGTATAAGTATGGGACCCCAGTCCTTAGGACTTTAGATTATCCCAGGACGAAACTCTGACACAGAATCCTGGACCTTCGACGCTCTAATTAAAGATTAGAGGACAGAAGAATCTCCCTTGGGGTCAAGGAGTGACTCCCCTGCTTGGCAGGCACCAAAGAAGCAATTGTCCGGTCTGCATCGCTGAAGCTCCCGTCGGACGCCGAAGTCTTTGCATCACCAGAGGTGGATTTCCAGACTTACCCGAGGCTGCCCTGGGTCTCCAGCAAAGCTGAAGCCCGTAGCTGTCGTGGGTAACGTGGAACTGTGACCCCTGGACACCGCACACATTTGCAAGTGCATCCTCTTCTGGGTCTTCCACGAAGTCGTGCTTTGGGCTCCGAGTAGCCCCAGCCTCCAGCACCAACTGCACTGAAGATAACTGGCCTCCACTCCACGAGTGTCCTGTGAGCCAGCTCCACGTGCACCATCTCGATGGCTCCTTTGCAGTTGCTAGCCCGTTGGCTAGTAGCCCTTCATGAAGGCCAATCTTTTTCTTCTTGGGCTCCCTAGTTGCTCCAGGCTTGCCCTCACTTACCTTTGCTGGGTGAGTTCCTCAAACCTTGCTGGTCTGCACCATCATCAATCTTCATCATCATTGAGACTTGCCGTTGCCAAGGTCTGTTGGGTCCAATCCGGTCGCCGACACCTCAGCACTCGACAGACATCGTGTACCAGCCCGAATCCTGCTCCTGGTTGCCGACAACGCCTCCTGGACCTCGTGGCTGAAGAGTCAAGACGACCGTCAACCTACCTGAAGCACTCGACATCGGTGGGCATCTGCTCATCGCCTTCCTGGTCACTGGCTAGTGACCCAGACTCTGTCCCCTCTGCTTTCAGGTTCTTCAGATCTCCGATCCACCCTTGGATCCACCCGGACACTTTTCACTTGGTCGCCAGCAGCACTTTGCAGCAGATCGCCATTCAAATCGACGACGAAACCCGACCCCGAAAGGCACCTATGCACCCGGCTTCCCTGGGTGAGGTAACAAGAGTACTCCGGTGCTCCCGTGGGTAGAGACTCTAGAACGACCTAGTTCTCAAAGGGTTTGCTCCAAGTCCTTCTTTAAGTGTCCCTTTTCTTTAAATTCCAAACCGCGACTTTCTCCATAGAAGTTAACGGCGATTCGCGGCTGTGTTACTACACTGCACGCGTCCCCTGTGGGTCCCCTGTGTCACTACCTTGGGTGGTTCCTTGTGGTCCAAGCACTTCTACAGGCTCTAGGCCTAGTGTCTAGCTCAGTCGTGGTTCTTATACCACTTTATTGGTATATGGTTTGGTACGCCCCTAGGGCCCAAACGTGTATTTGTGCTATTACTGTGTTTAAATAACTTATAACTTATGTATTTCGAACTCTAGCCTCATAAAGAGACTAGAGGGGTGTGTTTAGTAATAAATACATATATTTTGAATATATACCTGGTGTGGTGCTCTTTCATTTGGTCACTCAAGAGATTATAGACTGGTAAAACAAGCTGCTTTACATTCCTTCAAGACTTAGCCTGAAGGCTGCTCTCCATAGCTACCACTAGGATAGCTTTCAATAAAGGTTGTCTTTAACCTATCTCCAATAAGGGGTTGTTTGGACTGGTGCAAGGTGCCCACTATAATTAGTGGACAGCATATGCCAGGCCAACTTCTCACATTGGTGTGCAGCGTGTGGGATTCCAGCTTGCTATTGTTTTACCAGATAATCTCAATTGAATTGATCAACTGAAAACCACTAAAGGTACCTAAGGTACATATAAATTAAGCTTAGTATACAGTAAGTTCTACTGAACTTAGAGTTGTGTGTTAAGGGATAGCACACCCTTTCTACAACTCAAGAGAGTTTAGTAGGCCACACTAGAGTAGGTAGTGCATACACCACACCTCACTAGTGATGTCTTCAAAGCCAGGACCCAGAGAGTCCTTGCCAGAAGCCACTGGGCTTCTTCCTCCAAGTATGATACACTCCCATTCTTGGAATTGAGAGCAATATGCAATGTGAGGAAACTGAAGACAGGCCAAAGTCCCACCACCCAACATCTGAGAGAGATGTTAATGGCTGATGATCTCAACAGGCCCTTAGGGACTGAAGGGGTAGGTGCAGAGGGTGGGGCAGAAGATGAGGATGGGGCCAGGGGTAGCAACACCCCCAACCCCCCTCTGGAACTGACCAGGAGGGTGACAATGACCCTGACCTGGAAAACCCAATCCCTCCTGTGGAAGAGGAAGAGGAGGATCAGAATGACCTCCACTTTGTCCCCCAGGAAGGATTATGAGTGTGCCTAGAAGGTCTAGATCTCCTTCTCAGGAGTCTAACCACTCTGACACCTCAATAGGGACCTCTGTCTCCTCTCATAGGAGGGAATCCTCTCATGAGAGGAGAAAGAGGCTGATTCAGTATGAGCAAGCCCAGCTTGAACTCAGAAAGCAGCAATTGGCTCTAGACAGGAGTCCCTAGATCTCTACAGAGAGAGAAAAGTTGGGACTAGAGTCCCATGGTGGCAGCAATATCCCTAAAGATAGGGAAAGGTCTTATGACCATAGAAACCTGAGCAAGATTGTCCCTCCCTACCAGAGTGGGGATGACATCCACAAATGGATAACTGCTCTAGAGAGGGCCTGTAAAGTACAGAAGGTCCCTCAGGAGCAGTGGGCAGCAATCTTGTGGCTCTCCTTTGCAGACAAAGGTAGAGACAAGCTCCTCACTGTAAGAGAAGAGGATGCTGATAATTACAAGGTCTTGAAGAGTGCTCTTATTGATGGGTTTGGCCTAACAACTGAACAATACAGGTTAAAGTTCAGAGATGCCCAAAAAGCACAGACTCAAGACTGGGTAGACTATGTGGATTGTTCTGCTAAGGCTCTGGAAGGCTGGTTGATGGGCAGTAAGGTGTGTGACTTCACAGGATTGTACAATCTGATAATGAGGGAGCAGATTCTTAATAACTGTCAAAATCAGCTGTTGCATCAGTACCTGGTGGACTCTGATCTGACCTCTCCCCAAGAATTGGGAAAGAAGGCAGACAAATGGGTCAGAACCAGGGTGAGGCAGAAGGTACAGAACCAAGGTGGTGACCCTAAGAAGCAAGATTCTAAGAACTCTGATAAGGGTGGGGAGAAGGGTAAAGATCAAAAGTCTTCACAAGGCCCCCAAAAATCTTCTTCAGGTGGGGATTCACAGTCTACCAAAGGGAAAGGCCAAAGAAAACCATGGTGCAAGGTCTGTAAGCAAAAGACCCACTGGACCAGTGATTGCACCAAGTCCAAAGACTCGACTCCAGCCCCCACCAATGCCCCTAAGGCACCTGTTCCCCCTAGTACAGTTACAGTTGGTGGTGGGAGTACTACAGCCAAGGGTTTAGTAGGGTTGACCCTGGGTACTGAGATGGGCTCTGACCTAGTCAGAGAACTCACTCAGGCTGTCCTAGTCTGTGATGGAGGCATGGATATGACCTCCTCTATGAGTCCCAGTAATCTGGGCAAGTACAGACAACAGCCTTTAATCAATGGACGAGAGGCTTTGGCATTTAGGGACACAGGGGCAAGTGTCACCATGGTGACACAAGACCTTGTGAATCCTGGGCAAGTTATACTTGGTGAGATGTACCAAGTGACCAATGCTAGCAATGTCAGAACAGACCATACTCTGGCAGTTGTTAACTTCTCCTGGGGAGGGGTAACTGGCCTTAAGAAGGTTGTGGTAAGTGCAGACCTACCAGTTGAATGCTTGCTTGGCAATGACTTAGAAACTTCAGCTTGGGCAGAAGTGGAGCTCAGGACCCATGCAGAAATGCTGGGCATCCCTGCAGATGTGTTTGCTGTGACCAGGTCACAAGCCAAAATGTCTAGCACTGAACAGGCCTTGGATTCTGGAATAATGGACCAAGTGCCTTCCAAGAGGAGGAGTAGTAGGGTAAAGGCAGTGCCTTCCCCTTGGCTCAGAAGGAAGATCAGTCCCTTGAGGGGGATGATCTCAGTCCTGAGGAAGGAACTGTCCCAGAGGAGCTTGAACCTGACCAGGTTGAGTTCTTGGGGACAGGGGGACCTTCCAGGGCAGATCTGAGCCAGGAGCAGCAGAGCTGCCCCTCTCTTGAACCCCTCAGACAGCAAGCTGCTGCTGAGGCTGCTGGGAAAGCTAGTGGTCCCCATACTGTGTATTGGGATGATGGACTCTTGTACTCAGAGTGTAGAGACCCCAAGCCTGGTGCTACCAGGAGGTTGGTTATACCTCTGAAGTTCAGGGGCTTCCTATTGACCCTAGCCCATGATATTCCCTTAGCAGGTCACCTGGGCCAGAACAAGACTTGGGACAGAATTGTCCCTCACTTTCACTGGCCCCACATGTCTGAAGACACCAAGGAGTTTTGTCGCTCCTGTGTAACCTGCCAGGCCAGTGGCAAGGCAGGTGGCACTACAAAGGCCCCCTGATACCACTACCTGTGGTGGGGGTTCCCTTTGAAAGGGTGGGGATTGACATTGTTGGTCCCATGGATCCCCAAACAGCATCTGGGCACAGGTTTATCCTGGTGGTAGTGGATCATGCCACCAGGTACCCAGAGGCTATTCCCCTTAGGACCACTACAGCACCTGTGGTGGCAAGGGCCCTCCTGGGAATTTTCTCAAGAGTGGGCTTCCCTAAGGAGGTTGTATCAGACAGGGGTGCAAACTTTATGTCTGGATACTTAAAAGCAATGTGGAAGGAGTGTGGAGTGACTTACAAGTTCACCACACCCTATCACCCACAATGCAATGGTTTAGTTGAGAGATTCAACAAAACCTTGAAGGGCATGATTAAAGGGCTCCCAGAAAAGCTTAGGCGAAGATGGGACATACTCTTGCCCTGCCTTTTATTTGCGTACAGGGAGGTGCCTCAAAGGGGGTTGGCTACAGCCCTTTTGAACTTTTGTTTGGTCACCCTGTCAGGGGTCCACTGTGCTTGGTGAAGGAAGGATGGGAGTTACCTCTCAAGCCCCCAAAGCAAGACATAGTGGACTACGTACTTGGTCTCCGCTCCCGGATGGCTGAGTATATGAAAAGGCAACTAAAAACCTTGAGGCTAGCCAGGAACTTCAAAAGGCCTGGCATGACCAAAAGGCTGTACTGACTGTTTATCAGCCAGGACAGAAGGTGTGGGTGTTGGAGCCAGTGGCCCCAGCAGCTCTCCAAGACAAATGGAGTGGACCCCATACCATTGTTGAACAGAAGGGTGAGGTTACCTACTTAGTAGACCTAGGAACACCCAGGAGTCCCCACAGGGTTCTCCATGTCAACAGGTTAAAACCATATGTGGACAGGGCAGACATGGGCTTGCTCATGGCTACTGATGAGGGACAGGAGGAAGAGAGTGACCCACTCCCTGACCTGCTCTCACAGAACCCTGATGATGGGTCAGTGGATGGTGTAGCCTTGGCAGGCAGCCTCACTACCCAGCAGCAAACTGATTGTAGACAGGTGCTCAATCAGTTCAGACACATGTTCTCACTGACTCCAAGTCAGACCACCTGGTGCACTCATGAAGTGGACACTGGGGACAGTCTGCCTATTAAAAATAAGATTTATAGGCAACCTGACCATGTCAGGGACTGTATCCGGACAGAAGTCCAGAAAATGTTGGATTTGGGAGTTATTGAACCCTCAGATAGCCCTTGGGCTAGTCCAGTGGTCCTTGTGCCAAAACCTCACACCAGTGGTGGGAAAAGAGAGATGAGGTTTTGTGTGGACTACAGGGGTCTCAATGCAGTCACTAGGACTGATGCCCATCCAATACCTAGGGCAGATGAGCTAATAGACACTTTGGCATCAGCCAAGTATCTAAGCACATTTGACCTGACAGCTGGCTACTGGCAGATCAGACTAGCTGATGATGCAAAGCCAAAAACAGCATTCTCAACCCCTAGTGGGCATTATCAATTTGTGGTGATGCCCTTTGGTCTGAAGAATGCACCTGCCACTTTTCAGAGGTTGGTGAATACAGTCCTTACAGGTCTGGAAGCCTATAGTGCAGCATATCTAGATGATATTGCTGTCTTTAGCTCCACCTGGGAGGATCACCTGGTCCACCTCAGAAATGTTTTACAGGCCCTGCAAAAGGCAGGCCTGACTATCAAGGCCACCAAGTGCCAGATAGGGCAGAGTCAGGTTGTGTACCTGGGCCACCTTGTGGGTGGAGGCCAGGTTCAACCCTTGCAGAGCAAGATCCAGACCATCATGGACTGGACTGCTCCAACTACCCAGACTCAGGTGAGAGCCTTCTTAGGCCTGACTGGGTACTATAGGAGATTTGTCAAGGGGTATGGATCAATAGTGACACCCCTGAATGACTTAACTTCCAAGAAAATGCCCAAAAAGGTTCAGTGGACAGTTAGCTGTCAAAAGGCATTTGATGACCTGAAGCAGGCCATGTGCACTGCTCCCATTCTACAGAGTCCTGATTACTCCAAGAAGTTCATTGTTCAAACTGATGCATCTGAATTGGGGGTAGGGGCTGTACTGTCACAATTGAATGAAGAAGGTCAGGATCAGCCAGTAGCTTTCATTAGCAGAAGGCTGACCCCTAGAGAGAAACGTTGGTCAGCCATTGAGAGGGAGGCCTTTGCTGTGGTCTGGGCTCTGAAGAAGTTGAGGCCATACTTGTTTGGTACTCACTTCCTTGTTCAAACAGACCATAAGCCCCTCTTATGGCTAAAACAAATGAAGGGTGAAAACCCCAAACTGCTTAGGTGGTCCATTTCCCTACAGGGGATGGACTTCACAGTGGAACATAGACCTGGGAGTAACCATGCCAATGCAGATGGACTCTCTAGGTACTTCCACTTAGAACATGAAGACTTAACTGGGCAAGGTTAGTTTAATGTCCCTACGTTTGGGGGGGTTGTGTAGGAGAGTAGGATCTGCTTCACATGGGTACCCCCACTTTTTGCTGATGCTTCACTGTTTTTCGACCTTAGTCTGGCTGGGGCCCTGCTAATCAGAACCCCAGCCTAGCTGCTTCCTCTCTAAAATGGTTTCCATGTGCCTTAGGCACATCTCTGATTGGAATCTGGAGTGCCCTTATAAGTCCCTAGTATATGGTATACTATGTACCCAGGGCATAGGTACCTCAGAGGCCTACCAGGGCCTGCAGCATGTATTGTGCCACCCCTGGAAGGCCATCCAAACTGACACCACAGGTCTGCTACTGCAGCCTGGGTAAGGTGGTGCATGCACCTTTACTGTGATATAGGCTACCTATATCACTATATACATACACACATATAAACCTATAAGTCACTCCTATGGCAGGCCTTATCAATCCTGAAGGCAGAGTGCATGGTTCCTATGTGAGAGGGTGCCCCTGCATGAGCAGGGCCCCTCTGCAGCGTTCGGAGACCCTTCTCTGATGCTGTTTGTAGTGCAGCCTGACCATATACTCTTAAGCGCATTATAACCTCGCGTTAAATGCTAACTTTGGGATGGCTGCACGGAAACATGTCGTGTTTGGTGTCAAACATCTTGGAATACTACCCCCCGCCAGTTCTGGCAGCGGGGGTAGCATTCCACCCTTCTAGAGGGAAAGACATGTACACACCGGTATGCCCGGTACTGACTTTCCAAGCCCTGGCATCACAAAATGGATGCCGCTGCCACAGACACGAGTCTGGCCTCCTGCTGCTGACCGACACTCCGGCAGGGGAGGCCTGGACAATAGGTTTCCTGTCCCAGGGAGGTGTGACCACCTCCCCAGACAGGATAGTGTGTATTGGGGCTGGGCGGGAGCACTCTCGGGTGCTTTGACGTCCTGCACTGGGGGCACATTTGGTGTCCCTGTGCATACCCCAGTTCAAACCGGATCTGGGGCTTCCAGCCCCTGCTTTGGCGCGAACTGGACAAAGGGAAAGGGGTGTAGCCACCCTCTGCCCTGACCCACCCATAGGTGGGACCACAGAGTAAGTCCAACCCCTAAACTTAGTATAAGTATGGGACCCCAGTCCTTAGGACTTTAGATTATCCCTGGACGAAACTCTGACACAGAATCCTGGACCTTCGACGCTCTACTTAAAGATTAGAGGACAGAAGAATCTCCTTGGGGTCAAGGAGTGACTCTCTGCTTGGCAGGCACCAAAGAAGCAATTGTCCGGTCTGCATCGCTGAAGCTCCCGTCGGACGCCGAAGTCTTTGCATCACCAGAGGTGGATTTCCAGACTTCCCGAGGCTGCCCTGAGTCCCCAGCAAAGCTGAGGCCCGTAGCTGTCGTGGGTAACGTGGAACCGTGACCCCTGGACACCGCACACATTTGCAAGTGCATCCTCTTCTGGGTCTCCCACAAAGTCGTGCTTTGGGCTCGGAGTAGCCCCAGCCTCCAGCACCAACTGCACCGAAGATCACTAGCCTCCACTCCACGAGTGTCCTGTGAGCCAGCTCCACGTGCACCGTCTCGAGGCTCCTTCGCGGTCGCTAGCCCGTTGGGTAGTAGCCCTTCACGAAGGCCAATCTTTTTCTACTTGGGTTCCTTGGTTGCTCTAGGCTTGCCCTCACTTACCCTTGCTGGGTGAGTTCCTCAGATCTTGCTGGTCTGCACCATCGTCAATCTTCATCTTCATTGTGACTTGCTGTTGCCAAAGCCTGTTGGGTCCAATCCGGTCGCCGACACGTCAGCACTCGACAAACATCGTGTACCAGCCCGAATCCTGCTCCTGGTCGCCGACAACGCCTCCTGGACCTCGTGGCTGAAGAGTCAAGACAACCGTCAACCTACCTGAAGCACTCGACATCGGTGGGCATCTGCTCATCGCCTTCCTGGTCACTGGCTAGTGACCCAGACTCTGTCCCCTCTGCTTTCAGGTTCTTCAGATCTCCGATCCACCCTTGGATATCCACCCGGACACTTTTCACTTGGTCGCCAGCAGCACTTTGCAGCAGATCGCCATTCAAATCTTACGACGAAACCCGACCCCGAAAGGCACCTATGCATCCGGCTTCCCTGGGTGAGGTAACAAGAGTACTCCGGTGCTCCCATGGGTAGAGACTCTAGAACGACCTAGTTCTCAAAGGGTTTGCTCCAAGTCCTTCTTTAAGTGTCCCTTTTCTTTAAATTCCAAACCGCGACTTTCTCCATAGAAGTTAACGGCGATTCGCGGCTGTGTTACTACACTGCACGCGTCCCCCGTGGGTCCCCTGTGTCACTACCTTGGGTGGTTCCTTGTGGTCCAAGCACTTCTACAGGCTCTAGGCCTAGTGTCTAGCTCAGTCGTGGTTCTTATACCACTTTATTGGTATATGGTTTGGTACGCCCCTAGGGCCCAAACGTGTATTTGTGCTATTACTGTGTTTAAATAACTTATAACTTATGTATTTCGAACTCTAGCCTCATAAAGAGACTAGAGGGGTGTGTTTAGTAATAAATACATATATTTTGAATATATACCTGGTGTGGTGCTCTTTCATTTGGTCACTCAAGAGATTATAGACTGGTAAAACAAGCTGCTTTACATTCCTTCAAGACTTAGCCTGAAGGCTGCTCTCCATAGCTACCACTAGGATAGCTTTCAATAAAGGTTGTCTTTAACCTATCTCCAATAAGGGGTTGTTTGGACTGGTGCAAGGTGCCCACTATAATTAGTGGACAGCATATGCCAGGCCAACTTCTCACAACTGGGAGCTGGATTCTCTGCGAGCAGGGATGACAGCGTCTCTTCTCAGTGCATCAGGCAGGGATACGGGCTCCTCTGAAGTTGAGGTCTCCTCTAACTTGCTTGGGCAAGGGAAGGTATATTTATACCTGGTAGGTGCCTTGGAATGTTAACATTGACGTGAAGTCGGACAGAGGAAGACATCAGGAATGAACCCTTAAGGAATAGTGGTTCATGCATAATAGATGAGTTCTTTGAGAAATCAATAATCCTGTGCTAGGCTTAGGATTTGGTTTCTAAGAACTCGCTAGACGTTAGGGTGGACGGATGTCGGTGACCATGCCTGTATTTGGAGTGCATGGCTAATGCCTAAATAAGGACTGGGATCTTATGCCTATATAAGGGCAATGCGAATTGTGCCTATATAAGGACATGTTTCAGGAAAACCTATATACGGACACCTAAAGCGGAATACAACAGTATGGCTGCATCACTGTGTGCCACTGACACATCAGGTGGTGGAGGTGGTATGGCTGCATCACTGTATGCCACTGACACATCAGGGGGCGGAGGTGGTATGGCTGCATCACTGTGTGCCACTGACACATCAGGGGGTGGAGATGTGTGTGTCGAAGTTCCTGCAGCAGTCATCTGGGACAGGCTCTGTGGCAGCAATGGCAAGATGAGGTTCTGCAGGGCATGGAAGATCCCAGCTACATCTCGCTGGTCTACAGCCGTGGCAGCCATCCTTCCAGCCTGCATCCGCTCCGTGTTCTCCATTGTCCTCCGCATCTGTGCCAACTCTGTGCTGTCATCGCTGGAGCCTGTCTGACTAGACAGTTCTTATATCCGAGTAATGTCTCCAGCGAGGTCAGCCAAGGATTGTTGTAGAGAATGGAACGGACTGTGGATGTCCGTTAGGGACTGTAAGTGGTCCCTGATGGGACTCATACACCCACGTATGGCATCAAGTTTGGCTGCCATGAGGTCGAAACCCACCGCACCTGTTCAGCCAGCCCCCTCTGGCAGTCTGACACACTGCGTTGGAATGCCATGTGTCTTTCCATGAGGTGCTGGGAGCCAGCCGTGGTGGTGGGTGCTTCCTGCTGTGTGGGCTGTGCAGGGGGTGGGGTCACCTCGATGCAGCTGGGCTGCCCTGCTCCTAGAGGTGGGGTGTGGATATCCACGAGCTGTTGGAGGGTTTCAGAGCTGATGGCCAGGGGGTCCTCCTCATCATCACTGAAGAGCTGTCTGGTCTGCTCTGCAGGAGGTGTTGATTGTCCCTCTGCAATGTGAAGGGGAGATGCAGGTTAACAGTGTGTTCCATGTGTTCCATGTATGTTGACGCATTGTACATGTTTACATACAGACTGCATGACAATGTACATTGTGACTGTTTTGGATGAGCTGGCTATTTGATGGGAGACAGTGGACATTTCGACTACATGACAGATGTGAGGTTGTACTCGTACATGATCATCTCACAGTTTCCTGCTATGCCAGATGTGATTGGCCATTTTCTACGCACAAGCGGCACCAGTTGTGTCCTCTGTTCTGTAGTGAAAGTGTTGCACTTTGTACCACATTGTCGTCAATGTTGATGTGCTGTGATTGCTATGTGTGTATGTGTGTGTGCTGCATTGTGGGAGAGTCACCCCTGCAGCTCTGATTTAGCGGCCCCTTATCCCTTTGAGGCGGTGTGCCTTTGACTTGTGTGCTTTTAAGGTGCTGAGATGTTGGCGACTTGGGTCATTTGTGCTCTTGGACGTTTTTTGTACTCTTGTGCATTGTTTGTCTGCAGAGGTGTTGTTGACATCAGGGGTTGTATGTGCACGTGGATGTGTCAGAGTGTGACCTGCTCCTTTGAGGATGTGATCCACACTGGGCCACCTCAGTGTCGTGTTGTGCACCATGTCATGTATTTTGACTGCAGCCATGCTATTGGTCATGCAGTGTCACTTGCATTGTCAGTGTGGCTCACAGAGCCGCTGCTTTGCTGGATTCAGCACATGTGCATGGGTAGGTTGTGAGATTGGTGATGGGGAGGGGGGCCCCTTTGTGCACATAGTGGACGGGGGCCTACTTGGTGTTTCTCTGTGTGCTGCAGTGTGCCAAGGGTATCAGGGACATGTTCCACAATCATTGTGGGTGTGCAGTGTGCTACACATAATTTTGCATCTGTGCCATTGTGCCCATCTCCCCCCCGTCCCCCCAGTCCCTGGTCGTTACTCACCCTGTTGCTGTTGGATCAGGTCATATTGAGCTGTGTCCGGACCCCCAACTCCTTGCACCGTCTCCACACTGATGACTGTGGCCACCATTTCCTCCAGCTCATCCAGCTCCTCCTGTGGCGCAGGACTCCCACCTCCAGTCGCCGTTGCTGCCTTCTGGTTGGCAGCGAGTTTCTGCTTGGTTTGGCTATTAACATCATGCCAGCGCCTCTTGACCTCCTCCATTGACCTCCTCAACACTCCGACTGCATTCACGTTGTTCACGATCGACTGCCATATTTCCATTTGTGTTGCCAATGACACAGTGGAGGTGACGAACAGTTGTTGGTAGTGTTCTATCACCTCCGTGACGATGATCCAGTTTTTCTGCGGACTGAACCCTGTCTTCCTCTTCCTCTTCTCCTTCTCCTTGCCCTTCCCCGACCCCGAGGTTCCCTGCTGGTCGTCTGTGGGGCTCTTGGGGTTTGCGTTGTCCTCTGCACTCGGTCCGGGTGCATCCATGGTGCTACGCAGTTTATTATTTTTTTGTCTTTTTTATATTTCTTCTTTTATAGTGCTTTTTCCCGCATGACGCGTGAGAATTGCAGGCCTGTTGCTGGTTATCGCTGATTTTTTATCGCGATTTGGGGCATCGCAACTTTTTTCGCGTTCGTGTTTCGCATTTTTTCGGCGTCGCGTTCATTTTAACACGGTCATTTGGCACGTTATCGTGAGACTATCGCATGGTGCCGCCGGGTTAAGAATACAACGTTAACACAGTGTTATTTTCCCGCGATAGACTGCGATGTGCAAAGTTGCGTTAAGCTAATTTTGAGATAATTATCACACGTTCTTGAGAATATCCCCCATAGTTATTTCTGCTCCTTACGCACAATTTTGATGCTGCATACCCAGGTTTACAGATCTTTGTAGATCAGGGAATGTATCATAACCCATGGGTGTTGCATGGGAAAAACCTACAGCAACGCCAATGGAATTCCACCTTGACTTAGATTAGGGTGGCTTTGAGTCGCCCCATAGATATGATTGAGAGACCTGAGCCACTAGAGCGTCATAAAAAGTGAGGCTCCTGGGGCACAGGCCTCTTGTAAATGAGGCTCCTTATCCCTCTGAAAGCTGGCGCCTCGAAATACATGAAGCTTGCCCAGGTTCAACTAGTAATTATTATAAATTATTGTGGGGCCCAAGTTCCACAAGCCCATAGGGTAACTAACCAGACAGTCCTTTTATTTTTTTCAATCAGGTGTCTCAATGTGCGCTAATGGTCCAGAAAAAAATTGACGTCTCCTCTTTCCCTTCCCTTCCCTTTCCCTCCCTTTCCTTTCCTTTTTTTTTTTTTGCAGTGTTTGCATATAATCCGAGAAACTGTCCGCTCTAAAATGATCTCGCAGTGTCCGACAAGCGACAGTATATTTCTCAAACTCATTCCCATCTCTCCTTTTCATCATGAAGCCAAGGTTAGTGACATGACTCTCATTTCAGTCTCTCTGTTTTTACTTTGGCCCCTGGAATAACATTCTTCATTTCCTCTTAAGCCATAATGGGACCACCGGTAGCCCATCACACTCAATGTGTCACTAAACGATGTAAGACTTTCTTTCGGGTTCATTTCATATTTTAAAATACAAAAGAAAAGTACAATATACATTTTCCATTGAAGCTTGTTCTAATAATTGCACGCTGTAAAATATTTGTTCGTACAAACAACATCTATCTGTTGCTACAAGAGGGATGCCGAGATGAAAATACACAGTGAGACGTGAGATGCAACAGGCGTAAACAGATGATGCCAGAGATGGTTGGCAGACTTTCTACTCGTGTGTTTGATATTTATACATTGGTATCCCTCACTTCAGCCTGTTATCTAAATTGGGCTTAATGATCAAATCGCAATTTTGATTTGGAAAGCGAGGAGCCATCTGTACTGTGTGAACAGCGCTGCAAGATAAATGCTAGACTGGGCTGGGCCAATTCCAACTCGTTTCTCTGGAAAGAGGTGTGAAAAACATGCGCTGCAAACAAAAGCAACATAATAGCTATAAATATACAGTATATCGAAATTATAGATGTCGAGGAGTAGTACGGAGGAAAGCACGCACTGGGGCAGAGGCTAACTTTAGATTGTACTAAACACCTGCTCTGATGGTTACTGTTATTTTATACCGTTTCCAGTAACATAAGGAAAGAGAAAATGGGCAATGGAAGTGGTTAAAGCGAACATGGGGCTCCTCGGTGTTTCTTGCACAGGGCAACATGCTAGCGGTCTCATTTATGAGGGACCTGTGTCACTTTTGCCCCATGTAGAGGCTTATTTATGAGAGCCCTGTGTCACTTTTGCACCACATAAAGTAGTACGCCTCTCGAGGTGAGATCCAACAAGGAGAAATATGTTTATTGCTTTTTTTTCCTCTTTCCATGTGTGCTGCAATGTGTGTGCAATCCTCTTTGGAATGTCTTTGGCAGGAAGGTGCCCCTTCCTGCACAAAAACAATCCTGCATGCAATGGAGGCATCCTTGCACCTTGGTGCAAGGGTGCATACGCTGGTGCTAGGCTGCCGAAATGGTGCAAACGCAGGGAGAAAGGACAAGAATGCACTGTATTTCTTAAATATGGTGCATTCATGCCCTTTCACTTTGGCATAGGGCAGCACAGCAAGGTGCCTTGCTGTGCTGCCCTGCACCAAAATCCCATAAATAAGCGCCCCCATGTGTGATGCAGGGCTCTCATAAATATTTATGAGGCCACACAAAGCCACCATGAGTGGCTTTGACTGGCCTCATATATCATGAGAAGGTGAAGCAGTGCAAATCACTGCGTCACCTTACTCAACACACACCTCCTGATGTGAAGAGTAATGAGGAGAAGGGCCTCATGTAGGGAGCATTGGTGTAGCGCAGCACAACAAGTCTTCTTGCTGCGCTGCCCTGCACCAAAGTAAAAGGGCAGGAATGTACAAGATTTACTAAATATAGTGCATTTCTGTCTTTTCACCCAGCACTGGTGCACAGTTTGCTGACTAGTGCCAAAGTAGGCACCCCTGCACAAAACCAATCAAGAGAGGCATTTTCCTCTCACTATGTGTGCTGGAAAATTCTTCAACACAGATGGAAAGAGGAAATATATTTCTCATTATTACACCTGCTCTGGGAAAGCATAAGGTTTTGGCACTGCTTCTGGTTTATGTGATTAAAGTAAATCTGGGGAATGGTCAAATTCCATTAGTGTAGTGTGGGAAAACCCACTGCAACGCCCATGGAACTCCTCTGTGTTGCAGAGTAAGGCAACACAGCAACTTGTGCTGCGATTTCTTACTCCATATTCATGAGGCCATGTAAAGCAAAGCAAAGTGGCTATACGTGGCCTCATAGATATGGTTGGGAGATTTGCACCGCTGGAGCATAAAATAAAGTGATGCTCCAGTGGCGCAAACCACTCATAAATAAGCCACAAATATGTTTATTTCTCCATTTTTTTTCCTCTTTCCATGTGTGCTGTATTCTACAGCACACAAAAAAGAGGAAATTGCCTCGTAAGATTGATTTTGTGCAGGAAGGTGCCCCTTCCTCACAACAACAATCCTGCCTGCAATGGAGGCACCCTTATACCATGGTGCAAGGGTGCCTACGTTGGAGCTAGGCTGCAAAAACGGCGCCAGCACAGGCAGAAAGGGCAGGAATACATCATATTGCTTAAATAGGGTGCATTCCTGCCCTACACCAAAATGCTATGAACGAGGCCCTAGGAATAAACAAACATGGCCGACGTATCCAGCGTCAGTCCAAAACAAATGTTAAACATGTGAAAGGTAATGGTATTGATGCAGAGGACGATGGAAAACAATCACTCCAGGCATCGGGAACACAAGGACTTCTGTGGTCCTCGGTTAACACTTTATCCAAACCTTGCATACTAAACGATACGTGCATTACTTCATTATTTTATTTTGGGAATTTCTAATTTCTTGAACATAACACAAATTGCAGTCCAAACAAGAAAGGGGAATTCGATACGAATCTGTCATCAAGTTTAATCTCAGTATTTCATCCACTGCAAATAAGTGTTTCCTGAAATGGGTGTAAAGCCGTACGACTTCCCCTGGGCTCATTATTTTGTAACTGGAAATGTCCCATTGAATGTCAATTTTGTGTAATGAGTGGATGTAGTGTCTGAAGCGCACATGGTTGTGGCTTTATAATCTTGTTTCAGGCAAAGTACTGTGCTTCTTCCTTTTCTGCACGAAAGAGCACAGATCATGTATAGTTGAAAACACAGGCACAGACTCAAGAATTATGAGAGATTATGGAAATATGAGCAAGTATTTAGGATTGATGGCCAATGGTGCAAAACTGAACATGCACTAAGGATTACTGATGCAAATCTGAAAATGTAGTAAGGATTTCTGGTTGAAGGGATACATTTAAATGTGCACTCAATATTGCTGATTGATTAATTAAATGTGAACATGCATTTAGGATTACTGCATTAATGTTGCCAATCTGGGCATTCTCAAAGGAATAGTTGCTGATTGCGGGAATCTGGTTCTGTCCTCATGATTATTTGAGTGATGATCCAGAGGCAATTAGGATTAATGGCTGATGGTGCAAACTGTCAGAATGTACTCACCTGAATTCCAGAACCAATGGGCGTGATGAATGTTTCTGCAACCATCTCCACGATGACATTCACAATAGGAATATGATGGCTAGCAACAGATCCCGAAAAGGGAAAGGGGACTCGAGAGAAAACAGAGGCACTGATTCAGGCTCTCCACATGAGAGACCTTCACTGGTCTCCACCCTTCACTGACCTGGCAGCTGGCAATAGTCTGCGGCTCAGCTGCCGACAATGTTGCGCCACTCGGCCCATGGTCTTTGTGGGGGAGCGTGCCCTTGTTGCGATTCCTCACCACCCTCCTTGTCTCTTTCCCCAGTACTGGGGAAGATACAATCAGAAGGCATAAGCTGTCATGTAGTTCCTACAAATCTATATAGGATCGGTGCGTTTAGACAACATAAACTAAGTAATTGGTGTCCAGACTTATTTCTGACACCCCTAAAGGATATGTTAGCCTTTAGACCAGTTGGCTCACAGTGTCACCATGAGCTGGGAGACATCCATTACAACGCAGGCATTACATCGTAATGCCTTTACAACGAAATTTCACAACGCAATTACCATTACATCGCATGCCATTACAACGCATGTGCCATTACAACGCATGCCATTACAACACATGCCATTACAACGCATTGTAGGGTAAGTAATCAATGTATTTGAGGTAAGTTATTTGTGTTCTTTTTTAATATTTAACATAGAATGAGTAATATTATTTTTTTTATTAATACTCAGGTACTATTTTTAATACTAGAGTATTATACAATATCAATGTATTTGAGGTAAGTTGTTATTTGTGTTATTTTTTAATATTTGACATAGAATGAGTAATATTATTTTTTATTAATTCTCAGGTAATATTTTTAATGCTAGAGTATTAAATGATATTCATAACTTGATAATAAAAATATTAATTTGGACATTTTTTACAATTCGAAAATTATTATATTCTTAAAAAATGTAGAATAATTTTGTAAATTTTTTTAGTAATAGAGGGAGCGAGTATTAAACATTAGGTATAATTTTAAGACTGAAGAGTATTAATTTTAAAATTTATATTTAATTATTAGTGGGGGTGAATTAAATATAATTTTAATAATACACCGGTAATAATAATTATGAATGTTAATTATATTTAAAAATGATTTGCACCTATCCACTGGGACGGGATGCTAGGGAAACAGGGGTTCAGGGTGGGGTTGTAATTTAATACTCACATATTTTTTTTTATACTAGAGTATATTTTAATAATTAATAAAATACGTATATACATTAATAAAAATAAAAATATTAATTATGGAAATCTTTAAAAAAAAATATGTTCTCTTAAAAAAATTGAGATTTTGGAGAGTGGGGATGATTTGATGTAAAGGGAAAAATATAATTTATTTTTAAATTAATTTATGACATTATAATGTTAAATTATAGAATTAAACATATATATATATATAAAATATATTTTAGTTAAATCTAAAAAATATTTAAGCTTAATAGTACAACATAGGTATGAAAAATACACATGATAAATTTACAAAGCACATTTTAGATTTTTACATATAATACAAACAATAAAACAATACACAGTTTCATGATATTGTAAAAAAATAAATTGAATTTATTAACATAATAAAACATTAATAATAAATATAAAAATGTCAAAAAAATATTGTATTAGCAATACAATTGTATAAAAATATTTATAGAATTTACTATGAATTGAAACATATATTTTTAAATTTCTTTCTAGTTTTTCCCACAGTTTATCATTGAAGTCAATAGGTAAAATTTTCCTTTTTTCATTTTTACAGAAAGACATGACGTTGCCGCGTATACGTAACTTTCGTCATTCCGAGGATCGTCACGCACCGGATCAGATGCAAGGGGGAGGTCCATCCAGGTAAGGCAAATTTAAATTATTAAAAATAAAATAATAGTGGTAAAGTTTATTGTGAGGCGAGAGGAGGGAGGTAGATAGAATTAGGAAATGTGTTTTGTGTACATATTGTGTGATTTAACATAACAATTCATTCCAAAACAGGTAGAAGTAGTAGGCCCACATCGGGTTTCTTTCTTTCGTAACACTTTTGTTTATAATAAAAATTAATACATTATATAGATTATTAATTTTATTAAACAAAAGTGTTCAGAAAGCAATCGTTTTTTTTTTTTTTTGATGCAACGGGTTTATTTGAACATAAGTAAATGCGTTGTCGCGGTTTTCGGGATAGGTTGTAGGTACTTCGAAAAAGACTTCTTTTTTTGATACAAAACATTTTAGGCCAATTTTAAACCATTGCTTAAAGGATTTTGGGACTTTGAATTGTTTGTTTTTGAGAGAGGATTGCAACAATGGATGGTGATTTTTTTTATAAATTATTAATTCTTTTTCATGGTATTTTGGCATTGGATTTTGACGAGATTGGATTGCATCGATGGAATTTGGTTGCGTTTCTTGGCAAATTATATTGTTCAGGATTTTTTTTTTGGGTGCGATTTTTGTAGGTGAGCACAGTCATTTTTACAGTTTATTTTTTAACTGTAAAAATATGTTTATGCAGAACTGTGCCCTTTATTTGATAGTTTCATTCGGGTCATGGATTAAAGCAAGGATTATGGAATATTTCCAATGGTTTAAATGACTGCAAAGGACTCTTGGTGAAAATCTGTATTGAACGTGAGTCCAAGAGTTGAAAAAAGAAGACATCTGGAGGTAAGGAAACCCGACTTTTTATTAAAATGTAAGTATTTTTAGAAAAATGCCAATTCAATTAGGGGGAATTTTGGACAAAACAGGCAAGTAAGGAGTTATAGGAGATAGTGTAGATTAGAAATGTAGGATGTGTGCAATATTATCTAGGTAGTCTGGAGCCACCATCAACAAAAAATGTTGAATTGCACCCAATAGTCGCTCTGGCATTTCCTTTGTTCTTTTGGAAATTCGTGGGTTCAGACTACCATTTAATGATTGCAAAATTCTCATTTCTCTGACACTTTGCTCCTTCCTCAAAATTTCCAAGAAATGATAGAAGTTAGGGTGTGGTTTCCCAATTGATTTATTGAAGGAGTTGTGCCATCCCTCTATGGCATTGTTTGTTTTTGTTCATCCTTCTAAGCAGGTCGAGTAGCAGTTCCACCACTTCACATGGAAACGTGGTTTCCTCCTGTGACCTGACCTGCTTAGATGGCCAATCCATGTGTCTTCAAAGTAATTTAGTAGGCGTGCCAATTTGTCTTTGTTTGCAGTAAAGTATTCAGATTCAGTAATAGATGTGTAGTATTCGTCTACACTGTCAGGAGGAACAAAACAAAGTGCAGTTAGTTTTTTTAATTCAAATTGTAGTTTGCTATCTGATATATAATCCTCAACTAAGGACGTTTAAAAAAAAAGTGAAAAAAACATCCTTGAATTTTGGTATCCGTGTACATTTTGGTTACTGTGTTACTCATAGGTAATTCAAAGTCAATTATCACTTTTCTAGGACCTTTGGGGCCCATTACGATACCCGGCGTAAAAAAATCCGCCAGGCATGGAAGCGGCAAAAATCCGCCCGCACACACCGCCTGAACACCGACCACGCCATTATGAGTACACAAACCGAAAACCGCCATCGGCGGAAAAATCACACAAAATACCTCCCGCCATCGTCCGAGTCGGAGTCAAACCGCCCGCCACGGACGGAAACACGCACGACAACACAAAACCGCCCGCCCACACGGCCGACACACCGCACGTGAAATTACGATCGCACCGCCATGAGCGCGGAAAAACAACAAATATACCGCCCGCCAGCGCAAACAACGCCGATGAGAATCGACACGGCAGAAGCCATGGCGCCCACGTACCTGCACAGAAACCATCCGCACACAAAACCAATAGCACACAACATGGCCAACAAGTCCACACAGCAAGGCACACACAAATACACAAGCACAGTACACATCCCGAAAACACCCCCCGGACAAACAAAAAATACAAAGGCCAGAACCCCAGACACAACACACCTGAAAACAACAGACCATGAGGACACACCCACATAGGTGAGTACAAAAGCAGCACTCCCACAGACCACAACCCCTTGCTACATTGCAAACCAGAGAGGAGAGGGAGAGGACACAGTGACACAGCAAGGACAGCAGCACACCACAGAAACGCACACATCACAACCACCACCACCACCACCAAACACCGGCACCACAAACCCCCTGCACATTACACAACACACACCGCACCAGCACCACAAACACCATGGCACCACAAAGGATGCCCAAGTTCACGCCCATGGAGCTGACGGTCATGGTCGACGAGATCATCAAGGTGTACCCACAAATCTATGGGAACATGGTCCAGCACACACCACTAGCCACCAGAAACAGAATGTGGACCCGGATCGTAGACCAGGTCAATGCAGTCGGGACCCTGCCCAGGAACAGAACCGAGATAAACAAACGTTGGAATGACGTAAAGAGCCTGGTCAAGAAGAAGGAGGGCAAAAACAGAGAGCTGGCTGCCGTCACTGGCGGAGGGAATCCCGCGCTCTTTAAGACCTTCAAAGCGTGGGAGGAGAAGGTGCGAGTCGTAATCCATCCGGAGATCCTCGCCGGATTAGCAGGGGGAGTGGAGGCTGGTAAGTACAAACTAATGTATACTAGCACACCGCTATGTACTCACATGCACTACCACCATGCCACAGCTCCCAGGGACAAACACCCCCATGTCCAGCACACAATACACAACACATCACACACACATGCAACAGACACTACCACACACAGCCCAAACCGAACAACTGTAAGATGCGTGGGGACATGTGTACACTAAGCCAGCCACGTAACCACCAACAGGTCCCCAAATATGCCAGAAGCGCCACAACGAGCACCCACCACACCCATGTGTCCGCCACAGCTGCACTAACCGACAAGTAACAGGTAAGTGGCAGGAACACAAAGTGCAGTGGGTGGGACGGTGGACAGCCCAAGTACAACACACACCAGGCCCCAGTCCCACAGCACAGCAAGGAGGAGCATCCCCCACACCCCACAGCCACGTGTCAGCCACCGCAGTGCACAACGACAGCCGAAAGGCAGACATCACGGTCCACAGCAATCGGTGTCAGTGGGTGTACAGCCACCCCCACGACCCACTACACCCCCCCACCCCCACAGACCTGCAACATGGAGCACCCCCCGCTTAGAGCCATGTGGCATCCAGTACAGTGCACGCACGAACAACTTGCAGGTGGGAAACTGGACAGGGCTGGATTACTGGAGGCATGAGGACCATAACACCACCAACACATGGGACATGTCACGTAGCACACGGACACGCAGCACCGCCCACCGTCACGAACAAGTGAACAATGTGCACACGGACATGAACAGCAGACTCACACCCCACATGACCCATCACAGACATAGCAACACCCAAGGAGCCACGTCTGCATGCACAAGCCACACTGAATATAGTCCCACACGGCAGCCACTGTGCAACTCATCACACACAACCGAAACACCATTGAAGTCCTGTCCATGTAGCCCCTACTGCCTGTCAACCACACACCCCACAACTACGCCTATGTAAGACAAACAACACTAGACGCAACAGAGCGGAACAACAGAAATGCACACGAACACCACTGAACCCATCAAACTCACAGACACACCATGCACATACAACATACCATCCATCCCATCCGTCAGCCCCAGTCTCATGAAAGGCATGTCATCCGCACAGCTGCCACACATACAGCAGTCACGCTAAGACACATGCCCATGACCAACCATGTGCCAGAAGTCAATTAAGCGCACGACACACTGTGAGCAACAACACACAACATGGGCCACACCCCCCGAGCACTGCAGTGATGCACATGGCACAGGGCAGCACGCACACCAAGGAGATGGGACAACTGCAATACGTTGGCTGGCACACAACTATCACTCACTCATAACGATGCGTCCAATGCCATGTCCAGTAACCACAACAGACAGCAAATATGCAGGGCATGTCAGGCATGCACACACCTCAGACCATGCACTGTCATGCTGCCACAACACATGTCACGTTCGGCACCCATGGCTCACAGCATGTACCCCAAAAGCATATCCCCTCCCAAATGCGAATCTGGGGCATGGCCCCCATGTTGCCATGTGCGTTCCTAAGCGTTCCATTTGAACCCCAAAAGCATATTCCATCCCAAATGCGAATCTGGGGCATGGCCCCCATGTTGCCATATGCGTTCCTAAGCGTTCCATTTGAACCCCAAAAGCATATTCCATCCCAAATGCGAATCTGGGGCATGGCCCCCATGTTGCCATATGCGTTCCTAAGCGTTCCATTTGAACCCCAAAAGCATATTCCATCCCAAATGCGAATCTGGGGCATGGCCCCCATGTTGCCATATGCGTTCCTAAGCGTTCCATTTGAACCCCAAAAGCATATTCCATCCCAAATGCGAATCTGGGGCATGGCCCCCATGTTGCCATATGCGTTCCTAAGCGTTCCATTTGAACTCCAAAAGCAAAGTACAAACCAGACCCAGGATGGGCCAGGAGCCCGCATACACCAGAGTCACAATGAGTAGGGGCAAAGCAACACACCCATCGGCATGGCCAATCCGTCCCATGCCACATGTGCACAGCACACAGTCCCATTGCCTAGCACACACAACTACAGATGCCACAGCCACACACTCGCCTCCGGGAAACCCATGTACGAGATTGCACGAACTGCCAATGTCAGACGACTAATACATACTTCGCCAGGTGCAACACAATAACAAATCTCATTCTCTCCACAGGTGACGAACTGCTGGACGCTGGGGATGGAGACAGCAGCCAGCACAGCCAGCCTACAAGCCCCCAACGAGGACACACGGATCTGGAGGATCTGTCCACCTCTTCGGACACGGACCACCAAGCTGGCCCATCTGGCGTGGCAGGGCCCAGCCGCTCCCCAGGACCCCTCCTACCCACCAACCCATCATCCAGGGATGCTGAACAGTCCCAGTCCCCTGCTGCCACTGTCGTTGCGGCCACACCCACGGTCATTGCGGCCACTACCACTGCCGCAACCGCCACCATCGCCGCACCGACCACCACCGCCTCCACCACCACCACGTCTTCGCTGGCACCAGCCCCAGCGCAGGTGGTGGCCCGGCCGACTGGATCCACCCTGGGAGCCACAGCGAGGACCGTGGTGAGCAATGTGGCTAGTGGGCAGGCCGGTGGCAGCAGGACTGGTAGGAGGAGCAGGGTCAGGGAAACGCCAGCCTCCCCTGGGAGCCATGCCCTGCCTCAAATGGCCAGAGTCCTTGGGGCCTATGAAGAGGCCCAAGGACAATGGGCCAGGTCTGCTACTGACACGCGGGAGGTGCTGGGGGTGCTGAGGTCCATGGACGCCCATATGGGCCAATTCGTGTCCCGTATGGACCAACTCGTGGACCTCATGGGCCAGCTGGTGGTGGCGGTGGGGTCACAGGCAAGGCCAGCAACACCACCTCCGCCACCACCTGCTAGGGCGCAGGGTCGGCCAGCAGTGTCCACTTCCCCTGCGTCCACAGCCAGTGAGCACACCTCACCCACCACCAGCAGGTCGCCACCACACACCCCCTCCCAAACGTGGAAGGGGCCGTCCGAAGAGGAAACAGATCTCCCGGGAGGACTTCGCACGCTCCAGTCGCAAGTGAGGCAGCCAGCCAGCCTTCCGCCAGCCTTCCTTGACCAGCCACTGCATTGACTTGCTCTACGATCCCACTCCACACAGCCATCTGGATGGCATGTGTGTGTTGGACTATGGACATAGAACCAGTGGGTACACCCTGATCATCACGCAGCCATGACCGACAGCTCATTGTCACTGCACGCACCACTTTTGTCATCACCTTACACACAATCACATGTCACAGTTTGTAATAAATGCACCTTTTTCACTAACTGCTGTTTGTGCCCTGTGTTTTATTTGTACGGAATACATCGGCCACCTTGGGCGGAAGGGCACCTGATGCGTGGCATGGAAATGGAATCCGGAGGGCCTGTAGGGACCTAGGGGTGGGAGACAGAACAGGAGCACATTCAATGAGTGTGTCACACACCCATCACACAGTACATGTCAACAACTACAAGCAATGTACACACATCGCACAGAGCAATAGGGCACAATGCCACAGTCACCAACAGTGGCATACTACCCTGGCCATGGAGCGTTGACACACTGCACGCAGTGAACATACGGCCACCCTGACACAGCACACACACACCTGCATAGATACAGACACATCATCCGTCGTACATGGACACTCACCGTCAAGTGAAGTAGCGGGCGATGAGCTGCTGGCGCACATTCCCAGCTTCCTCCTCTCCGCTGTCCACCTCACTCGAGCTGTCCTGGTCTGCGGGCTGGGGCCCTGGTTGATCTCCGTCATCCACAATGAGGGGGATCTGCTTCCGAATGGCCAGATTGTGCAGCATGCAGCACGCCACCACTATCTGGCACACCTTCTGTGGGGAGTACGCCAGTGCACCCTCGGTGCGGTCCAGGCACCTGAACCTGGACTTGAGGAGGCCAAAGGTACGCTCGACCACACGTCTGGTCCTCCCATGTGCCTCATTGTATCGATCGTCTGCTGGGGTGCGAGGATTCCTCAATGGACTGAGCAGCCATGCCCCATTCGGATACGCAGAGTCACCTGGGTGTGAGGGACACAGAGAACCGTTGCTATTCCAACTGGACAGGGGACAGCATCGCACAACCAGCACGCTACACCACTCCACATACTCACCGACAATACAGCCACGATCCTGTTGCAGATTGGCCATCAGTCGTGGCAAGATGCTGTTGCGCATTATGTGTGCGTCATGGGCCGAGCCTGGAAACTTTGCACACACGTGGGTGATCACCATGTCCGCAAGGCACACCACTTGCACATTCAGGGAGTGCGTGTGCTTCCTGTTGCGGTACAGGTGCTCAGTGGCCTGTGGTGGAACAAGGCCAACATGAGTGCAGTCAATGGCTCCCACGACGTGTGGGATTCTGCCAAGGGCATAGAATGCACCCTTCACTGCCGCCAATTCACGAGCCCTGGGGAATCTGATGTACCTGTTCCGGTACAGCATCATGGCTGCCAGTACATCCCTCAGCACCTTGCTGAACATGGGCTGGGACATCCCTCCTCCACTGCCCACTGTGTGCTGGAATGACCCAGTGGCGAAGAAATGCATGGCGGCCATCACCTTAGCCGTGGGGGTGACAGCAGTCGGATACACCCTGCGGGGACGGAGATGGGGCTCTAACATGGCACACAGTCGATGCAGAGTTGGCCTGTCCAGCCGAAACTTCCTGATTACCTCTGTATCGTCCATGTCCGCCAGCAATTGGTATGGGCGGTCAATGTTCGGTCTCCGCCTGGGTTAAATGGCAGAGGACACATGTCAAAGCAACACGGCACATAGCAATTTCGCATACACATCACTGACATGACTGAGCAAGCACATGAGCCACAGCCCAGCTGTCAAGCTGGGACGGCACGGCCACAATACACTTACACAGGTCTCCCAACAATGGCAATGGCAAGTGAGACATACCACTGCCATGTGCATGCACATGGGGATCTAGGCCCCAATGACTTGCGGGGCGTGCTGATGGGGACTGACTGCATATTCGTCAAGCGGCAACGCCACGGCAACATGAGTGTCTGCTGAGCATGGAACTGCTTCCGAGGCTGGATGAGTATGGCACACGACGACGACGATGTGGGCACGGGCTGAGCGGCCAATACAAGTGGGACCTGTGGCACGAGGGGATATGAGACAGTAGTAGGTGTCAGCACTGCACCCTATGTACAGCACTGTACGGATCACAGCTCCCGAAACATTGACTGGTGTCCACATTGACAGCCCCATGCCAAGACGGCTGTGTGCTTGCAGTCACACGTCACAGGTGAGAGGTTACATTGCACGTGCCAGGTGGCAGTCGTACATAGTGGGAGCTGGCATGTGTGTGCATGTGTCTCCTGTTCAGGATCCACCAGATGGGCGCTGACTCTGTACTGACCATTGGACACAGCATGTTCCGTGGAAGGCTTGTGTGTGTGGGATGGTGGCACTGGATGTGCCTCCGTTGGGTGGGGGGCCATGCACAGGGCGGGTACGTCGATGATTGCGCATTGTTGGTCACGGTGGGTGCACCAGCTAAGATGTGTTGCCCTGTGTTCAATTCCTATGTCCGCATGATGATGGACTGTGGATGTGGGCAGACTACACATTGGTCGATGTGCTGTCTATATGCATGTGCCTTCACACCAGGCACAGCTGCCCCTGCACATGTGACCCCTGCTGGACTCGCTGCTGGGTCTGTGGAGCTGATGCACCTTCTGCGCGTGGGGCGGACAGCTCTCCTCACTTCCCTCATTGCGCATGTCATGTCTTTGCCGCAGGTGACATGGATCATGGAGGGCCCACATGTACGCGTGGGTAGGCTACACATGATTGTTCACTGGTCGCCACCCCCAGTCAGTGTTTCGAATGGGAAGGTTGTCGTGCTGGTGGTATGTTCGATGTGGCGGATGGGCGGGCCTAGGTGCGGGCTTACATTCCGGACATGGGGGGTAGTTGGATTGGCGACTAGTTGCAGTACACACGGGACACGTCTCTTCCTTTCCACATCTGGGTCATCCCTTGTACTAACTGACAGTGATACAGTCATCTTCGCCCCAGCCCTCATGTCCTCCCCTCGCCCCCCAATATGCATGCTCACCTGCGAGGCTAGCGCTTGCACAGGCAGCCCCAAGCTCGCACCAGAGAGGGCAAGGAGTGTATGTGTGGGTCCAGTTGCACGAGTGGGCTGTCTCAGGGTATGATGTGTGGCGGGACGCCGTCCACCTGCGTGGTGCCCCAAATGGAGACCCGGCCTGCATGGACTATGCATCACAGTCTTCGCCTTCCGGATCCGCCACCTGCGACACCCAGTGGCTGTGGCTGCCCTTGCGGCCATGCTGCGTCCGTCTGTGGCTGATGGCCCACACATTCACTCTTTGGCCTCTCTGGGGAGGGCTCAGGGGTGGTGGCGCACGCGCTTGCACTTAGTCGCAATGGCATGTGGCGTGGTTGGTATGATGGGCAATGGATGGGATGGTGCGAGCCACCTCCCGTGACGTCAGTGCTGCTCGTGCTGTGGTGCGTCCCCCTACACTTCCATTTGACTTTTTGCCATGCTGGACGTTGAGGTTCTATTGCCTGCGTGATATGACCAGGAGGAGCGCGAGGAGACCTCTCACACACCATGCTCCACTGCCATCCCGTGCCCTGTATCGCCTGTGCGGATTGACTATGTTGGGGTTACACCTGGTCGACTGGGGCTGTGTGTGCCTTGTCAAGGGGCATGGCGGGCGCACAACAGGATCCAGCTTGTCCACAGAGTGTGGGCTGAGGTGCGCCTGGTACCGCTTTGTACGTGTGCCCGGCTGCTGTGCACACACGTGTTCACTCCCCCGACAGGTGTCCTCTCACAATGCCCAGGGAAGCGGTGGTGTACTGTTCATGACCCCTCCCAACACGGCGTGCTCCAACTTGGCATGTGCGCATCTACCCGTCGCACCCACCCACCTGAGCACTGCGTCCATACGACTTCACACGACACATGTGTGTCTTCCACAGTAGTGCTACTCATTTGCGTTGACATCCAATACCAGTGGACTACATGGTCATGTCACGACTGCCGTGTACTTCACATACTCTCATCCTCTCTCATTCGTACTTGTGAAATGAGTCAGCGGAGACAGTTCTGGTTTCAAACATTATATTGAGTCTTCTGTCCTCTGTGATGCAGTATAGTGGACACTACTGGCAGCGGAATACATGTTGAGGATATACTGAGCATGATTACAAATGGGATAGGGTGTGGGGTTACATCTGCTTGGCCAAGGCTGTGCTAATGTACATTTACGTATAGCTGCGGAGCTGCGGACTTTGACACAGACGGTATACATGTAGCCTACCAGACCGCTCGGCATCATGGGCACAGTCCATCTCAGTTCCATGTGACAGGTTTGCTGCGGTTGTTCCTCATGCACGCGTGCATGTGAGATGACATCAGGGCATGTGCTTGCGTGCATGCAGCGGCGTGCCACTTGTTGTTGCACTGTGGTGGTTACTGGACATGTCACAGTCACTGGGGTCGTGTTGTTGTTGTATGCACTTGTCGTCCATGCAAAGGTCCTGGTATGGGATTCCCGGGCGGGGGTGGGAGGGGTGCAGCACCCACAGACTCCAGGCGACCTATTCATGTCCACTGAGCGGTGTGTGTGTCCATGTGCGCTGGATCCATGTCGTGTCCTGGTTGTTCGTGCAGTTCCGTCCATGTGGGTGCGATGCACAGAGCCCATGCCACTGCCTCCCACGATGCATGCGGTGTTCCTGGATGTGATGGGGAACAGTGTGCATGTCCCGGTCATATCCGATGTCATGGCGATGTCGTTGATGGTGTGGTTACAGTTGCCGGTCGTTTGGTATGGCTGTTGTGGTGGTGACTGGCCAGTCCGTGCGGAAGCTGAGCATGGGTGCGGGGTTGGACTTCATAGGTCACTCGGGAACCTGCGTTGTGGTCCGACGTATTTACAGGTTGTCAGGTATGCGATGCCGTCCAGCAGGGCTTCCATGTCATTGGTGGTGTACATGTTTGCCAGCCAATGAAGCGGATGGTGGCTGTCAAGGTGTTGTTCGTAGGTTGTCCCTTGGAGGACCATGATGGGGCATGCTGGGTGACATTCGATGTAGCTGTTCTCGATGATCCGTCGTGTGGAGGCACAGTGGTTCCATTTCAGTGCGCGTGCGATGTTGGCCACATACGCCATGCCCCCATAGGCAGAGCAGGCCCTGTCGTGTGCGTCCAGAGGGAGGAGTAGTGGTAGCAGGTCCGCCTTCAGACATGCCGGGTTGGAGAGGCATATCTCGACGGGATGCTGGTAGGGACACCTCCGACAGTAGAAGACGGGCATGACGCAGCTGAACAATGTGATGCGGTAAGTCAGTCGGTAACTTACGTTCAGCAGGGACAGGAGATCGCATCCCAATGTATGTATCGTGTTGGTTTGGTACAGCTTGAGCTCTTCGGCGTAGTTGGGTAGGTGTGTTGCGGTTGCCATTTCGCAGCGGTTCGTAGAGGTGGCGTGCTCCGGCTGTGTGTGCAGTCTGCAATGTGCACGCTCCGGGGTTGCTGTGAGCTCTGTGTAGTCGTGGGGAGACAGGACTTGTGTTCTGTTGGCTTGTTTGGAGGACACGGGCCCTCTTCCCACATGCTTCTCAGACAGTTCAAGGTCGGTGCTGTGTGACTCCTTCCAATTAACTTGCATGTGGCCGACATGGGGGAGTGTTTTCTTCTTTCTTCCCCGTCCGTTGTGTGCTTCTGTGATATGCGCTATCTGCCGTGTGGTCGGTCTCCTCGGCATGCCTGTGTTGGTCTATTCTTGGACAATGGCTGTATTCACCGGCTTCTGTCGTAGGGCTGTGGTTTCGGTGTTGGAATGGAAGGTCATTCAGTGCTGTCTGCTCTCCCTTGTGTGGGCGGCAGGCTGCCTTTCCGCTCTGCGTTGGGCCTTGTGTGTGGATGTAATTCTTGGGCCACCTGTTGTCGGTCCCCGGGCTCTTTGGTGTTCCGTTTCATGTGTCTTGTTCATATGTGCAGGGTGGTATGGGTTTTTCAGTGTGGTACTGGCGTTCCTCTTCCCGAAGGGGCCCTGCTTCTCCTAGTTGGTGTTGCCGCCGCTGTGTGCTTCGCCATGTTTGTTACACTGGGGTGTGTCCTGCTGTTGCGTGACTTAACTGACATGTGTGCGTCGGTTGTGTGGCGTTGGGTGTTGTCCGTGAATTGGGCGTTGGGGACATGTCTGTGGCCGGCCTGTCACGTGTCATGTGCGTTCGGGGTGGGGCTGGTGTGTGTGCTGCTTGGTTGTGTCCCTGTGTCTGTGTGCGACGCATGCATGGCGCTGCGGTTGGCCTCTGCGTTGTGCGCATGTGTGGCGGCGTCATCGGCGCTTTGGGGCCGTGACGGGGTGGTTGGTTCCTAGTCCCAGGTGGTGTGTACACATGTGTTCCGCGATGTTAGGATTTGGCCTGTGTGTCATATGTGGATGCAATGGTGGATGTGTAGTGTGCACGCGCTGGTGGGGGGTTGTCCGCTTTTTCCGCCCTTGCACTGTGTGCGCTGTTTGCGTGCACTTGTTGTGTGTGTGCCTACCTGCGTCTCCGCGGTACGTTGCGTCCTTGGTAGTGCATCAGCAGAAGCATGGGAAGGGCCTGCAGTGCTGGATTCATGCCCGGGGTGCCGCTTCTTCGTTGTCCGTGCTCTGCGTCCGTGTTTCCGCCTCTCTTTCACGTGCGGTGTCTCTTTGCCGTGGGAGCCGTTTGTTTGCGGCATCGTAATTTATGCGCCGGGCGGGACGTGTTTCGTCGGACGGTGTGTGTCAGTTGTGCTGCGCCGCTACGTGTGCGGGCGCACTTTGATGGCGGACGGTGTTGCTGGCTTGCCGGCGGTGTTTGGCCTGCTTTTCGCATCGTAATTGGGCGGGCGTGTGGACTGCTGCGTGCCGGCGGTAACTGGTGGTTTCTGCATCCGCCAGCACGGCGGTTGTGCTTCCGCCCGCCATCGTAATGGGCCCCTTTGTTCTTTGTTTTAGCTTTTATCACTGACACAAATTCAGTGTATGTTGAGAATTGTTTATCAGGGAGTAAACTGTACACTAAGGGAACAACTGTATGATTAATATAGGCATGAATAGTGTATATTTGTGTGAATGGATGGGGTGTGGATTTAAATGTCCCATCCATCATCCAAATATCACTACTCTCCAAATCAACAAGATTATGGGGTGTGCTAAAGATTAGTATTCTTTTAAGAGGGTTTTGGTTGTCATGTAAAATAAATGGTTCATTAGTAACTCTTATAGGAAGTTCAGGAGGAATTTTAATGTCAGAAAAGGTTTGATTTCATTGATGTTTTCTCGTACCTCTATCTCCATTGCAGAGGCAGAGTGGTTATGCTCTGTGGTTCTTGAAACAGAGTCACCAAGAGTAACCGCTCTACCTGTGCAATGGGATGATTAGTATTGCACACACCTCCAATGACACCTGGGGTCAGTTAGTCTCTCCTTACAATAAACGTACCCACTATGACTTAAAAGACGGTTTCCTCTGCTGGATTTTATGTATTTGGCTTCTTTATTGGATGCCATTTTCTGTAAAGAATTGAAACAGAAAAAAATATTGTTACATTTAATTGAAGTGTTGTTGATTTCCTGTTTAAAAAAGAATGTTAGAGAAAATGTAATGCACAATTTTTTGCAGTTCAAATATTAGGCAGTGTGAACCTTGATTTTATTGTTTAACATTGGTGATGCTGCTTTCGGATTGTTTTGTTCCTATTTTTTACCTAGAAATGAATAATTGTTAGGTTGTTATACACAAGAGTTATTTGCAAAGCTTATCTTTTTAAGTGTTCTTTTTGGTTGTTTCTGGATTTTATGAGGTCCTGTGTTGGTTGTTCTCTGTTCTGAGGCTGTGTTTCTAATTGGACTTTATTGTTGTTTTGTTTGTTTTGAAAAAAATAATAGTAATTAAGGATTATTTTTTGCTGCATTTTATATTTTTTGATTACCCTGCAATTTAAAAGATTAGTGCTTTGTAATTGTTGTGCAGTTTCAAGTTTGACTTGCTTTTTTGGGACATTTTGCTTGGGTTTGACTGTTTTTTTTTGTTGAGGTCTTAAAACTTTATTTATAAAAACATATGGCTAATTATTTACCTTGGAAAGTTGGTTTTCTTCTGAGTGGCTGTTTTTAATTTGTAGTTGGATGTTTTCGGGATTTAATGTTCTGATATATCAAAAGCCTGTAAAAAAAAAAAGAATTGCAATTTTATATATGTTTGAAGTGTTTTTCATTGTTGAGATGCAAAGTTACCACCATGTCTGTGACTGCTTTTCAATAAAGCAGTTTTTTTAATTTAAATGCAGCCCGTTTTCCTTAAAGGAAAACGGGATGCATTTAAAAAAGAAAAAATTAAATGTTTTCGCTTTCATTTTTGAGGGCAGGTATTGGTCCCTGGGACCACTGCCTGCCCGTGAAAAATATTTTCCCTGCATTCACATAGAGGGAAGGGGTCCCCCGGGACCCCTTCCCGTTTGTGAAGATCTTACCACCCTTCGGAGAAGCGGTGGTAAACTACTGACTGTTTTGCAACCGTGAATTGCGGTCGCAAAAGAGTCATACATAGCTGGAGGACTCGCTATTAGGAAGGGACGCCCTCGGAACGGCCCTTCCTAATAGTGACTCGCTATTCCTATTTTGCGGTAGCAAAGGGGTCTGAAACCCCTCTGCGACCGCAAAAAAAGGTCGTACATCTGGCCCTTAGTAATTAAGACATTTTATTGGGGCACTTCAACTTTGCATTAATTCCCATCCAACACTTTCCCTGATGCAAACACAGGTTAGAGTTGGAATAGTAAATTTGCCCCACCACGATCCAGCACTTTCCCTGAGGCAAACACAGGTTGGAGTTGGAATAGTACATTTTCCCCCACCACCATCCAGCATTTTCTTTGAGTGAAACACAAGTTGGAGTTGGAATAGTAAATTTGCCCCCACCACCATCCAGCACTTGCCCTGAGGCAAACACAGGTCGGAGTTGGAATAGTAAATTTGCCCCTCAACCCCATCCAGGACTTTCCCTGAGGCAAACACAGGTTGGAGTTGGAATAGTACATTTCCCCCTCCACCAACCAGCATTTTCTCTGAATCAAGCACAGGTTGGAGTTGGAATAGTAAATGTGCCCCTCAACACCATCCAGCACTTTCCCTGAGGCAAACACAGGTTGGAGTTGGAATAGTAAATTTGCCCCACCACCATCCAGCATTTTTGCAGAGTCAAACACAGGTCGGAGTTGGAATAGTAATTTTTGCCCCTCAACACCATTCAGCATTTTCCCAGATGTAAACACAGGTTAGAGTTGGAATAGTAAATTTGTCCCCACTACCATCCAGCACTTTCCCTGAGGCAAACGCAGGTCGGACTTGGAATAGTTATTTTGCCCCCACCACCATCCAGCACTTCCCCAGAGGCAAATAAAGGTTGGAGTTGGAATAGTAAATTTGCCCCACCAGCATCCAGCACTTTCCCAGAGGCAAACACAAGTTGGAGTTGGAATAGTAAATTTGCCCCCCCTTCCCCAACATCCTACAATTTCCCTAAGGCCAGCACAGCTTCGTTTTGGAATAGTAAATTTGTATCCCCCACCATCCAGCACTTTCCCTGAGCCAAACATAAGTCGGAGTAAGAATAGTAAATTTGCCCCCCCCCAACATCCTACATTTTCTCTGAGGCCATTACAGTTCGGATTTGGCATAGTTATTTTGCCTCCCCCACCATCCACTACTTTCCCTGAGGCAAACACAGGTCGGAATTGGAATAGTAAATTTGCACCACAAAACTAGCCTTTTTTTCAGTGGAAAGCACAACTGTTTTTGGTTTAACATTTTATTAACAGCTGTCCTTTTTTGAAATATTAATGTTTATATTTGAATATATATTTCATTTTTAAAAAGCTTAAATAAATTTATTTCATATAAAATAATGCTTATTTTTACTTACATAGTTTCTGTATTTTTTTGCAGTGTTGCATCTCTCTAATAAATCTTGCTGCTTTTAAAATTCAGCAAATGCTGTAAAACATTTGAAATTATTACTTGTTAGTATTTCTAAATTATGTTTTAATTTTGTATTTAAAAAATACTTAAATTGTACACTTACATCGGACTGTTTGTGTTATCCACAGTTCAATAGTTTGCTGGCTTGAAAAATGCGTGTGGTCTCTGTGGGAGTCAGTTTACCACTGTTTTCAAAATTGTGGATGGCTGCTTTTACATGTTTTTTGATGGTGAACGATAATTTAAACGAAAATATGTTTTGTGAACAGTTTTTTTGCGTGATTGAGAAGCTGACAAAAAGTAGAATTATTTTGATAGCTTTAAAAATGTTTGTTATAACATTTATTGTCAGCCATTTTTGCGAGTTGCAGGTTAAGAGGCATTCATAAAAATAGTTGATGGACTTTCATTTTTTCATTGTTCACAATTGTGGCTTAATAATTGTGTTTCACTTCGTTGTTTTAAAAAAAAAAGTGTATTATTCTTTTTTATGTATTTCTTATATATTTTATATGAATAAAGGGGTATTAATTTAAAGCGGGATATATTAAAATACACGAGTATTAATTTTAATACACAAGTATCTTTTATTAATATACGTGTATTAATACACTTACCCACCCAAAACCCCTATTTCCCATGCATGGGATTTTTTAGTGAATTTAGAGAATAATATGCGGAAAGTACACAAGTATTAGTTTGAATACCAAAGTATTAATTTAAATACCCGAGTATCGCTTTTAAATAGCTGAGTGTTAATTTTTAATACCCATGTATTAATACACTTCCCCACCCAAAACCCCTATTTCCCTTGCATACCGTCCTGGGGGTTAGTTATACTTAAAAAAAAAATGTTTTAATTATTTTATTTTATTTATTTTTAAAAAAGCGTAGTTATAGTATGCGTAGTAATAGTATGCATTGTAGTCGTTTGCATTGTAATGGTACTTTTAGTGCATTCCTATGATTTTGCAATGTAATGGTATGCTTTGTGAAATCATGCAATGTAATGGTAGCTGCATTGTAAAATCTGCGTTGTAAAACCATGCGTTGTAATGGTTTGCATTGTAACATCATATATTCCCATAAGCCTCCTAACCTTACCAAGGGGCGATTAGTTTCTGGCAACTATTGAACAATACAACCCTTGATCCTTCAGGGACCGTGGAAACAGTACACTGCTTTTCGCTCAGTCACTCGTGCTCACTTGGTCTCAGAGAGATACACAGAATAAACAACGGGGACGTTTTCAATAAGCATTTATTGAACCAGTATCATCCTATTATAAAACATGTTTGCTGGGACAATCATTAGACAGAAACAGATGTATAAGATTACAAGCACCAACAGAGTAAATAAAAGGTAGAATTCTACCATAGGGCTAAAACAGTGAATATATGCAGGCATATAGATACATGGTAGTAATCATGCATACTGCAACTATGTGGACCCTATTTAAGTGTGCCTAAATGTACATAGCATGTATGTGGGTGTAAAGCCAAGAATCCCCTAGGAAAGCGCCAACCCCATTACCTGATGGGAGAGAATGAAGGACCCCGTCTTGGTCTCAAGTTGGATACCACGCAAGGGATGTCATACTACTGCGTGCTGGAGTTTCTGCAAACAAGAATCTCAGCGTCTGATGTCAGCATGGAAGCTTCTCCTCTGGTTGCCCAGTGAAGATGTGGTTCTTTTATACCCTAAATGTACCCTCAGGGGTTCTACCTAGATATGTAATGATTTGCCATGATGCACGGTGGGCCTGTTGTCCAAGGATGATGATAGCGGTGACTTTTGTGCAGTGTTATTATACAGAAAATATTAACCCTGATTTGTATGTCCTGGGCAGGGGATTAAGATATGATACTAGGAATTGTAATTCATAATAAATGATGCTAGTTTCCAAGAAACTGATCGACATTTATTCAGCACATAACTGCGTAAAAGGTCAGTGCTAGAACCGTTATACAGAGTAAGGTAGGAGAAATGTAGGTAAAAGGTTGTGTAGCTACCTAGGCCTAGATTGGGGTACATTTGGCCTCATAACAAAGCAGGGAGGCCTTGCTGGGCCCCCCTGCCAGCAAAAATGACCCAAGAGCAGCTGGCCGCAAATGGGCGGCACAGTTACAAGCTCTCAATGCCTCCAGGACCCCGGCCTGGAATGCGGCATTGAGACAGTGGAATACTGTGTCATCTCTTCATAACGAAGGCGGAGGCAGCTTCTCCTGTCGCATGGCCTCCGGAGCAAGCCTGGTATTTTCCCCTTTAGGCAAAGGTGGAGTCTTCTGGATGAGAAGCCTCCCTTGGGCTCCACACGGCAAGGCTCAGCAAGGCTCGGCAAGGCATGGCTTCCCGAGCCCCACACAATACCTTCCGCCTGAAAGGAAATGCTGCTCGGGCCCTTCGTGACCCGCTCACACCAGGCACTCCCTCCTTCCGTGTAGGCAGAGCAGTTCTCATGTCTCATGAACCAGCTCGGTTTCTCACTCACCAATAGCCATGGGGAAACACCTAGCAAACAGGGCTTCCACACCATGAGGGGGCACCGAAGTGGATGCCTGCTGTGCCCCAGGGGACCTCAGAGAGTGCGCTCGATCGGAGGACTGGTAATAGGAAAAAATAGGGCACCTTAAGCAGCAGGACTCCATGTCCTGGGTCCAGCAACACAGGGCAGGTTACCAAGCCCTGGGAGATTACTGGGGCACACAGGCAGGGGTGCAGACAGGTCGACAAACAGGGTCCTTGGAAGAAGATGGATCGGCTAATTCACATGCCACTATCAATGCTTGGCCCTTAAAATATATCTGTTAGGGGAGTGTTAGAGGGACCTATGTTGGGTAAGAAATTGCGTTAAAATGCTTTGTTTCTATTTCAGGAACCCAATGATCCATCATGAGGCTCAGCACATCCCCCTGTGTAAGATTAGCATTGGATTTATGAAACCTGGCGTACTTTGAAGAAAAACACTTTCAGACCTACTCAGACACCCACACAGTCACCCTCACACTCATTTACAGACCCACACTGGTAGTCATATCTACTCACAGACATAGGCAGGCAATCACACCCACTCACAAACCCATGCAGGCACTCACAGACCCACTCACAGATGCATTTAGGCACTGATACACTCACTTACACACCCACACAAGCACTCACAGACTCACTCACAGACCCATGCAAACACTCACATACCTCCTCACATACCATCACAGGCACTCGGCACTCACACACCCACTCACAGAGCTATACACCTACTCAGACACACTCACAAACCCATGCAGATACTCAAACACCCATTCACAGACCCACTTAGGCACTCACACAAATACTGATGGACCCACACAGCCACTTATAAACCACCTCACAGATCTACACAGGCACTCTTACACCCACCCACAGACCCACACAGCAAATCACACACCCACTCGCAGACCTACACAAGCCATCTCCCACCACTCACAGACTCATACAGCCACTCACACACCCTCTCATAGACCCTTACACACACTCTCACACCCATTCACTGACCCCCTCAACCATTCACAAATGCCCTCACATTCCCACACAGGCACTGACAGACCTGAGCAGGTACTCTCAGACACAGTCACAGACACATGCAGGTAATCACACACCATTCACAGACCCATAGAGACACTCAGACACCCACTTTCATACCCACTGACAAAACCACACAGGCACTCACAGACCCAGTAACTGAGTCATGTAGGTACTCACACACTCACTCAGAAATCCATGCAGGCACTGACAGACCTACTCTCACAACCACACAGGTACTCACAGACCCACTGACAGACCCATTCACAGACCTACAGAGGCAAGCATAGACTCAGTCACAGACCCATGCAGGTACTGACACACCTGTTCGCAGACCCACTCATGTACTTGCATACCCGCTGATAGAACTACACAAGCACTCACAGACCCACTTACAGAGTCACACAGGCACTCAGAAATCCATGCAGGCACTGGCAGACCTACTCACACACCCACACAGGTACTCACAGACCCACTCACAGAACTGTGGAGATACTCACACACCCACTCACAGATCCATGTATCCAATTATACATCCACTATTAGACCCACAGAGGCAATCTCACACTCACTCACACACCCACACAGGCACTCACACACCCACTCACAGTTATTTGCTGGCACTTTCGCACTACTCAGAGTCCCATACCATCACTCACACACCTACTCACAGACACATGGCTGTACTCACACACCCACTCATAGAACCAGACAGGCACTCACAGACCCACTCAGAGACCTATGCTGGCACTCATAGAGACACTCATAGACCCATGCAAGTACTCACATACCTACTCACAGACAGATGTATTCACTTTCATACCTACTTACAGACCCACACAGTCACTCAGACTCCCACTCACAGAGCTATGCAGGCACTAACAGACCTGCTCACAGAGTCACACAGGAACTCACACACCCACTCACAGATCCACACAGATACTCACACACCCATTCAAGAACCAGACAGACACTCAGATACCCACTCACAGACCCACTCAAAAACTCCCACACCCACTCAGAGACTCACTCATGTACCCACTGACAGTCTCACACAGACACTCTGGCACACACTCAGATACTCACACACCTACTCAGAGACTTACTCACACATCCACACATAGCCCCACACTGGCACTCTCGCAAACACTAACCAAATCATTCAAGCAGTCACAGACCCATTGACAGAGCCACACACAGGCACTCATACATCCACTCAGATATCCATGCAGGCAGTGATGGACCCACTCACAGATCCACATAGGATCTTAGAAACCCACTTACAGATCCATGCATGTACTCCTATGCAGGCATTCATATACCCACTCATAGACCCATGCATCAACTTCCACACCCACTTACACACTTTCACCGGCACTCGCACACCCACTCACAGACCCATGCAGGTATTCACAAACTCACTAACAAACCCAAATAGGCAGTCATACACCCACTTACAGACCCACACAGGTACTCACAGACCCACTGACGGACCCACACACCCACCGACAGATCCACAAAGATACTCACACACCCACTCAATGATCCACACAGGCACTCACACACCCAGCCAGAGATCCACACACACAGTCATACGTCCATTCACAAACCTATACAAGTAAATCCTAAATGTGCTGCTCTTTATAGTGAATGTGTGCTTTTGGTTTGTGGATCTGCAACAAAGCCATGGATTCGAGTAAACATTTACAAAAAAAGGATTTAAAAAGAATATGAACCAGTGTTTGTCAAAATGGGTGGCTCTAAAAGACTTCTTCGTGTTTATGGTGTGTAGATGATAACTACATATAAAACAGGATGCAGTCTTTCAATCTGTTGAGGAATGCCCTGTTGCCTTTCTCTGTGAAATTATCTCCCTCATTTCTATATATACCATCCATATCAAAGCATAAATTGTTGTTGTATATAGAGCCCATGTTGTGGTCTCTGAGGAATGTAGAAACAGTTTTATTGACATGTTTCCTGGGTTTGTCTATCTGTGGATAGAATTTGTTTGACCTCTTCCAAATCTGCCTTTGGTTAATGTTTGAGAACACCAAGGCAGTGTGTGGGAAACGTGCTGTTAATTTACCAAAGGTATCCTTTATTAGGATTTCCAGTCCTACCCCAGTAAGTGTGCCTAGGTCATTGCAACCACAGTGCACAATCTTGAGGTCTGGATGTTGGCAATCCACAATGCTTTCAAGCAAAGGCAGCAATTGATGCCACTTTAACCCTCTCTGGCCAACTTAAGTAATGTCTACATTAGGTAAACCCAAGTCCCTGTCAATGCCACTCTTTCTAGCACTCTCTCTGGCCAAAAACACAAAACTATGACCCACAATCCACACTCTCACCATTTTGGAGGCAAACAAGAGTAGCACACAGGAGAAGGTTGCAGTTGAAAAAGGCAGGATTCAAAATAAAAGACAGTTAAAATGGTGGTCAGCATGTAAAAAAATAAAAGAACATATTTGATTGGATGGTGTAGATGTGCAAGGAAGTAAATTAAGTAGTGAAAAACAGTAAGTAAGTCTGTGATTGGAATTTGAAAAATCCCCAAAATGGTATAGATATTGGGAAATGCTTGCAATTTCAAATCCTCGACCACACATGCTTCACTTTAATTCGAACCTAGTGTGGTAACCATAGAAACTGTTCTAAACTTTTGACCTGCTGCTAGCAGAGTGTTCCAAACAAGGTTACTAAGGTAACTCAGATGAAAGAGTGTGGGGTTTGGAAAATAAAAAGACTGTTCTGTTAACACTTAAAAGGCGAGTGTTGTAGACACATTGCTACTGTGGAGTCTTTGCCCTCATAATCACAAATTTCTTAGAAAGTGAAATGTACATGCAAACCAAAAACACTACAACAATAAATGCATGTACAGGCTCTCTTGTGGATTCGAGGATCTGCCATGAATTTTCAAGGGGCTGTGCCTAGCGCCGCTGCCGATCCGCAACTCTGACCAAAGGCTCTACCAAATTAAGCGTCTTGACAGGAGTCTAATAAACTCCTGTCAAGACTGGCCATGTATAAGTGCTATAACAAAAATAAAATACGATTCAGTATCACTGAGAGGAGAGTGGAAAGGGTTGCCATTATTGGTTCTTCCATACTGAGAGTAGTATACCATTATTTTACTGCTGGCTTGAGATTTTCACTGGAAAGATATTCTAAGTGACACTGAGTAAAAAATTGGAGAGCAGCAACGGAATTTCCCAGGTATATCAGTAAGGGTGTTAATTTAAAAAGTATATGTATATAGTAAGGTGAAAGAAAATGAGTTGGTTGTACACAACAGTAAAAATAAAAATAAAAGGGAGGGTAAGTGATAATGTTAAGGAAAAGCATAATGAGTAGCAAAGGAGGAAGGAACATGTCTAAAGATAAAAGAGGTATTTTATGAAGGTACTTTTAAAGAATGTATTTGGAAGAAGATGTGGATGATTGATTGTAGTAAATAATTTATTAGTATATCATTTGTACCCTGTCATAGAGACAGGCAGGCACTGATACACTCATTTACAGTCTTTAAAAAAAGCACTTATGAACCCAAAACAGATGTAGCCAGACAGTAACTGACATACTGAGAAAGACACCAATTTAAGAATTCACACACTCATTTACTCACCTATAGATGCACTTTCATAGTCATACTCACTCCCATGCAGGCACTGTCAGATTCACTGAGACTCTTATACAGACATTCATATATCAGCAATCACTCTGTTACAGACACATGTACACAGCCATATACTCAGTTAGACACCTAGCTGCCCACCAATACAGGCATTGACATGCCTATTTAGAAAACCAAAGAGCCACTCACACATCCAGTGGGAGGGTGACATATGCACTTACTCATCCAGTCACACATCTGCACAGCACTTATATATTCAACACAAAAATTGCATACACAGTTACATACCCCGACACTTACTATGGCAGCAACTAAGCAATCCATACAGGCACTTACATACCAGTTTAGAGACCCATAGAGACATTCAGGCAGTTATCCAGTGACACATCCACAGGTGCTCTGATACACTCTTTCAGATATGTACTCAAGTACTGACACAACCAAGTCGTTCATCCACACACTCACTCATAAACTCATTTATACATGCAAACTGACAGAATTACAGTGCTTATTATTCACTGATATAAGTACTTGTGTAACTATTTAATTGCTTATAGTATGCAATTTAATATTATGCAATATAAAAGTAAATTTATTATTTAATTTGCTTTTCAAAAAATTACTTATATTTACAAAGGAAGATTAACAATGCAGAATAAGGCAGAAACAGGAAAAAACAGTACTTTCTGTTTACAACTCACAGTGAAAATGGACATAATGCAGAGAAAAGAGCTGCTGGTAAGAGTACAAAGACGTTTCTGAAAATAATATGTGGAAAAATGGAAAATCTAAAAAAACATGCTAATAAGAAGGAATTTTTAAAATATGCTCAGAAAGGGGAAGGAATAAGTGAAATTTAGAGTGAGAAATATTATAAGAAAACAACTATCTCAACAAGAAGACAGAAACAATTTAAAAAGATAAGAGTGAGTATGTTTTGTAGTAGGGTAATACAGAATTTGGTACAAAACTGAAGCAGTACAAGAGGTGAGGGAAACACTGAAGCAAAGCAAAGCATTAGGAGGGTCATTTCGATGGCGGGCGGACAAAGTCCGCCCGCCACCGTAGCGGTGAATGGGACCGTCCGCCATAGGAGCGGCGGTCCCGCTGCGAGTATTAGGATGCCACCGCCACGGTGGCAGTGGCATCCCCTATTCCCAATGCTGGGAATGCACGTTGTGCATTGGCATGCACTAAGGTGACAGGCACCGCGCTGTGCCTGCCACCTTGTCCATGCCAATGCAAGGGGTACCATAGGTATCCCCCATGTGTACCCCCCACTCCTCCCAACATCCTGGGGGCCCGCTACGGGCCCCCAACTGCGAAGACCGTATGCCTTTCCATGGCGGCGTTGCCGCCATGGAAATGCTGCTCTCCGCCACCATCCTAATATGGATGGCGGTGTCTTGCAGACACCGCCACCGTCTTATTGCCCTTTTCCGCCCGGTCCCCTGTTGGACCGGCGGAAAACCGGCAGACGGTCTTTCCGTCCGCCGGGCTCCCTCCCGCCATCGTAATGTGGCGGGGGGAAATGGCATGCGGGCAGAGGGGAATGGCGGGCAGATCGCCACCGCCATACGGGCGGTGGCGATCCGCCCGTCATCGTAATGACCCCCTAAGAGTGTAGTTCATAAAGCATTCGTTGAGAAGCAGAAACAAATAATTTTGATGCTATAGAAAATGAGAACATTGAACAAAATAATGTTGTCTATGAAGAGAAAAAGCCAGAAAAAAACGTATTAATAAAAGAAATTTTTGAAAAATCTTCAGAGGAGAATGGAAACATATCTAGTGCTGAGCTTTTCTATAATGAAAAAAGATACTTGCAAGAGAATACATTAGTGCATGCAGTTGAAACAACTGGTCAGTGCTATGAGGTAAAAGATGGTACTCTCATTGCAAAAGATGAGATGATTCCTAAAAATGTAGAGGAAGAGATAGCTGAAGAGGTACAAGGAAGGCATAGTCATGCCCCTGTGTAGAAATGGGAGTGTAGCAGTAACAGTATTTGTAATTTTTGCCAGGAATCAATAAATATATTAAGACATTTTCTCTGCCATTTTCCAGGTAAAAGTGTGAAGCGGGAAATTGCAATGTTGCAAGGATTAGATCTGTGGAAATTAAGGAAATATACTAAATTACAAGGACATTCCTTGGCATGTTTATCCAAGAAAAAAAATTGAAATTTAGTTAGAAGGCTTTTCATTGCAAAAAGTCCAGCATTGTGTTTAGGAGAAAGGAACAAAGCTCTTTTGCATGGTACAGTATCAGAGGTTGAAAAAGTTTAAAATGATATTCAATTCCAGTTCTTTGGTCCTGAATTAGAGTCTGAAAAAAATGAGGAGTTGGTATGTCCAAGTGTAGAGGAATAGAACATAAATGTTAGTACTGATAACTTTGCACAAGAAATAGTGAAATTTAATGCAGTTTCTACTGAGAAAACAAACTATGTTTGTTTATGTTGTTGGCACACTCACTACAATGTAGGAAAACAGAGAAAAGTGGCTAAAATTTGCTATGTATTTATTTGTGGAGAAACGGTTCGATTTGTCAACATCAATGACGAAATGCCTGCAAGAGCAATCCATACTAACTTAGAGTTGGTTCAAATTCCAGAGGAACTTCGACATATAAACGTTTATGAAATAATATTGATACAATATATGCACTGATTTCAAGAAATAGTTAGTATGGAACCAAAGACAAGGAAATTACCACTCACTGAGCTACAGGAAGGCCTTAAAGGTAGAGTTGTGTACATACCTTTCGATTTTAAATGTAATGTTGAAACTGTGGGTGTATAGAAAGATATAGATGAACCACTTATTATTCATGCATATGGTGTGCCCACAAAAAACAAACAAATCTGGCAAGAACTAGTGGATGTGAATAAGGTGAAGAATATGACATTCTATCTGAACAGAATAATGTGTGTTACAAAGATGTAGATTTTTCCACAGGTACAAGTTGCATGGAGGAAGAAATGTTACCTTCAAGTGTACAATTTGAAAAAGTGGATAGAACTAAATCTGAAGAAATCTATGAGCACTACAGTATCCACTGCATTCAAAAGAAGTTGTGGGGGATGCCATTGAACTGTACAAGATGAAATAAGCTACAGGAGCTCTAATGAGTGTCTGGGAAAATATTTTTGAAGCTCACTGTTTTCCACAACTATTTCCAACTGGAGTAGGTGGACAGTGTGATGACCACCCAGTGCAAATTCCAGCAGCTTAGTATGGATCAACCAGATTATTTTCAGAGGACCCTGGATGTTATCAAAGTATTCCATATATATTCCATCTGTTATTTGAAAATGATTTGTCTGGACTATCCTACGCTGTTAGCCAAATTCTTAAGACAGGAGTAAATCTACAAAATGTGTCCGCAAGAGATTTTGTCGACAAAATTCATGGACAAGATGAGAATTTGGAATACAATCTGATAAATTTGATGGTGTGCCAGCGTGGCACCAATGAATATTGGTATTGTTGTCATGGGGAACTAAAATGTATGTTATCAAATTTGAGAGCACCAACTTGATTTGTGACCCTCAGTTGTGCAGAGTACGCATGGGATGACATGCATGAATTATTGAGAGAAGCAAATTATAACATTAAGGACATCAATCTGAAGACACCAGGAAAACTTTGCTCTTAGGATCCTGCAAATGCTGTTAGATATTTTAAATACAGATTTCAAGCCATGCTAGCCTTCATCTGCAACAATAAAATCCACCTCTTGGAAAAGTCACTTTCACATAAAGAGTGCCAAGCAAGAGATGCTCCTTACATTCATATTTTGTTGTAGTCTAAAAATGCACCCAGAAATTGGAACAGTCATGGATGAGTCTGTCCTTCCTTTCATAGAGCAGTATGTTACATGTACCATCCCAAAAGATAGTGACAAAAAAGGCCTAAAACATCAAGGGCCAGATGTAGGTGGCCAAATACCGAGCGCTAACGCTGAAATTCGCAGAATTTCAGCGTTTGCGATCGCTATTTGGCTGCGAGCAATGTAGGTGAGTTTAAACCTACTAGCAAAATAAGGAATCGCAAAAAGCACTTTTTTGCTTTTTTTAAAGTGCCATGTGGCACACATTCATGCCCTTAGGGCATGTATGTGCGCCACAAATGCACACGTGCACATTTCAGGGGTGCAACAGGGTGTCCTTTTGACACCCTGGCACCCTTACAATAGCTCCCGCTATTTGCGATTCTTTAATAGCGAATCGCAAATAGTGAATATCTTCCCATTCATTCCTATGGGCCTCCTAGCCCATAGGAATGAATGGGTAGGTATTCCTTATTAACGAATCTCAATTTGCGATTCGTTATTAAGGAATATTAAGGAATCGCTAATATTTAAGCGATTCCTACCTACATTCAATTTTGCGAGTCCTTAATAGCGAATCGGTAAAATTCACTATTAAGGACTCGCAAATTTGATTTTACCTACATCTGGCCCCAAGTTCTGTGTTTTCAATCACATAGATGTGGGAAGTACTGTCGCAAATGTACAGAGTGAATGGAAAATGTTACACTTACTGTAGTTTTGTATTTTGAAGACCTGTTATTTCCAACAGAAGAGTCAACAGTTTTTTGTCTGCAGTCAGACATACGCTTACTAGAAAATCATCCAAAAACACCTACAACCAGAGGAGAACAGAAGCTTCAAAATATATTGAATACAATCCTGTCATTCTGAAAATGAGCAATGCCAATATGGATATTCACTTTGTGGTGGACAACTCCATAGCTGTTGCTCATTATGCTACTTCATAAATAATGAAATCTGAAAAGACTTATATAAAGAATATATGGGAAGAGATTTCTGCTGAAAAGTATTTAACAAAGAAAGTGTACAGCTTCAGTTTAAAGATGCTTTCACAGGGAAATTGAATCTTATGAATGCTTTGATTGGTTGAGTACAGCTAGTTTATATAAGTCTTTTCCTGATATTCAGTATCTTTCAGAACAGGACATAAATATAGTACTCATATATGCCCTTTGTGAATTCCCAAAGTCGTAACCTTAGACGTTTGGGCTAAGGTTAGACCAAATTTATAAGTTTACCTTTGTGACTAGGGCCCACAGTTTCTAGTTTCTCTGGCATATGCTGTAAGTATTCATAAATCTCAAGGTTTAAGTGTATATTCAGCATTGGTTAATGTTAGGAGTACAGTGTTTAAGGAAGGAATGTCATATTTAGCGCTACCTTGAGTTAGAACTTTGTCCGGATTTTATTTGGTTGCATTTGATGACAGCAAAGTTAGTGTGATGCAAGTTCTGGTAAAGAGCGGAATCAATTAAGAAGTCTGTATGCTCCTCTTTCAGGACAGTATCCCATTTATGAAAAATGCACCATCTGTCCAAAGGAGTGGAGTGATGTTGTTGGAAAGAAAGAAATGATTATGCCTAGGCGGAGTTTGAGGAGTTCTGCTATGGGGAATTCCACGAAGTAACCAAAAAACTCTACCACGCTACGCAGAATTCCGCAAGCTGAGGAGTGCACTTGGTAATGACTGTTTGCGTTGATTTTCAGCACCGGGTGTTTGTCCTGCACTGGAAAATGGACCGCATCATGCACTGCTTCTTTTCTGCCACTCGAGTAGATTTTCTATCTGAGCGGCAACTTTCTCAACGCAAACAGAATGATTCTCAATGTGAGCGGTCACGACCTCCAGCAACCGCCCACATTGAGAAATACGATGCCTACGTTGAGAAATCTCACCGGGAGGTGGATTTTTCTCACCCGCGATCGCCAACTTGGCATTGGGGATCGAGAGCGAGCAAAGATCTCGCCGGGAGGTGGATTTTCCTCACTCACGCTCGCCAACTTGATGTTGGGGAGCGAGAGCAAGGAAAAAAACTCAGTTCTGCAAGTTTTTGGGAACTCCGCGTACTCTGCGGATTGCAGAAAACTCCGCAGCCTCCACAAGCGGAGCGAAGTTTACCGCCCAGGTTTAGAAATGATGGACAAGAAATACGTTGTTAAGAAAAAAAATTGACACTGAGGGAGATAATATTGGTTAGAAGTTGTCAAACGCCTCTGGTGTCAACAGCTCTGCAAATTTTGTTCTAAACGTTCTTCATCCTGTATATGTAATTGAACAGAAACCCCAGAAGAGATTGTGTTCTGCACTGTGTGCTTTGTTGCAATGCTTATGTAGTGATAGGATGATAACACATTGTGCTTCACACATTTGAAACCTTGTAGATATATGTAGTGGATCTGTTTGAACAACGGCGGACCACAGGTACCGCACCTCGTGCCAGTTCCAAAAAATAAAGTTTTGATGCGCAAATCTGCCCCTACGCCAACCGTTGCGTGGCGTCACTGTGCTCCAGATCAGAAAATCAATCACTTTCAAAGGGCATTGCGCATCACACAAAGTCCAATAGTCAATTGTATTTACAAAAATTGTGATTTCTTTATTTACATCAGTATAAAAAAGCATTGAACATTAACACTCCAGCCAACGCGTTTCATTCCCACACTGGGAACTTCATCAGGGCTGAAAGGTAACAAATGATACACATATTATTACCAAATCACGACACAAGACTAGACAAAAAATAACCTTCACATAACTCCACAAAACATCAATATATATTTAAAATAAGACAACATCAAACGTCCACATTTACAACAACACTGACCAAAAAACGAAATTATATATAAACATATATAAATTATTTTTTGATTTTTATAAAAGTTTTCCTTAGAGAACTGAACATCCTCACACCAGGTGCCCCTAAATACCAGCACCAACTGACCCATCACGCAATGCAAGTTATAAAATTGCACACCATCATATACAATGTCCATATAAGTGGACTCGACATGACCCCTCATTGAACACACATCTTTTATAATTAATTGCCTGTAATTATGTATCTCAATTTCCTCTTTACCAACAAAAAACCAACCCATGATCAAAAGAAAAACATGTGTGGGGCTGATGGATCATATTTAACAAAGATAAAAACAGTTTAAAATCACCGCAATCGTTAAAACCACAAAGTTGGGTATTCTGTTGCAATTCTTACCGAATTAAAAAAGGAAGAAAAAATTGTTTCAAGTCCGTAGTTTTTATATTCCTCGTGTAACTGATCACAATTGAGGTGCAATCACCTCTGACATGTGTATAAGTATACGTTTTTCAATGTGCCTTTTAATGGAAGAGCAGATTTTACAGCATGCACATGACATGTCAGTTCTACAATACGCTCAATTCTTTGCTCTAATTTGAATTACAACAGAAACACCATAAGTGTTAAAGAATAACAAGAAACGAAAAAAGGAAAAAGAGGGGAAGAAGATGAGTAAAAAGCAAAGGAGAAAACATGTAATGGGATACCTATTCAAACACACACCAAATGTGTCATTAAACCAAAAAATCATATACCTAACCCTAACACCGTAACATGCATATATCCTTAAGACAGAAGAGCACACCATCATCCTCGGTTGGTCTTTAATCATAATAAATATGCATGTTATACAGACAGACCATCCCATATGGGAAAAACCATTCCCGTCACCTGACGAATCAAACACAAGTTGATGGCAGTAATATACACATGCATCACATACTATAAATCGTACTACCATAGGGAGAAGATAAATTGGCGAGCTTCATTTATAATTTGAATGTTAGAAAGAAAGAAATAACAGAGTCCAATGAATCAGTACTCATCTACCAAAATATATAGTATAGTCAAAAAAAGGGGGAGAAAAACCATTTTTCATTTAATATTTAAATATTTGCTCTATGTTAAATTGTTAACCTAACTTTTAGACACTTGCTGGCAGTAGTTAGAAGACGTTGTAATCATGTACTCTAAATGTAATTGGATATTCACGGTGGGTCATACCTCTTATCTTGATATTCTCAATCACTGAGCTTGCGGTTGTTTGAGGCACGGTCCTGTGTATTCCACTAGGACCCAACAATATGGTCTTGAGTATGATAACTCCTATAAAAGATAGGAGAAGAGGAAAGACCCCAAATTCATATCACAGTAGTACAACAATTGCTAATTAAAGTAGCTCTCATAATAATTTTAACAAGTGTATCTGCCGTGCAGCTACCCCGCATACCACAATGATAGTCCACAAAGTGGATGTTAATCAAAGTGGCTACCTTGTTCATTTCACTGGCATCTCCCCGTACCGCTATCCCACAATTCCCAAACCATGGAGTTTAAACCTACGCGCTCCCCGCTTAGATTCCTACCTGCGTATACATGATAATACACATGTCAAAACGTATATATCCTGAGCCACATATCTTTGCCTGAATTATAAAGCACACTGTTGTGCATAAATATATCCTAATAGAACAACCCCACTATGAAAAAAGCGGGGAGAGTCCCACAATCAAAGCCGACACCGCCCCTCAGCCTGTGCCGGACACAATATGCCGTAGAGCAAGTGACTAATTCTCACTTGTTTCCCACGCCGGCTTTGGTCAAAGATATAACAACAAAACTGCCGTTTCTACCAATAAAGGATCCCGCTGCGAAATGCTGTACCGCCCTTGCCACCTTACGTCGCAATCGTACGCGTCTTCCTCCTTGTTCTCGTGTCAAATGAATTCTCCCGCCACCGTTCGTAAATACCCAAAAATCCTGCCCACATGAAACTGAGACGTCCAATCAGCGGACACAAGGGGCGGGGGTATTAGAACGCCTGTCTGGGATAATCAGAGGGCCGGAAGGTCAACACGTCGCCATTTGTAAGTGATAAAGAATCACTCTAAACTAAGTACCACACCTTGATGTACCAACATATATAAGCCTAAATAGGTAGAAAAATATGAAGCGGTATGTTTTACTACAGTCATCAAATTACGTTGATCCACAATATATCTAAATTGGACTACCTGGTCACAATTTAATGTCCCAATTGCGACCCTTAATATTCATAAAAATTACTCGTATTGAGATTATAAATTGTAATTAGCGAAATCCTACATGAATCCACTTCTATATAACACGATGTCCCTAGTAATGAGTATATCATAAACTACACCGTATTGGAGGCCGCCATTGGTAAGTGGGTAACCTCACAAATTCTGCATCTATGCAGACAAAACATGGGGGAAAATTCCTGCCCATAACTGGAATAAAGATATGTAAAACGGTACCTATAAAGAAAAAGGGGAGTGTAGGATATCATAATATTACTCCATACTGGTATGTGTATAAAGTCATATATGAAAAAGGATAAACGGTGTCCCTATGTTATTCCATGATGGTATACTAAAACCATATTCGATACCAGGATACAGTTATGCCAGCAAGTGTCCAGAAGTCAGGGTTTGGATAATAATCCAAAAAAAGAAAAACCAAATAATGCGCACACATACATTAACGATGTTAGAGAGGTACAAGGCAACTTGGGTCATGAGTGCTCAATATATCGCAAATGAGTCGTCAAGAATACCAACCAATGCAGTGCTTTACAACGTTTTTGTCAGGGTGGTGACTCAAGCAAAGCCTTAAGTGCACATGTCACTCCTATAAATGAAACAGCTAATTACAAACACACACTGCTTGTTTGTCTTTTCAGGATATAATACCCTGTAGCCCGAACCGAAACTGGGAGGAGGGGGAAGGGGTGGGGGGGAGAAAAGAGGGGGGAAAAGAGGGGGAAAAGAAAGGGGGAAGGTTTTGAGGGAGGAAATAGCTAGAATTCTTAAACCTATCCAAATACTCAACACATTCTTGTACATACTGAGGGCTAAATCGTTTTGACACAGATGTATCAAATGTTACACTCTTTTCACAGTGAGGTAGAGCATTTAACTATTTCCCAAGAAGAAATGCATTTCATGGTCTGTGTTAAACCCCCTACTAATACTCCTTAGCCTGCATATCCACTTGGATTCACACCTTCGTAGGTTGAGTTCTCTATTGCCTCCCCTAGCCCCTACCTCCACATGTTCAATGGCATGGAACCAGAAAGTGGCTTCACCTCTATGGTTTTCCATGAAATGTTCAGTCATTGGATACCGTAAATCTTTATTAAGAATGGCCCTTCTATGTTCCTGAATACGCAGTTTCAAGCTGCGCTTGGTGCTGCCCACATAGATATGTTCACATGAACAACCAATCACATAGACCACATGGGTGGTATTACAATTAATACATTTCGAAATGGTAAACTCGATAGATCCATTGAAGGCAAAATTCTTAGTCCTATTGATGCCTAGATGACATACATTGCATGAGCTACAAGTGTAAAAACCCTTAGGTTTTACTGGTAACCATGTCTCCTGTTTCCCTGGGGTTGAAGTTACATAGCTCGGACATAGTTCCTGTCTCAATGTATTGCCTCTCCTGTACGTAACTGATGGATTCTTTCTAACCGAAGTACAGAGGTTGGGAATCTCCTGTAGCAAATACCAATTCCTCTTCAATAATTTGAAGATCTTACTGCTATGTGTGGTATACTGTGTGATAAATCTGATATCCGCATTCCCCCTCTTGTCTCTAGTTTTATCTTTTTTAGCTAGTGTAGAATCCCTAGTCAACTTACGTACTCTACTTTCCGCTGTGTCGAGGACCTGCTTCTTATATCCCCTTGCTAGAAATCTTTTCTTCACTTGTTGTACATTACTGTTGAAACAGTCATCTTCGCTGCAATTGCGCCTCATGCGCACCATCTCTCCGTAGGGGATGTTCTTGATGGTTGAACTTGAATATGCGCTATTAGCATGCAGTGTCGCATTGCAAGCTGTTTCTTTGCGATGCAGTGTACTTTGTATAAGCCCATCCTTGATATAAAAGTGTAGATCTAAAAAGTCAATGCTTTCCTTGTGATGCTCCATTGTGAGTTTGACATTGAAAGGATTGGTGTTTAAATATTGGAAGTATTCCAAAAGCAGTGTTTCGGTTCCCGACCACAGGCAGATGATATCATCAATGTACCTCCCCCAGAACACAATGTGCTCAGTGTAGGGGGAGGCACATTGGTTCCAGGCGTGCCCCCTCTCATACCACCCCATGAAGAGGCAGGCATAAGAGGTGGCAAACCTGGTGCCCATGGCCGTACCTCTCCTCTGATGGTACCATGTGCCATCATGCAGAAAGTAGTTCATTGTGAGGATAAGCTCCATCATTTCAAGGACCATCTGATTGCGTTCATAGTGGTCAGCCGTCTCCCTGTCTAAGTAGGATCTCGCAGCCCTCAGTCCAAACTCATGCTGTATGCAGGTGTAAAGACTTGTTACATCAAGTGTCACAAACAGCAATTCATCTGACCAGACAAAGTCTTTAAATTTGGATAAAATATCTTGGCTGTCTTGGATATATGATGGTAAATCCAGAACATGTTTCTGTAAACTGAGGTCGATGAATTCTGACAGTCTCTCAGTGGGCGAACCCTCCCCAGAAATGATGGGTCTCCCTGGGGAAATGCCCTTGCTTGTGAACTTTGGGGAGAATATAAATACAGGGAAACCTGGGATTCTCCACTCTCAGGTACCTATATTCCTGTTCACTCAGCAAACCAACCTCCCTCCACTCCACAAGTTGAGATTAATCACCCTTGTTAGGTCCTTAATAGGATTATGTCTCAATTTCTCATAGCATTGTACATCACCAAGTTGGCGTTCGATTTCACCAAAATAATCCATTTTGTTCATCACAACGACATTTCCGCCCTTGTCAGCCTCCCTTATGACAATTTCAGTATCGTTTTTTAGCCTTTTGAGGGCTTCTTTTTCACCTCCCGTCAAATTATACATAGACCCCTGGGTTCGTCTCATTAGGTTCTCCAATTTATATATGCCTTCACTTATTCTATCAGTGAATACATCAATATTATGATGATATGTTGTTGGTGTAAATTTCGAAGTGGGTCGCAGTCCACTTTCCCCTGTCAAGTTCTCACAAATGTTTAATTCCTCTAAAACCGAGTGTACATCCACCTCTTGGGAATTGCGGGATAGCGGTACGGGGAGATGCCAGTGAAATGAACAAGGTAGCCACTTTGATTAACATCCACTTTGTGGACTATCATTGTGGTATGCGGGGTAGCTGCACGGCAGATACACTTGTTAAAATTATTATGAGAGCTACTTTAATTAGCAATTGTTGTACTACTGTGATATGAATTTGGGGTCTTTCCTCTTCTCCTATCTTTTATAGGAGTTATCATACTCAAGACCATATTGTTGGGTCCTAGTGGAATACACAGGACCGTGCCTCAAACAACCGCAAGCTCAGTGATTGAGAATATCAAGATAAGAGGTATGACCCACCGTGAATATCCAATTACATTTAGAGTACATGATTACAACGTCTTCTGACTACTGCCAGCAAGTGTCTAAAAGTTAGGTTAACAATTTAACATAGAGCAAATATTTAAATATTAAATGAAAAAAAATGTTTCTCCCCTTTTTTTGACTATACTATATATTTTGGTAGATGAGTACTGATTCATTGGACTCTGTTATTTCTTTCTTTCTAACATTCAAATTATAAATGAAGCTCGCCAATTTATCTTCTTCCTATGGTAGTACGATTTATAGTATGATGCATGTGTATATTACTGCCATCAACTTGTGTTTGATTCGTCAGGTGACGGGAATGGTTTTTCCCATATGGGATGGTCTGTCTGTATAACATGCATATTTATTATGATTAAAGACCAACCGAGGATGATGGTGTGCTCTTCTGTCTTAAGGAGATATGCATGTTACGGTGTTAGGGTTAGGTATATGATTTTTGGTTTAATGACACATTTGGTGTGTGTTTGAATAGGTATCCCATTACATGTTTTCTCCTTTGCTTTTTACTCATCTTCTTCCCCTCTTTTTCCTTTTTTCGTTTCTTGTTATTCTTTAACACTTATGGTGTTTCTGTTGTAATTCAAATTAGAGCAAAGAATTGAGCGTATTGTAGAACTGACATGTCATGTGCATGCTGTAAAATCTGCTCTTCCATTAACAGGCACATTGAAAAACGTATACTTATACACATGTCAGAGGTGATTGCACCTCAATTGTGATCAGTTACACGAGGAATATAAAAACTACGGACTTGAAACGATTTTTTCTTCCTTTTTTAATTCGGTAAGAATTGCAACAGAATACCCAACTTTGTGGTTTTAACGATTGCGGTGATTTTAAACTGTTTTTATCTTTGTTAAATATGATCCATCAGCCCCACACATGTTTTTCTTTTGATCATGGGTTGGTTTTTGTTGGTAAAGAGGAAATTGAAATACATAATTACAGGCAATTAATTATAAAAGATGTGTGTTCAATGAGGGGTCATGTCGAGTCCACTTATATGGACATTGTATATGATGGTGTGCAATTTTATAACTTGCATTGCGTGATGGGTCAGTTGGTGCTGGTATTTAGGGGCACCTGGTGTGAGGATGTTCAGTTCTCTAAGGAAAACTTTTATAAAAATCAAAAAATAATTTATATATGTTTATATATAATTTCGTTTTTTGGTCAGTGTTGTTGTAAATGTGGACGTTTGATGTTGTCTTATTTTAAATATATATTGATGTTTTGTGGAGTTATGTGAAGGTTATTTTTTGTCTAGTCTTGTGTCGTGATTTGGTAATAATATGTGTATCATCTGTTACCTTTCAGCCCTGATGAAGTTCCCAGTGTGGGAATGAAACGCGTTGGCTGGAGTGTTAATGTTCAATGCTTTTTTATACTGATGAAAATAAAGAAATCACAATTTTTGTAAATACAATTGACTATTGGACTTTGTGTGATGCGCACGCTCTTTGAAAGTGATTGATATGTAGTGTATCTGTACAGTTTAATCCAAATACCTAACAGGTGCACAAGAGTTTATAATTGTGATCTTTGGAGTTTTAGAAGAAGAAGAATTATGTATTGATGAGATATTTGGACTTACTAACTCATCGAATCATGAATGTGAAGTTTGCTCATTCAATTCAACTACAGAAATAGATTCAGAACGATTTCTTTATTTAACACTACCAGATTGCAAAACAGTGGGGCATATTAGCAAGACCGGCGATAAAATTATCGCCGTTTTAGCAGCAGGAAACTGTCCGGCACATCTAACCTGGGCTTCTATTGGAATTCTATAACGCATATTAGCAAGCCCATTATCGCCGTTTTAGCGGCAGTTTCCTGCCGCTAAAACGGCGATAATTTTATCGCCGGTCTTGCTAATATGCCCCTGTGTCTTTTGACAGATTGTTCAAACAAGCTAGACAAAACAGTACCTGCCCAAATTTTCGATCAAATCTTATGTCAACATAATGGGGCCCATTATGATGTTGGGCATAAAGCTATCCAACAGCTCGTCGGAGGCTTTCTGTCCAATATCATAGGTTTCCACCAGACCACCTTATTACAATAAAGGTGTGTAGGAGAGAAACCCAAAGGGGAATTCCCCTGCGCTTCTGACGGGCTCACAGAGCTCTTCTGGGTGGCGGGCGGAATAGTAATCCCAAATTGACAGTGGAGCCAGCCTTGGCTCTGCCGTTGGGATTACAATGCCAGTTTCAGCCTGCCATGAAAAGGCAGGTGGAAAGAGACTTTGGGAGCCCCTAGCAGGGCCCCTTTCCCCCTTGACCCTCCACAATGGTGCCCCCCAATCATCCATGCATCGTGTGGCAGGCACAGCATGGTTGTTTTGAATGTGTATTTTTAATATTGTGGCTTCTGCTGCATTGTACAGCACAACTGCAATAGAAAATATACACTTTACAACCGCCGTGAAGGCGGTCGCATCGCAGTGATGGCAGCTCTTCCAACCGACAAAGTGATTAGGCCCTATGTGTACGAAGAAGTGGGAAATATCTTATTTTAATGCTACAATGAAGCAAGGCTGATGGAAGTAAATTGGAAATCGAGATTACAAATTTCAAAGCAGGACAAATATCTGTTTCTGGAAGAACATATGCTACTATGGCTATCATATTTTATGAAGGAGTTACTATTACATCTATTCACTACACTGTCTATGTAAACAGTAAAAGTGGATGTACAGAATGTAATGATAGCAGCCTTAAATTCAAGCAAAAACTGCATTTTAAGCTACCAGATTCTTATCTTTGTTTCTGCAACCAAAGTTCCAAGGAGGATTACAGTTGTGGTATAGTGCGTTTGTTCTTGATCCATTAGCAGTATTTATGACATCATTCAGCTTACCAGGGGTGATGTCTTTATAAGCGTAGCATATGCAGGTGTGCCTTATGTATCTATTAGTAGTTCTGATAATAAGATTCTGATTTGGGCCATAAGTATTCTCAAATTAGTAGTGCAAGTATAGGTAAAACAAATGTTTATAAAAATTATAGTGAGTGCAATGCACACTGTTCTGTAATTGCAATGTCACAGTGTGCATGTTTTTTTCTACAATCTGTATGATAATTGTTTCCTCACTATTCAATGATGCTTCTTTTAACAGTACATCATTTATGGTGTATGAGTAGAGAACCTGAGAACATTGAAAGAGAAAATTAGATGCATAATTTTAATGTAACATATAATTACAGCATATGAAATGAGTAGTAATGTGTTTGTTATTATGAAGGTATGCATTATTAAAATTGTAACTATATTATGTAATTGTATATATTTCTTTTCCTACAGATATATGCCATCATCTTTTGGAGTCCAAGCTACTTTTTTCAGCACTGTTTCACAAGATTCCATTCTCAGGGTACACACCCAGGCAGACACAAATACAGCCCCTCACACACTCAGGTACATACCGATACAGGCATTGACACACCCAGCTATACACCAATACTGCAACTGATACAACCAGCTGAACACTGATATATCTTCTCAAATACCCACTTACACACAAATACAGCCACTGACACACCCAGACACACACTGATACAGTGTCTGGCACACCCAGGCACACACTGATATAGCTACTGACACACCCAGCCACACTCTGACAGGTAGACTGATACATTCATGCACACACAGATACCTCTACTGACACACCCAGGCACTTATTGATACAGCCACTTTGACATTAAGACACCGATACAGCCTCTCAAATACCCATACACATACTGATACAGCCACTGACACACCCAGCCACACACTAATACAGACACTAACACACCCATGCACACAATGTTACAGACACTCACATATCAATAGAGCCACTTAAAAACCCAAGCAAACACTGTTACAGACACAGACGCACAAAGTTACACACCTGTACAGCTACTGACACAGACTAATACACTCACATACACACCCAGCCAAACACAAATAAACCCCCTCAAACACACATACATACACTGATAGAGACAATGACACACCCAGCCACACACTGATACAGAGTCTGACACACCAAGGCACACATTGTTCGACACTGACACACCTAGCCACACTCTGATACAGAGAATGGCACATCCATGCACACACCAATACAACCACTGACACACACAGGCAATCACTGATACAGCCATTGGCACACCCAGGCCCACATTTCTAAAGTCTCTGACACACCCAGGGACACACCGATACAGCCACTGACATATCCAGACACTTCGATACAGCCACTGATACACCCAGCCATGCTCCGCTACAGAAACTGATGCACTCAGGCACATATTCATACAGTCAATGACACACCCATTCACATATCAATACAACCACTTAGATATTCAGCCAAACATTGATACAGCCCCTAAAACACCAATATACATACTCATACAGCCACTGACACATCCAGCAACATACTAATACACACAGGCACACATTGTTACAGACACTGGCACACCCAGGCAGAAACATATATAGCCACTGACACACCCAGGCAGACACCAATATAGCCACTGACACACCTAGGCACACACCGATACAGCCGCTGACACACTCTTACACCTAATAACACACAAACTCACACATCAATAGAGCCACTTACACACCCAGGCAGACACTGATACAGCTACATACACACAGCCACACTCCGATACAGAGACTAATGCATTTGTGCACACACCGATACAACCAATAACACACCCAGGCACACACCGTTAGAGCCACTGACACACCCAATTTACTGCCAATACAGTCACTGACACATTAAAAACACTGAGCTAGCTCTTTGTTTGACCAGATGGTGGTTCTAAAAAGAACTGTTGTTTTTTTTTGTAGAAGGCATTTTTATCAGTTTTTTATTTGGTTATGTTTTTTTAACAAAAATGAAACAGGGTAGTAAAAGGGTAAGGTAAGGGTAATGGAAAGAAGCAACTGGCTTCAGTGTTAAAAAAACATTAAAGTCCTCAATACGATGTCGGTCAGAGTTGCCTCTAACCCACACCGTCACGGTCTCGGGACTGTCCGACCTCCTGTCGGCGGTTCCGACCACATGATTACGTACACCGGCCATAACAGAAGCTCCCATAGAGAAATGGAGGTGTGTGGAAAACCCTGCACCCTGTGGCTTGCAGCCCATGGTGCTTGCCACACGGTGCAGCATTTATATAGGGGCACCCTGTGTCCTTCCCGGGCCACCAACCGGAGGCCGCAGAGGCAAGGGGGCCCTGCTGGGGGCCCCCAAAGTCACTTTCCGACAGCCTTTCTGTTTTGGAAAGACAAGCACGGAAAGGCTGTGGGAAACCTGATGGCGGATATGCTGTCCATAGGGGATTGCGGTGCAGTTCCGAACGGCCGGAAGACTTTGAGAGCCAGTCGGAATCGCATCAGAATGACCGTCTGGTATACGGTCCGACCGCCGACATTGTAATTTGTCAGTCAGACCGCGAACCAACCAACATGGTCATCGGTCAGAAAACCTCCGACCGTGGTCAGAAAGCTTTCGACCAGTGGTAATTGGAAGCAAAAAAAATATAAAAATTAACAGTAATGATTCTTCACTGTATACAAGAATGCACCCACAGAAGACATTTTTATGGTGACAAGCATGTGGCATTTCACACAGTCACAACCATCTCACTTAATTCTTCACCTGCAGCTGGTATAGTAATGACTGCAGACGATGATGGTTCTCCTAAAGGTGCTACAGAGGTGGACTGTCCTGCTGCACCTGCCTTCTCCCTCATCAACCAGTTATAGACCATTTCATGAATTGCTTTTAAGTGCTTCTGAATAGAACTTTTCACATGTAAATACTTCTTTGTAGTATCCCTGGATAACTGCTTACCGCAAACATTGCACTGCACATATTTAGCTATAACATTTTTTTCCCCTGAAAGTATTGTAAAATGCTTCCAGACATCACTTATTTTCTTCCAGGTAGTGTATCTTCCTCCTCATCCGCTACACGTTCTGGATGTTCATCCTTGACAGAATATGAAGCTTCAGTCATTCTGTGAAATTATCAACACAAGTGAACAAAAAGCAGAGCACCACTGGTTCTCAGTCCTCTTTTGACAGTTCACTGGAGAAATAACTATTTTTGGGTGTGGTTTTACATGTAAATTGGTGGGGTCCTAATCTACCCAATCAAAAGTCAAGATTTAGATGTGTCATTAAGTGAATTAGCAAAGAAGGATGTAAATAAAATATATTTTTTTCATTTCGTCAAATCCACGAATCAGAATTTGTGGATTCTTTCTGATCACGTGATCAGAATTAAAAACCATTGAGTACTTGTAGTCCTGGTTTGAAGTGTTAGCAGCCAATCAGATCTCAGGCACGAGATCGGGAGGGTCCATGGATCCATTGCGGCCACAGGTGTATATCTGAGAAATCTTTAAATTTCTCAGAAACTACTGAACGGATTTACACCATTTAACAGAAAGAGTGCTTTCTGGACCAAGAGCTACCTTTCTGCTGAATTTGGTGTAAATCCGTTCAGCAGTTCGGGCTGTAGCAGTGTCTAAAACTTCCTATGGAAATTAAAATGGAGAAAAAGCATTTTGGGATACCCCTTTATCTTGGCCCCTGCTTTACAGATCACAGTAAAATTATTGAACCAGCAGCTGAAGTGACTGCCCCGATAGTTTTGAAAATTGGGCAAAGATTCGTCAAACGGCGCCAAAGTTATTGACAACTCAATACCCGATACCTTCGGGTCAGGTTTGCGCTATATAAAACTCTGAAAAAAAAAAAAACCATTTTTAAACTTTACAGAAACACACAGTCACTGGATGATGTCATCAGTGATGTCATTTGAGATGTCATGAGTGATGTCATCAGTGATGTCACTGACCATGTCATGAGTGATGTAATATGTGATGTCATCTGCAGTGCATTGCGGGGGCGCGAGTTATAGTTAGCTCAACAAACTATAACAGCCACATTTTTCTGGTATTGTACGAGTGAAATTTCCAACTAACTATAACGTCCCTGAAACCTGTGGTTTTTCAGTGAATTTCTATGGGTTTTTAAATGCTAATTTCTAACTATAACGTCCCTGAAACCTATGTTTTTTCTGTGAATTTCAAAGGTTTTTAAATGCTAATTTCTAGCTATAACGTCCCTGAAACCTATGGTTTTTTTCAGTGAATTTCAAAGGATTTTTAAATGCTAATTTCTAACTATAATGTACAAAAAATACTTTTTTAAATTTATAAACTTTTATAAAAATAATGTGATGTTTTCTCTTTTCTAAAATATGAATTTACATTTTTATTTATTTATTTTTAAATAGTGGATTCGTGTACCGAACATGTACCAGTTACGGTGGGTGCACGAATCCAAGAATTTTGCTGCCATGTACAATGCGCGTTCGGTATGCGAAGGGTGCGCGGTTCTCGGCCCCGCGTACCGTCACGTACATATTTCCGGGGGTCACGCCAAGTGCGCGAATCCACCGCAAAATTTAAGTTTTAAAAGTATATGTATATAACTTTAATATGTATATTATACTAAGGGATTATTTAACATCATTGTAAATATCATATATTTGTAACTGTAATAAAGATATATAATTGTTAAATATAGTTTTTGGAAATCGCGTCGGGTGTGCGTCGGTTGCGCGTCGGGTGCGCGCTGCTTGTGCGCCCGATGTGCGAATCCCATGTGACTTCACAAGAAAGAATTTCATTGGTTAAGAAGCTTGTGATTCTAGAACTTGAAGGACCCCACCCATGTTTTTCATTCTTTCAACTGCATCTCAGGAGACACACCTGTTGTGTTTTGCTCTTATTCTTTGAGTTTTTTGGGTGTTTTTTTTCTACATCAGAAAATGGCTGCTTCCAATCCATCACAGCAGCTTCCACCTGAAGAAGAAGACTTGGCAGAACCGGTGAAGGTGAGATATGAGAGTATCGTTTGGGCTTTCTTTTCAATACCACCTTGGGAGAAAAAGGTAAATGCACGAAAGGTTACGTGCACCATATGTGAGAAGGTCCTCTCACAAGGATCTGACAAGAAGTATTCCTGCGGCACGTCATCAATTCTCAAGCATTTACAAATAATGCACCCATGACGTCTCGCGAGGGAACAGCAGCGGCGAGACCAACAGAAGCAGGCAAGTCAGGATGACGCTGCTGGACCTAGTACTTCATCTTGTACCACAGCAACTACAACACCTCACATCATACCTGAATTTGCCAGAGTGGAGCAGCATTGCGTAAAATGCAAAACACATTTATGTTTTGGCGAACAATCAGTGGATGCCATTGTGGTTGCCATTAAAAACCACAATTGTTATTTTTTTTTTTATGCAATTACTTTGTAATTGCATAATTCTTTGAACGTTTTCACCTTTGGTTCTGTTTATTTTTTCATTTAGAAAAAAAACACCAATTTTTTTAAAAAGTGTTGAAAAAACACAAAAAAATATAAAACAAAAAAAGAAGAAAAAAATGGTTCTTTTTAGAATCGCCTATTTGGTTAAAAATAGACACATTTGTAAGTGTTGTATGAATTGTGGCAAGTGTAATATATTGAGAAGTGTATGGGTAGTGCATGTGTGATTGCATGAGTGCATGTGTAGTGCCTGGGTGATTGGAGAAGTGCAAGTGTACTACCTGAGTGATTGCATGAGTACATGGGTAATGCCTGGGTGATTGTAAGAGTGCATGGGTAGTGGCTGGATGATTGCATGAGTGTAGGGGTAATGTTTAGCTGAATGCATGATTATAGAGGTAATGCAGAGGTAGTGCGTGGGTGATTTTATAAGTGCCTGGGTACTGCCTGAGTGAATGAAGGACTGCATAGGTAATACCTAGGTGATTGCATGAGTGCAGGGGTAATGTGCAGGTCATTGGAGGAGTGCATGAGTAATCTCTGATTGCATGAGTGCAGGAGTAATGTCTGGGTATTGCCTGGGTAATTGTATGAGTACAGGGGTAGTGCCTGGGTGATTGGACGAGTGCAAGGGTAGTGACTGGGTGATTGAAGGAGTGCATGGATAGTGCATGGCTGATTTAAGGAGTGCATGGGTGATGCCTAGGTGCATCACGGAGTGCATCAGTAGTGCCTGTGTGATTGCATGAGTGTATAGGTAGTGCCTGGATGATTTTATAAGTACATGGATACTGCCTGAGTGATTGAAGGACTGCATGGGTAATAGCTAGGTAATTGCATGAGTGCAGGGGCAATGTGTAGGTAATTGGAGGAGTGCATGAGTAATGTCTGGCTGATTGCTGGAGTGCAAGAGTAATGTGTCGGTCGTTGCATGACTGTAGTGGTAGTGCCTGGGTAATTGGAAAAGTGTATAAGCAGTGCCTGGCTGATTTTATAAGTGCATGTGCATGGGTACTGGCTGGATGATTGAAGGAGTGCATGGATAGTGCCTGGATGATTGCAGCAGTGCAAGAGTAGTGCCTGGGTTATTCTATGAGTGCATAGCTAGTGCCTGGGTGATTGCATGAGTAATATCCAATCATCCAGCCAGTACCCATGCACTTATAAAATCACCCAGGCATTACCCATGCACTCCTCCAATGAGCTGTACATTACCCCTGCACTCATGCAATCACCTAGGTATTACACTTGCACTACTCCAATCATCCAGGCACTATCCATGCACTCCTCCAATCATCCAGCCAGTACCCATGCACTTATAATAACACCCAGACACTACCTATGTACTCCTCCAATCACCCAGGCACCACCTGTACACTCATGCAATGAGCTAGACATTACCCATACACTCTTGCAATCACCCAGGTATTACCTATACACTTGTCAAATCCCCCAAACATTATCCCTGCAGTTATGCAATCACTCTTTCAATCACCCAGGCAGTATCTATGCACTCATCTAATCACTCAGCCAGTACCATGCACTTATAAAATCACCCAGACACTAGCTATGCACTACTCTAATCATCCAGGCACTACCACTACACTCATGCAACCACCTGGACATTACCCCTGCACTAATGCAATCACTTAGTCATTAAACATGCACTCCTTTAATCACTCAGGCAGTACACATGCACTTATAAAATGACCCAGGCACTACCTATGCACTCCTCTAATCACCCAGGCACTACCCCTGTACTCCTACAATCACCCAGCCAGAAACCTTGAACTTATAAAATCACCCAGGCACTACCTATGTACTCCTCCAATCACCCAGGCACTACCCCTACACTCATGCAATCAGCAAGACATTACCCCTACACTCATTCAATTACCCAGGCATTACCTATGCATTCCTTTAATCCCCAGACATTACACTTGCACTCATGCAATCACTCAGACATTACCCCTGCAGTCATGCAATCACCCATACATTACTCATGCACTCCTCCAAACACTCACACATTACCCTTGCACTCTTGCAATCACCCAGGCACTACCCCTACACTCATGCAACTACCAAGCCAGTACCTATGCACTTATAAAATCACCAGGCACTACCCCTACACTCATGCAATCAGCTGGACATTACCCCTAAACTCATGAAATTACCCAGGCATTACCTATGCACTCCTCTAATCCCCCAGACATTACCCCTGCGCTCATGCAATCACTTAGGCATTACCCAGGCACTCCTCCAATTACCTACACATTACCCCTGCACCCATGCAATCACTTAGGCATTACCCATGCACTCCTCCAATGACCCAGACATTACCCCTGCACTCATTCAATCACCTAGGTATTACCCATGCATTCCTTCAATCACTCAGGCAGTACCCATGCACTTATAAAATCATCCAGGCACTACCTATTCACTCATGCAATCACCCACACATTACTCTTGCACTCATGCAATCACCCAGGCACTACCTATGCACTCATAGTATAACCCAGGCACTACTCTTGCACTTCTGCAATCACCCAGGCACTATCCATGCACTCCTCCAATTATCCAGGCAGTACCCATGCACTTATAAAATCACCCAGGCACTACTTATGCACTCTTCCAATCACCCAGGCACTACCACTACAGCGGGTACGCGGCGAAGCGACTCGCGCCGTACATGCACAGGTAGGGGGGACTTATGGGTCCCCCCTGTGTGCGACTCGCGTGGCTACGCGTACAGGGGGGGTCCAACACGGACCCCCCAAGTACGGCTCCGACTGCTCTTTCGAGCCTGATGGCGCGTGTCGGTTGGACTGCTCGCAGCGCATCGTACTTACCCGGCCGGGGAACGTCTCCATTGCGCAGTGCGAGTCGTGTCCGAGCGAGTCGGTCGGTGCGGTTCGACCCGGGAACGAGTCGGTCGGAGCGGTTGGGACGCCCGAACGAGTCGGTCGGCGATTTCGCATCGTACTCGCTCGGCCGGACATGCGTACGAATCGGTCGGGAAATAGGGCTCCGAATCGGATCCGGTTAAGCCGAATCCGATTCGGAGCCCTACCGGCCGAGATCGGAATCGGCCCCATAGTGATTTCAATGTAGATCATCATACAACAGCAGGGGAAAAAAACAATCAATGAGATTGTAAAAAAAAACAAATCTGCGTTGAAAATGTGCAACTATCTTTTTACCTATCTACAGTTTCTAAATTACATTCTTCAACTACATTAAATCTTTTATTTCTCTCAAGTACGTTTAGTAAAATATACACTCTCATTTACATCGCGTATAATATAAAGATCAAATGTATAAAGTACTTCTTTCAAACACAATTTTGCAAAGGCAATAAGAATTAGCAAAAACAATAATCCAAACAGTAATTGTTCACATCTTCCTAATAGGCCGAATAATGTTTCCAAATCCATTTGCATTGAAAATATCCAAAATAAATTCGTTAATTCATGTTCACATCTTCCCAATAGGCCGAATGATGTTTTTAAAACCTTGGCATCAAAAATATCAGATATGAATTTGGTCATTCGCAAGGCAACTTACATTTGAATTCCAAATGGGCATCATTGCAATGTGTCCATCCTTTATTGCACTTTAAATACACAGTATAGTGTCTACATGTTGTAGTAGGTCCATCATGAAAAATAGTAGCCACTGTTTTAAAGGTTCTTCCTGAAATTGATACTTGACTTGCCACAAAATTTTTAATTTTGGTTTCCAATTTTCTTCCATCTGCTCTACAACGTTGTAGCATTAAAATTACATATTGTCCAAATCTTTCTATAGATAATGTTGACAACATTTCTGATTTACAAGGAGAACATTTCATATCTTGATTAGCTGTTTTTAGTAACTTGTTAAAAGACACTGATTTGCAATCTGGTATTGTCAAATACATGAATCGTTCAGTGTCTATTTCAGTGATAGAAGAAAATTAACACTCTTCACATTTATGATCCCATCTGTAACTTAGTCCAAACAAATTTTCAATTTCTATTCCTTCATCTTCCAATACTGCAAGCATAAACATAAGAAATTCTTGTGCATCTTGTTGTACATTCAATGTAAAATTCAATGATCCAGTACATATATCCAAAAGATGCCGAATGCCAGAAGCAGTATGGATTTTAGTTCTATCAGTTACCAACTTTTGAAAAATATAATGTAGTAAAGAACAGAATCTTTGTTCTCGATTTTCCATAATTTCATGATGAAGATCCTCTAGATAAAACACAACATTCACAATACATTAGCATAGCAGTTGATACCTGAACTATTTTCTAACTGGTATCCTACAATATCATCAACTGTGTCCATTTTCATTTTCTTTGCAGTTTCCTCATTCTCTTGAATTGTTTTCTTTTTTTGAATCTCATTGAAATATTTGTCATATTTCCGTTTTGGACATACTACACGTTTCTCATATACGGGATATTCACCTAAGTTAGGAGCATACAGTCTTCTTAACCGATTGTACTCTCTTACACAATTTACATCAGCACTAATCTTTTTCTCATCAAAATCAATCAAATACAAACCAGATAATGTCCTTACTCGAGACAATGCCATGCCTTCTTTAAACATTGTACTTCCAATATTTACCAAAGCACTGTCTACACCTAAACCTTGAGATTTATGAATGGTTACAGCATATGCTAAAGAAAGAGGAAACTGTTTTCTATGAACATACAAGTCTTTTACAAGCAAAAAACGAACACTAGCATGTCCAATCTGTTTAACCTCTTCAATCTGATCAAATTTAATCTTCAAAACTTCAATTTACAAAATCAACAACTTTTCCCATTGCTCGATTTACTAAACCTTCTTCTACATTCAAATTACGCCGTAAAATTACCCGACAGTTCACACATACATATAAAGTCTTTTCTAAACCTGCAGTCTTAGACACCAACTTTTCCAACGAATCCAATTTTGACTGTAATTTCTCTGAGAGAAGAATAGTAACTCCTTTGGGTTTCATGTTATCGATAGCTTCCATTTTCAGTACAGCTTGTTTTACCAATTTCAAAAGTTCTTGATTGAATGTAGAACACTCTTGCAGTGTAGGCATTAGGCAAACTATAGACTTCTTTTCTCCAATTATTTTGTATATTATTTCAGGTGCTATGTTTTCATTTGGAAACAAGTTCATTAAAAGCCGACTTTGTAAAGCTTCTTTTCCATGTTTTGTTAAAACACCAATTCTTATCTCTTGAAGAATGTTTCCATAATGTTCATCACTTGCTTGTCGCATATTCTTAATCAGTTCTTTATATTCAAAATAAGACCAAATGTTGACATTTCCAATACTTCCCAAAGATTTCTTAGTGTCTTCATGGAGAAGTGTTTTAAAAACAGGTTGTCCTTTTACAGGAGTAAGTTGTACTAGGTCGCCGAATAGAATTACATGTTTTCCTCCAAATAGAATATCATAATCTGTTTTTAAAATCTGTTGCATTCTTAAATGTACAAAGGCAAGCATTAAAATTGAGACCATGCTCACCTCATCAATGATTATAAGTTTAATTTTCTTGAGTACTCTTGAAACTTCATAACAAGCTTCTCCAGATAGCTTGTGATATTCCAACTTATTTTCATGTTCAACTGGTAGCATGAGTAATCGATGTAATGTAATCCCTTTAATGTTGCATGCTGCTAACCCAGTTGGAGCAGTTACAACACAAGATAAATGTGATTCAGTGGTTTTGTGTAGATAACTGGTCAAAACATTAAGGGGCCGATTCCGATCTCGGTCGGAGGCGCACCCAATACCATTCGGTCGGGAAAAAAGCCATGCGAAAGCCTGTTTCCCGACCGAACCGTACGCGGGTCCGGCCGAGCGAGTACGATGCGACTCGCCGACCGACTCGTCCGGGCGTCCCGACAGCTCCGACCGACTCGCTCAGACTTCGAACCGCTCCGACCGACTCGCTCGGACCCGATTCGCACCGCGCAATGGAGACGTTTCCCGGCCGGGTAAGTACGATGCGCGCCGCGAGCAGTCCGACCGAGCCGCGCACTCCGGCTCGTAAGAGCTGTCGGAGCCGTACTTTGGGGTCCGTGTCGGACCCCCTGTACGCGTACCCGTGCGAGCGCACACAGGGGGACCCATGGGTCCCCCTACCTGTGCGTGTACGCCGCGGCGCTTCGCGGCGTACTCGCTGTAGGGGGCGCCCTTGTCCGCCTCGCACCCATTGGAGGCAATGGGAGCCCGCGTACGCGTTGTACGACCGGCTCCCATTGAGTTCAATGGGAGTCCGACCGACTCGTGTCCGATAACATACGGCCGCATCGTACTCGTTCGGTCGGACTGCACGGGTCCGATTCGGTCGGAAATCTCTCCGGGTCCGGCTCGGTCGGAGAGATTTCCGGCCCGAATCGGAATCGACCCCTAAGTAAGAAACTTTTTCCTGTTCCAGCTTGCCCACTGATGTACATTCGAATAGGTTTAAATGATGTGCATTGGTTTTTTCTTATGCAATAAACCATGCTGTATCTGTTGTGTCACTTGCTGATATATGTCTTTTTGTTCAATATTTAGTTTTTCTTCTAAGTTTTCCAACTCAATAATATCCTGTTGTGCTTGTTGCATTGCCGTTTCAACTTCATTCATGGCTATTGCTGCTTCATTTTCAACAATTGGTTGTCCTAGTGGATCTTGACTTAGTGGAGCAGAACTTTGACTATCTTGAGAACTGTCTCTAGCTATTTCAGCTGCAATAGTAGTTTGTTGTTCAATCTCTTCATTTAACATTTTAAGATAAGTTAGAAAAATTGTGCATTGAATGCTATCTTTACATGTATTAAAAGAATCTTCATAGCACTAAAAATCTCCAAGTAATTTCATTTAACTACACCAAGGCTTGAAGAGTTGCAGAAGTACTAAATAGAAAAATTCCCTTTTATATGGAGTTTCACAACTGAGTTTTCTTTAGTTAATACGATTTCCTTTGGCATGTTTTACCAAACATGCATTACATCCAATTACTGCATATTTTTCTTCATTTATATTTTCTGTAACATTTCTCTTAAAACTGTAATGTGTCAGTACTTCATAGAGACATATGTTTTCCAGATGTGGACTCCTGTTGGGATAGTACGTCTCCAACATATTTGTTTTAACAATATCTGTACTTTCTGGTTCATTCAATGCTAAGTATTCAATTTCTTGTAGAAATATCAATTCTTGATTTTGGGTTGCAGCAAGACCTAGACTTACCCAAATGATTCCTCTTGACTATGAATATAAACTTGCAGAGGTCATCCGATCCGAACATTCGTAGGATCCAATCTCTCGATAGGAAAGCATCTTCAAACTAAAGCTGTACAATTTGTTAATAAGACTCTTCTCTTGTGAAGTTTCTTCCCACATTTCTTTCAACTCCGTCTTTGCAGATTTCGTTATATATGACGTAACATGGCGAGCAACAGCAATCGAATTATCTGCAACATACTGGATATCCATGTTTGCATTCCACATTGTCAAAATCACTGGATTTTAGTCATTAATATACTTTGAATCTATAGTTCTTTTTATGTTGTAAGTCTTCTTCGCAGATTTTCGAGTTATAGTATGCCTTACTGCTGACATGAAACTATTGACTCTTCCTTTCAGAAATTACTGGTCGTGGGAATCCAAAACAACATTTTGTATAAAAGTTTCCCTTTGACGTGTATTTTCGTCAACAATATTTTCCACCTCGAATACTTTGAAACCGTAAAACTTGTTGTCCTAAGCTGTTTTCTCCTCCTTTTTTGGAATGGTACAGGTAGCATAGTCTTCAATGAAAGACAAAACAGTTTCATCAGAATCGGTTCCAAATTTAGGTGCATTCTTGATCCATAATAGCATGTGTATATGAGGAGCACCTCTGGCTTGGTACTCCTTTCTCCAAAAGAAATCAATAACTTCTCCAAGAGGTGGATTATTTTTATTGCAGATAAAAGACATCATAACTTGAAACCTATGATTAAAATATCTGCACACATTTACAGGATCCAAGGAAAACAGTTCTCCAGCTGTCTTCAATTCAATGTTTTTTACATTTGAATTTGCTTGTCGTAGAAATTCAAGTAAATCGTCCCATGCGTATTCAGCACAACTAAGCGTAACAAACCACGTAGGTGTTCCTAAGTTTCTTACATACATTTAAGTTCTCTGTGACGACGATACCAATACTCATTAGCACCACGTTGACACGCCATCAAATTAGTTAACTGAGATTCTAAATGATCGTCTCTTTGTTGAACTTTGTCCAAAAATTCCTTTGCAGAAACATGTGTAAGATGAACTCCTGTTTTTAATATGTGGTTCACTGCATATGAAAGTCCAGACAAGTCACTTTCAAACAGAAGATGAAATAAATATGGAATACACTGTCGAAATCTTGGATCTTCTGAGTACAATGTTGTTGTACGATATTCTGAAGCTGAAATCTGTACTGGTCGTTCATCATATTGTCCACCTTTTCCAGTGGGGAAGAGCTGTGGAAAACAACAAGCTTCTAAACTTTTTTCCCATACACTCATGGGAGTTCCCTTCGCTTTCTTCATTTTGAATAATTCAATAGTGTTTCCTATAACTTCTTTTGAATGTAGAGGATGTATACTGTAATGTTCATAAATTTCTCCACTCCTGGAGTTGTCCACTTTTTCTATTTGGCCAGTTGAAATTTCTCTATCATCTTCTAAAGATATTTCTTGTTCTTCCACATATACATTTTTATAATAAATATTGTTTTGTGCAAGATATAATGCAGCCGTTTGAAGTTTGATGACATCTACTATCTATCTTAAAATCTAAAGGTAAATACACAACTCTTCCTTTTAACCCTCTTTGTAAATCTGTTGGAGGCAGCTTACCTGTTTTAGGCTCCATACGAACTATAGCCTGAAACGGATGCACAGATTGAATAAGAATGGACTCATACGTATTTAAATCTACCAGTTCCCGAGGAATAGCTACCAACTCTAGGTTGTTATGTACAGCTCTCACTGGCATTTTGTTCTCTTCTAATTTGTTTTACCAATATTCACAAATACGTTGATCACTACCCAACTCAAAACGACCTTCCACTAACAAATAAGCACCAAATTGCTCCCACTTATCATTGTTTTCCTTTTCACTTTTTAAATACACATCAACATTCCTAGTTTGACTTCTATAGTGAGTACGTCAACAACAAATACAAACATAGGGGCCTATTAGGATGACGGGCGGACTTTCGTCCGCCCGCCACCCTAGCGGTGCTGGGACCAGCCGCCAGTGGTGCGGCAGTCCCGCACAGGCGATTAGGATGCCACCGCCACCGTGGCGGTGGCATCCTCCATTCCCAGCATTGTGGCGGGCAATGCGCACAGGTCCGCCCGCCACAATGCTGGGAATGCACTGTGTGCATCGTCATGCACAAGGTGACAGGCACCGCGAGGTGCCTGCCACCATGTCCATGACAATGCAGGGGGGTACCATAGGTACCCCCCATGTGCACCCCCCACCCCCTCAACATCTTGGGGGCCCGCAACGGGCCCCCGAAAGCGGAATCCGCCTGGCTTTCCATGGCGGAGTCACCGCCATGGAAATCCCTGCACCGCCGAACATCGTAATATGGATGGCGGTGCCTGCAAGGCACCGCCACCATATTGCAGGCCTTTCCGCCCGGTAGGCAATCGGGCCGATTGCCTACCGGCGGAAAACCGGCGGACGGTCTTTCCGTCCGCTTGGGTCCCCACCGCCATCGTAATATGGCGGTGGGGAAATGTGCAGCGGGCAGTGGAAAATAGCGGGCGGATCGCCACTCCCATACGGGCGGTGGCGATCCGCCCGCTATCCTAATGACCCCCATAGTTTGGTTTTTCACAAGAAAGTACCTTAAACTTTGTAATTTCTTCTACAAACTTCTCAGTAGTACTATCTTCCTCCTCTTCTTCAACACCTACACTTATCAAACTCTCACTTTCTGCACACTCCTCTTGAGGACCAAAGAAACGAAACTGTATATCATCAGAAACTTTTTTTTATATCCAATACTGAACCATGCAAAAGAGCTGTGTTTATTTCACTGAAAGATAATGCAGGACTTTTTACATAGTACAATCTTCTTACTAACTTCCGCATTTCTGAGTGATGTACTGCTAACATTCTTAAATGATGAAAAGTACTTCAATACACTTTTCTTGAAAGACAAGCCAGAGAATGACCCTGTAAGTTAGTATATTTTCTCACTTTACAAGGATCTAGTCCTTGCAACATCTTAATCTTCTGTTTAACACTATTTTTACCAAAATCCCGTAAGAAATTCTGTAATATATCAATACATTCCTGTCATATACTACAAATACTACTACAATCCCACTTATACACTGGAGCTTGAGTACGTCTCCCTTGAACTTCTTCAGCTATCACTTCTTCCACATTTCTAGGAACCATCTTTTCTTTTTCAATTGGCCAACCATTTTTAACCTCATAACAACGACCACTGGTATCAACTGCATGAACTAATATATTTTGTTGAAAATAGCTTTCTTCATTAAAAAAGGGTTCAGTACTAGAAGTGTGCTTCCATTCACCCGATTTTTTTTTGCAAACGTTAGTTCTATTAACCAGTCTTTTTCTTTTACTTTTCACCTTCATGAAGTGCATTGTTTTATTCAATGTTTTCATTCTCTTCAATACTAATATAAACAATATTCTTTTCAATTCAAAAGCAATTTTGACAACACTTTCAATCTGTTGTTTTTTCTTGCAAAATGCTGATCTTCTTTTACATTTTATGCAATCTTTCAATACATTTTGTAGTACTCTACTTTTATACATTCTCTTCCTAATGTCTTTATATTCTTTCATCCTTCTTTCAACATAGATTGTTTTCCCGTAACCAGATTTTCCATTAATTTGTCCTTTTTTCGTTTCCTTCTGATTGGTTGTAGTACTTTTCTTTCTCGTTTCCCCATTTTGAAAATTCATTATGTTCTTTAAAAGTCTTTTAACAAATTCTTTAGTTCTCTTACCAGAAGTCTTTTTCTTCAATGTCACATGTTGTACTTCATCTAATTTCTGCTTTTCTCTTTCCTTTAAATAGTACTGGTTTTATTCTTTTGTTTTCTGTTGATCTTTTCTAGACATACTCAATCTTTATTAGTAATAATGGTGAATATCTAAAAACAAAGAAAAGTTTAAATAGTTTTGTTAAATAATTTTATATTATTAAAATAATTATATACAAACATTCTCATCTATAAATGAACAAATATTTTTAATTGCATTGCAAAGCTATGTCAGACACTGCACAATTCCTACAATTAGAAGACATCACAACCTCTACAACGGAATCACAAAGCGCAAATAAAGGATTTCTCTACTGCTACCCAAATCAAATGTAAAGTGCAGTCTGTTAAGTTTTAAGGCCTTCATGGTGTTGTGATTGAGGTATGTCTCTACTTGTACATGTATTCTCATATATGTCATACATTTGAAGATGCTTTACATATAAAACAGTAGTATACCTATATTTGTATGCTCTCTTTTATATAGTACACTAGCAAAAAGTACAGACTCATGCATGCATGGTTTCAGAAAGATGGTAAAACGTACAGCAGAAACATGTGAAGGGTTCCTGCTTTGTTTTTGCCTATACTCAATACCTAACTATAGCCCCTTTATTTATCCTTCTTCCCTCTTTTTGCATCTCTCTTCCCTCTTTCTGCACTCCTGTTCCTTCTTTCTGCACTTCTCTTCACTCTTTCTGCACCCCTCTTGAATGTTTCTGCACCTCTTTTGTCTGTTTCTGCAACTCTCTTGCCTCTTTCTGTACTCCTCTTGTCTCTTTCTGCAACTGTTGCTTCTTTCTGAACCTCTCTTGCCTCTTTCTGCACCCCTATTGCCTCTTTCTCACCTCTGTTGCTTGTCTGTGCACTTCTCTTACTTCTTTCTGCACCTCTCTTACTTCTTTCTGTACCCCTGTTGCCTCTTTCTGCACCCTTCTTCCCTCTTTGTGCACCTCTGTTGCTTCTTTCTGCACCCCTCTTGCCTCTTTCTGAATTTCTTTTGCTTCTTTCTGCACTACTCTTGCCTCCTCCTACACCCTTATTGCCTCTTTCTGCTTCTCTGTTGTTTCTTTCTGCAATGCTCTTCCTTCTTTCTGCACATCTCGTGTACATTTCTGCACCCCTCTTGCCTACTTCTACACCTGTGTTGGTTCTTTCTGTACTGCTCTTCCTTCTTTATGCACCTCTTTTGCCTGTTTCTGCAACTCTCTTGCCTGTTTCTGCATTCCTCTTGCCTCTTTCTGCACCTCTATTGCTTCTTTATGTACTTCTCTTACTTCCTTTTGCACCCCTCTTGCCTCTTTCTGCACTCTTCTTCTATTTTTCTCGACCTCTCTTGCCTCTTTCTGCACCCCTGTTCCCTTTTTCTGCACCTCTCTTGCCTGTTTCTGCAACTCTCTTGCCTTTCTGTAGTTCTCTTCCCTCCTTTTGCAACTCTGTTGCTTCTTTCTACAAATCTCTTGCAAATTTCTGCCCCCCTCCTGCCTCTTTCTGCACCCTCTGTTGCTTCTTTTTGCACTTCTCTTCCTCTTTGTGCACCCCTCTTGTCTGTTTCTGCACCTCTGTTGATTCTTTCTGCACTAGTCTTGCTTCTGTTTGCACCACTCTTACAAATGTAGGCACTCCTCTTCCTTCCTTCCTTCTTACAGCATACCTCTTTCTCCCTTCTGCACCTCTGTTGGTTCTTTCTACACAACTCTTGCTTCTTTCTCCACCTCTCTTGTCTCTTTTTGCACCCCTGTTCCCTTTTTCTGCACCCCTCTTGTTTGTTTGTGCACCTCTATTGATTCTTTCTGCACTAGTCTTGCTTCTTTTTGCACCTCTATTACAAATTTTGACACTCCTCTTGCTTGCTTATTTCAGCATACCACTATCGCCCTTCTGCACCTCTGTTGGTTCTCTCTACACTAATCTTGCTTCTTTATACACCCCTCTTGCTTCTTTCTGCACCCCTCTTCCCTCTTTCTGTACCTCTCTTGTCTCTGTCTACACCTCTGTTGCTTCTTTCTGCACTTCTCTTGTCTCTTTATCTACCCCAGTTGCCTCTTTCTGCACCTCTCTTCCTTCTTTATGCACCTTTCTTGCTTCTTTCTACACTTCTGTTACTCCTTCTGCACCCCGTTTGCCTCTTTTTATATCCTTCTTCCCTCTTTCTGAACCTCTCTTGCCTCTTTCTGCCACCTTCTTGCCTCTTTCTCACCTCTGTTGCTTGTTTGTGCACTTCTCTTGCTTCTTTCTGCACCTCTCTTGCTTCTTTCTGTACCCCTGTTGCCTCTTTCTACACCCTTCTTCCCTCTTTGTGCACCTCTGTTGCCTACTTCTACACCTCTGTTGGTTCTTTCTGTACTGCTCTTCCTTTTTTATGCACCTCTTTAGCCTGTTTTTGCAACTCTCTTGCCTGTTTCTGCATCCCTCTTGCCTCTTTCTACACCTCTATTGCTTCTTTTTGTACTTCTCTAACTTCGTTCTGTACGTCTCTTCCTTCTTTTTGCACCTCTCTTGCCTCTTTCTGCATCCTTCTTCTCTCTTTCTCCACCTCTCTTGCCTCATTCTGCACCCCTGTTCCCTTTTTCTGCACCACGCTTGCCTGTTTCTGCAACTTTCTTGCCTCTTTCTGTAGTTCTCTTCCCTGCTTTCACCCCTCTGTTGCTTCTTTCTGCACATCTCTTGCAAATCTCTGCACCTCTCTTGCCTATTTCTGCAACTGTCTTGCCTCTTTCTGCAGTTGTCTTGTCTCCTTCTGCACCTCTGTTGCTTCTTTCTACACCTCTCTTGCAAATTTCTATACCTCTCTTGGCTCGTTCTGCACCCCTCTTGCGTCTTTCTCCACCTCTGTTGCTTCTGTCTGCACTTCTCTTGCTTCTTACTTATTTATTTTGACTATGTTCAATACCTAACTACTAGTAAAATGGTAAAGCAGCAGTATCAGAAAAGTAATGTTTAACATATGTTGGGTGACAAATTATTGATTATGATACTTTGTAAGACTCTCTGGAAAAGTTCACTTGAAGTGCACTAAATATATCTAAGTGTCTCTTTGAAATATGAAGTGGACTCTCTCAAGTTTTAGGGTCTTCATGGTCTTCTGTTTGAGATATATATGAACTTGTACATGTATTGTGATATGTCTTATACATCTGAACATACTACACATATAAAACACAGGTATACATCTATTTGTATGTTTCTTTGATATATGATGCTACTAACAAAAGGTACAGACATATGCATGCATGCTATTAAGAAGATGGTGAGACTTACACCAGAGACATATGAAAGATTGCTGCTATATATTTGACTAGGCCCAACACCCTATGTAGTCATAGAACGATGAAGCAGCAGCACAAAAGTGAGGTTTAAGGCATATTAAGAGAAGAATCAGTTACAACGCTACCTTGTATAAGTCTGTGGAAAGCTACACTTCAAATATACCACGCAATTTTCATTATCTGCTTCAAATGTGAAGAGCACTCTGTCAAGTTTTAAGGTCTGCATGGTGTTGTAACTAAGGTATATCTCTACTTGCACATGTATTCTGATACATATTATGCATCTGAAGATGGTACACATGTAAAACACAAGTATACATCTATTTGTATATTACTTTAATATATGATATTGCTACCAAAAGGTACAGAAATATGTATAAATGCTTTCCGCAATATGTTAAGACTTACATCTAAGATATATGATGGGTGTGTCTCAGTGATTGCATGACTCCATGGATAGTGCCTGGGTGATTATATGAGTGCAAGGGTAATGTCTGTATAATTGGAGGAGAGATTGGATACTGATTGACTGGTTGCATACGTGCAGATGTAGAGATTGTGTGCATGGATAAGTGCATAGATACTCCCTGAATGCATAGATGAGTGTATAAGTAGTGCCTACATGAATGATCGAGTGCAACAGTAGTGTCTAGGTGTTTGTATGAGTGCAAGGATAGTGGCTGGCTAATTGGAGAAAAGGATGGATAGTAACTGGCTGTTTACATGAGTGCATAAGTACTGCCTGAGTGATTTGATGAGGGCATCGGTAAATGGAATGAATGCACAAGTCATGACTGAAGCATGGATAACTGCATGGATAGTGCCTGAATTATTACATGAGTGCAGGGGTAGTGCCTATGAAATTAGATGACTGCATGAGTACTACCTGAGTGATTGAAGAAGTGAATAGGTAATGCCTGAATGATTGCATGAGTGCAAGGCTAGTGCTTGAGTGATTGGAGGAGCGCATGGCTACTGTCAGAGTGATTGAAGAAGTGCAAAGGTAATGCCTGGGTGATTGCATGAGAGCAAGGGTAATGCATGCATGATGGAGGAATGCATGGGTAGTGCCTGACTGATTGGACCAATGCATAGGTAGTACCTGGGTGATTGCATGAGTGTAAGGGGTGTGCCTGGATAATTGGAGAACAGCATGGGTAGTGCTTGGGTGATTGCATGAGTGCAAGGGGTAGAGTACATATATGAGTGCATCAGTAGTGCCTCAGTGATTGCATCAGTGCATCTGTACTGCTTGGGTGATTTAAGGAGTGCAGAGATAGTGCCTGGGTGATTAGAGAAGTGTATAGGTACTGCCTGGGTGATTTTATAAGTGCACAGGTAGTGCCTGGGTGATTGGAGTAGTGCAAAGATAGTACTTGGGTGATTGCATGAGTATAGGGGTAGTGCCTGTGTTATTGAAAGAGTGCATAGGTAGTGCCTGAGTGATTGCATAAGTGCAGGGGTAGTTCCTGACTGATTGAAGGACTGTATATATCGTGACTTAGTGTATGGATGAGTGCATGGGCTGTACCTGGGTCATTCCAGACTTACAGCTGATACATGTGTTGAGGTTGCTGCTTTATATTTGACTACACCCAACATCCTGAGTAGTAGAAGAATAGTGAAATTGCAACACAAAAGTGAGGTTTATGACATGGTGTACACTTTTCTAGTACAGCTTCACCATTCTCTAACTGATCAGGGTATTGGGCCTACCCAAATATAAAGCATCAAACCTACACATAGCTCTGTTATAAATCTCACCATATTCTTGAAAGCATGTATGCATGTGTCTGTACCTTTTACTAGTACTACCATATATAATAGAAACATACAAATAGATAAATATCTCTCTTTTATACATGTAGCATCTTCAGATGCATAGCACATATGAGAATACATATGCAACTAGAAAATACATCAATCACACGACCATGCAGACCTTAAAACTTGGCAGACTACGCTTAACATTTCAAACAGACACCTAGATTTATGTGGCATACTTCAAGTAAAGTTTGACATAGACTCTTTTAAAGCACCATAATCAGTAATTCCTCATCCAAAATATCTTAAACATCACTTTACTGCTCCTGCTGCTTTTCCATTCTACTACTATTCAGATGTACAGCCTACCAAAATACAAAGCAACAACCCTTCACATATCTCTGTTGTAAGTCTCCCCATATTTCAAAAAGCATGGATGCATGAGTCTGTACCTTTCCCTAGTGGCATCATATATAAAAGAAACATACAAATAGATATATACCTGTATTTTATACATCTAGCATCTTTAGATACATAACATATATGAAAATACACCTGCAGGTACATACATACCTCAATCACAAGATGATGCACACCTTAAAACTTAAGAAGCTGCACTTTTCATTTCAAGTAGAGACCTAAAATCATATGGTGTATTTCAAACACTTCTTATTTCAAGTAGAGACCTAAAATCATATGGTGTATTTCAAGCATACCTTTCCACAGATGGTTGAAGGAGTGTATGGCTAATGCCTGGGTGACTGAATTAGTGCAGGGGTAATGTATGGGTGATTGAAGAAGTGGATGGGTACTACCTGACTGATTGAAGAAGTACATGGATAATACCTGGGTGATTGTGTGAGTGCAGGGGTAGTGCCTGGGTGATTGGAAAAGTGTACAGGTAGTGTCTGAGTGATTGCATGACTGCATGAGTAGTGTTTGGGTGATTAGAGGAGTGCATGGGTAGTGCCTGGATTATTGCATGACTGAATAGATAGTGTCTGGGTGATTGCATGAGTGCAGAGGTTGTGCTTGGGTGATTCCATGAGTGCATAGGTAGTGTCTGGGTGGTTTAAAAAAATGTATGGGTACTGGATGGGTGATCGGAGGACTGCATGAGTAATGCCTGGGTGATTCCATGAGTGCAGGGGTAAGGCCTGAGTAATTAGAGGAGTGCATCGGTAGAGCCTGGGTCATTTTATAAGTGCATGAGTACTGCCTGAGTGATTGAAGAAGTCCATGGCTAATGCCTGGGTGATTGCGTGAATGCAGGGATAGTACCTGGGTGATTGGAGGGATGCATAGGTAGTGCCTGGGTGATTTTGTAAGTGCATGGGTACTGACTGGGTGATTGATGGAGTGCATGGGTACTGCCTGGGTGATTAGAGGAGTGCAACCGTACTGCCTGGTTTATTGCATGGGTGATTGCATGAGTGCAGGGGTAGTGCCTAGGTGATTGGAGGAGTGCATAGGTAGTGCCTGAGTGACTTTATAACTGCATGGATAGTGCCTGGGTTATTGCATGACTGCATAGGTAGTGCATGAGTGATTGCATGAGTGCAGGGGTAGAGCCTCGGGCATTGGAGGAGTGCATAGGTGGTGCCTGGATGATTTTATAACTGCATGGATTGTGCCTGGGTTATTGAAGGACTGCATGCGTACAGCATGAGTGATTGCACAAATGCAAGGGTAGTGCTTGGGTAATTGAAGAAGTGGATGGGTACTACCTGAGTGATTGAAGAAGTACATGGATAATACCTGGATGATTGTGTGAGTGCAGGGGTAGTGCCTGGGTGATTGGAAAAGTGCACGGGTAGTGCCTGAGTGATTGCATGACTGCATGAGTAATGTTTGCGTGTTTAGAGGAGTGCATGGGTAGTGCCTGGATTATTGCATGAGTGAATAGATAGTGTATGGGTGATTGCATGAGTGCAGAGGTAGTGCTTGGGTGATTCCATGAGTGCATAGGTAGTGTCTGGGTGATTTTATAAATGTATGGGTACTGGATGGATGATCGGAGAAGTGCATGAGTAATGCCTTGGTGATTACATGAGTGCAGGGGTAGTGCCTGATGATTAGAGGAGTGCATAGGTAGAGCCTGGGTGATTTTATAAGTGCATGGGTACTGCCTGAGTGATTGAAGAAGTCCATGGCTAATGCCTGGGTGATTGCATGAGTGCAGGGATAGTACCTGGGTGATTGGAGGACTGCATAGGTAGTGCCTGGGTGATTTTATAAGTGCATGGGTACTGACTGGGTGATTGAAGGAGTGCATGGGTACTGCCTGGGTGATTAGAGGAGTGCAAGCATACTGCCTGGGTTATTGCATGACTGCATATGTAGTGCATGGGTGATTGCATGAGTGCAGGGGTAGTGCCTGGGTGATTGGAGGAGTGCATAGGTAGTGCCTGGGTGATTTTATAACTGCATGGATAGTGCCTGGGTTATTGCATGACTGCATAGGTAGTGCATGGGTGATTGCATGAGTGCAGGGGTAGAGCCTGCAACATTGGACGAGTGCATATGTAGTGCCTGGGTGATTTTATAACTGCATGGATAGTGCCTGGGTTATTGAAGGACTGCATACGTACATCATGAGTGATTGCACACATGCAAGGGTAGTGCCTGGGTGATTGAAGAAGTGGATGGGTATTACCTGAGTGATTTAAGAAGTACATGGATAATACCTGGGTGATTGTGTGAGTGCAGGGGTAGTGCCTGGGTGATTGGAAAAGTGCATGGGTAGTGCCTGAGTGATTGGATGACTGCATGAGTAGTGTTTGCGTGATTAGAGGAGTGCATGGGTAGTGCCTGGATTATTGCATGAGTGAATAGATAGTGTCTGGGTGATTGCATGAGTGCAGAGGTAGTGCTTGGGTAATTCCATGAGTGCAGAGGTGGAGCCTGGAGATTGGAGGAGTGCATAGGTAGTGCCTCTGTGATTTTATAACTAAATGGATAGTGCCTGGATTATTAAAGGATGTATGCGTAAAGCATGAGTGATTGCACAAGAGCAAGGGTAGTGGCTGGCTGATTGAAGGACTGCATACATAGTGCCTCAGTGCATGGATGAGTGCATCAGTAGTGGCTATATGTTTGCAGACTTACAGGTGAGACATATGATGGATTGCTGCTTTATATTTGACGTCGCCCAACATACTGAGTAGTAGCAGAATAGTGAAATTGCAGCACAAAAGTGAGGTTTATGACATGGTGTACACTTTTGTACTGCAGCTTCACCATTCTGTAACTACTCAGGGTGTTGGGCGTACCCAAATACAAAGCATCAAACCTACACATGAGTCTGTTATAAATCTCACCATATTCCTGAAAGCATGCATGCATATGTGCCTACCGTTTGAAATCATCAACATATATAAAAGAAATAAACAAATAAACTGCACTTTACATTTGAAAGACACACCTACATTTCTACTGTATATTTCAAGTGTACCTTTCCCCAGACTCATAGAAAGTAGCCTAATCAGTAATCCCTGTGCCAACATTTTATTTATTTATTTAGTGTTTTATAGAGCGCGAACCAGACCCGTAAGGGTATCAGAGCGCTTTACAGGAATGACAAGTAGTATACAAGGGACTTAGGAGGGGTGGATACATTTGGGATAACATAGACAGAAACAGTTAGGATAAAACAGGTAGATACATTTTGCTAGAGACAGGCGGTCTCAGAACTAGGGAGGGATGTCCAGAGGTGCCAGGTGGGTGTCATCCAGACATCGTGAGAACCAACAGGAGGGTAGCACAAAGTCGCTGAGGTGATTGTGATGAAGCGTTAGGAGAGGAATTTGCCCATAAGGAAAGTTTTGGCCTCCATTTTAAAGCGGGACTTTCTGGCTCCTCTGGATACTACACGTTTTAGGCCGAGGAATGACGGTGAGTTCGAGTGTAGCGCCTTGTGAGTGATGCAAGCCAGCTTAAGTTGGATCCTGGCCTCGAACGGAAGCCAGTTGAGAGCTTTATGGTGAGGGGATATGTGCTCGAATTTCTTTGAGCCTGTTAGGAGTCTGGCGGCAGCATTGAGGCAGGCTTTTAATGGTGCCAGGGAGGTCTTGGGTAGACTTGCAAGGGTAGAGCATCCATATTCCTGTCTGGAGATGACTAGGGCCTGGATTGCCATTTTCAGGTCAGTAGTGTCAAGGAAAGGTTTTAGGTTTCTTAGGTACCTCAGGTGATATCTGGCTGTTTTGGCCATCGAGTTAATGTGGCAGCGCATGTTCAAGCTGCAGTCTAGGGTAATACCAAGGGATTTAGCAGAGTAAACAATGGTTGGCGGGCAGTTGAGCGCTGAGACCGCCTTGATCCATCCCTGAATGTCAGGGTTGGTTTTAGGTGGGGAGATTAGAAGAAATTCTGTTTTTTTTGCATTAAGCTTGAGCTGGTTGGAGGTGAGCCAATGGACAGTCAGCTTCAAGGCCTCATTCAGGGAAAGAATGTCCTTGGGAGAAGAGATTTTTATGTAGATCTGGGTGTCGTCGGCATACATGTGGTAGGAGATATTGGTGGTGCGTAGTACTTCTGAAAGCGGTTCAAGGTAGAGATTGAAGAGGGTGGGGGACAGGGTTGATCCTTGGGGGACTCCAACCTTGATCGGAGAGGGAGCGGATAGGTTGCCGTTAATTAGGAATCTCTGAGAGCGATTCTGGAGGAAGGACCTAAACCATTCAAGAACGGGGCCATCCAGTCCCATCCTGGTTTTGAGACGTTCAAGGAGTTTTTCATGGTTGACCGTATCGAAAGCCGAGGATAGGTCTAGGAGGATTAGGAGACAGGTTTTGCCTTGGTCAAGGGCTTGGAGAGCATCATCCACGATGTGGAGGAGGGTGGTTTCAGTGCTGTGACCAGGTCTGAACCCGGATTGGAAGTCGTCCAGTAAGTGGAAGTTGGTGATGAGCTGGCTCAGCTGCTGTTGAACACATTTCTCCAGAACTTTAGCAAGGAGTGGGATATTAGATATAGGTCTATAGTTGTTATGGGAAGCAGGATCCAGCGTAGGTTTTTGTAAGATGGGGATGACTTGGCCGGCTTTAAGAGAGTCAGGTATCGATCCTTGTAGGAGGGAGGCGTTGATTATTGCAGTCCAAGAAGGGATGATGGCCTGAGAGGCAGCGGCTAAGCAGTTGGAGGGGAGAGGGTCATTGAAGTGGTTGTTCGGGTTAAGGGAGGATAGAATTTTTGAGACGGAATGTTCGTCATAACCTTTGAAGTTGGACCAATGCGCTTGGTTTTTGGGTGATGCCTGGGGGGCAGCGCGGAGAGCGGAGGCAGAGCCGGTGGGGTTTGGGAGCGAGTGGCGGATCTATGTTCATTTCTAGGGCAATGATCTTGTCGGAGAAGAAGGAGGAAAATTCCTCGCAAGATATCAAAGATTTGGGGGTTTCTTTAGAGGTTTTTGCCAGTTTGTTAGATTGGTGTTTGAACAGTTCGAATAGTTTGCGCGGTCTGTTCTTGGCGTTCTCCAGTTCTGTTCTGAAAAATTCTTTTTTTTGAGTTGAGGATTTTCTTGTTGTAGCATTTCTGGACTGGCGGAGAAGTTTTAGATGGGCTGCTGATGGGTGTTGTTTCCAGTTTTGTTCTGTTTGCCGGAGGGCTCTCCTCTCATTGTTGTGGGATCCGTTGAACCAGTGGTTCCTGTCTTTGATTTGGGTTATTTTTAGTTTTAGTGGAGCAAGGTCATCTAGAATGTTGGATATTGGTCGTGGAATAGTGTTCAGTGAGGTTGTTGGCTGTAGTGATATGAGGGGGGGAGGTCAGTCTCACAACGAGCAGCCAATTTCCTAAGATCCATGTTCTTGGTGTCTCTAACCCAATGTTTGGGAATCACGGGTTGTGGAGCCCATGTCTTGTGGGTGCCAAGTAGAAGGAAGGTGATAGCATGGTGGTCAGACCAATTGCATGGGTCTATAGAGATAAGCTTGACCGCTGATTCCTTCGCGATGATCCAGTCCAGAGTGGCGCCTTTCGAATGAGTTGGGAGTGTGCAGACTTGGGTAAGGGCTTGGTCGGCCAGGAAGTCTCTGATGGCGTTGACCTGAGGTATCGTTCCTGCCTGGAGGGGTGGTAAAAGATGTACAGTCTGCACAGTTGGGTGGTGTTGCTGCACACGGACAGTGCCAGGTATTCGCAGGAGTCTGAGGGCTCTGCCAGCAGTTCGGTAACGTGGAGGTTGGAGCGGTGGATGCAGGCAATGCCTCCCCCTTTTTTTTGGACTGCCTGTCTAGACTTACGATGTTATATTTGGGAGGGACTAAGAGGTCTAGGCAGGGTGATGAGGATTCATTGAGCCACGATTCGGTCAAGATCGCTAGGTCAAATTTTTGGCTCAAGAAGAGATCGGCGACATCAGCGGCATGCTTTACTGCTGACCGGCAATTGATTAGTAGGCCGGATAGTGGGGGGTCGGGGTGAGTGACATGGGTTGGGTCAGTGATGGGTACTAGCGCTACGTTGCTATTAACGACTCCTCTGCTACGGAAGGTAGCTGTTCTGTTGGGGTTGGATGCTACCGTGCGGATAGCATGTTCGTCACTCAGGTCTGAAAGGCATGGGGTTACCAGGGCAGAATTGTAGCTAAAGAGGAGGTCAAGAACTTCTTCCTCCGTAAGGTCTGGTGGACTAGGAGTTACAGGGGCGATGTGTAGGTAAGGAGGAGGGCCAGAATTTCTTCTTCGGAGAGGTGGCAGGGCTGTTTTCGAGGGCGCAGGTGTCTCAGTGCTAGTGGTAATGGGTGACGGGGGGCTCTTTGGGAGGGGGGGAGTAGAGTTCTGTGGGAGCTTGAGATTCGAGAAGGAGAGTTCCGTGAGTTGCAGGAGGTTTTTTAGTTCCAGAATAGAATTATGGATGCTCTGGGTTAGTACGGTCGCTCTACAATGGAGAGTTTCAATATCCCTAACGAAGGGATGTTCTTGAGGATAGAGGGCTGATGGCTTGGTGACTGTATTGAAGGCATGCGGTGGTAGCAGGGTAGTGGGGCTAGGTCGATCAATGTCGTGAACCAATGGAGGAGTTCCGATAGCCAAAAGGGAGGGAGGGGTTTGCGGGCAGGAGGTCAAAGATTTGTGGATGCTTCTGTTGGTATGTGGTGTTAGCGTGGTGGAGGGGCTAGGTCGACTGGCGTCAGGAGCCTTTGGAGGAGTCACAGTGGATATATAGGAGGTAAGAGTTTGCGGGCAGGGGGTCAATGGGTTGGGCACGATTTTGTGGGCATGTGCTGGTAGAATGGTAGTGGGGCTAGTTCGGCCTGTGTCGGGAGCCCTTGGAGAGGTGGTATGAGAGTGGCAAGGCACCCTAGGCAGATTGGTCAAGGGTTGTTGCAGGGGGAGCGTGGACGGAAGAGGGTCGTGCACATAGTTTTTGAGGAGTGTGAAGAGGTCTGCGAATTTGTTGAGGTCTTTGGGTGGCGCTTGGATCAGGACAATGCCGTTTTTGTATAAGGTGATAGTGAGGTCAGCACGCAGGTTTGAGGATGGAGCGATTGTGAGCTTATTGCCGTGAGGAATGTTCCTGGCTTTTTGTACATTCAGGCGATTCGAGAAGGCTTTGCGCCATAGGGAAGTTTTCCTGGTGTAAAAGATGAGGTCATTAATGACAGTGCCCTTGCCACGCTGAATCGTAGGTCAGAGATCAGAGTCTTGGCATGGCTTTTCAGGATGGAGTGTTTGAAGGATTTTGCGGTGGTTTTGGAGAGATTGGGTGGATAGACAACGGTGTAGAAATTGACGCCAGTAGGGATCAAGCAAGGCCCTGCCATGCTGACGCGAGTGGGGCAGCTTAGGATTAGGAGGGAGCTGAGGGAGGTTGCAGGTGTGGTTCAGAAGTGCTGATCTCTACTTCAGGGTCCCGCCAAGGGGTCCACAGAGTTGTTCAGCTCAGGCCGGGCGAGAACGCTCCGGGGCCTGCACTGGGGGTCCGCAGCCGAGCCATACGTCCGGAGGACAGGGAGCGGGCAAAGGATTGAGTGGCTGGTTGGAATGCATTAGACTGGGGTGTCTTTTGGGAGGACGACCACCTTTGTGAAGGCTCCGATATAGGAAGTCAGGGGAGAAGTCTCATTGGGTCACTGTACTGACCGGTGGGCTTGTCTCCACTACCAGGGAGCGTTGCAAAGTACCCAGATCCCGCCAGTTATTGGGGGCAAGATCTGCAGGGGGTGGGGCTGCAGCGGGTAGAGTCACAAGGGTAAAGTCAGATGGTTCTGATATAGGAAAGCAAGGGAGAGTTTCACTGGGTCACTGTACTGGCCGGTGGACAGGTCACCACCACCAGGGAGTGTTGCAGAGTACCAAGATCCCGCCAGTTGTCAGAGGCAAAGGTCTGCGGGGGTGAGGTTGCAGCGAGTAGGGTCAGCTGTGTGAACTTGGGGGCAAGGCAGCCGCGGGACCAAATTAGGTGGCGCCAGGATAGGCCTCAGCGCCTCAAGCTACGCGATTGGGTCTGGGCAGCGGGGACCAGCATCATTCGGGCGCTCAGGAGCCCGGGCGTCGAGGATCCGCACTCTGGCAGACCAGCCGTTACTCCAGGGGACCCCGCCAGGAGCCGCCAGGCCATGGTTTCCCTAGGGGGGGAAGCAGGACTCACCAGTGCAAGTTGCCCGCTGTCTAGGCCAGTCCAGAGCGAAGAGTTGCGGTCATCGCCGGAGAACAAAGATGAAGACAGCCTGTGATAGTCTGAGGTATCCTCAAGGACCCACCGTTCCGGCGCTGGTTGCCGGGGCTCCGTTTAAGTCTTCTGGGACGTGGAGCAATGGCAGCGGGCAACAGTGCCAGAGGTAGCAAAATGGGCTCGGAGAACAAGATGCCCCCTTGCTGAGGTCTGAGAAGACATCGGTCCTCCGGGCGCGGAGTAGAATAATTAAATACTTCAATTTAATTGCTGCTGGGAACTGAGGAGACGTCGGTTCTCCGGGCGTGGGGGAGAGTCATTAAGTCCTTCAGGCATGGAGGAGAAAGATGTATGTACTGGCAACTCACAAAAAGTGAAAGACTGGTCTCACACACCACCTGGTGTCATGCTTCATCATTGACCAGTCCTCGCCCCCTAAAAACTTGGTTTGATAAGGGGCGGGCATACACCTGACGCACAGGGATGCACTTCTAAAACTAAGTGGGGGCCCTTGAAGAGAAATTGTGAAATTAAAATACCATTGCAGATGACAAATTATGTTTTAATTTAGATGGCATCTGTATGGTCTTTAAAACCAAAGTTGCGGTGTAAATGAGGGAATAATTATCCTCCCACCGCCGTGTATAAAGTCGACATGTTTCTGCCCACCGGCCCAGTCGGGTCCATGGCATTCATCAGGACTTACAAAAACTACTAAAGGCTCCACCCTTACCAAATCTATGGGAAAGGGAATCCACTGGGTGGGGTAAAAATGTTGTCACCCTCAACCTTCAGGAGATAAAAATTCCAAACCCTAGTGGGGCATCTACCGACAAGGGGTTGAGCCGTGCAGACATAGGTGCAAGGAGCAGTGAACTACCGGTTACACCAGCAACCTCATAGGTTCACCGTCCACGGCCTCCTATGGGGCTAGTAGATGCCCCACTAGGGTTTGGAATTTTTATCTCCTGAAGGTTGAGGGTGACAACATTTTTACCCCACCCAGTAGATTCCCTTTCCCATAGATTTGGTAAGGGTGGAGCCTTTAGTAGTTTTTGTAAGTCCTGATGAATGCCATGGACCCGACTGGGCCGGTGGGCAGAAACATGTCAACTTTATACACGGCGGTGGGAGGATAATTATTCCCTCATATACACCGCAACTTTGGTTTTAAAGACCATACAGATGACATCTAAATTAAAACATAATTTGTCATCTGCAATGGTATTTTAATTTCACAATTTCTCTTCAAGGGCCCCCACTTAGTTTTAGAAGTGCATCCCTGTCGTCAGGTGTATGCCCGCCCCTTATCAAACCAAGTTTTTAGGGGGCGAGGACTGGTCAATGATGAAGCATGACATCAGGTGGTGTGTGAGACCAGTCTTTCACTTTTTGTGAGTTGCCAGTACATACATCACAAATTTAGAGACATCTAGGTCAGTACACTAGGAGCGGCTTATTGTGTTTAATGATTTATGTTGGAGGCTGCCTTCTCCTAGTACCCCGTGCCTCTTGTTCCCTCCCCGGAGTCTCCCTCTGGGATACATGTGGTTAGATAGATGGAGGAGAAAGACCCACCCTTCGGTGCTGGTCGCCGGGGCTTCGGTCGGGACCTTCGGGATGCTGATCACAGAATTTGCCCCCTTGCTGAGGTCTGAGGAGACGTCGGTCCTCCAGGCGAGGAGGAGAATAATTAAATCCTACTATTTAATTCTGCTGGGAACTGAGGAGACGTCGGTACTCCGGGCGTGGGGGAGAATGATTAAGTCCTTCAGGTGTGGAGGAGAAAGACCCACCCTTAGGTGCTGGTCGCCGGGGCTTCGGTCGGGACCTCTGGGACGCTGATCACAGGCAGTCGGCAGCAGTGCCCAAGGCATCAAAATGGCTCCGGACGGCAAATGGTCCCGGTAGATGTTGTCCCCTTCCAGGAATTAGGCGAGACGACAAACCTCTGGGGGAGGAGGTTTGAAATATGAAGTGGACTCTCTCAAGTTTTAGGGTCTTCATGGTCTTCTGTTTGAGATTTATATGAACTTGCACATGTATTGTGATATGTCTTATACATCTGAACATACTACACATATAAAACACAGGTATACATCTATTTGTATGTTTCTTTGATATATGATGCTACTAACAAAAGGTACAGACATATGCATGCATGCTTTTAAGAAGATGGTGAGACTTACCCCAGAGACATATGAAAGATTGCTGCTATATATTTGACTAGGCCCAACACTCTATGTAGTCATAGAACGATGAAGCAGCAGCACAAAAGTGAGGTTTAAGGCATATTAAGAGAAGAATCAGTTACAACGCTACTTTGTATAAGTCTGTGGAAAGCTACACTTCAAATACACCACACAATTTTCATTATCTGCTTCAAATGTGAAGAGCAATCTGCCAAGTTTTAAGGTCTGCATGGTGTTGTAACTAAGGTATATCTCTACTTGCACATGTATTCTGATACATATTATGCATCTGAAGATGGTACACATATAAAACACAAGTATACATCTATTTGTATATTACTTTAATATATGATATTGCTACCAAAAGGTACAGAAATATGTATAAATGCTTTCCGCAATATGTTAAGACTTACAGCTAAGATATATGATGGGTGTGTCTCAGTGATTGCATGACTCCATGGGAAGTGCCTGGGTGATTATATGAGTGCAAGGGTAATGTCTGTATAATTGGAGGAGAGATTGGATACTGATTGACTGGTTGCATGAGTGCAGATGTAGAGATTGTGTGCATGGATAAGTGCATAGATACTCCCTGAATGCATAGATGAGTGTATAAGTAGTGCCTACATGAATGATCGAGTGCAACAGTAGTGTCTAGGTGTTTGTATGAATGCAAGGATAGTGGCTGGCTAATTGGAGAAAAGGATGGATAGTAACTGGCTGTTTACATGAGTGCATAAGTACAGTCTGAGTGATTTGATGAGGGCATAGGTAAATGGAATGAGTGCACAAGTCATGACTGAAGCATGGATAACTGCATGGATAGTGCCTGAATGATTACATGAGTGCAGGGGTAGTGCCTATGAAATTAGAGGACTGCATGAGTACTACCTGAGTGATTGAAGAAGTGAATAGGTAATGCCTGAGTGATTACATGAGTGCATGGCTAGTGCTTGAGTGATTGGAGGAGCACATGGCTACTGTCAGAGTTATTGAAGAAGTGCATAGGTAATGCCTGGGTGATTGCATGAGTGCAAGGGTAATGCCTGCATGATGGAGGAATGCATGGGTAGTGCCTGACTGATTGGACCAATGCATAGGGAGTACCTGGGTGATTGCATGAGTGTAAGGGGTGTGCCTGGATAATTGGAGAACAGCATGGGTAGTGCTTGGGTGATTGCATGAGTGCAAGGGGTAGAGTACATATATGAGTGCATCAGTAGTGCCTCAGTGATTGCATTAGTGCATCTGTACTGCTTGGGTGATTGAAGGAGTGCAGAGATAGTGCCTTGGTGATTAGAGAAGTGTATAGGTACTGCCTGGGTGATTTTATAAGTGCACAGGTAGTGCCTGGGTGATTGGAGTAGTGCAAAGATAGTACATGGGTGATTGCATGAGTATTGGGGTAGTGCCTGTGTTATTGAAAGAGTGCATAGGTAGTGCATGAGGGATTGCATAAGTGCAGGGGTAGTTCCTGACTGATTGAAGGACTGTATATATCGTGACTTAGTGCATGGATGAGTGCATGGGTAGTGCCTGGGTCATTCCAGACTTACAGCTGATACATGTGTTGAGGTTGCTGCTTTATATTTGACTACACCCAACATCCTGAGTAGTAGAAGAATAGTGAAATTGCAACACAAAAGTGAGGTTTATGACATGGTGTACACTTTTCTAGTACAGCTTCACCATTCTCTAACTGATCAGGGTATTGGGCCTACCCAAATATAAAGCATCAAACCTACACATAGCTCTGTTATAAATCTCACCATATTCTTGAAAGCATGTATGCATGTGTCTGTACCTTTTACTAGTACTACCATATATAATAGAAACATACAAATAGATAAATATCTCTCTTTTATACATGTAGCATCTTCAGATGCATACCACATATGAGAATACATATGCAACTAGAAAATACATCAATCACACGACCATGCAGACCTTAAAACTTGACAGACTATGCTTAACATTTCAAACAGACACCTAGATTTATGTGGGATACTTTAAGTAAAGTTTGACATAGACTCTTTTAAAGCACCATAATCAGTAATGCCTCATCCAAAATATCTTAAACATCACTTTACTGCTCCTGCTGCTTTTCCATTCTACTACTATTCAGATGTACAGCCTACCAAAATACAAAGCAACAACCCTTCACATATCTCTGTTGTAAGTCTCCCCATATTTCAAAAAGCATGGATGCATGAGTCTGTACCTTTCCCTAGTGGCATCATATATAAAAGACACATACAAATAGATATATACCTGTATTTTATACATCTAGCATCTTTAGATACATAACACATATGAAAATACACCTGCAGGTACAGACATACCTCAATCACAAGATGATGCACACCTCAAAACTTAAGAAGCTGCACTTTTCATTTCAAGTAGAGACCTAAAATCATATGGTGTATTTCAAACACTTCTTATTTCAAGTAGAGACCTAAAATCATATGGTGTATTTCAAGCATACCTTCCCACAGATGATAGAAGGAGTGTATGGCTAATGCCTGGGTGTCTGAATTTTTGCAGGGGTAATGTATGTGTGATTGAAGAAGTGGATGGGTACTACCTGACTGATTGAAGAAGTACATGGATAATACCTGGGTGATTGTGTGAGTGCAGGGGTAGTGCCTGGGTGATTGGAAAAGTGTACAGGTAGTGTCTGAGTGATTGCATGACTGCATGAGTAGTGTTTGGGTGATTAGAGGAGTGCATGGGTAGTGCCTGGATTATTGCATGACTGAATAGATAGTGTCTGGGTGATTGCATGAGTGCAGAGGTTGGGCTTGGGTGATTCCATGAGTGCATAGGTAGTGTCTGGGTGATTTAAAAAAATGTATGGGTACTGGATGGGTGATCGGAGGAGTGTATGAGTAATGCCTGGGTGATTCCATGAGTGCAGGGGTAGTGCCTGAGTAATTAGAGGAGTGCATCGGTGGAGCCTGGGTGATTTTATAAGTGCATGAGTACTGCCTGAGTGATTTAAGAAGTCCATGGCTAATGCCTGGGTGATTGCGTGAATGCAGGGATAGTACCTGGGTGATTGGAGGGATGCATAGGTAGTGCCTGGGTGATTTTGTAAGTGCATGGGTACTGACTGGGTGATTGATGGAGTGCATGGGTACTGCCTGGGTGATTACAGGAGTGCAACCGTACTGCCTGGGTTATTGCATGGGTGATTGCATGAGTGCGGGGGTAGTGCCTAGGTTATTGGAGGAGTGCATAAGTAGTGCCTGAGTGACTTTATAACTGCATGGATAGTGCCTGGGTTATTGCATGACTGCATAGGTAGTGCATGGGTGATTGCATGAGTGCAGGGGTAGAGCCTCGGACATTGGAGGAGTGCATAGGTGGTGCCTGGATGATTTTGTAACTGCATGGATTGTGCCTGGGTTATTGAAGGACTGCATGCGTACAGCATGAGTGATTGCACAAATGCAAGGGTAGTGCTTGGGTAATTGAAGAAGTGGATGGGTACTACCTGAGTGATTGAAGAAGTACATGGATAATAACTGGATGATTGTGTGAGTGCATGGGTAGTGCCTGGGTGATTGGAAAAGTGCACGGGTAGTGCCTGAGTGATTGCATGACTGCATGAGTAATGTTTGCGTTATTAGAGGAGTGCATGGGTAGTGCCTGGATTATCGGATGAGTGAATAGATAGTGTCTGGGTGATTGCATGAGTGCAGAGGTAGTGCTTGGGTGATTCCATGAGTGCATAGGTAGTGTCTGGGTGATTTTATAAATGTATGGGTACTGGATGGATGATCGGAGAAGTGCATAAGTAATGCCTGGGTGATTACATGAGTGCAGGGGTAGTGCCTGAGTGATTAGAGGAGTGCATAGGTAGAGCTTTGGTGATTTTATAAGTGCATGAGTACTGCCTGAGTGATTGAAGAAGTCCATGGCTAATGCCTGTGTGATTGCATGAGTGCAGGGATAGTACCTGGGTGATTGGAGGACTGCATAGGTAGTGCCTGGGTGATTTTGTAAGTGCATGGGTACTGACTGGGTGATTGAAGGAGTGCATGGGTACTGCCTGGGTGATTAGAGGAGTGCAAGCGTACTGCCTCGGTTATTGCATGACTGCATAGGTAGTGCATGGGTGATTGCATGAGTGCAGGGGTAGTGCCTGGGTGATTGGAGGAGTCCATAAGTAGTGCCTGGGTGATTTTATAACTGCATGGATAGTGCCTGGGTTATTGCATGACTGCATAGGTAGTGCATGGTTGATTGCATGAGTGCAGGGGTAGAGCCTGGGACATTGGACGAGTGCATATGTAGTGCCTGGGTGATTTTATAACTGAATGGATAGTGCCTGGGTTATTGAAGGACTGCATGCGTACATCATGAGTGATTGCACACATGCAAGGGTAGTGCCTGGGTGATTGAAGAAGTGGATGGGTATTACCTGAGTGATTTAAGAAGTACATGGATAGTACCTGGGTGATTGTGTGAGTGCAAGGGTAGTGCCTGGGTGATTGGAAAAGTGCATGGGTAGTGCCTGAGTGATTGGATGACTGCATGAGTAGTGTTTGCGTGATTAGAGGAGTGCATGGGTAGTGCCTGGATTATTGCATGAGTGAATAGATAGTGTCTGGGTGATTGCATGAGTGCAGAGGTAGTGCTTGGGTAATTCCATGAGTGCAGAGGTGGAGCCTGGAGATTGGAGGAGTGCATAGGTAGTGCCTTTGTGATTTTATAACTAAATGGATAGTGCCTGGATTATTGAACGACTGTATGCGTAAAGCATGAGTGATTGCACAAGAGCAAGGGTAGTGGCTGTCTGATTGAAGGACTGCATACATAGTGCCTCAGTGCATGGATGAGTGCATCAGTAGTGGCTATATGATTGCAGACTTACAGGTGAGACATATGATGCATTGCTGCTTTATCTTTGACTTCGCCCAACATCCTGAGTAGTAGCAGAATAGTGAAATTGCAGCACAAAATTGAGGTTTATGACATGGTGTACACTTTGTACTGCAGCTTCACCATTATGTAACTACTCAGGTTGTTGAGCGTACCCAAATACAAAGCATCAAACCTACATATGAGTCTGTTATAAATCTCACCATATTCCTGAAAGCATGCATGCATATGTGCCTACCTTTTGAAATCAACATATATAAAAGAAATAAACAAATAAACTGCACTTTACATTTGAAAGACACACCTACATTTCTACTGTATATTTCAAGTGTACCTTTCCCCAGACTCATAGAAAGTAGCCTAATCAGTAATCCCTGTGCCAACATTGTATTTATTTATATACAGGCACATGCATCAAAGCTTTTTGCGATCGCAAACGGTGCGATTCGCAAAAATCGTCCGTTTGCGATCGCAAAATTAGCTTTTGCGATGCATCAAGGGTCAAGGCCCTCGCAATTTGAGAATTCGCAATTAATTGCGAGTTCTCAAATTGCGATTGCATTTAAGGAATCGCAAATTGAGATTCCTTAAATGCAATGCATTAAAGTAAAAAAATAGCGATTTCGCTAATAGGAGCGCAAATTACCATGAAGTTGAACTTCATGGTAATTTGCAAAACTTTGAAAAATGCACTAAAGTGCATTTTTCAAAGTTCCATTTACACACACACATGCCCTTGGGGCATGTGTGTGTGCAAGATGTACTCATATGCAGATTTCAGGGTGCAACAGGGTGTCCTTTGACACCCTGGCACCCTTGAAATAGCATTCTCAATTTGCGATTCTCTAATTGAGAATCGCAAATTGAGAATGTCTTCCCATTCATTCCTATGGGCCTCTAGGCCCATAGGAATGAATGGGAGGTATTCTTAATTGCGACTCGCAATTTACGAGTCGCAATTAAGGAATGTTTAGAAATCGCTATTTTTTAAGCGATTTCTACATGCATAGGCTTTTGTGATTCCTTAGTTGCGATTCCTTACAAATCGCAATTAAGAAATCGCAAAATCCAACATTGATGCATGTGCCTGTTAGTGTTTTATAGAGCGCGAACCAGACCCGTAAGGGTATCAGAGCGCTTTACAGGAATGACAAGTAGTATACAAGGGACTTAGGAGGGGTGGATACATTTGGGATAACATAGACGGAAACAGTTAGGATAAAACAGGTAGATACATTTTGCAAGAGACAGGCGGTCTCAGATCCAGGGTGGGATGTCCAGAGGTGCCAGGTGGGTGTCATCCAGACATCGTGAGAGCCAATGGGAGGGTAGCACAAAGTCGCTGAGGTGATTGTGATGAAGCGTTAGGAGAGGAATTTGCCCATAAGGAAAGTTTTGGCCTCCATTTTAAAGCGTGCCAGGGACAGAATTTTTCGAATGGCCGGCGGGAGTGAATTCCAAATTCTTGGTGCGGCCCCGGAGAAGGCTCGATTTTAGGTTTTTTTTTCCGCAATCGTACAGGTTGGAGCAAAAGGTCTCTGGCGGATCGGGACTTTCTGGCTCCTCCAGATACTACACGTTTTAGGGCGAGGAATGACGGTGAGTTCGAGTGTAGTGCCTTGTGAGTGATGCAAGCCAGCTTAAGTTGGATTCTGGCCTCGAACGGAAGCCAGTTGAGAGCTTTAAGGTGAGGGGATATGTGGTCGAATTTCTTTGAGCCTGTTAGGAGTCTGGCGGCAGCATTGAGGCAGGCTTTTAATGGTGCCAGGGAGGTCTTGGGTAGACATGCAAGGGTAGAGCATCCATATTCCAGTCTGGAGATGACTAGAGCCTGGATTGCCATTTTCAGGTCAGCAGTGTCAAGGAAAGGTTTTAGGTTTCTTAGGTAGCTCAGGTGATATCTGGCTGTTTTGGCCATCGAGTTAATGTGGCAGCGCATGTTCAAGCTGCAGTCTAGGGTAACACCAAGGGATTTAGCAGAGTCCACGATGGTTGGCGGGCAGTTGAGCGCTGAGATCGCCTTGATCCATTACTGAATGTCAGGGTTGGTTTTAGGTGGGGAGATTAGAAGAAATTCAGTTTTTTTGCGTTAAGCTTGAGCTGGTTGGAGGTGAGCCAATGGACAGTCAACTTCAAGGCCTCATTCAGGGAAAGAATGTCCTTGGGAGAAGAGATTTTTATGTAGATCTGGGTGTCGTCGGCATACATGTGGTAGGAGATATTGGTGGTGCGTAGTACTTCTGAAAGCGGTTCAAGGTAGAGATTGAAGAGGGTGGGGGACAGGGTTGATCCTTGGGGGACTCCAACCTTGATCGGAGAGGGAGCGGATAGGTTGCCGTTGATTAGGAATCTCTGAGAGCGATTCTGGAGGAAGGACCTACACCATTCAAGAACGGGGCCATCCAGTCCCATCCTGGTTTTGAGACGTTCAAGGAGTTTTTCATGGTTGACCGTATCGAAAGCCGAGGATAGGTCTAGGAGGATTAGGAGACAGGTTTTGCCTTGGTCAAGGGCTTGGAGAGCATCATCCACGATGTGGAGGAGGGTGGTTTCAGTGCTGTGACCAGATCTGAACCCGGATTGGAAGTCGTCCAGTAAGTGGAAGTTGGTGATGTGCTGGCTCAGCTGCTGTTGAACACATTTCTCCAGAACTTTAGCAAGGAGTGGGATATTAGAAATAGGTCTATAGTTGTCATGGGAAGCAGTATCCAGCGTAGGTTTTTTTAAGATGGGGATGACTTGGCCGGCTTTAAGAGAGTCAGGTATCGATCCTTGTAGGAGGGAGGCGTTGATTTTTGCAGTCCAAGAAGGGATGATGGCCTGAGAGGCGGCGGCTAAGCAGTTGGAGGGGAGAGGGTCATTGAAGTGGTTGTTCGGGTTAAGGGAGGATAGAATTTTTGAGACGGAATGTTCATCATAACCTTTGAAGTTGGACCAATGCGCTTGGTTTTTGGGTGATGCCTGGGGGGGCAGCGCGGAGAGCGGAGGCAGAGCCGGTGGGGTTTGGAAGCGAGTGGCAGATCTATGTTCATTTCCTAGGGCAATGATCTTGTCGGAGAAGAAGGAGGAAAGTTCCTCGCAAGATATCAAAGATTTGGGGGTTTCTTTAGAGGTTTTTGCCAGTTTGTTAGATTGGTGCTGGACCAGTTCGAATAGTTTGCACGGTCTGTTCTTGGCGTTCTCCAGTTCTGTTCTGAAAAATTCTTTTTTTTGAGTTGAGGATTTTCTTGTTGTAGGCATTTCTGGACTGGCGGAGAAGTTTTAGATGGGCTGCTGATGGGTGCTGTTTCCAGTTTCGTTCTGTTTGCCGTAGGGCTCTCCCCTCAGTGTTGTGGGATCCGTTGAGCCAGTGGTTCCGGTCTTTGATTTGGGTTCTTTTTAGTTTTAGTGGAGCAGGGTCATCTAGAATGTTCGATATTGGTTGTGGAATAGTGTTCAGTGAGGTTGTTGGCTGTATTGATATGAGGGGGGAGGTCAGTCTCACAACGAGCGGCCAATTTCCTAAGATCCAGGTTCTTGGTGTCTCTAACCCAATGTTTGGGAATCACGGGTTGTGGAGCCCATGTCTTGTGGGTGCCAGGTAAAAGGAAGGTGATAGCATGGTGGTCAGACCAATCGCATGGGTCTATAGAGATAAGCTTGACCGCTGATTCCTTCGCGATGATCCAGTACAGAGTGGCGCCTTTTGAATGAGTTGGGAGTGTGCAGACTTGGGTAAGGGCTTGGTTGGCCAGGAAGTCTCTGATGGCGTTGACCTGAGGGTCCTTGGGGTCATTCCAGTGCAGGTTGAAGTCGCCAAGAAAAATGTCTTTAGAGTTGCGGGAAACTGTGAGAAGTTGGCCTGGTATATGCTGTCCACTATTTGTAGTGGGCACCTTGCACCAGTCCAAACAACCCCTTATTGATGATAGGTTAAAGACAACCTTTATTGAAAGCTATCCTAGTGGTAGCTATGGAGAGCAGCCTTCAGGCTAAGTCTTGGAGGAATGTAAAGCAGCTTGTTTTACCAGTCTATAATCTCTTGAGTGACCAAATGAAAGAGGACCACACCAGGTATATATATAAAATATATGTATTTAGTCTTAAACACACCCCTCTAGTCTCTTTATGAGGCTAGAGTTCGAAGTACATAAGTTACAAGTCAAATATCAGCAGTATTTAGCACAATACACGTTTGAGCCCTAGGGGCGTACCAAACCATATACTAAAATAATGGTATAAGAACCACGACTGAGCTAGACACAAGGCCTAGAGCCTGTAGAAGTGCTTGGACCCCAAGGAACCACCCAAGGTGGTGACACAGGGGACCCACGGGGGACGCGTGCAGTGTGAGAACACAGCCGCGAGCCGCCGTTGACTTCTATGGGGAAAGTCGTGGTTGGATTTTTAAAGAAAAAGGACACTTCGGAGAGGACTTCCAGTTAACCCCTTAAAACTTAAGAGTTTCTAGGGCCCACACCCACGTGAGTACCGAAATACTCGAGTTACGTCACCCAGGGAAGCCGGGTGCATGTGTGTTAAGAGGTCGTAGAAAAGGAAGGCGCACTCTAATCGAGGTCATGCAAAAGTCAAATATAGTGCAAAAAATCTTCTTTTTATTGTTGTAGTCTTTACTGTAAAACAGGCACACAGCCAACGCGTTTCGTTCCCTTGTGCCACGGGGAACTTCGTCAGGGCTAGTTCAAAAGTAGAGTGTAATACCCCTCAGCAGTCAAATGGGGGTGTGGGAACGCCCACTTAGGTTCTCCAAAATGGTCTGCAAGAAGATAAGTAAATCCAGAAAACACTAAATATAGGTAAAGACCTCCAGTGGTGTCTGGCCGACAGTAGATAAATGCCCGCAATAATATCGCACAAACAGCAGTTGCAAAGATAAAGATCTCAGGATCTTCTAAGTGGAAACGCCGAGCCGCACAGCATGATTTTTTGTGCCGGTTATCATGCTGTGCGGCTCGGCGTTTCCACTTAGAAGATCCTGAGATCTTTATCTTTTAGCAACTGCTGTTTGTGCGATATTATTGCGGGCATTTATCTACTGTCGGCCAGACACCACTGGAGGTCTTTTTACCTATATTTAGTGTTTTCTGGATTTACTTATGTTCTTGCGGACCATTTTGGAGATCCTAAGTGGGCGAACTTTCTTGTCTGTTTGACATCCTTCAGCAGCGGATGTCGGGAGCAGCTGCACTCACAAGATACATATGAAACATTTGGAACTTAAGTGCTTGACCTTGGTCAGCTGCTGTGTGTAATTTATTGTATGTGTTAAAAGGTGTCGGGAATCGTCGTCGTGTTCAATGGCGACCTCTTGGAAAGTGCTGCTGCCGTGAAGAAAAAGAGTGTCCAGTGTGATCCAAGCCTGGATCGAGGAAGAGGAAGGCCTGAAAGCAGAGGGGACAGAGTCTGGGTCACTAGCCAGTGACCAGGGGCACGATAGTCGAATGCCCTCAGATGTCGGGTGCTTCAGGTGAGTTGACAGGTGCCTTAACTCTTCAGGCACGAGGTCCAGGAGGCATCGACGATGACCAGGAGCTGGAATCAAGCTGCCTCACAAAGTCTGTCGAGTGCTGCAGTGTCGGCGACCAACAAGCCTTGGCAACGGCAAGTCATGGGGAAATGAAGAAAAGGCTGCGGTGCAGACCAGCAAGGTCTGAGGGATGCACCCAGCAAGGGTAAGTCAGGGCACTTCTGGAGCAACCAGAAAAGCCCAAGCAATTGAAGAGTTGCCTTCGTGGGGACCCACTAGCCAACGGACTAGAGATCGCGAAGGAGCCTCGAGTGGTTGCACTTGGAGCTGGCCCACGGGACACTCATGGAGTGTAGGCCAGTGAACTTCGCAGCAGTTGGTGCTCCGGGCTAGGGCTACTTGGAACCCAAAGCATGGCTTCGAGAGATGTCAGGAAGTTGGTGCACTTGCAAATGTGCTTGGTGTCCAGGGGTCACGGTTCCACGTTACCCACGACAGCTACGGGCCTCAGCTTTGTTGGGGACTCAGGGCAACCTCGGGAAGTCTGGAAATCTACCTCTGGTGATGCAAAGACTTTGGCGTCCGATGGGAGCTTCAGCGATGCAGACCGGACAGATGCTTCGTTGGTGCCTGCCAAGCAGGGGAGTCACTCCTTGACCCCAAGGGAGATTCTTCAGTCCTCTAATATTGATGTAGAGCGTCAAAGGTCCAGGATTCAGCTTCAGAGTTTTGTCCAGGGATATCTAAAGTCCTGTTGCCAGGGTTCCCTTACTTATACTAAAGAAGGGGGTTGGACTAACTCTGGGGACCCAGCTATGGGAGGGTTTGGAAAGAGGGGTGGCTACACCCATTTCCTTTGTCCAGTTTTGCACCAGAGTGGGGCTGGTAGCCCCTGCGACCGGTTTGAACTGGTGTATGCACGAGGACACCAAATGTGCCCCCAGTGCAGGACTTCAAAGCACTCAGAGAGTGCACCCACCCAGCCCCAATCCACTAAGGCCTGTCTGGGAGGTGGTAACACCTCCCTGCGACAGGAAACCTATTGTCCAGGCCTCCCCTGCCGGAGTTTCAGTCAGCTGCAGGAGGCCAGACTCGTGTGTGTGGCTGCAGCATCCATTTTGTGATGCCAGGCTCTGTTTAGTTGGTACCGGGTGTACCGGAGCTGTCATGTCTCTCCCTCTAGAAGGGTGGGATCATACTCCCACACCAGGTACTGGTGTGGGGGTATGATTCCAAGGTGTTTGACACCAAACACGACATGTTTCCGTGCAGCCATCCCAAAGTTAGCATTTACCGTTTAGATATAATGCACTTAAGAGTATATGGTCAGGCTGCACCACAGACAACCCCGGAGAGGAGATTCCGAAGGCTTCAGAGGGGCTCTGCTCATGCATGGGCACCCTCTCACATAAAACCAAGCACCCTGCCTTCAGCATTGATAAGGCCTGCCATAGGGGTGACTGATAGGTTTGTATGTGCAGTGATAGGAGAGGTATAGGGAACCTATATCTCTGTGAGGGGTGCATGCACCACCTTACTCAGGCTGCAGTAGCAGTCCTGTGGTGTCATTTTGGAGGGCCTTCCAGGGGTGACACAATACATGCTTCAGCCCCTGGTAGGCCTCTGAGGTACCTATGCCCTGGGTACATAGTATACCATATACTAGAGACGTACAAGGGCACTCCAGAATCCAATGTGAGATGTACCTAAAGTACATGGAATCAATTTAGAGAGGAAGCAGCTAGGCTGGGGTCCTGGATAGCAGGGCCCCAGCCAGACTAAAGTCGAAAAACAGTGATACACCAGCAAAAAGTGGGGGTAACCATAAGAGGCAGATCCTACTCTCCTACAGAAACCTTGGCTGTGATGACTTCCAAGAGGTGGTCAGTGAAGGTATTGTTCCTGCCTGGGGGGTGGTAAAAGATGTGCAGTCTGCACAGTTGGGTGGTGTTGCTGCACACGGACATTGCCAGGTATTTGCAGGAGTCTGAGGGATCTGCCAGCAGTTCGGTAAAGTGGAGGTTGGAGCGGTGGATGCAGGCAATGCCTCCCCCTTTTTTTTGGATTGCCTGTCTAGACTTATGATGTTATAGTTGGGAGGGACTAAGAGGTCTAGGCAGGGTGATGAGGATTCATTGAGCCACAATTCGGTCAAGATCGCTAGGTCACATTTTTGGCTCAAGATGAAATCAGCGACATCAGCGGCATGCTTTACTGCTGACCGCCAATTGATTAGTAGGCCGGATAGTGGGGGGTCGGGGTGAGTGACGTGGGTTGGGGCAGTGATGGGTACTAGCGCTAGGTTGCTATTAACGACTCCTCTGCTACGGAAGGTAGCTGTTCTGTTGGGGTTGGATGCTGCGGTGCGGATAGCATGTTCATCACTCAGGTCTGAAAGGCATGGGGTTACCAGGGCAGAATTGTAACTAAAGCGGAGGTCAAGAACTTCTTCCTCCGTAAGGTCTGGTGGACTAGGAGTTACAGGGGGCGATGTGTAGGTAAGGAGGAGGGTCAGAATTTCTTCTTCAGAGAGGTGGCAGGGCTGTTTGCGAGGGTGCAGGTGTCTCAGGGCTAGCGGTAATGGGTGAGGGGGGGCTCTTTGGGAGGGGGGCAGTAGAGTTCTGCGGGAGCTTGAGATTCGAGAAGGAGAGTTCCGTGAGGTGCAGGAGGTTTTTTAGTTCCAGAATGGAATTATGGATGCTCTGGGTTAGTACGGTTGCTCTACAGTGGAGAGTTTCAATATCCCTAATGAAAGGATGTTCTTGAGGATAGAGGGCTGATGGCTTGGTGACTGTTCTGAAGGCATGCGCTGGTAGCAGGGTAGTGGGGCTAGGTCAATCAATGTTGTGAACCAATGGAGGAGTTCCGATAGCCAAAAGGGAGGGAGGAGTTTGCGGGCAGGAGGTCAAAGGTTTGTGGATGCTTCTGTTGGTATGTGTTGTTAGCATGGTGGAGGGGCTATGTCGACTGGGGTCAGGAGCCCTTGGAGGAGTCACAGTGGATATATAGGAGTGAAGAGTTTGCGGGCAGGGGGTCAATGGGTTGGGCATGATTTTGTGGGCATGCGCTGGTAGAATGGTAGTGGGGCTAGTTCGGCCTGTGTCGGGAGCCCTTGGAGAGGTGGTATGAGAGTGGCAAGGCACCCTAGGTGGATTGGTCGAGGGTTGTTGCAGGGGGAGCGTGGACGGAAGAGGCTCGTGCACATAGTTTTTGAGGAGTGTGAAGAGGTCTGCGAATTTGTTGAGGTCTTTGGGTGGCACTTGGATCAGGACAATGCCGTTTTTGTATAAGGTGATAGTGAGGTCAGCACGCAGGTTTGAAGACGGAGCGATTGTGAGCTTATTGCCGTGAGGAATGTTCCTGGCTTTGTGTACATTCAGGCGATTCGAGTAGGCTTTGCGGCATAGGGAGGTTTTCCTGGTGTAAAAGATGAGGTCATTAATGACAGTGCCCTTGTTCGCGCTGAATCGTAGGTCAGAGATCAGAGTCTCGGGATGGCTTTTCAGGATGGAGTGTTTGAAGGATTTTGCGGCGGTTTTGGAGAGATTGAGAGGATAGACAACGGTGTAGGAATTGTCGCCAGTAGGGATCAAGCAAGGCCCCGCCATGCTGACGCGAGTGGGGCAGTTTAGGATTAGGAGGGAGCTGAGGGAGGTTGCAGGTGTGGTTCAGCAGTTCTGATCTCTACTTCAGGGTCCCGCGAAGGGGTCCACAGAGTTGTTCAGCTCAGGCCGGGGGAGAACGCTCCGGGGCCTGCACTGGGGGTCCGCAGCCGAGCCGTACGTCCGGAGGACAGGGAGCGGGCAAAGGATTGAGTGGCTGGTTGGAATGCATTAGACTGGGGTGTCTTTGGGGAGGACAACCACCTTTGTGAAGGCTCTGATATAGGAAGTCAGGGGAGAAGTCTCATTGGGTCACTGTACTGACCGGTGGGCAGGTCTCCACTACCAGGGAGCATTGCAAAGTACCCACATCCCACCAGTTATTGGGGGCAAGATCTGCAGGGGGTGGGGCTGCAGCGGGTAGAGTCAGAAGGGTAAAATCAGATGGTTCCGATATAGGAAAGCAAAGGAGAGTTCCATTGGGTCACTGTACTGGCCGGTGGACAGGTCACCACCACCAGGAAGTGTTGCAGAGTACCAAGATCCCGCCAGTTGTCAGAGGCAAAGGTCCCTGGGGGTGAGGTTGCAGCCAATAGGGTCAGCTGTGTGAACGCGGGGGCGAGGCAGCTGTGGGACCAAATCAGGTGGCACCAGGATAGGCCTCAGCGCCTCAAGCTCCGCGATTGGGTCTTGGCAGCGGGGACCAGCATCATTCGGGCACTCAGGAGCCCGGGCGTTGAGGATCCGCACTCTGGCAGACCAGCCGTTACTCCAGGGGACCCCGCCAGGAGCCGCCAGGCCATGGTTTCCTGGGGGGGGGGAGCAGGACTCTCCAGTGCAAGTTGCCAGCTGTCTAGGCCAGTCCAGAGCGAAGAGTTGTGGTCATCGCCGGAGAACAAAGATGAAGACAGCCTGTGATAGTCTGAGGTATCCTCAAGGACCCACCGTTCCGGTGCTGGTTGCCGGGGCCCCGTTCAAGTCTTCTGGGACGTGGAGCGAGGCAGCGGGCAACAGTGCCGGAGGTAGCGAAATGGGCTCGGAGAACATATGATTACGGTAGAAGATGCTCCCTTGCTGAGGTCTGAGGAGACATAGGTCCTCCGGGCGTGGAGGAGAATAATTAAATGCTTCAATTTAATTGCTGCTGGGAACTGAGGAGACGTCGGTTCTCCGGGCGTGGGGGAGAGTCATTAAGTCCTTCAGGCATGGAGGAGAAAGACCCACCCTTCGGTGCTGGTCGCCGGGGCTACGGTCGGGACCTCCGGGACGCTGATCACAGAATTTGCCCCCTTGCTGAGGTCTGAGGAGACGTCGGTCCTCCGGGCGAGGAGGAGAATAATTAAATCCTACAATTTAATACTGCTGGGAACTGAGGAGACGTCGGTTCTCCGGGCATGGGGGAGAATGATTAAGTCCTTCAGGTGTGGAGGAGAAAGACCCACCCTTAGGTGCTGGTCGCCGGGGTTTTGGTTGGGACCTCCGGGACGCTGATCACAGGCAGTCGTCAGCAGTGCCCAAGTAATCAAAATGGCTCCGGACGGCAAATGGTCCCGGTAGATGTTGTCCCCTTCCAGGAATTAGGCCAGACGACAAACCTCCGGGGGATGGGGAGGAGGTTTGAAATATGAAGTGGACTCTCTCAAGTTTTAGGGTCTTCATGGTCTTCTGTTTGAGATATACATGAACTTGCACATGTATTGTGATATGTCTTATACATCTGAACAAACTACACATATAAAACACAGGTATACATCTATTTGTATGTTTCTTTGATATATGATGCTACTAACAAAAGGTACAGACATATGCATGCATGCTTTTAAGAAGATGGTGAGACTTACACCAGAGACATATGAAAGATTGCTGCTTTATATTTGACTAGGCCCAACACCCTATGTAGTCATAGAACGATGAAGCAGCAGCACCAAAGTGAGGTTTAAGGCATATTACGAGAAGACTCAGTTACAACGCTACTTTGTATAAGTCTGTGGAAAGCTACACTTCAAATATACCACACAATTTTCATTATCTGCTTCAAATGTGAAGAGCAATCTGTCAAGTTTTAAGGTCTGCATGGTGTTGTAACTAAGGTATATCTCTACTTGCACATGTATTCTGATACATATTATGCATCTGAAGATGGTACACATATAAAACACAAGTATACATCTATTTGTATAATACTTTAATATATGATATTGCTACCAAAAGGTACAGAAATATGTATAAATGCTTTCCGCAATATGTTACGACTTACAGCTAAGATATATGATGGGTGTGTCTCAGTGATTGCATGACTCCATGGGTAGTGCTTGGGTGATTATATGAGTGCAAGGGTAATGTCTGTATAATTGGAGGAGAGATTGGATACTGATTGACTGGTTGCATAAGTGCAGATGTAGAGATTGTGTGCATGGATAAGTGCATAGATACTCCCTGAATGCATAGATCAGTGTATAAGTAGTGCCTACATGAATGATCGAGTGCAACAGTAGTGTCTAGGTGTTTGTATGAGTGCAAAGATAGTACATGGGTGATTGCATGAGTATAGGGGTAGTGCCTGTGTTATTGAAAGAGTGCATAGGTAGTGCCTGAGTGATTGCATAAGTGCAGGGGTAGTTCCTGACTGATTGAAGGACGATATATATCGTGACTTAGTGCATGGATGAGTGCATGGGTAGTGCCTGGGTCATTCCAGACTTACAGCTGATACATGTGTTGAGGTTGCTGCTTTATATTTGACTACACCCAACATCCTGAGTAGTAGAAGAATAGTGAAATTGCAACACAAAAGTGAGGTTTATGACATGGTGTACACTTTTCTAGTGCAGGTTCACCATTCTCTAACTGATCAGGGTATTGGGCCTACCCAAATATAAAGCATCAAACCTACACATAGCTCTGTTATAAATCTCACCATATTCTTGAAAGCATGTATGCATGTGTCTGTACCTTTTACTAGTACTACCATATATAATAGAAACATACAAATAGATAAATATCTCTCTTTTATACATGTAGCATCTTCAGATGCATAGCACATATGAGAATACATATGCAACTAGAAAATACATCAATCACACGACCATGCAGACCTTAAAACTTGACAGACTACGCTTAACATTTCAAACAGACACCTAGATTTATGTGGCATACTTCAAGTAAAGTTTGACATAGACTCTTTTAAAGCACCATAATCAGTAATGCCTCATCCAAAATATCTTAAACATCACTTTACTGCTCCTGCTGCTTTTCCATTCTACTACTATTCAGATGTACAGCCTACCAAAATACAAAGCAACAACCCTTCACATATCTCTGTTGTAAGTCTCCCCATATTTCAAAAAGCATGGATGCATGAGTCTGCACCTTTCCCTAGTGGCATCATATATAAAAGAAACATACAAATAGATATATACCTGTATTTTATACATCTAGCATCTTTAGATACATAACATACATATGAAAATACACCTGCAGGTACAGACATACCTCAATCACAAGATGATGCACACCTTAAAACTAAAGAAGCTGCACTTTTCATTTCAAGTAGAGACCTAAAATCATATGGTGTATTTCAAACACTTCTTATTTCAAGTAGAGACCTAAACTCATATGGTGTATTTCAAGCATACCTTTCCACAGCTGATAGAAGGAGTGTATGGCTAATGCCTGGGTGACTGAATTAGTGCTGGGGTAATGTATGGGTGATTGAAGAAGTGGATGGGTACTACCTGACTGATTGAAGAAGTACATGGATAATACCTGGGTGATTGTGTGAGTGCAGGGGTAGTGCCTGGGTGATTGGAAAAGTGTACAGGTAGTGTCTGAGTGATTGCATGACTGCATGAGTAGTGTTTGGGTGATTAGAGGAGTGCATGGATAGTGCCTGGATTATTGCATGACTGAATAGATAGTGTCTGGGTGATTGCATGAGTGCAGAGGTTGTGCTTGGGTGATTCCATGAGTGCATAGGTAGTGTCTGGGTGATTTAAAAAAATTGTATGGGTCCTGGATGGGTGATCGGAGGAGTGCATGAGTAATGCCTGGGTGATTCCATGAGTGCAGGGGTAGGGCCTGAGTAATTAGAGGAGTGCATCGGTAGAGCCTGGGTGATTTTATAAGTGCATGAGTACTGCCTGAGTGATTGAAGAAGTCCATAGCTAATGTCTGGGTGATTGCGTGAATGCAGGGATAGTACCTGGGTGATTGGGGGGATGCATAGGTAGTGCCTGGGTGATTTTGTAAGTGCATGGGTACTGACTGGGTGATTGATGGAGTGCATGGGTACTGCCTGGGTGATTAGAGGAGTTCAACCGTACTGCCTGGGTTATTGCATGGGTGATTGCATGAGTGCAGGGGTAGTGCCTAGGTGATTGGAGGAGTGCATAAGTAGTGCCTGAGTGACTTTATAACTGCATGGATAGTGCCTGGGTTATTGCATGACTGCATAGGTAGTGCATGGGTGATTGCATGAGTGCAGGGGTAGAGCCTCGGACATTGGAGGAGTGCATAGGTGGTGCCTGGATGATTTTATAACTGCATGGATTGTGCCTGGGTTATTGAAGGACTGCATGCGTACAGCATGAGTGATTGCACAAATGCAAGAGTAGTGCTTGGGTAATTGAAGAAGTGGATGGGTTCTACCTGAGTGATTGAAGAAGTACATGGATAATACCTGGATGATTGTGTGAGTGCAGGGGTAGTGCCTGGGTGATTGGAAAAGTGCACGGGTAGTGCCTGAGTGATTGCATGACTGCATGAGTAATGTTTGCGTGATTAGAGGAGTTCAAGGGTAGTGCCAGGGTTATTGCATGAGTGAATAGATAGTGTCTGGGTGATTGCATGAGTGCAGAGGTAGTGCTTGGGTGATTCCATGAGTGCATAGGTAGTGTCTGGGTGATTTTATAAATGTATGGGTACTGGATGGATGATCGGAGAAGTGCATGAGTAATGCCTGGGTGATTACATGAGTGCAGGGGTAGTGCCTGAGTGATTAGAGGAGTGCATAGGTAGAGCCTGGGTGATTTTATAAGTGCATGAGTACTGCCTGAGTGATTGAAGAAGTCCATGGCTAATGCCTGGGTGATTGCATGAGTGCAGGGATAGTACCTGGGTGATTGGAGGACTGCATAGGTAGTGCCTGGGTGATTTTGTAAGTGCATGGGTACTGACTGGGTGATTGAAGGAGTGCATCGGTACTGCCTGGGTGATTAGAGGAGTGCAAGCGTACTGCCTGGGTTATTGCATGACTGCATAGGTAGTGCATGGGTGATTGCATGAGTGCAGGGGTAGTGCCTGGGTGATTGGAGGAGTGCATAGGTAGTGCCTGGGTGATTTTATAACTGCATGGATAGTGCCTGGGTTATTGCATGACTGCATAGGTAGTGCATGGCTGATTGCATGAGTGCAGGGGTAGAGCCTGGGACATTGGACGAGTGCATATGTAGTGCCTGGGTGATTTTATAACTGCATGGATAGTGCCTGGGTTATTGAAGGACTGCATGCGTACATCATGAGTGATTGCACACATGCAAGGGTAGTGCCTGGGTGATTGAAGAAGTGGATGGGTATTACCTGAGTGATTTAAGAAGTACATGGATAATACCTGGGTGATTGTGTGAGTGCAAGGGTAGTGCCTGGGTGATTGGAAAAGTGCATGGGTAGTGCCTGAGTGATTGGATGACTGCATGAGTAGTGTTTGCGTGATTAGAGGAGTGCATGGGTAGTGCCTGGATTATTGCATGAGTGAATAGATAGTGTCTGGGTGATTGCATGAGTGCAGAGTTAGTGCTTGGGTAATTCCATGAGTGCAGAGGTGGAGCCTGGAGATTGGAGGAGTGCATAGGTAGTGCCTCTGTGATTTTATAACTAAATGGATAGTGCCTGGATTATTGAAGGACTGTATGCTTAAAGCATGAGTGATTGCACAAGAGCAAGGGTAGTGGCTGGCTGATTGAAGGACTGCATACATAGTGCCTTAGTGCATGGATGAGTGCATCAGTAGTGGTTATATGATTGCAGACTTACAGGTGAGACATATGATGGATTGCTGCTTTATATTTGACTTCGCCCAACATCCTGAGTAGTAGCAGAATAGTGAAATTGCAGCACAAAAGTGAGGTTTATGACATGGTGTACACTTTTGTACTGCAGCTTCACCATTCTGTAACTTCTCAGGGTGTTGGGCATACCCAAATACAAAGCATCAAACCTACACATGAGTCTGTTATAAATCTCACCATATTCCAGAAAGCATGCATGCATATGTGCCTACCTTTTGAAATCATCAACATATATAAAAGAAATAAACAAATAAACTTCACTTTACATTTGAAAGACACACCTACATTTCTACTGTATATTTCAAGTGTACCTTTCCCCAGACTCATAGAAAGTAGCCTAATCAGTAATCCCTGTGCCAACATTTTATTTATTTATTTAGTGTTTTATAGAGCGCGAACCAGACTCGTAAGGGTATCAGAGCGCTTTACAGGAATGACAAGTAGTATACAAGGGACTTAGGAGGGGTGGATACATTTGGGATAACATAGACGGAAACAGTTAGGATAAAACAGGTAGATACAAGAGACAGGCGGTCTCAGATCCAGGGTGGGATGTCCAGAGGTGCCAGGTGGGTGTCATCCAGCCATCGTGAGAGCCAACGGGAGGGTAGCACAAAGTCACTGAGGTGATTGTGATGAAGCGTTAGGAGAGGAATTTGCCCATAAGGAAAGTTTTGACCTCCATTTTAAAGCGTGCCAGGGAAATAATTTTTCGAATGGCGGGCGGGAGTGAATTCCAAATTCTTGGTGCGGCCCCGGAGAAGGCCCGATTGTACGTTTTTTTTTCCAGCAATCGTGCAGGTTGGAGCAAAATGTCTCTGGCGGATCTGGACTTTCTGGCTCCTCCGGATACCACACATTTTAGGGCTTGGAATGATGGTGAGTTCGAGTGTAGCGCACTGTGAGTGATGCAAGCCAGCTTAAGTTGGATTCTGGCCTCGAACGGAAGCCAGTTGAGAGCTTTAAGGTGAGGGGATATGTGGTCGAATTTCTTTGAGCCTGTTAGGAGTCTGGCGGCAGCATTGAGGCAGGCTTTTAATGGTGCCAGGGAGGTCTTGGGTAGACCTGCAAGGGTAGAGCATCCATATTCCAGTCTGGAGATGACTAGAGCCTGCATTGCCATTTTCAGGTCAGGAGTGTCAAGGAAAGGTTTTAGGTTTCTTAGGTACCTCAGGTGATATCTGGCTGTTTTAGCCATCAAGTTAATGTGGCAGCACATGTTCAAGCTGCAGTCTAGGGTAATACCAAGGGATTTAGCAGAGTCCACAATGGTTGGCTGGCAGTTGAGCGCTGAGATCGCCTTGATCCATTACTGAATGTCAGGGTTGGTTTTAGGTGGGGAGATTAGAAGAAATTCCGTTTTTTTTGCGTTAAGCTTGAGCTGGTTGGAGGTGAGCCAATGGACAGTCAGCTTCAAGGCCTCATTCAGGGAAAGAATGTCCTTGGGAGAAGAGATTTTTATGTAGATCTGGGTGTCGTCGGCATACATGTGGTAGGGGATATTCGCGGTGCGTAGTACTTCTGAAAGCGGTTCAAGGTAGAGATTGAAGAGGGTGGGGGACAGGGTTGGTCCTTGGGGGACTCCAACCGTGATCGGAGAGGGAGCGGATAGGTTGCCGTTGATTAGGAATCTCTAAGAGCAATTCTGGAGGAAGGACCTAAACCATTCAAGAACGGGGCCATCCAGTCCCATCCTGGTTTTGAGGCGTTCAAGGAGTTTTTCATGGTTGACCGTATCGAAAGCCGGGGATAGGTCTAGGAGGATTAGGAGACAGGTTTTGCCTTGGTCAAGGGCTTGGAGAGCATCATCCACGATGTGGAGGAGGGTGGTTTCAGTGCTGTGACCAGGTCTGAACCCGAATGGAAGTCGTCCAGTAAGTGGAAGTTGGTGATGTGCTGGCTCAGCTGCTGATGAACACATTTCTCCAGAACTTTAGCAAGGAGTAGGATATTAGATATAGGACTATATTTGTATGGTGAAGCAGGATCCAGCGTAGGTTTTTTTAAGATGGGGATGAGTTGACCGGCTTTAAGAGAGTCAGGTGTCGATCCTTGTAGGAGGGAGGGCTTGATTATTGCAGTCCAAGAAGGGATGATGGCCTGAGAGGCAGAGGCTAAGCAGTTGGAGGGGAGAGGGTCATTGAAGTGGTTGTTCGGGTTAAGGGAGGATAGAATTTCTGAGACGGAATGTTCGTCATAACCTTTGAAGTTGGACCAATGCGCTTGGTTTTTGGGTGATGCCTGGGGGGGCAACGCGGAGAGCGTAGGCAGAGCCGGTGGGGTTTGGGAGCGAGTGGCGGATCTATGTTAATTTCCTGGGCAATGATCTTGTCGGAGAACAAGGAGGAAAATTCCTCGCAAGATATCAAAGATTTGGGGGTTTCTTTAGAGGTTTTTGCCAGTTTGTTAGATTGGTGTTTGACCAGTTTGAATAGTTTGCGCGGTCTGTTCTTGGCGTTCTCCAGTTCTGTTCTGAAAAATTCTTTTTTTTGAGTTGAGGATTTTCTTGTTGTAGGCATTTCTGGACTGGCGGAGAAGTTTTAGATGGGCTGCTGATGGCTGCTGTTTCCAGTTTCGTTCTGTTTGCCGGAGGGCTCTCCTCTCATTGTTGTGGGATCCGTTGAACCAGTGGTTCCTGTCTTTGATTTGGGTTCTTTTTAGTTTTAGTGGAGCAAGGTCATCTAGAATGTTGGATATTGGTCGTGGAATAGTGTTCAGTGAGGTTGTTGGCTGTAGTGATATGAGGGGGGGAGGTCAGTCTCACAACGAGCGGCCAATTTCCTAAGATCCAGGTTCTTGGTGTCTCTAACCCAATGTTTGGGAATCACGGGTTGTGGATCCCATGTGTTGTGGGTGCCAGGTAGAAGGAAGGTGATAGCATGGTGGTCAGACGAATCGCATGGGTCTATAGAGATAAGCTTGACCGCTGATTCCTTTGCGGTGATCCAGTCCAGAGTGGCGCCTTTCGAATGAGTTGGGAGTGTGCAGACTTGGGTAAGGGCTTGGTCGGCCAGGAAGTCGCTGATGGCATTGATCTGAGGGTGCTTGGGGTCATTCCAGTGCAGGTTGAAGTCGCCAAGAAAAATGTCTTTAGAGTTGGGGGAAACCTTGGCTGTGATGACTTCCAAGAGTTGGTCAGTGAAGGTATCGTTCCTGCCTGGGGGGTGGTAAAAGATGTGCAGTCTTCACAGTTGGGTGGTGTTGCTGCACACGGACAGTGCCAGGTATTCGCAGGAGTCTGAGGGATCTGCCAGCAGTTCGGTAACGTGGAGGTTGGAGCGGTGGATGCAGGCAATGCCTCCCCCTTTTTTTTGGACTGCCTGTCTAGACCTACGATGTTATAGTTGGGAGGGACTAAGAGGTCTAGGCAGGGTGATGAGGATTCATTGAGCCACGATTCGGTCAAGATCGCTAGGTCAAATTTTTGGCTCAAAATGAGATCGGCGACATCAGCGGCATGCTTTACTGCTGATCGGCAATTGATTAGTAGGCCGGATAGTGGGGGGTCAGGGTGAGTGACGTGGGTTGGGGCAGTGATGGGTACTAGCGCTAGGTTGCTATTAACGACTCCTCTGCTACGGAAGGTAGCTGTTCTGTTGGGGTTGGATGCTACCGTGCGGATAGCATGTTCGTCACTCAGGTCTGAAAGGCATGGGGTTACCAGGGCAGAATTGTAGCTAAAGAGGAGGTCAAGAACTTCTTCCTCTGTAAGGTCTGGTGGACTAGGAGTTACAGGGGGCGATGTGTAGGTAAGGAGGAGGGCCAGAATTTCTTCTTCCGAGAGGTGGCAGGGCTGTTTGCGAGGGCGCAGGTGTCTCAGGGCTAGCGGTAATGGGTGACGGGGGGCTCTTTGGGAGGGGGGGAGTAGAGTTCTGCGGGAGCTTGAGATTCTAGAAGGAGAGTTCCATGAGATGCAGGAGGTTTTTTAGTTCCAGAATGGAATTATGGATGCTCTGGGTTAGTATGGTTGCACTACAGTGGAGAGTTTCAATATCCCTAACGAAGGGATGTTCTTGAGGATAGAGGGCTGATGGCTTGGTGACTGTTCTGAAGGCATGCGCTGGTAGCAGGGTAGTGGGGCTAGGTCGATCAATGTCGTGAACCAATGGAGGAGTTCCGATAGCCAAAAGGGAGGGAGGAGTTTGCGGGCAGGAGGTCAAAGGTTTGTGGATGCTTCTGTTGGTATGTGGTGTTAGCGTGGTGGAGGGGCTAGGTCGACTGGCGTCAGTAGCCCTTGGAGGAGTCACAGTGGATATATAGGAGGGAAGAGTTTGCAGGCAGGAGGTCAATGGGTTGGGCACGATTTTGTGGGCATGCACTGGTAGAATGGTAGTGGGGCTAGTTCAGCCTGTATCGCGAGCCCTTGGAGAGGTGGTATGAGAGTGTAAAGGCACCCTAGGTGGATTGGTCGAGGGTTGTTGCAGGGGGAGCGTGGACGGAAGAGTGTCGTGCACATAGTTTTTGAGGAGTGTGAAGAGGTCTGCGAATTTGTTGAGGTCTTTGGGTGGCGCTTGGATCAGGACAATGCCGTTTTTGTATAAGGTGATAGTGAGGTCAGCACGCAGGTTTGAGGATGGAGCGATTGTGAGCTTATTGCCGTGAGGAATGTTCCTGGCTTTGTGTACATTCATGAGATTCGAGAAGGCTTTGCGCCATAGGGAGGTTTTCCTGGTGTAAAAGATGAGGTCATTAATGACAGTGCCCTTGTCCGCTCTGAATCGTAGGTCAGAGATCAGAGTCTCGGGATGGCTTTTCAGGATGGAGTGTTTGAAGGATTTTGCGGCAGTTTTGGAGAGATTGGGAGGATAGACAACGGTGTAGGAATTGTCGCCAGTAGGGATCAAGCAAGGCCCCACCATGCTGACGCGAGTGGGGCAGCTTAGGATTCGGAGGGAGCTGAGGGAGGTTGCAGGTGTGGTTCAGCAGTGCTGATCTCTACTTCAGGGTCCCGCCAAGGGGTCCACAGAGTTGTTCAGCTCAGGCCGGGGGAGAACGCTCCGGGGCCTGCACTGGGGGTCCGCAACCGAGCCATACGTCCAGAGGACAGGGAGCGGGCAAAGGATCAAGTGGCTGGTTGGAATGCATTAGACTGGGGTGTCTTTGGGGAGGACGACCACCTTTGTGAAGGCTCCGATATAGGAAGTCAGGGGAGAAGTCTCATTGGGTCACTGTACTGACCGGTGGGCAGGTCTCCACTACCAGGGAGCGTTGCAAAGTACCCAGATCCCGCCAGTTATTGGGGGCAAGATCTGCAGGGGGTGGGGCTGCAGCGGGTAGAGTCATAAGGGTAAAGTCAGATGGTTCCGATATAGGAAAGCAAAGGAGAGTTCCATTGGGTCACTGTACTGGCCGGTGGACAGGTCACCACCACCAGGGAGTGTTGCACAGTACCAAGATCCCCCCAGTTGTCAGAGGCAAAGGTCCGCGTGGGTGAGGTTGTAGCGAGTAGGGTCAGCTGTGTGAACGCGGGGCGAGGCAGCCGCAGGACTAAATCAGGTGGCGCCAGGATAGGCCTCAGCGCCTCAAGCTCCGCGATTGGGTCTGGGCAGCGGGGACCAGCATCATTCGGGTGCTCAGGAGCCCGGGCGTCGAGGATCCGCACTCTGGCAGACCAGCCGTTACTCCAGGGGACCCCGCCAGGAGCCGCCAGGCCATGGTTTCCCGGGGGGGGAGCAGGACTCACCAGTGCAAGTTGCCCGCTGTCTAGGCCAGTCCAGAGCAAAGAGTTGCAGTCATCGCCGGAGAACAAAGATGAAGACAGCCTGTGATAGTCTGAGGTATCCTCAAGGAACCACCGTTCCGGCGCTGGTTGCTGGGGCTCCGTTCAAGTCTTCTGGGCCGTGGAGCGATGGCAGCAGGCAACAGTGCCAGAGGTAGCGAAATGGGCTCGGAGAACATATGATTACGGTAGAAGATGCCCCCTTGCTGAGGTCTGAGGAGACGTCGGTCCTCCGGGCGTGGAGGAGAATAATTAAATGCTTCAATTTAATTGCTGCTGGGAACTGAGGAGATGTCGGTTCTCTGGGCGTGGGGGAGAGTCATTAAGTCCTTCAGGCGTGGAGGAGAAAGACCCACCCTTCGGTGCTGGTCGCCGGGGCTTCTGTCAGGACCTCCGGGACGCTGATCACAGAATTTGTCCCCTTGCTGAGGTCTGAGGAGACGTCAGTCCTCCGGGCGAGGATGAGAATAATTAAATCCTACAATTTAATACTGCTGGGAACTGAGGAGACGTCGGTTCTCCGGGCGTGGGGGGAATGATTAAGTCCTTCAGGTGTGGAGGAGAAAGACCCACCGTTAGGTGCTGGTCGCCGGGGCTTCGGTCGGGACCTACGGGACTCTGATCACAGGCAGTCGGCAGCAGTGCCCAAGGCATCAAAATGTCTCCGGACGGCAAATGGTCCAGGTAGATGTTGTCCCCTTCCAGGAATTAGGCGAGATGACAAACCTCCAGGGGAGGGGGAGGAGGTCCCATCTTTCGGGTGCGAGTAATGGTGGCTCCGGTCGGGTCTTCCTGGATGCCAAACGGTAGACGCAAACATGTCTCGCTGACGAACTCCTCTGGCCAGCAGGAGAGATCCCACAAGTGGTGCCTGTATACGGGGTCCCCGCTGGCGCCAGGAGACCTCCACGTTCAGAGAACCCACCCTTGAGGTGCAGGTCGCTGGGGCTCCGGTCGGGTCCTCCTGGACACAGCTTGATGGGAGCAGGCAGGGTCTTGTCGCAGAGACTCCTTTGACCGGCTGGAGAGACTCTGCCAATGGCGCTTGTAAACGGGGTCCCCACTGGCGTCCGGGAGCTCAATCATCGGTCTTCAAGAGGCCGGCAGGCACAGGATGGGGGGGGCCCAAGCGACGATTCCACAAGTTCGTTGCAATGGACAACTGCCCTCCAGCATCGGCTTTGCCATGTAGCGGAAGGTCAGCCGAGCGATGCCGGGGTCCGGACAGCATGGGTGCAGCCGGAGCAACAGCTGTAGTCGGTCCAGCGGGTAAATTGGATGTTTTTGTGCCACTTCAGCAGTATGCTTCAGTAGGTCAGCGTAGTCCGGTCCTGGGGCAGGTGGGGGAGGGCCGGTGCAGTCGTTTTTTCAGGGATAACTACCAAATTGGTAATCCCCAAACCGGGAGCTCCTCGGGAGGCTCCTACTCGGCGGCGGCCAACATGTCTTAAAACTCACTTTTGTTCTGCAGCTTAACCATTCTATGACATTTGGGCATAGCCAAACATAAAGCAGCAATCTATCACATGTATCTACCATAACTCTAACCATATTCCTAAAAGTATGCATGGTACTATCTGTACCTATTGCCGAAAGCATAACACATATCAGAATACATGTGCAAGTAGAAACATAACCATACTCACAAGACCATAAAGGCCTTAAAACTTGACAGAGTACACTTAACATTTCAAACATACACCTAGATTTATGCGGCATATTTCAAGTGAACTTTTACACAGACTCTTATAAAGTACCCTAATCAATAATTCCTCTCCCAACATATCTTAAACATCACTTTTCTACTACTGCTGCATCACTATTCTACTACTAATCAGGTATTGAGCATAACTAACAGCAAAGCAACCCTTCACTTATCTTTGTTGAAAGTCTCCCCATAATTCTTAAATGATGCATGCATATCTCTGTACCTTTTTCTAGTATCATCATATATAAAAGAAACATACAAATAGATCTATACCTGTATTTTATAAATCTAGCATCTTCAGATGCATAACACATATGAAAATACATCTGCAAGTACAGACATACCACAGTCACAAAACCATGCAGATCTTAAAACGTAAGAAGCTGCACTTCTCATTTCAACTAGACACCTAAAAAATTTGATATAATTCAACCATACCTTTCAAAAGACTCATACAAAATACTCTAATCACTAATTCCTCTGCCAACATGTTTTAAATCACAGTTTTGAGCTGCAGCTTCACCATTCTACAACTACTTAAGCTATTGGACCTACACAAATATAAACTAGCAACCCTTCACAAGTCTCTGCTGTAAGTCTCACCATATTCCTAAAAGCATGCATCCATATGACTGTACCTTTTCCTAGCAGCATCATATATAAAAGTAATATACAGATTGAGGTATACCTGTGTTTTATACATCTATCATCTTCAGACGCATAACACGTACTCATAATACATGTGCAAGTAAAAACATACCACAGTCACAACACCATCCACAGCTTAAAACTTCACAGACTACACTTCAAATTTCAAGCAGACACTGAAAATTATGCAGTATATTTGAAATGTAGCTTTCCACACACTCATACAAATTACTCTAATAAATAATATCTCTACAAACATATCTCAAACCTCACTTTTGTCCTGCTATTTTACCATTCTACAACTACTTATAATGTTACACCTAGTCAAATACAAAGCAGGAACCCTTCACATGTCTCTGCTATAAGTCACACCGTATTCCTGAAAGCATGCATGCATATGTCTGTACCACAACACTATGCACACCTCAAAACTTCACAGAACAAACTTCCAATTTCAAGCAAACACCAAATATTATGTGGCATGTTTCAACTGTACCTCTCTAGAGACTTATAAAAAGTAGCCTAATCACTAATACCTTATGTCAACATCTTTTAAACCACACTTTTGTGCTGCATCTTCATCATTCTACTACTACTCACAGTCTTGAGCCTACCACATAAAAAAACAAACACCTCTTTGTTATACATCATGCACCTTCAAATGTATAAGACATATGAAAATACATATACAAGTAGAGACATACTTCAGACACAAGTCCATGCACACCTTAAAACTTGATAGACTGCACTTCCAATTTGAAAACAACACCTTAAATTATGCGGTGTACTACAAATGTACATAGCCACACACTAAAACAAACTACCATAATCACTAATCCATCTTCCAATATACAGATATTACTATACAGAATCTATTTCAAACAACAATTAAGTACAATAAAACAAACTACAATACACATCTCTACATTTAATAATATATTTCGAACATCACAGTTCTTGAATAATTTTAAAAGTTTAATAATAAAGCTAATACATAATACACCTAACAAATTTATAACTCACCTTCCAAATTGATTTGTAGAATATGAAATATCAGAAACTCATAAATGATTTTCTTATGCACACAATCAATGTAATGCACCACTCTCAAAAAGGTAAAACCAGTAATGGCAAGCTTTCCCTCTCTTTCTCCAGACAAATAAATGTAAGCAGCAAATCACATTGCTTCCTACATAATTTCAAATTCTAAAACACATTTCTATTGGTTAGACATATTAACCCTTACCAACTGACTTCTAAAAGTGCCAAAACTGGTTCTGGAATTTTTTGGAGTCACAACTCCACCGTGCACAAATGCGATGGAGCCGCAAATCCATACGGGAGTTCAAAAATATATTACAAATAAAAGTGCCACTATTTTTTAATAAGAACACACCACTTCTAAAGATAGTACTGACTTGGGAAATCTTACTTTAATAACTTATCACTTATATACAAATTACAACTCCATATTTTAAAACCACAGATAACATTCAACCCTTCCCCCATACTGCTTAATGCCAGTTTCCATTGTAACAGTTCATGGAATATTCAACTGAACTGACAGGTCATAAGTTCACCATATTTTCAAATTCAGCACACAAGGTTACAAATGCAAACAGCAGGTGTGGTTGACATTTGCAAAATATGACCTTATCCTATCTACTGTACCTTTCAAACATTTTTTACTAACCAATAAGAAAAATGTTTTTAAAGAAAGTAACATGCACCCTATTTTTGAATGTACAATGTTCTTAAACAGCCAATCAACTCTCTACTTTTTAAAAAACAGCATCTTATCCACCATTTTAGATACCTCTCATTCTACCAACTGACTACCTCAGCTACAGACATCTTTTCATTACTTCCAGACATCCCTTCAAGATGCTTACATTATGGATTGTTGGACACAGCTATGTTTTCTGGTGCGAAAGGTATGCTGAACGCAGAGGTTTTGACAAAGACCTAGCTTTGCAAAATGTGGATATTAAATGGATTGCACAGAGAGGATTAAAATGGCACCAATTGATGCCTTTGGTTAAAACCTTTTTGCATCTCCAACACCCTGACCTCATGATTGTGCACTGTGGTGGCAATGACCTAGGCACATTGACTGGGCTAGGTCTGGAAATGCTAATGAAGGACACCTTTGCACAATTGATGTTGCTTTTACCTCAAACTGTCTTTGTATACCCTAATATATGCCAAAGACAGAAAAGGAAGTGGTCAAATCAATTCTGTCCACAGATTGAGAAGGCTAGAAAAAATGTCAATAAAGCTGTTTTTGCTTACCTCAGAGACCATAGGATGGGCTCCATCTATAACGGCAATCTAAGCTTTGATATGGATGACATCTACAGAAGTGATGGAGTACACTACACAGATCAAGGAAATAGAATCTTTCTCAACAAGCTAAAGCTGTGCATCCGCACTCACATGTAGCTACAACAAACTCATAATGAAAACAAGGGCTCTTGTTAGAGCCACCCTATAACACAACAGTGAATCTAATTTTTTCTACACATACATATTTTTTTTTATTTTTTGTGGATTTGCGCACCCGACGCGAATCTGCAAAAGTATGAATTCAATGTACTACAACACAATACACTTTTCAGGTTTAACTATTAATTTTTAAATTTATATATTTTTTACAACTCTATCAATTTAATTTTATCATTAGCTTCAATTACACTACCTCTTTAAAACAACTTCACAAATACAACAGTACCTTCAAAATTATATACTACTAAATTATTTATTTGAGGTGAATTCGCGAATCCAACGCAACGTTATACTGGGGGCCGTGCTGAGAGCCGAGTTGGGGTTGCGACTCCAAAATAGAAAGAAAAAAAAACCCGCCCAACTTCCATTATTCAGTATTCACCCCGGGGACCCCATCCCCCGGGGCCTTACCTCTATTTTTACAAATAAAACGTAATTTATTTATTTTTAAATACGGAAGAGGGGCCACGTAGCTCTCCTTCCCTGGGCCACTATTGGCCCCGGGGACCCCATGCCCTGGGGCCTGGCCACCATTTTTTTTACTTTCTTATTTTGGGGCCAATAATGGCCCCGGGGACCCCATCCCCCAGGGCATTGCCTCTTTTTTATTTATTTTTTTAAAAAAAGATTAGTTCGGGCAGGGGGCCGCTTGGCCCCCCTTCCCTAGGCCACTCTTGGCCCCGGGGACCTCATCCCCCGGGGCCTGGCCACACATCGGGGACCGCGGGGGAAGCCCCAATGCCCCTGCGGTCCCTGCCGGCTCCCCACCTCCTGCAGGAGCCAGCATTGCTTTTGGACAAGGGGAGCTGCTGACATGCAGCTCCCCTTGTCCAAAAGCAATATGCTTCGCTTCATGGAAGCGAGAGCAGGTTTTCTGCTCTCGCTTCCATGAAGCAAAGCATAGTTTGCAATGACAGGGCGGGAGCCGTGCTCCCGCCCTGTCATTGCAAACTGCAAAGTCCCGGGGTATGCACATTGAGCAACTAGGCCTCAATCATATTACGAAACTGATATTGGGGAAAAGTAAATAAAAATTAGCACAAACAAAAAGGCCTAGGCTTCTACACACAAAATAGCTTTGAAAACTGAAGAAACATTGGTTGTACAAAATGGCCACATAATCAAACAGCATGCAATGTGGCATGGCAACAACAAAGAACACATGCAGGCCTATGTCAAAAGCACACTGGCTGAATACACAAAATGGCAATCAACCACATGGTCAAACAGCAAGCAAGGAGGCATGGCCACAACAAAGAACACATGCAGGCCTGTGGCAAAAGCACACTGGCTGGCTACACAAAATGGCCACCGACCATGAATCGCTGGCCTCACCAAAAAGGGGAAAGAGTTCCACAGAATGCCTCCTTGGGGCAGAGTAATACAACATAGTGATTTGTGCTGCATTACCTTACTGTAGATTCATCAAGCCACACACATTGGCCTTGCGTGTCTTGATAAATCTTACTTAGTAGTTGCGTCACCTTTGCACCCCATTGTGTGGTGCAGGGGCGATGCAACACACAAATGTTGGTTCCAGATAAAGCTTTCAATATTTGAACCTGAATTCAACTCACTGCAGCTATAGCACAGAGCATACAGGCTTAACCTAGAAAAAATATGTAAAGCATTTAGTAGTACCAGCCAATTAAAAGGTTGAAATGACAACACAATGGCAATCCCACTATGTTAAATCGGTCATTCTTAGGGTGGTCTTCCCCCAACCAACTTTTTGCTTGCTTGCCTCCAGTTTCTGCTGTATTTTTTTGTTGGACTTAGGACTCTGAGCACTTTACCACTGCTGACCAGGGCTAAAGTGCATGTACGTCTCACCTAAAACATGGTGACATTGTCATATACCCGATTCACATATTTAATTTACTTATAAGTCCCTTGTAAAGTGGTATACCATACGCTCAGGGCCTATCATCTAAATACTACTGGTGTGCCTACAGCACTGGTTGTGCCACCCAGGCAAGCAGCATTTCCAACCTCTCCCAGGACTATCATTGCAAGGCCTGTGTGTGCAGTTTACTGCAACTTCAACTTGGCAGTTAAAACCACTTGCCAAGCCTTAAACTCTCCTTTTATTACACATAGGTAACCCCTAAGGTAAGCTCTAGGTAGCCCTTAAGGACGGGGTGCTGTGTAACTTAAAGGTAGGACATGTTCTTTTAATTTTTACAAGTCCTGGTAATTGCAAACAGCTAAATTCCTTTTTCACTACTGTGAGGCCTACACCTCTCACAGGCTAGCATTGGGAATTCATTAAAAAAACTTTTAAGCTGTAATTCATGATTACAAAGGTGTAGCTAAATCATGTTTCATATCTTTAGAATGGTAATGATAAATCCTCTTTAGTGATAACGTTTTTTGACATTTCTATTTTAGAAACACCACTTTTAGAAAGTGGACATTTCTTTGCTTTAAACTTTGCTCTGTGTGCCTGAGGCCAGCCGCCAATACACGTCTGGGCTGGATGACAGTTACACTTTGAGCATTCCCTCTAGAGAGCCACACATACTAGAAGGTGAGGCTCATCTGCATTCTGAACACTCATCTTCCTTCATTTGAATTCTGATGGGTCTTCCTGGGCAGGGAGGAATGGGAGGGGCTGACACTCATATTTCAATAGGCTATCAACATCGACACTTGCTCCAGCTAAGGTACTTCTTCAGTGGGACCTGTCTGGGTCCTGTAGCCGACCAGCCCTCCATCGCAGTAGGCCTGAACTTTGGATTTGTACCGGTCCCCCGTGACCACAAGTAACCTTTTGACCGCTAGTGAGTTCTAAGCACTATTTTTGGCTTATACTTTAAACATTTGCATCTCAACTTCAACTGATTGGATTCTTGTTGAGTTGGTCTTGTTTTACCCAGATAAATATTCTCTGTTTTGCTAAACCTGTGTGGATTCTTTTTGTGGTGTTTTCATTGTATTACTGTGTGTGTGTCTTAAGTCAAGCCTGCTTGCTCTGTGCCAAGTTATCAGAGGGTTAGTACAGGTTAATTTAAAGTGTGACTGACTAGCACACTGTAATTTATTAAAATTCAGAAAATGTAATAAACAAAATTACACTAAAATATCAAACATCCAATAAGGGAAACTAGTGATATGAATTTGTAAACATTTAAGAGAAAAAGCAACAAAAAAAAGTAAAGCACCAATCAGTAGTCACTTTTTGCAAGTGACCTATACCTAGGTGTGAATTCAGGCTGACCATGATGAGCGTGAGTCAGAAATGCCAATCAGGTTTAGCCTGGTAAAAGATTCTGTCTTAAGACTTAGGGCCAGATTTTGAGTTTGGGTGTGTGGGAGTGGGAGTGGGCCGCCATGCCACCACCCCACTCCTATACCGCCAAACCTCTCTACCGGCCACCCGCCAGATTATGAGATATCTTGTGGTCTGGAGGAAGGTCCTTTGTCCTTCCCACGCCAGTACCTATTAAAAAGACACCACAATGGGAGCGCCAAAGCCCGTTCCTGCACTGCATGGACTTTAAAGGCCATGCAGGAAAGGAAGGGCATGTAGAAAGGGCAGTACACCATGTGTCCCTTGCATGCATTCCATGGCCCTAAGTGAAGAGAGGGCCATGAAGGGCCCGCTAAGTTTCCTCACCGCCACCCTTTTAATGGCAGGCTCACCACCATTGAAAGGGTAGATGTGAGGAAAATCTCAGAGCCCTCAGACCACTGTGCCACCACCAGGGATTGAGGAACCCTGGTGGTTACGCCAGTCCTACTGCAGTCCAACTGCCGTACTCGTAATGCGGTGGTCGGACCACTGGTGCGGCAGTCCACGACCACTACCACGCCTCCAATGCGGGTTTGGCAGTCCAAATTCGTAATCAGGCCCTTAGTCTTTGAACTGTAAGTCGACATTCTCCAGCAGGACAAGGTTGCACACTGTATCCAAGCAAGTTCTCTTTAAAGAGGAATAGCCATTGGATGAGGTCCTACTGCAGCTTTTAGTTTTGGTGGGAAAAGTTCAAATTTCACTACAGCGCAAAATTCTCCAGCAGGACAGGTCTCCTCAAAGGTTTCAAACAGCAAGTGCAGTCCTACTTCTATTTTTCCACAGGTCCAAAAATTCTGAGGAAGTTGCCTTAGGGTGCCACATTTGTGTTTGGTACCACCTTGTGGGTAGGGATGGCTGTTGACTTTTCCATAATCAATGGGAAAACAATTCACAGGGGCAATGCTACCCACCATTTCATCAGCTATAGTTTACCCTATGGCAAACAATTCCACAGTGCATCATGCTTCTAAAATCCAAGATGGGGAAACCTTTCCTCACTTATGAGTGCATATGTGCCCACCAAGAAGTGTGTCCATAAAAATGAGTAGCCCCTGCTTTGTGGACACTCTAAGTTGTTTGTGGGAGTGGCTTCCCTCCCACTTCCTCCCATTCCCTCCTTCCCTCCCACCATTGCTCCCTAACTACGACGCACCATCAATGCCACCTTCAAGACCAGCATCTTTCCCGATGACTGGAAACACGCAGAAGTCAGACCCCTGCTCAAGAAACCCTCAGCAGATCCCACGGACCTCAAGAACTACCTACCAATCTTCCTCCTCCCCTTCACAGCCAAAGTAACAGAGAAGACCGTCAATGCCCAACTAACAGAATTAATCAAAGAAAACGCCATCCTACACCCCTCCCAATCCGGATTCCGCAGCAACCACAGCACCGAGACCACTCTACTCGCCACCACAGACGACATCCGCACCCTCCTTGACCAAGGCCACACCGCGGCCCTGATCCTACTCGACCTCTCTGCAGCGTTCGACACCGTCTCCCACCGCATGCTCACCACCAGACTCCACGAGCCGGCATACAGGGTACCGCCCTTGACTGGATCCGCTCCTTCTTCACTGGCAGGACCCAAAGAATCAGACTGCCACCCTTCCTCTCCGAACCCACGGTAATCAACTGCGGAGTACCACAAGGATCGTCTCTCAGCCCCACGCTCTTCAACATCTACATGGCCCCCCTTGCCACCATCGTCAGACAGCACGGACTCAGCATAGTATCCTGCGCTGATGACACCCAGCTCATCCTCTTCCTCACCAAGAACCCCATCACCACCAGACTCAATTTCCAGCAAGGAATGAAGGACGTTGCATGCTGGATGAGCAGCAGCTGCCTGAAGTTCAACTCAGAGAAGACAGAGGTCCTCGTCCTCGGACCCTCCCCCTCTGCATGGGACAACACCTGGTGGCTCACCGCCCTCAGCAGCCCTCCCACCCCCACGGACCATGCCCGAAACCTCAGCATCGTACTCGACTCCTCCCTCGCCATGACTCGACAGGTCAACGCTGTCGCCTCCAGCTGCTTCAACACCCTCCGCATCCTCTGAAAGACCTTCAAATGGATCCTCCCCAAATCAAGGAAGACCGTCACCCACGCACTCATAACGAGCAGACTGGACTACGGAAACGCCCTCTATGCCGGGATCAACAAGTCTCTGCTCTGCAAACTTTAGACCATTCAGAACACCGCAGCCAGACTCGTCCTCTGCATCCCTCGACACGAACACATCACCCAACACCTGCGGAACCTTCACTGGCTCCCCGTTGAGAAGAGAGTAACTTTCAAGATACTCACCCACACCTACAAATGCCTCCACAACACCAGACCCCAATACCTCAATGAGAGAATCTCCTTCCACGTACCCAAGAGAAACCTCCTATCCGCTGACCTTGCCCTCGCCGAAACCCCGCGCATCCGCAGAGCCAGAACAGGTGGAAGAGCCTTCTCCTACATCGCGGCCAAGACCTGGAACGAGCTCCCGATCGACATCAGATGTGCCCCCTCCCTGAACACCGTCAGGAAGGCACTCAAGACTTGGTTCTTCAACTGAACGGAGCTGCTTACCCCCCCAGCACCTTGAGACCCTCACGGGTGAGTAGCATGCTTTACAAACCCCCTGATTGATTGATTTATTGATTGATTGACTCAGTTGGGAACCAGCCTGGTTGGGGGAACAAAGGTTTGCCTTCTCCAGGTATTATCTTGCATTTAATAGTGAAAGGACAGGCTCTTTAAAAGTTAATGAAGTTCCTGGACCCACCTTAACTAGTCTTCTTGTGGAAGAAAATTACCTCCCACAGATAGGCCACTGTCTTTGCTCTGGGAGCAGTTTTCACACATCATTAATGTTAAGTACTGTCTGAGCAGCAGCTGGGAAGCTAATGAAAATTAGCCTCAGGAGCTTTAAGCAGAGTAAGGGTAAGTTTATAAAAGTTATTTTTCCTAAATATTTCTAAGAAATCCAACTTCATCCTTGAATTGGGTTATTAATAAATATTAAAGATAGTGGTTGAACTATTTTCTCTGAGAAAGTAGAATTAATATTGTATTCTACACATGTTCAACTTTTAAAGACCATGCTTTCTATTTTGTGGGCTACAAGGCCTACATAGTGGTGAGTTATTAATATTTACATGGAAAGAGTTCCCGCTGTCAAATCAGGTCAGTGACAGATCAGCTGCAGGTTTAAACTTCAACAGTCAGGCTGAATCAAGAGGCTTGAAGTGATGTTTTCCTTTTTGCAATAGTGGATGGCAAAGAAATTGCTGCAGTTCATGGGTGACATTTAAATTTCTATGCCTTGAGTGGAGCATATATAATGGCCTTATAGGAGAGTCAATTATTCCAATAAGGGATTAGCAATTTTATGCATGTTTCGGTGGTCAAAACACATACACCAGCAGCATAGCTCCAGTGTGCAGAGTATAAACTCCAGTAATAAAATTCAGCAAAAGAATAAATAGGGGGGACCATGCAAAACAGGGTATGTTCTTACAGTCCTATAATCACTTGTCATCACAGGACTCTCTGGTTGCACAATGCAGTAATGTTTCGTCAGGTGTTTTAATTGTTGGCCAGATGAATCTGTTTTTCAAGAAAAGACTTCCCCTTGACCAAATCTATGCCGCTCGCGAATCTAATATCATTTGCCTCAGCTTGTAGCTTGCTTACAACCGAACTGTTTAAGGATAGTCAATTAAAGCTATAGCTCCAAGTCTTTCATATCTCCTTTCTTATTTCAAATCTTGAACCTAAGTTAGGCGATCACCCCACAATCACACGTGCATCTTTGGGTGAGCACCGGACCAGCATGTCTTCTCAAATAGGAAAAAAGATGCATTTGAAATGCTTCTAATTTTCAGAGAAGATGGTTGATTCCGGAACTTCATTATCGCATTTGATGGTGAGTGAAATGGCATAGTGGCCATTTCTGAGATATCCACAGAATAATTAATTTCTATGTGTAACATGGCTAATTTCCCCAGCAATACTTTTAAATGATTTCCAAACGAATAAAGGTTGAGACAAGTCTTGAGACTCTATAGGAAAATAGTCATGAAGAGGAAAAACTATTGAGCTACAATTTCTGCTCTCATAAAAAGACTTTGCTCATCCTAATCAACGTGCATGCAAAACTTGTTCTTTACAATTACATCTAATTGAAAGGTGAAATTTTAGAAGGTTCACACTGAAAATAAATTCATAATTGAATCCTGCAAATAAGGTAATTTGAGAGCCATTAAGCTATTGAAATAAACTTGCATCCTCAGCTGCATATCCCTCGGCATGTAATATTGCGCTCAGCCTCAAGAGTTGATCTGCAAGAATGGTAGATTACCATGATGACACTTGCTCTAAATGTGTGTGGCTGTAAAAGTTATGTGTTTGATGACATACCACCAGTATATTCGAGATTTTCAAATTCAGAATAGATATTTATATTTCTCTATGTGCTTCTGTAGTCATTTGTTTTAAAATGAACAAAGCACTTAAAAGTTGGCTTCGAACCAATCCTACTTCCTTTTACATTATAATTTAAAATACAACCCTTTTACCTTTTTAATCTTGAGATGTTAAGTGAATGGCTCTAGAAGAGGCTCTTGATCTTTTGTAAGGTGCTGACCATTTACGTAACCTCTACATTTCCTTCCAGACCAAAAGGTCCCTCCACCTGCATTTAGCACAATAGATTAGGGAGCTCAGGTCCAGGTAGTCAAAGTAATTAACTTTGGTGCCACAATGTGCCATAGCCTATAAATCACTTGTAATACAGTGGAGGAGATAGCCGCCATGTTTGTGATAGAGTATACCACCCACTAAACTCTAAATAAGACTCAACGTGCTTAACTTGGCAACCTATGATAATATCTAAGATCCATTGCAATCATTGCCAGCAACTTAATAATTGAAATAAAACAATATTGCTTCCAAACGAGCCATCAAGTTGATGGTCTGGGTCATATTATATGTATGTATATACTCTATGAGCCAGTGGACATTGAGATTTCTTATTCCTGAGCCCACACCTTTTCATCTCATAGTGTGGCCTCTATTTCACTATTGAAAATCTCTTGCACAATTTCAGGTAGATTTCAGAGGGGTATATTCACAAGAACGTGTGATAACTACCGCAAGAGTAGCGTAACGCAACTTCCAATATCGCAGCCTATCGCGGGAAAATATCCCCGTGTCAACGTGGAATTCACAACAAGGCGGTAGCATGCGATAGTCTGCCGAAACCGCGGACAATGTCCGCGATACAACCACCACGATGGAGATAAAAACACAAACCACAACACCAAAAAACACGCGATGGGCCAAAGCGCGATGAGGAAATCAGCGACAAGCAGCGCCAGGCCTGGAACACACACCTGGCAGGCGTCAAAAATCCCCATAAAAGTAGAAAAAACACCCACACACAAACTGACCAACACACAAGCACCATGGAGGCAGCCGGAGCAGGCGCAGAGGACGAGCGTAACCCCACAAGCACCCCGGACGACCAGCCAGGGACCTCTGGGACAGGGAAGGGCAAGGACAAGAAGACGAGGAAGACCAAGTTCAGTCCGCAGGCGAACAGGATCATAGTCATGGAGGTGATGGAACACCATCAACAACTCTTCGTCACCTCCAACGTGTCATTGGGCACCAAAACTGGAATATGGCGGGACATCGTCGACAAGGTGAATGCCGTCAGAGAGCACAAGCGGACAATGGACGAGGTCAAGAGGCGATGGAATGACATCAAGCGGAAGACCATGGAGAAACTCTCCACCAACCTGAAGGCAGCAACGCAGACCGGAGGTGGGGGCCCAGCGCCACAGCTGGAGCTGGATGACATGGAGGAGCTGGTGTCGACAGTCATCAGTGTGGAGACTGTGGCAGGATTCGGGGGACCGGACACTGCTCGACAGGACACAACACAACAGGGTGAGTGACCACCAGGTACTGGGGGGACGGGGGAGATGGCCACAATGGCACACATGCACAAGCAAGCAGGGCACAGTGCACACCCACAATCACTCTGGGTCCTCTCCCAGACCCACAGACTGTCACAATGTACAATGCCATGCTGTCTGAATGTCAACCTGTACCATGCGGCTACATACATGTGGAAACATTGTAATCCACCATCTCCCCTTCACATCGCAGGGGCATCGTCAACACCTCCTGCAGAGCAGTCACAGCCACTCTTCACTGACGAGGAGGAGGAGGACAACACCAGCATCGACACCCAAACCATCCAAGACCTCATTGACCTCATCCGCATCTCACCCCCAGGATCAGGGCAGGCCAGCTACATCCATGAGACCCCACCCACCACCCAAACCACCCAGCAGGAGGCACCCACAGCCCCGGCACCCTCCCAAGACCCCCAGGAACAAGAAATGGCCTTCCAACGCCGTGTACTGGAGGGCCAGAGGGAGACGGCCGAGCAGGTGCGGGTGGGGTTCGAGCTCATGGCTAACAAGCTGGACGCCATCCTTGGGTGCTTATGTCTGCCCTATGGTCTCCAGCGAGCCCTGACTGACATCTCTGGAGTCATGACGCGGAGGGAAGAATACCTGTCCGCTCAGAGTGGCCCCAGCGATGCCAGCCGTGAGCTGGCAAACATGCGGAGGCTCATGGAGGACATGGTGTGGATGGAGGCGGAAAGGAAGGCAGCCGCTGCACATCAGCGAAATGTAGCTGGGATCTACTGTGCCCTGCATGTCCTCATCATGGCATTGCTGCCACAAGGCGTGGCGATGATGAATGCTGCTGCCCCCACACCATCCACATCTCCGCCCCCTGGTGTGTCAGTGCCTCCCAGTGGGGCAGGCATATCCACTCCGGCACCTGATGTGTCACTGCCACACAGTGCGGCCGACAATCCTCCTCCGGCCCCTGATGTGACAGTGGCACACAGTGCCGCAGCCGGTACTGCAACACCCACAGGTGGGGCAGGGCACACACCCGGGGACGAGGACGTGGATGGGACTGTGGTCAGGAGGGCCAGGCACTAGCATTCATTTCCACCACCTTGCCTGTTTCTGCTTGGTGCCGCACATGGCCTCAAGACCTACCACTGACCCCGGATACACTCCGATGCACTCACCTTGGACAGCGACATGGGCTGCCACATCCTGTTTGATGACCAATGACACGGCGGACAGACTGCGGACTGTACCCTTCCTCTTCCGCAGTACAGGTCATCCCCGGATGGACACTGGCTGGCCCTCCACGGGCCCATATTGTGTAGCGTGCTCGGCATTGCCATGTACCTCTCCAGCTGCATGACTGCACTGGATGTGCAAATAAACATCCAGTGACGCAGTGCTGTGTAATGTCTTACGTCATTCATGTATGGATGTGTGGATGAATGTGGGGACAGTGCCTTCCCTTGCATCAATGATGTTCATCCTGTGGGATGCCAGTCAGAGGGTGCGACATTGCATCCTGTGTACCGGGTTCCGTAAACACTACAACAGGGACACACGCATCGTTCACTTCCTTGTCCGGACATGGACTGGACCACGCCCAGAGCCCACGAGTCATTGTTGCAAGCCCTGCGCAGGTCGGGCGTACGGCAGGCCAGACCACTCCGCTAACGCCCCGAGGGGGGGCCCTCATTGCTACCCGTCGCAGCCGTACTCGCTGGTGGTGTGCAGGTCACTGGTCTGGTTGTCAGCATGTCACAGCCACTCCCTGAGGGCAGGTTTTCACACACACCACACCCATCCGGCACAGGCATCACAGGCCATTTGACTCCGCCAACATAAGGGGCCGATGACGTCATATTCCCCTCTTCCGGTGGTGACTGGATGACGGCCGCTCCACGGTTCTCACTCATGTAGGGCCCATGAGTTGTTGCGCACAGGGTTAGTGGCATCTGAGGCCTTGCGGACGGCACGGGCCTACCACCACATGGCGCAGACTGGGGTTGCACAGGATTAGTGGCACATGAGGCCTTGAGTAAGGCATGGGCCTACCACCACGTGACGCAGACTGGGGTTGCACAGGGTTAGTGGCACCTGGGGCCTTGCGGACGGCACAGGCACCCCGCCACGGGACGGTGACTTGGGGTGCACTGTGTCAGTGGCACCTTGAGCTGCTGAGCAGGTGTGCAGCCTGCGATGATGCCCCGTCCAGGCGGTCCATACAGCTCAGCTTCTGTGTGCCCTGCTGGACCGCAGTGTAGGCCAGAGCCAGTGGGCAGTGCGGGCCTACCGCCACGTGATGTGGCTTCCGGGGTCCCAGAGTTGGTGGCACCCATTGGGCTGAGCGGGTGTGCAGCCTGCGATGGTGCTGGGTGCACTGGTATGTCCACTGCCATGGAGTAATCAAGACCCAGCACCAAACGTGAGACCTGGTGGCCTGCGGAGCGTGGCTGCATGATGTGGAGGGTGCCATGTCCGCGGGCCCCGGGCTTGTGGCTTGCAGCGGCACGTGGTGGGATCTCCTGTCTACGCGCCGGTGGCGGAAGGTGAGCATTGAGGCCTGGGTGTGCATGGGCGGGCATGCTCCGATGGGCGGCGAGAGAGGTTGGGGTGCCTCTACCTGGGTGTGCATGGGCAGACAGGCGATGTTGTCTTGTGCAAGTGTGTATAATGTGCCAGTCATGTATCTGGGCTCTGTTTCAGCTGACGGCTCGGAATCAGATGTGTGACCTGGTGAACTGACCTACATACCGGCACGTGGTTGGAGACACACCAGTGGCAGCAGGTGAGCAGTGTGGCCTGGGTGCGCAGGGGCGGGACTCTCTCTCTCTCTCTCCCTCTCTTCCTCTCTCCCTCTCTTCCTCTCTTCCTCTCTCTCTCCTTCGCTCTCTTACTCTCTCTCTCCTCTTCGCTCTCTCTCTCTCTCCCTCTCTTCCTCTCTCTCTCCTCTTCGCTCTCTCTCTCCTTCGCTCTCTCTCTGTCCTCTGATGTGCGCAGGACACACCTTCTCATCATGTTTTTTGTCTTACAGGCTGTGACCTACGTATTGTCCGGAGGGGAGCGGCCATGTGTCTTCATTTCATTTTGTTGTTCATTTTAATAAAGTTTCATTTGTTGTTTCGAAAGTGAATGTGTGCTGGTCATTTCTGTGATGACACATCCATGTCACCAGTTGTGATTGTGCGGCATCAAGCGGAATGATTTGTACATGTTTGGGTGTGGCTGATATGGCATGTCTTTTGTCGGGGGGTGCCAGGGAGGGGTGGTCCTGGGGGTGGTGGCGGTGGGTGTTGTGGCCCTCTTGGATGTCCGGGCCGCATGATGGGTGGCTCCATGGCATCTGTTGCCCTTCCGATGTAGCCCTGGGCTGTGCTCTCTTTTGTGGTGCTGGCTGCCGTCCGACTTTACACCAGATCAGAGCAGGTGTAGATTTCCTGGTGCTAACGCGCCTTATCACCTGTTTTGTGTTTTTATCGCGGATGTGGCTGGTCGTTGTGAATGTTGAGGTGTGCTGTTCTCTCGACTTTTGTCACGGGAAAGCCTACTCTGCATCTCATTAGCGATTGTTGCGGGGGTCCTCTGTGGCGATGTTTTTTGCGGCTGCTATCGCGGGTATACTGGTGTTGTGGGCTGTTAACGCCGGCTTGTGAATGGGGAGGTAAATTTATCATGACTTTGGCTGCGGTAAAGTGCCGTTAATTCGGCGATAGCTCCTTGTGAATATGCCCCAGAGTCTTTCTATTCACATCTTATATTTTAACACATCAATCTTCAACAATACTCCTATGCCAACATTGTATTGTTATGCTATATCTTACTCAAGAGTCTTTGCCTCGCAGGCAGACTAGTCTATGAACATGTTTCTGTCTAGCTCTCTCTTGACTTTCTCATGGTTCTACTCTTTCTTAAATGGAGAGGTTGAAAACAGTCCTTGTTCTCTAAATTCTGCAGTCCTCATTTTTCCAGTCCAACATATCCTCTTGTGAGCTGCAGAATGAAAAGGAAGGGTATAACCCTGACCAGAGAACATAATGTGGTTTCCCTTTTTCTCACTCTCTTAAAGTTGAAAATACGATCTGACATTGAAATTCATTTTAAAATATATTGGACTATATACATATTGCGCAGGTTCACAGAAGGGAATTGGTTCTTTTTGTAACAATGAATTGTGCCACTGCTGATTAGATCATTACTATGTTCTGCATGGAATATGGCTGAATTATGGGCCACATTGTCAGAGTGTTGCTGACTTTGACAACACCATGTAGTAAAGAAAACGTTAAGAAAAACTGGGGCTGCATGTACAAACAATATTAATAGTGATTACCAAAAAACGATTCTATGCAAATTGCTATTTGGTACTGGCTATTATTAATGTACAAAGGGGTTATCCAGCCCCCACTCCCTAAACAGCGATTTGTAGGGGATCGCAAATTGACCTAACTTATGAACATTAATGAGGTAGGTCCTATTTGTGACCCACTACGATTTGATGCCATCACAGGGATAGTGGCCTGCAGACCAATATGTCTCTGATTGCTTTTAAATCAAGCAAACTTTTTAAAAATAAAAAATGCATCCTGTTTTCCTTAAAGAAAACAGGATGCTTTGAAGAAAAAAAAAACTGTAACATTTGAAAATATTTTCTAGGAGTGGGCAGTGGTCCAAGACCACTGCCTGCTCTTAAAAATATTTTTTCAAACATTTTCAAAGGGGAAGAGGTTGCAAAACATTCACACATCCCATTCTGATTTGGTATTTGGTAGGGATGCCCTAAACACACCCTTCCAAATAGAGAAGCGGTATGTATTTGTAATTCCAAATTGTGGTTCGGAAACATGTTACAGAATCGCAGTTTGGGATTGATACATACCAAAGTGCATTCTTGCAGTCGCAAACGGCCTGATTCTGTGTAAATGCTTCCTACATCTAGCTCCCGGTACCTATGGTCCTACCTTAATAGGCATGTGCACAGTGAAGACTATATTTATTTAGATGCGAGAGAGATACATACTTTCATTAGAATAAACAAAAAATACATTCTGGTAAACTGGACTGATACTAGCATTTTGAAATTAGATCGGACCTGTATTAGGGGATAGTTCCCTTCTTGGACTTGTTTTAGGGGACAGTTCCCTTCTCGGACCTGTATTAGGGGACAGTTCCCTCTAGGACCTGTATTAGGGGACAGTTCTCTTCTAACCACTGCTAGAAAAGTATTAGCTTCCTAACTCAGAAAAGTTATGAATATTCCTCAAACGTCGTTTGGTTTCTATGAGGGAAGCAAATGAGAATTAATTTAAAAAAATGTAACCACATGCCACATATTTGACGGCTATAAGGACCATGTGGTTGAGAACCAGTACCTAGTGTAATTCATTGCAGCTGCTTAATGCTGCTCCCAAGCTGAGGCTGAAAAGGATGTATGGTAGCAGAGTCACTGGAAATTTTGACCATGGGTTTTAGGTTCTGAACAATTCCTCATAAAATATTTTTGTCGGAATGAACAAGACCTATATTGTAACGCTATGACAGGTATTTAGGAGAAGAATGTGCGTTGGAGAATTGACGTATTTAATGTTGAGGCGTCCAAATAGTACCATTTTAGGAAATATATTGTTTTTAATTTAGAATCATCTTTGACAGCAAAACTGACCATCCTATGCGTTTGCGTTCAGGATTTATCACAGTTTCTCATTTGAACGTTAAGTTCCAAAAGCATGTTTTCTGATATTGCCAGCAATGAATGTGTGTGAGTAAATGAAAGTTGTGCAAGCAAATTAAATATGGTCATTAAATAAAAGACTTGAGCAATCATCAATTATGGAGAATAAAACATTGAAAAGGGGGGAGCAATTGGCAACTTTTCAAACATTTGGTAATAATTTACGGAAAATAACTGCTGAACTAGCTAATCGCTGTATTTTTACAATGAGGGGCATATTCACAAGGAGCTATCGCCGAATTAACGGCACTTTACCGCAGCCAAAGTCGTGATAAATTTACCTCCCCATTCGCAAGCCGTTGTTAACAGCCCACAGCACCAGTTTACCCGCGATAGCAGCCGCAAAAAACATCGCCACAGAGGACCCCTGCAAATATCGCTAATGAGATGCAGAGTAGGCGTTCCCGTGACAAAAGTTGAGACAACAGCACACCTCAACATTCACAACGACCAGCCACATCCGCGATAAAAACACAAAACAGGCGATAAGGCGCGTGAGCACCAGGAAATCTACACCTGCTCTGACCTGGTGTAAAGTCGGACGGCAGCCAGCACCACAAAAGGGAGCACAGCCCAGGGCTACATAGGAAGGGCAACAGATGCCATGGAGCCACCCATCATGCGGCCCGGACACCCAAGAGGGCCACAACACCCACCGCCCCCACCCCCAGGACCACCCCTCCCTGGCACCCCCCCGACCAAAGACATGCCACATCAGCCACACCGAAACATGTACAAAATATTCTGCTTGATGCCGTACAATCACAACTGGTGACATGGATGTGTCGTCACAGAAATGACCAGCACACATTCACTTTTGAAGCAACAAATGAAACTTTATTAAAATGAACAATGAAATGAAATGAAGACACTTGGCCCCTCCCCTCCGGACAATATGTAGGTCACAGCCTGTAAGACAAAAAACATGATGAGAAGGTGTGTCCTGCACACATCAGAGGACAGAGAGAGAGCGAAGGAGAGAGAGAGGAAGAGTGGGAGGGAGAGAGAGAGGAAGAGAGGGAGAGAGAGAGAGAGAGAAGAGGAGAGAGAGAGGAAGAGAGGGAGGGAGAGAGAGAGGAAGAGAGGGAGAGAGAGAGAGAAGAGGAGAGAGAGAGGAAGAGAGGGAGAGAGAGAGAGAGAGAGAGTGCCACCCCTGCGCACCCAGGCCACACTGCTCACCTGCTGCCACCGGTGTGTCTCCTACCACATGCCGGTATGTAGGGCAGTTCACCAGGTCACACATCTGATTCAGAGCTGTCAGCTGAAACGGAGCCCAGATACATGACTGGCACAGTACACACACTTGCACGAAACAACATCGCCTGCCCGCCCATGCACACCCAGTCAGAGGCACCCCAACCTCTCCCGCCGCCCATCGGAGCATGCCCGCCCATGCACACCCAGGCCTCAATGCTCACCTCTGCCACCGGCGCGTAGACAGGAGGTCCCACAACGTGCCGCTACAAGCCACAAGCCCGTGGCCCGCACACATGGCACCCTCCACATCATGCAGCCCCGCTCCCAAGGCCACCAGGTCTCACGTTTGGAGCTGGGTCTTGATTACTCCATGGCAGTGGACATACCAGTGCACCCGGCACCATCGCAGGCTGCCACTGACACAGTGCACCCCAAGTCACCGTCCCGTGGCGGGGTGCCTGTGCCGTCCGCAAGGCCCCGGGTGCCACTAACCCTTTGCAACCCCATTCTGCGCCATGTGGTGGTAGGCCTGTGCCTTACTCAAGGCCCTGGGTGCCACTAACCCTGTGCAACCCCAGTCTGCGCCATGTGGTGGTAGGCCCGTGTCTTACTCAAGGCCCCGGGTGCCACTAACCCTGTGCAAGCCCAGTCTGCGCCACGTGGTGGTAGACCCGTGCCTTACTCAAGGCCTCGTGTGCCACTAACCCTGTGCAAGCCCAGTCTGCGCCACATGGTGGTAGGCCCATGCCATCCACAAGGCCTTGGATGCCACTAACCCTGTGCGCAACAACTCATGGGCCCTACATGAGTGAGAACCGTGGAGCGGCCGTCATCCAGTCACCACCGGAAGAGGGGAATGTGACGTCGTTGGCCCCTTATGTTGGCGGAGTCACATGGCCTGTGACGCCTGTGCCGGATGGGTGTGGTGTGTGTGAAAACCTGCCCTCAGGGAGTGGCTGTGACATGCTGACAACCAGACCAGTGACCTGCACACCACCAGCGAGTACGGCTGCGACGGGTAGCAGTGAGGGCCCCCCTCGGGGCGTTAGCGGAGTGGTCTGGCCTGCCGTACGCCCGACTAGCACAGGGCTTGCAACAATGCCTCGTGGGCTCTGGGCGTGGTCCAGTCCATGTCCGGACAAGGAAGTGACTGATGCGTGTGTCCCTGTTGTAGTGTTCACGGAACCCGGTACACAAAATGCAATGTCGCACCCTCTGACTGGCATCCCACAGGATGAACATCATTGATGCAAGGGAAGGCACTGTCCCCACATTCATCCACACATCCATACATGAATGACGTAAGACATTACACAGCAGTGCGTCACTGGATGTTTCTTTGCACATCCAGTGCAGTCATGCAGCTGGAGCGGTACAGGGCAATGCCGAGCACACTACACAATATGGGCCCGTGGAGGGCCAGCCAGTGTCCATCCGGGGATGACCTGTACTGCGGAAGAGGAAGGGTACAGTCCGCAGTCTGTCCGCCGTGTCATTGGTCGTCAAACAGGATGTGGCAGTCCATGTCGCTGTCCAAGGTGAGTGCATCGGAGTGTATCCGGGGTCAGTGGTAGATCTTGAGGCCATGTGCGGCACCAAGCAGAAACAGGCAAGGTGGCAGAAATGGATGCTAGTGCCTGGCCCTCCTGACCACAGTCCCATCCACGTCCTCGTCCCCGGGTGTGTGCCCTGCCCCACCTGTGGGTGTTGCAGAACCAGCTGCGGCACTGTGTGCCACTGTCACATGAGGGGTCGAAGGAGGATTGTCGGCCGCACTGTGTGGCAGTGACACATCAGGTGCCGGAGTGGATATACCTGCCCCACTGGGAGGCACTGACACACCAGGCGGCAGAGATGTGGATGGTGTGGGGGCAGCAGCATTCATCATCGCCACGCCTTGTGGCAGCAATGCCATGATGAGGACATGCAGGGCACGGTAGATCCCAGCTACATTTCGCTGATGTGCAGTGGCGGCTGCCATCCTTTCCGCCTCCATCCGCACCATGTCCTCCATGAGCCTCCGCATGTTTGCCAGCTCACGGCTGGCATCGCTGGGGCCACTCTGAGCGGACAGGTATTCTTCCCTCCGCGTCATGACTCCAGAGATGTCAGTCAGGGCTCGCTGGAGTCCATGGGGCGGACATAGACACCCAAGGATGGTGTCCAGTTTGGTAGCCATGAGCTTGAACCCCACCCGCACCTGCTCAGCTGTCTCCCTCTGGCCCTCCAGCACACGGCGTTGGAAGGCCATTTGTTGTTACAGGGGGACTTGGGAGGGTGCCGGGGCTGTGGGTGCCTCCTGCTGGGTGGTTTGGGTGGTGGGTGGGGTCTCATGGATGTAGCTGGGCTGCCCTGATCCTGGAGGTGAGTTGCGGATGAGGTCAATGAGGTCTTGGATGGTTTGGGTGTGGATGCTGGTGTTGTCCTCCTCCTCGTCATCAGTGAAGAGTGGCTGTGACTGCTCTGCAGGAGGTGTTGATGATGCCCCTGTGATGTGAAGGGGAGATGGTGTATTACAATGTGTCCACATGTATGTAGCCGCATGGTACAGGTTGACATTCAGACAGCATGGCATTGTACTTTGTGACAGTCTGTGGGTCTGGGCGAGGACCCAGAGTGATTGTGGGTGTGCACTGTGCCCTGCTTGCTTGTGCATGTGTACCATTGTGGCCATCTCCCCCCTTCCCCCCAGTACCTGGTGGTCACTCACCCTGTTGCGGTTGTGTTGTGTCCTGTCGAGCAGTGTCCGGTCCCCCGACTCCGGCCACAGTCTCCACACTAATGACTGTCGACACCAGCTCCTCCATCTCATCCAGCTCCAACTGTGGAGCTGGGCCCCCACCTCCGGTCTGCGTTGCTGCCTTCAGGTTGGCGGAGAGTTTCTCCTTTGTCTTCCGCTTGATGTCATTCCATCGCCTCTTGACCTCGTCCATTGTCCGCTTGTGCTCTCTGACGGCATTCACCTTGTCGACGATGTCCCGCCATATTCCAATTTTGGTGCCCAATGACATGTTGGAGGTGACGAAGAGTTGTTGATGGTGTTCCACCTGACTATGATCCTGTTCGCCTGCGGACTGAACTTGGTCTTCCTCGTCTTCTTGTCCTTGCCCTTCCCTGTCCCCGAGGTTCCAGGCTGGTCATCCGGGGTGCTTGTGGGGTTGCGCTCGTCCTCTGCGCCTGCTCCGGCTGCCTCCATGGTGCTTGTGTGTTGGTCAGTTTGTGTGTGGGTGTTTTTTCTACTTTTATGGATATTTTTGACGCCTGCCAGGTGTGTGTTGCAGGCCTTGCGCTGCTTGTCGCTGATTTCCTCATCGCTCTTTGGCCCATTACGTGTTTTTTGGTGTTGTGGTCTGTGTTTTTATCTCCATCATGGTGGTTGTATCGCGGACATTGTCCATGGTTTTGGCAGACTATCGCATGGTACCGCCTTGTTGTGAATTCCACGTTGACACAGGGTTATTTTCCCGCGATAGGCTGCGATATTGAAAGTTGCGTTACGCTACTCTTGCGGTAGTTATCACACGTTCTTGTGATATACCCCTGAGTCCTTAAACATTTTTGAAGTTGTTCATATGTTCCTGCAGGGTTCATCTCTTTTTTCCTTTTCTATCCTTAAGGTCTTCTGCGTTTTCCTATTCTATTTGAAAATGTCAAAATGTGTTTCTGTATGTCCAATTACCCCAAAAAATTATATTGATTTGCCTCAAGTCGGCAACTTTTGTGTGCAAGAATTACCACAGTTCCACCAATAGCATTGTTCCCTTTGAGAATCGGTGCTCAATCCAGGTTAGTCAACTTTGACTCAAATGATTCATAAGATCCTTAAATGCCATACAACTGCCGTAGGATTAGCAGAACCCAGTGCCCAAACTATACCCACTTTATTTGGATTGAAGTCTCTAGTGTACTTTAGCAGCATATTCTCTAAACGTGACCAACTACCCTTGAGGCAGCCGCAGATCAAAAAATATTTTTAAAAGGGTGCCACCTACGATTCTTCGGTTTTCCTAGATGATTTCTTGCCATTGATGGGTGTTGATGCAAAGAAATCTGGGAGTTGTATGCAAGCTACATGTTATTTACAAGTTGTTTACAAGTTCTATAGAGAAATCATCTAATCACCTCCCTAAACAAGCCCTGATGAATGTATGTGGTGTTTGAAGTGGAAACATGTCAGCACTTTTGAAAAACCCTTAGAACATGACTTTAGTGTACTTCCGTTTGTTAAATTGTGGAAGGGGGTACAAAATAAAGATTAGATAACCCACTCGCTCACAGATTTAGGGGGTTATTTACAAGCCCCTTGCGTCGTTGGTGCACCACTTTTTATCACATAAAAAGTGATGCAAGGGGCTTGTAAATAAGCCTCTTAGGCTCTATGGCCTTTTTCATATACATGTTTAGTGAAGCAGAGACATTAATGCAAGATCTGCCTAAGAGATCAATACGGACACTTTGGATGACAGATTAAGAGACCAGGCTCGCTCTAACAACACACCAACTTTTCTTTCTGATACTATTATTTACTCATGAACTATCGAATAGTGATGATAGGGATGTCCACTTCCTCACAGGAGCAGATCCGGCAATGACTCAAATTGTGGTACAAGGCTTGATTTCTGTTTATCAATCGAATAAACGAGAGCAAGAGCAAATGGGGGGGCTACAGTGTCACATTATATTCCATTACCTCTCTCGGATCTATGGAAAAATAGGATAGGAAGGGGACTTATATCCAGCAAAACGTTCAGATCTTTGTACACCCATGTTAGTAACGGTATTTAACCTCTGACCTCAGGTACCACAATGTCATGGTGAGGCAGAAGAACTCAATGGAACATCTGCTTCCAAGCTGTGTAATAAGGTTATTGGAGAAGAAGATGTTTTTCCACTGTTGTGATATTTGAACAGTTTCAACAGGAGTTTAATACCCGCATGCATACAATGGCTCCATTAGACCTTAAATATCACATTGATTTTGGCTTTATATTTAGTTTAAACCCCTTGCTGGGCATGGCCCTCTCTGCAGGGTCACCCCTCAAACATTTTCCCTTCACTCGTCCCGTTTTCTGAATTCGTTTTTATTTGCATTATACATACTCTCTGCACTTTACCACAGCTGACCAGTGATAAAGTGCTTCTGCTCGCTCCCTAAAACAAGTTGAAACTGGCATACAGCTGATTGGCAAATATAACATACTTGTAAGTCCTTAGTATATTGTACTACATGGTGCACAGGGCCAGTAAATTAAATGCAACTAGTGGGCTTGAAGCACTCATTGTGCCATCCACTAAAGAAGTTTTTTAAAATATGTTGCAGGTCTGCCACTGTAGCCTGTTGTACAGTTTTAAACGACCTTTTTAATACATATAAGTCACCTCTAAAGAAGACCCTAAAGGATCATAAGGCAAGATGCCTTGTATTTAAGAAGTAGGATATGTGGGTTTAAGTTTTACAGGTCCTGATAGTGAAAAACTCCTGAAGTAATTTTGGTACTGTATGACCTATCTCTCCCATTGTTAGAAATGGGGGTCTGAAGTTGGCATGGGTTTGCACCTTTTTCCAAGTAGGGACCCTTCTTCCTAGTCAGCGTAAGGGAGTTGCACTCCTAAAATAACCCCTGCTCACCCCTTTGGTAGCTTGGCATGAGCAGTCAGGCCTTTCTCAGAAGCAGTGTGTAAAGCATTTGCACATAACCAACAGTAATACAGTGAAAACACAACAAAAGGACACCGCACCAGTTTAGAAAAATATCCAATTTTTTTATATATCCAAAACAAGACCAAAACGATAAGAATCCAACATACAGTACTTTAAAAATATATACTTTGCAAGATATCATTAAAATTGCAGAAATACTTCAAAAACACAGTTCGTATGAGTCGGTAGCTCCGTTCGGGGCTACCGTGATGCTGAAAACATGGTACGGGCCAGCGAAAGCGTGGACAGACTCGGTAACAGTACCTTTCTGGTTGTGGCTGGCACATTGGTGCGAGCAGGTTGTGGTAACCGTCATGGTTGCATTGCAAAATGGAAGCGGTGCAAGGTGTGGTGCCCTCTCGATGCGGTGCAGGCAGCGGCTCGGTGACGATCGTACAGACGGCGTCGGTGAGACCAAGGCTTATGGTGCAGGGTGAGGCAGTGCTCGCTGCGGTGCTGGCAGGTTGCGGTGCAAGCGACACAACCGGTTAGCAGGAGCTGGCGTCAGTTGGCCCAGACTGCTGTGTGGGACGAAGCAGTGCGTCGTGAAACTTACGAGCGGTGCCCCCAGCCACGATGTGGTCACGGGTGTCGAAGTCAGCAGCAGCGACAATGTCGATGAGACCAGGAAGCGAAGTGAAGCGAGGCGGTGCAGAGTGCGGTGCCCACAGGTCATGGTGCAAGCAGAGGCTCGGTGGCGGCGGCGGCGTCAATCGTCATCGTCGGTGAGACCAGGGATGCTGTGCAAGATTCGAACGGTGCCTTCTCCAGTGCCATCAGGACACAGAACCGGTGACGGAGTCGGGTGCGTTTCCCTTCTCTGTGGCAACTGAAGCAGCGGTTCCAGATGCGGTACCCAGAGGTTGTCTTTGCAGTCCCTGAGACTTCAGAGCAGGAGGCAAGCTCTATTTCAAGCCCTTGGAGATACTCAGCACAAGTAAAGAAAGTTCAATCCAGTCCTTTCACTGCCCAAGGCAGAAGCAGCAACTGCAGGCCAACCCAACAAAGCAGCAATACAGCAAAGGGGCAGTACTCCTCCTGGTAGCTCTTCCAGCTCTTCTTCTTGGCTGGTTCCTTGATTCCAGCGAGTTCCAAAGTTCTGGGGTCTGGGCCCCAATATTTATACTCACAATCCCTTTGTTCTCTTAGGCAGAGAGTGTCTGTGCTTAGTCCAAATCAGTTCTGCCCTCTCTGGCCCAGCTTCCTGGCAGGAGGTGGAGACAGCATTGTGGAAGGCAGACCAGGCCCATTCAGGTGAAATGAAATCTCCTCCCTTTATTCTAAATGCAGCCCAGGTCTATTCAGCCCAGCCCTGACTCATTCAGACCCTCTGGAGCCACTGTACCATTCCTGCCCCTGTCACTCCAAAGCCAGACAGTCAATCCACATCCTAGCAGAGGCACACTGGATGGCTAAGCAAGAAAATACATACTTTATAAAAGTGGTATTTTTCAAACACAGAATGTAAAAATCACCCCCACTAAAAGATGCATTTTAACATTCTGAGTTCAGGCATGCTAAACTATAATTGTCTACCTTGTTTCCAGGGGTAGTTATGCTTATAAGATGTTATAAGCAAACTCCCCATTCTATCCTATGGGAACAGGTAGCCTTGCAATAGTGAACAATGAAATTGGCAGTATTTCACTATCAGGACATGCCACACACACCAGGGCATGTCCCACCTTTCACATACACTGCACCCTGCCCGCAAGTGGTACCTTGGGCCTACCTTAGGGGTGACTAACATGTGAGAAGAGGGAAGGTTGGGGCCTGGCAAGTGGGTGCAATTGCCAGGTCGACATGGCAGTTACAAACTGCGTGCAGACTCTGCAGTGGCAGGTCTGAGTTACCTTTACAGTGCTACTTCTGTGGGTGGCATAATGAGTGCTGCAGGCCCACCAGTAGCATTTGATTTACAGGCCCTTGCACTCTCAGTGCACTTTACTTAAGACTTACCAGTAAATCAAATATGCCAATCATGGAAACACCAATCCATAATACACTTTACAACAAGAGCACTTGCACTTTAACACTGAACAGCAGTAAGAAACTGCCCGCAAAAACAGAGTCAAAACCCGGAGGTCAGAAAGCAAAAAGACAGGGGAAACGCCAAAAGATGCCAATGCTAACACATGTCCCCTCCAGCTGAAAGTAGGGAGAACTACCCAACCTCCTGGGAGTTCTCTTCACTAAGGCAGAAGAACCTGGACAGACCATCAGCGTTGGCGTGTTCTGTGCCAGGGTGGTGTTCCACTGTAAAGTCCATTCCCTGTAGGGAGATGGACCACCTCAACAGTTTTGGGTTCTCACCCCTCATTTGCATCAACCATCTGAGGGGCCTGTGGTCTGTCTGAACTCGGAAGTGAGTCCCAAACAGGTAGGGTCTTTGCTTTTGTTGTGCCCAGACCACAACAAAAGCTTCTCTTTCTATGGCACTCCACCTCTGTTCCCTGGGGAGTAGTCTCCTGCTAAGGAAGACTACAGGCTGGTCTCGGCCCTCTTCATTCAGTTGTGGGAGCTCCGCCCCCACACCATGCTCTGAAGCGTCAGTCTGCACTACGAATTCCTTGGAGAATTCGGGTGCCTTAAGCATGGGCGCTGTGCAAATGCCTGCCTCCAGGGCATCAAAAGCTTTCTGGCAGGACCCAGTCTAGATCACCTTCTTGGGCTGCTTTCTGGAAGTCAGCTCTGTTAAGGGGGCAACAATGGTGCCATAGCCTTTAACACACCTCCTGTAGTAACCGGTGAGACCTAAAAAGGCTCTCACCTCTGTCTGGGTCTTGGGGGGCTCCCAAGCCAGAATGGTGTCAATATTGGGCTGGAGGGGCGCCACCAGGCCGCTTCCTACCTGGTGTCCCAAGTACACCACAGAGCCCTGCCCACTCTGGCACTTACTGCCCTTGACCGTGAGGCCTGCCCTCTGTAGAGCCTTCAACACTTCCCAGAGGTGCTGCAAGTGTTCTTCCCAGCTGGAACTAAACACTGCAATGTCATCCAGGTAGGCGGCACTATCATAGGGTTATCTTATAACATTTAATGAGTGACAATTTTTGATAGGAAGCAGGTAGAATTTAGTGTTTTAACTAATGCATTGTGATTTAAAATCCTCTTATGGTAAAGTCAGGCTTTAAGTCAAAATTATGAAAATACTACTTTTTAGAAAGGTAGAATTTTCTTGTCTTAATCATTTGTGACTCTGCCAGTATACTGGGACACATTACTGTGAATGGCTCTGCTGTTGGGGGTGTGTATTCTTACCAGACAGTAAGACAAAGGGGACTAGATGTAGGCAGGATGGGCCATTCTGCCTAGATGGGTGTGGGGGTGGAGCTGTTACCTGCCTACTAGCATTTCAAAGGTCTTCCTTCCAGCACACACATAGCAACCTGGCACTAGTCATTTGTCACCCCAGTCTTCTTGGAGGCTTGAAAGGAAACAGGAAGAACTTTTCAGGGCCAGATTTGAGAGTAGTATAGGGAATACACCTACTTCAAAGGCTGGCACCAGGTATGAATATTGGACCTCCAGAGGCACTATCTACTACACCCCTGGACATGCAGACATTATAAGGGAAACAACTGCCATGCTACCTAGCTGACTGCCCTGCTTCTCGAGGCCTGCCTTGTCCCACAGAGGACTGTCCTGCTGCTTGAGGCCTGGCCTGATCTCTGAGAAGGAAGACTGGACCTGCTCCCTTCATCCCAGGCTACCTGAGAAACTCCAAGGGTCAGTTGGCTGACTTCCTAGTTTGATATACCGGGACACAACAAGCTTCAAACAGCCCCCAGCAACTGCCCAGCTGACTTGCTGCACTGACCAGCAACTGGACCTACCTGAGCCACGCTGGCCTCAACTAGAACGAGTGTCTGATCCCCAATCGGTGCCTCCCGAGGACCTGGAACCTTGGCTTGCATGAGCGTGCACTCCCCTTCAAGAAAAAGAGAAATGCTAAAAATTTGGCTCTTCGTAAATGCAAAATGTCCAGTCCACTATGAGACACTGCCAGCCACAAAGACCACCACCAAGAAGCTCTAGTGAACCTGAGTTTTTGCACTACAGTGACCCCTAGAGATGACCGGCAACATAAAAACTGCACTTGGCACTATAGCAATGAAAGGCTGCACTGACTCCCAGCGCAAAGCTCTAGTGAACCTGCCTTTTTGCACTACAGTGTCCGCCAGCAATAACCTGCAACCTAGGATCTGCATTTGTTCTATCATAACAACAAGCCACGCTGACCGCCAGTGCAAAGCTCCAACAACGAACGTCCTTGATACCCAGTGGCGGCTCCTCCATTGGGGCGTTGTGGCGTTGCCCCACTGCTTTCTCGCAGTGCGAGAAGCAGAAACATAAAATTTTAAAACTACCATTTTATGTTTCTGCTTCTCGCACTGCGAGAAAGCAGAAGTGCCTGGTTGGGAGCGGGTGGGTGGGCGGTCCTACTCGAGGGCAGGGGGGAGTGGATTGCACCACTCTGAGTGCCCTGGGGCCGATCAAAGCAGTCATGCACACTCTACATTTTCTCCATGTAGGCTGCATGCAGTCTACGTAGAGAAAATGGCCTCTTTACAGGCGCCCGGCTGGGGCGCTCCCTGCTGCGCCTTACCAATCACAACGCTGCCATTGCAGCGTTGTGATTGGCTTAGGGGAGAGAGTGAGGCTGCCGAGGCAAAATGCGGCCAGGAGCAGCGGCAGGCAGGAGCTGAGGCGGCGGCGCTGCTGATCCAGAGGTCGAGGAAGGTAAGTTTTTTTTTTAATTACTGTCCCCCCGCTCGACCCAGTTCTCCCCCACCTTGCTTGCCGGCCGCGACTACCAATACTACAGCAGGCACCGGGGCCCTGTCGTCTGAATAGTGGTGCACAGCTGCAGGTGACACAGCCCACAAAGCTGCACCCTCCTTCGGTCAGACGTTGGGTGCGGTGTTGGAGAGGGTGGTAGCTTAGGGGCAGAATGCAAACCCACTTTGGGCAGAGGATTTTCTTATTTATAAAGCGCGTGGCTTCCCAATAAGGGTTTCCCAGCGCTATTGGCGGAACTGTTGAATACTCAGTTAGGTGCGGCCTAGGGAGGGTGGCTGACTCGCTTACGGCAGCCTGCACCCCCGGTTTTGGGAAGGACTTGCCAGTGAGATGGGGACCATGGCTGGCCAAAGAGCATCTGCCACCTTTTTTTTGTAGAGGTCAGATTGGGCTTGGTGCATGGCTGGCTCCGGTAGAGTCTGCGCTCCTGGCTCGGGGGCTGCTTGCCTGGACCCCAAAGCGGCACCATAAAAACCCCATCATTTTCCTGGACAAAAAACGGCTGGCCTTCACAGGGGTCAGCCAGCGAAGGCGCTGCTTTCCGAGCGTGTTCAATCGCCCAGGCCCCGGAGAGGCAGGCTCCAAGCCGCGCCCCGCTTTCTTGTCAGGATTTTCGCCAACAGCTAGAAGTGGCCACGGGGGCGTCTTAAGGAGACCCCCTGCTCGTCCTCTGACAGCCGATCAAGGGGAAATAGGTCACACTTTTCAAACATGTGTCCACCCTGCCCTTACATGCTGTCCCTTTAAACAAAGGCAACATCTGAGCAACCTCAGCCCGCTCTGTGCCCCGCTTAAGAAAAGGGACAGCAACCTGCTACGGGGGGGGTGCTGCGCCAGCCTCCCTGAGTGGTGGGTGCCCCCTTTGTCCTCCCTGCCCCCACCATTTCCTTCCCAACTTTAAGGCTTTGCCCTAAACCGAAGCAGCGCTCGTTAATGAGCTGGAAGGGCCTTGAGGCCAGGCTCCAGGCTTTGTCTTCTCACTTGAAGAATTTTCTGTTTAATGTACTGTAATGCATTATTCAATGGGGACAAGTTTAATTGAGTTTTACACAACCCAGTTCGGAGTTGCGCTGCAAGGTAGGTGATGTCTAGGTTTTTAATCTTCCACTCCGGAGAGGCTTGTTGACGAAGTGGTTCTTTCTCTTTGTGCAAAAAAAAGGGAAGCCTGAGAAATGATACATCCGTGGATAAAACCAATTGGCAACCCCAAAGGAACTCGGGCGATAAGGCGAATCCGGCACTTGTAGGAAATAAAAGAATCCAACTGTTCATTTAAATGAGAAACAACACATGTGAAGTAGGAAGCGGGGAGGCAAAGGGGAAGGAGGGTGATCGACAGGGGCATTGCTGTAGGCGCGGAGTAGGGGCCTATGGGTCGCGAGATATATTCTGAAAGACCTTACAGAAGAACTAGTTGCAGAATAAGACGGAAAGTGATTTTGTTAAAAAGAAATGGTATCTTGGCGGGGGTAAGAAGGTTAAAAAGTGACACTAATATGTCTCTGTATAACACATCCGAAGAATAATGCTCATTAACGGTAGGGTGAAGTATAACGCCACGACTGCAGTCGAAGACTGCACGCATTACACTACAGGGCACCTTTAAGGCTTTCAGCAGTGCTTATAAAGGGTCTGCAGTTTAAGTCTGCCTCCCAGCAGAATGATGGTTCCAGGTCTTTGCCTAGGAATCGTGTCAATGACTCTGGCAGTTTATGCATGCGCCACTTCCGGTTTCTTAGACTTCGGCACCAATAGGTACATACAGTGCCTTTTACCGTCCTCCAATCCATGACACGTATGCACTGGTAGCACAATATCAGTGCATGCTTACAATGTTTTTTTCTGCTATTAGTGATGTATTCAATGACATCACTGGAACTTATGTAGGCACAAGGAATATTTATCACCAAGTGCTTTTTTGTGTTTCAAACAAGGCGTGATGTTAAACCGTTTGCTGCGTTCTCGTGAAAATTGGCAGTAATGACAGCAAGTTGTGCTGCGGAGGACGTGTCAGCATATCAAAGAGTGCCATTAGCGAGGGAGTGTCTTTGGCATCCATGAAGTGTGGAGACAAATTTTGCAGCATTGTCTGGCTACTTCCAGAGATGTGTTTGCCAAGCCACCTCTTTCTCAAATTTGCTTGAAAATGCACAATTTGCCCACTCTTTTTTCAAAATTTTCTTGGAAGGAGAACCCCCCCGAACCCCCCTAGGTGGTTCGGGCACGCTCGCTACGCTCACTCGCCGCAGTGCAGTATTTACGCCACACCACTTTCAAATGTCACCAGCCGCCACAGTTGATACCCACCCAGATAATCGTGCTACAGCGATGACCGTCTGTGACACCAGTCCTGCTGTGCACACTACAGCAGTACCCATCCATGGCACTCTCCCTGCTCCTTGCAGCTTCCTCCACTGTGAATGGAATTCTTAAAGACAGACTTTGAGAAGGTACATTTTTCACCGTGACTAACCTAGTTCCTATATCCGGTTCACACTCCATTGCGGTCAGCCTGAACTGCGACTTTGCTCCTGTCTAACACAACCAGATGACCAGGAGTTGTCCTTTCAGATGCTATACTTAAATAACACTTTGAAATTCAATATCTCCGGTTCTACTGATTGACTTTTTGCTGTTTTGGTTTCATTTTATTTATGAAAATTTACTCTCTTTTTCGAAATTGGTTTGGAATTTTTCTTTTATTGTGTTTTCACTTTATCACTGTGTGTATGCTGCATAAATTCTTTACACATTGTCTCTAAGTTATGCCTGACTGCTTTTGTGAGGGTTAAGCAGAGGTTAATCTTCTGACTTTTGTGGTACACCGTGACAAGGATTGTGGTTGTTGGGTGAGTGGGGCTTCCACCCCCTCACTCAAAAACAACGATTTCTTACAACTCCATTTTTATCTAGATGCCATTTTAAAAAGTAAAGATCAAATGCTCACCCTTTCAGCCCTGCAAAAGTGAACAGACATACCAGATTAACTGCATGGAATCAAAAGCGTTTTGTAACATTATTATAGACTTTAATCCTGTGCAAAAATCAAATTCCAACTGTCTTAAAACGAATACATATTCATTTGAAACATCAGAAATGATGACCACCATACAAGGTAGTATTAGATGTCTATGATACTGCCATCAATCAACTCAAACCATCTAAAGCTCCAGGCCCCATGGGTTTACCCCACTCTCCTACAAGAGCTTTGTCCCTTTGCTCCTTCCTAGCCTAGATACTCTCTCCAATGCCTACACGGCAGAGAAGGGTGCAATACAATGCATGATCGAAGGGTCTATTGCATTGAACCCCAAGCCAGGCAAAGATCTGGCCCATTGCCCATCCTATCAGTCAATTTCATTACTCAACCTTGATATTATGTTCTCGAAAGCCCTGGCTACCCATTTGAACAAACTGATGCCAGATCTAATAGATACTTACCAAGGAGGCTTTATACTTAACGGGGCCACAAGTAACACGACTACGCTCGCCGTTTACCTTATTAATATAGCCAGTCTTCTTGTCACTTGATGCTGAAAAGCATTAGACAGGATATATTCGGGTATGTTGTTGGATGTCCTCAAGAAATTTGTCCTGGACGATAAGATGGATCTTTGCATTATATTGCAGTCTCAGAGCAAAGTTTAAAGTCATCATCAATCATCAGCGCCCGTCCTTATTCCCAGAATTGGACTGCCCCTTATCTTCAGTCTTGTTTGACCCTTTCTTGGAGCCCCTCCTGCGGAAAGTTAGAAATGACATGCAGATTTGCAGCATTTTGTTCTGTTGAGATACCTTCAAGGTGTCAGCTTTTTGTGGACAATATCCAGCCCCCGCACTCACTTCAAGACTTTATCCCCTCCTTGAGGAATTTCAAGCAGTCGCTGGCTTACAGATAAACATGACCAAATCTGAATTATTAATTTTGGTGGGAGGTAACCCCTTAGTGGACTCCTTATCCAAGACAAGGTATTTTCATTAGATCAAGAACTCAATTAAATACTTGGATATCCTCCTTACAACAAGCATCTCTTCCTGTGGCAATACACATTTTAACTTCTCCTTCATGAGGCTAAGACCTCACTGGTGCCCTGGAAAAATGACCTCTTTTCATGGGTGGATTCATTACTGATGTCTAATACATTGTTGTTTACCATGCGATTGGTCTACTGCGGGGACGTGATCTTAAGTTGGGAGGAACCAGGTTATTATTTGCGGTTGTTTTATTATTGAAGGACATATTGCCTGATTTCTTTATATTTAATAAATGCAGCAATAAACACTATTGAAAAGTATGTGACTTTGGCTGTCAGATCTGTGCACTAATATTGATGAGCCCTATTTAATTAATTTCAGGAGCACGTCATCTTACTTGTAAGTGTATATTATTGCTGCACTATATGTTTGCCTTCCGTCTTACTGTGTGGAACACAACTGAACAGTTGAACTGGCATTTGTTGAAGTCTGGTAACAGACAGCTTTTGCCTGCAGACTCCTTGTCATCAACACATAAGTAGTGTGAAAGTAGACCTTGGGTGCCATCCCTTCGGCCTTTGCCTTTTTTTTTAACTGTCTTTCACATTTAGCATCATTCCACATGTGTATTGTGCCCAGTTATGTGTCTTGCAGTGGTGATTTAAAAAGGAACATCGTCTAGAGTGAAGCACAGATATAATTAAACATTGTGATTTATTCTCAAAACATTTCAAGCAATAAGTGCCATTTAGAAATTACATAGCCCATGCCTTTTTCCTCTGTCTATTTGTATATTTGAAATACTTCATTTGTGAGAGTAGGAAATACTGATCCGACCAGCATGAGTTCACATATGGCTGCTTTTTGATAGTCCACACTCGGGACTGCTCGGAAAAATTAATGAAGGTTTCGGAACTCTTGTGACAAGAAGCTTCAACTTATGAAAAACAAGGAAAAGGCCTTACAAACTGTTGGTTATACTTCAATTTTCGGTCCACTGAAAGTGACTTTTAAACGAGAGTGTAATTCTGGACATATGGTGGGTAGTCTTGACATGATGGTGCATAAGAATGCATAATACTTTGGTTGGCACAATGGTAGCAAATAGAGTCATTTTGCAGGTATTCTAGATCACTTATGCACACCTAAACCTCGGCGAATTCTGGTACAATGTTGGTAATTTTATAGATATGGTTGCCATTCTTAGGAGAATGGTGCCCAGCCCTGGGGTACTCCAATAATATTTGCAACTCATGGCATTTTCATAACACTAGTACTGGTGCTGTAAGACCAATGCAACCTGACCCCATTCCTCCATGAATTCACTCATTAATCAACTCATGCACTCATCAATTTCTCTGTCCATCAGTGCACTTACTTATTTAATCATTCATCTGTCTCTTCACTCTCTTTGTACCTGTCCATGCAATCAGTCACACACCCATCCAACCACTGACTCGTTATTACATCAACACCAAGGCACGCATGGTTCTGCCAGTCTATTAAGAATCCTACATGTATAAAGTATCAGGACATATTGGTTTTGCGAAGCACCTTCAAATGGTGTGTGCACCACAAAAAATATTTCCCACATAGTTTACCTTGTGTTAAAATGTGTTTAATTGAGTAAGGAGAATGATGTGATAAATCTTGGCAAACTGTGGCCTGTGACATTGATAGTTCTAGCTAAATTAATCTTTTTTCCACTGATAAAATCCAATGTCACTTCATTTCCCTACAGAGGACATGGTAACAAATCTGATAGTTTATTCAGTAAAGTACAGTACAGAAAACTTAAGATGATAAAAGAGCATGGAAATTCCGTCTGCATAAAAAGATATTTAATGGCGGTAGTGCACAGAAGACAGTTATTATTTATGTAGACTTTAAAATGTAGGATGACATCTTCATCAGATATTTAATTTTCATTACACATTTACTGAAAACACTGTGATGAGTTTAGAGTATGTCAAACCCTCTTACACCTTCTCACCTTTGTATGGGAAAATGTCGTAGTCTTCTTTTTCTTCTCAAGGGCACATCAGCCATGCAATAGGGCTCTGATGATAGCTCATTTTGATCAAGTCATAGCCTCAATGATTTCTGATAAGGGAAATGACGTTTATTTGTATAATTAATTAAAATCTTCACAATATCGTTACAATACGTAAGAAAAATATGCAATGCTGAAAAAGAATGTCCAGTACAATTCATTAAAGCACATATAAAGAGTGCCAGTCGTAATACATCTCATTAAAACAAATATAAGAGAACCGACCGTGATACTAAGAATTCAAGTGAAGTTTCACTGTTGGAGTACTCCCATTTCATACAGAATAAAAGTGCACTGTGCAGAACCAAACCCTAATTGGATATTTTGCAGTCAGTACTTTGAAGCCCAGTAGAGGCACCTCCCAGCTCTTTGCATAGATTATGTGGCACTTAATGCTTTAAAGTGGAGCAGATATTAAGTTAAACAATTATAATGACAAACATTTGACCGCAATTTCACTAAGAATGCAATACAGTTTTGTAAAATGTGCAATGTGCAAAGCAATAGCCCCGACGGGTTATTTTGCTTTCGCCCCATGCCAGCATTTTAAAGCAATATGTCCGTGTTGGCTCCTCCCCGGGCCTGCCACGCCTTAAGAGTGTCATGTATGGAAATCAGCTCTTCAAAGACTAACAGAAGCAGCTGCCAAGTGGGAATATGCATTTTTTTTTTAAAAATCACGATGGGGGACAGAGCTCTAAAATCAAAGCTTTTCAAAAAAATAATTGCAAAAATTATGATATAAAAATTAAAATGTGCTTGTTTACAAAGACGGAAGAAAGCACAGTGAAAGCAATGACTCTGATAAGTGTGGCAGGCACAATGTTGATTGATCTCAAATAATATAGTGACTTTAATATTGTTGGCTAAAACTTTACAAGTATATTTAAATAACTATGAGGTTCATTTAAAGTATGGCAGGTGGCCATATTGGTCCCCTGGGTTCCATTAGGCCCTCCTCTATATTCCAGGCTGAATATGGCTGTTAGACCTGTCAGCCTTAAAGTTGTCTCCCTTAAACATTTTGCCTTCCTCCTCCATTTTAGCTGATCTGTCTTTGCATGCTTAGGACTGTGCACACTTTACAACTGGTAACTAGTGTTAAAGTTCATCTGTTAACTTTTGAAAACATGGTAACATTGGCTTATAACCAATTGGCATTTTTAATGTAGTTATAAGCCCCTAGTAAAGTGGCACTACATGTACCCTGGGCCTGTAAATTAAATGCTACCAATGTGCCTGCAGCACTGACTGTGCCACCCAGTTAGGTAACCCTTTCAGTCTTGTCTCAGGCCTGCCATTGCAGCCTGTGTGTGCAGTTTTAAACTACCATTTCAACCTGGAAAAATAACATTTTGCCAAGCCCAAAACTTCCTTTTTAATATATGCAAGTCTTAACAGTCTATTTAAAAAGTAGGACACATACTTTTAAGTTTTATATGTACTGGTAGTGAAAAATTCTTAAATTCATTTATCGCTACTGCAAGACGTATCTTTCCCATAGGAAACATCGCAAAAACCTTATTACATTTAATAAGCTGTAATCTCCCAATGGGAACAGATAATCAGTTCATGTTTGGTGTCTTGAACTGTAATAAAAAACCCTCTCTTATGGTAAAGTCGTATTTTTAATAACAATTTTGAAAATGCCACTTTTAGAAAGTTAGAGAATAAACGAAATATCTAGCTGACTGTTTATTGGGCTGCCAACTATTAAAGCAGACTCAGACCAAAATCAGGAGTAAGATGATCTACATCATTTAATTGTTCGTTGTTTTCAATTATTATAATAATAATAATTGAAAACAATGAATAATTAAATGATGTAGACTATCTTACTCCTGATTTTGGTCTGAGTCTGCTTTAATAGTTGACAGCCCAATAAACGGCCAGCTAGATTTTGTGTTTATTCTCATTTAATGGCCCAATCTAGCTGTGTGATATAGGGCCCACCCCTCTTCATAACTAACTTTTAGAAAGTTGGCATTTTCCTGCCTTAACCATTTGGTGCTTGCAGTCTGTCTCTGGGTCACATGACTGGGTGTAGTTGACTGATGGGCTTTGTGTATTCCTGCTAGACAGCCACATACAATAAAGAGCTTAGGTGTGCCTGCCCTACTTACAGTTGAATATGCCATGTCCTGTCTCCACAAAGGGCTGCATACCCCCTGGAGTTAGTCTGGACCCAGGGCTAGGAAGGCTGGACACCTGCATTTCAAAAGGGAAACTCCAGAAGCTTCTCCCACTTCAAAGACAGAACTGGGTATAAATATTGGACCTCAGATACCAGCTCTTCAGTACACTTCTGGACCTGTTTGATACTCTGCCTGGAAGAAGGACTGCTGTGCTGCTGAAAGGATTGCCACTCTTCTGAAATTCCGAAACATGACCCCAATTGCACAATGCTTTCTCTACATCGGATTTCACATCTCAAGCCCTCATCGACAGGATACTCAACGATGCAGGACCTTGCACCTCAGCCTCGCTGCATCTCAGAACTAGCACATTACTTCAGCTCTGCACACCAGGATTTAAGGTACTTTTTTTAGTGGGCCTAACTGGATCCTTGCAACCGGCCCGTGCTCCATCACAATCAGCCTGAACTTGTGACTTTGTCCTGGTCCGGTGTGACCAGATATCCACAGTTAGTGCTTTGTGCTTTTTTGTGCTATTTTCACTGAAATCTTTCAAGTTGAATATCTCCAATTGTACTGATTGGATTTTTGATGCTTTGAACTTGTTGTATTAGAAATCACTTTATCTTTCTAATCTGATGTGGTATTCTTTTTGTGGTGTGTTTTCACTTTATTACTGTTTGAAGTGTTTCAGGCCTACTTTACACGTTGCTTCTAGGTTAAGCCTGACTGTTCTGTGCCAAACTACCAGAGGGTTGAGCACAGAATAATTTGTGGTTTGCCTGTGGCTTCAACCTGGCACAAATTGTTGTTGCTGCTTGAATAGGGTTTCACCCCACTAAATCAATAACCCAATTTCTTACGGGCAAGTCTCTCACCATCCTTAGAAATTTCTATCTTCGCAATGGGGATCTTTCAGCAACAACAAATCTTGAAGCTTGTGTCTGTTTCTGAGAAACAAAAAAACAATTGCCATGATGCAAGTGGAGGGCGCTTGGAGCAATTTTCATTTGACTCAGGCTGGTAAGATCTGTGCTTGAAGACCAGGCTTATATAGAGCAGACCTCCTGACACTGCTAAGGTGGCAACCCTGTGGGGGACGGGGCACAACCACAGAGGCAGGGTAGACTTCACTCACACAAAATCACTGATTTCCCACCCCTCTAAGCTGGGTTGCAAAATTGTGAGCTTCAAAGGACTGATGTCCTATCATGAGACTCTCTTCCCACATAATGCCTAATGTCTATAGGCAAACAGTGCATTTACAGTGAGATAGCAGAGCAGGAAGTTGAGCATAGTACAGAACAAGAGTTTGTCACATATTGGTTTAAAATATGAATGGACATTTTGATTTTCAGGTCTAGCCAAGAATGATGTATGAAAGAAACAGCACTGACTTATTGTTAACTTTGACTTAGCTGGTACAAACAACTGCATTTAAAGACAATATTAAAATTATACAACTAACAAGTATGCAATCACTAGTGCTTGCCCACCATGTTATAGTTCTGGGTAATCCTAATCTACATGAATTGGAAGAGAATTTATGGAAGCACTCTCCTTCAGTAAGACTAGACTCAAATGCTGTACATTCTTTAAACACAGTACATGCCAATGTTTGTATTCAGTGATACTGGGCTCAGTAGAGACTTTGAGTCTATGGTTTTAAAGTATGTAAGCGGTATGTGTACTGGGATCATGTATAAAATATATAACAGAATAAGTGCAATCATCATTTTGATGGAGGCAAGACGACCCCACCAAGACAGGATTGATGGATTCCAATAAAAAATAAGCTTACTAATTCTATTTAACACATCTTTCATATTTATTGTAACTGAATTTGTCATTGAATTGGTAAACCATATGCCTAAATATTCAATCTTAGAACTATTTCAGTGCAAGTCAGTAGAGACAAAAGGATGTTTAATACAGAATTTAGGAATGTACAAAACTTCTGATGTATCCAAATTAATGTTATAACTTTAAACGGGAGAGAATGCAGATATTTCATGGAGCAGGTAAGGAATTGTAACATCAGGAGTAGAAAGGAAGAGAAGAATGTCACCCGCATAGGCGAAGAGTTTCAAATGTTTATCACCATATTGAAAACCTGATATAAGGTCATTCTTTTGAATTCGAGATAAAAAGAGTTCAAGGGCTAAAACAAATAAAAGGAGAACTTAAGAACATCTTTGACGAATTCCTTGCTGTAATGGGAAATATTTGTATATATGTACATTGATCAACACAGACGCCATTGAAGCTGTATAAAGTAAAGATATCAGTGGAATAATATTGGGACTAAAACTGTGCAAAGTATGAGATTTAATTAAAAGGGTCCATTCAACTCTATCAAATTCCTTTACCACATTAATAGTGATAGGATAGCTTTAGAATGTATGTTATTGAAACCAATGAGCTTTTGATTAAATAGGAACAAAAGTTATGTGGTTGTTCACTGGGTCTGCACTTCTCAGAAATATCACATGGGTGAAAGGCACAACATGTTTGTATGTATACATATATTAGTGTTGACCTCTGTTTAGCAATGTTTTTATTATTTGCTAAAACTGTTCTTCAAAATAGTTTATCAAAAAAAGAATTAAATTAAAGACGATATCATAGACATGAAACTATTGAGTAGCAGGATTAATCAGTTGAACAATACAATACAGAACAGGATATTTCCATTTTGCACAGTATTTTAAGATGCATGGCAGCCAGCAGCACTAACTGCTTAGAGAAAACTCAGTGGCCATTGAGTCTCAAACAGAATGGGTCATTCATTGCTTAGCATTCTGAAACCAAACCAAACCTCCTCAGGCTATGGGTGTATTGTCACTTGGCGTAGTCCACTAGCCTCACACAAGGACAAAAGCAAAACCTTGAAGTATTGTTACAAGCAGTTTTTTGTGTGGCAGCTGACTGCTTAAGGTTTTGCTGGTAAGAGAAAGGGAAACAGAAAAGGGGGGTAGAGGCCCCTATACCCCTTTGGAGCCTGGGCTACACTACTAGAAGGTGAAAAATTAACTTGGCTCTAAGAGGATAGATACATTAGATTTGGTTAGGAGGTAGATGTATTATTTGTAACCTCACTGAAACAAGAATCCCCCTATGAAATAGAATCTTATGTATTTCATTAAACTCAGTACATTTATTATTAGAGGCATTGCTGTACCATAGTCAAGAAAGGCACTGATACCAAAAATACTACTCACAACAGTGTTTTAATTATTCAAATTTACTTGCATACTTTACAAAGAAAACAAACTTATGACTGATTGAAAAAGTATAAGACCTATCCACTATCTTATATACTATTAAGGATTGCTGTTACTATAAATCAGAAACAAAACTTTAAAAAAATAAAAATTGTATGCAGGTTAGCAATAGTACCGCGATGATGGACAATGTACCACTACTTAAGGTGACAAAGGATTTCCGTCTCCAGGTAAAAACAACAAATTACAGTATACCTGCTCATATGGTGCACAAACAAATTGCATGCAGGTATAACTGTCATGTTGATCTACAACAACATTTACATTCTGTGTTATTTATTCTTGTTTAGCATTGGTCCTGGGTAGACATGGGCAGAAATGTTTAGGCCTTATGACTTATGGCCTCTTCAGGACTTTACGGAACAAATGTCACCCAAGCACCCAGTTGGTATAGCAAAGATATTGAATCGGTGGGTTACTGCTACACAGTCAAAATCAAGGCTCTGCCATCGGCGCCGTCTAAGGTGGGCAGTGAGGTCTTGGTTTCTTAATTGTAGATGCCCACTGTTAAATGTGTTGCTTGAAGGGCCAGAGACCCTGTCAAGCAGTCAGAGATGGGGTGTGCCAGGGGCGTCGAGGCTAATAAAGTCCTAGGTCCAAATACCTTATCAAATCCAATAACGAAGTCTAGAAAGCAGTTGGTCACAGGTTTGTGTCGCAAACGTGGTCCACATACCGGCGTGTGGGGAGACGGCATTGTGAGTAAAAGAAAGGAAGGAAGGTTAGCTGCTGCCTTATATAGTAAAAAGAGGCAAGGATGTTTGAGGATGTAGTTCATGCAGGCAACAATGTTGTGCTGGACTAGGGAACTCATGGGAAATCGTACCCAGCAGCCATGTTATTTCCTATTGCTCTTTCCAGGATTTTCCATTTTTGAGACTAGACTCACTATTATGAAATGCTATGTAGTGTTTATTGAGTCCAAACTTATTGTAGGAAAATACTGGAATGAACTGTGCTTCGGAGATTGCATGACTAGAGAATAGATTTCCTAAAGGCTGAACAGATGTACTTTCCTGAAATCTATTTGAAGTGGACGTAATTCAATGGAAAAGATAAAAAAGGAAACACAGAAAATAAGATGCGAGGCCAACAACTCCTAACTTACTATGGGAAAAGGATAGTTGCTGGGATCTTGAGGTTCCCTCCTTGGTCAATTCATGGTGGTCAGCAACGTAGTAGGAGAGCCATTGCAGCACGGAGTCAGACAAACCCATGCATGTTTCTGGTGTGTGCATCTGCACTTCGAAGCAGATGATGTCAAAGGCTCTCAGCAGCAATTAATACCTACTGCTCAAATGCTGATCTCAGCACCATATCTGCAATGTTTCCCACATGGTTTGGCTACTCTTTTCCTGTGTTTGAAGCTGATGAGGCTGTGACTGTGGTAAGTCTGCCAGGTACAGCAGGTTAGGGCACAGTGGCCCTGGCGCACCAGCCTCCTGCAGGCTAGGGATGGTCTGAATGTCAGATGCGATAGCTCACCTAGCACACCCTTGTGACATGAGTACAGGCACTCAGCAATGAAGGATATCACAGATTATAAGTTGTATCTGACCCCACAGTCTGCCCCTCATAACAAACTATATTCATTAGTAGCCTGTGGCAGTGGGGCATGTTACTGTCTTATGAGATAGAGTGCTCTCGCTGTTTAAGAACTCATGCAGCCATTCTACCAAGGAAATCAACATAGGCGCGGTAAAGAAGATAAACAAACCTATGTCATCGCTGACAGTCGTATTCGACTAATGGCGGAAGACTTATTGAGTGAGGATTGAACAACGTATGAATGACACAACAACAAACAACTCAAGGAGCTCAGCTACTGTCTCCCTCCCTGTATATACGGTACGTTTTGCACGACAGTAAGCTTAAATCTAGCTATAGCTAAAAAGAAACAAATAGAATACTTGCACAATGCCACATATAATAAGTAAGTTACTGAGAACAAAACATAATCTGATGTATAGTAGTACTCTGCCCCGTTCTCGTATGTTGGCATACGGTGTTTACCAAAGGCTTCATGCATCTAATCCAATCTCTCAGAACTTTACTTGTTGCAGCCGGAGGCAGATGAGCAATTAAATAAATCTAGTAGTAATAATCGTGCCACTTTGTGATCCCAAATTCATTTGGGACACTTGATTTATGAAGTATGTCTTCTTTTGACATGGGAGGAATTGTGAATGATGGCTAGCTTAATGAGAAAACGTAAGGGTTCCCTATTAACAGAATGAAATATTCATCACAGGGCATAACTGTTTATTAGTAGAGCTATGGAAACTTGGAAAACCCACCCGCTAATCAAGCGCTTTTTAATTAAAAAAAATGCAAGCTTGTATGTCTAAGGAGGCTAGAGTTTAATTAAAGTTTCTTAAAGTTAATTTAGAATATGTGTTGGATGGTTGTCTGGAGTGATCCCATCTCAGCATGAAGCAAATAACAAACAAAGTAATTACTTGTGAAAGAAGTTTCAAATGCTGTTACCTAATAAAAATGCTCTTCCAGCATCATGTGCTCTCTATCAGGACCGTATTCTCAGTAACGCAACTGAAGTAATATAACAGTAATCTGTATTTCACATTCCCTATAACGACCTTTTAAATGACCGAATCCTAAATGCAAAAAAATAAAACCACTAGAGAATTGACATGCTACCTGATGCGTTGAATTACTTATTCTTTCTTTAGACTTTGACTTCAGTGCACTTTGCCTGTTGCTAATCGCTTGCATGTTCATACATTAAAGTGCTATATTTTAATAAAGATAGGAGAATAAACATATATTAAAAAATCCACACATTTTTAACACAATCGGGTGAGGTAGAGAATAAGCCAAAGGCAAAATGTTTATTCTTAAAACAAAACAATAATTTAATCTTCAGACAGGAAAAGCAAGTTTGCACAGCTACACACACGGGCTATATGTGTGAATATGACATATTGATAGTGCGACTAACAAAATAGCTTTCTAGTGAGTTTTTCAACTTGTATGGTTTTCATCAGCATTGCTACCAAAACGCTTCACAGGTGCATTGTCCTGAAGCCTTAACAACTTTATCCTCATTGTTGGACTTGGCCCTTTCTGCAAGGTCATTCCCAGACTTTTTACATTCATTCCTCCATTTTTGCTGAATTCTTTTTTGTTGGCCTTAGAACCCGTTGTCTTTTACCACAATTAATCACTGCTAAAGTGCTTGTGCTCCCTCCTTTAAATTTGTTAGATTGGCTTATACCCAATTGGCATATTTAACTTACTTGTTAATCCATAGTAAAGTGGCACTACCTGTACCAGGGACTGTAAATTAAATTCTACCATTGGGACTGAAGCACTGCTTATGTCACCCACTCAAAGTGCACTTTAAACTTGACTTGTCTGTCATTGTAGCCTATGTGCGTGCAGTTTTAAACTGTCATTTTGATCTGGCAAAGTAAAACCTCTGCCAAACCTTCCTTTTAAATACATATATGTCACCCCTGGACAATCCAGAGGGCAGGGTGCAATGTATTTAAAAGCAGGACATGTACCTTTAAGGTTTACATGTCCTGGTAGTGAAAAACTCTTAAATTATTTTTCACTAGTGTAAGGTCTACCTCCCCCTTAGGACAACATTGGAGTTGCCTTATTATATTTATATATGTGTCATTTCCAAATGGGAATAGGTAACCACTTCATGTTTGGTGTTTCTGGAATCCTAATTTTAAACCACAATTTTGAAAATGCCACTTTTAGAAAATTTGCATTTTCTGAATTAGCCATTTAGTCCCTGTAGCCTGTCTCTGGTAACATGACTGGGAGTAGCTGATAGTTGGGCTTTGTGTATTCCTCGTTGACAGCCACATACAATAGAGAGCTAAGGTGTGTGTGGATGGGCCAGCAGTGGCAGGATGGGAGGGAGGAACTGTGCACAGCCCCACTTCCACTTGAATAGGCTGTGTCCTGCCTCCACACAAAGGGCTGCATACCCTCTGTAGTTAGTCTGGAGCAAGGACAGGCAAGGCAGGATGCCTGCGGACTTCAAAAGGAAACCTCTAGAAGCTTTTTCCCCACTTCAAGGGCACAACTGATTATAAATACTGGACTGTAGACACCAACTCTTCAGTACACTTCTGGACCTGTGGATACTCTGTCAGAAAGAAGGACTGCTGTGCTGCTGAAGGGACTGCCACTCTGCTGGACTGCTGCTCTGGAGGAATGAATGCCCTGCTGTGCTGACCTGCTGCCTGCCACCCTCTTGCCTGGGGAGGAAGAGCTGGACCTGCAAACTCATCTTGAACCCAGGTCACCAGAGTGACTCCAAGGGCTACTCTGTTGACTTCCTGATTTGAGCCTCAGGGACATAAAAGGCTCCACAACATCCTGCACCAGCCCCTGGACCCAGCTGCAGTGAGTTCCTTACCCCCAGTGGTGCCCCTCAGGTCCTGGACCCTTGGTTGGCTCATTGAGCTGAAATGAAGCTTTTGGGTTCCTCACAACCGTGAACAGGTCTGATTAACCAAGACCTTGCTGCTCCCACTGAGATTTAGTGCAAAGCTCCGTCAGCCAGACTCTTCATTCCCCAGCATCGATCGCTTGCGGGGACCACCAACACGAGGCTCTAGCAAAGCCTGCCTGTGATGCTGGCCAGGCTCTTGTGCAATGCCAACAGCCTCCCACAATGCTGTTCCTGCTCCTCACGGGTCTCTTCTATGCAACAGACTCATGGCATGAACTTGAGAAGGTAAACTTCAGCGGGCCTAACTTGGTGTCTCTATCTGACCTGCTCTCTATCTTGGTCAGACTGAAAGCGAGACTTTGACCCAGTCCAACGCGACCTGATATTCTGCATTGGGGCTTCGTGCTTTTTGGTGCTATTTTAACAAAATTCTTTACAAATTCATATCTCTGACTCTACTGGTTATATTCTTGTTGTTTTGGCCTTGCTTTATTTATTAAATATTGCTCTATTTTCTAACTTGATGTGGGATCCTATATGTGTGGTGCTTCCACTTTTTACTGTTTAAAGTGTTGCACATTGTCTCTAGTTTAAGCCTGACTACTCTGTGCAATGTTACCAGAGGGTTGAGCACATGTTAATTTGGGGTTTGCTTGTGACTTCACCCTGACAAGGATTGTAGTTGCTGCTTGACAAGGACTCACACCCCAGTCAACCAGTAAATCAATTTCTCACATTCCTGTATTGTAAACCTATCTACTGAGAAAAACTCTTAAACTCCATTCCATTAAATGGATGACCTCTGTTTGATTTTACAGTCTTCAGTATTCCATATTTAGAGAACATATTTGTGAGAGCAGGAATCAAATCTTCTATTGACTTGTTGGAAACTGCCATCATGACTACAATGAGTTTTTATCCAGTGGTATGAGAGCGATATTAGTAGGATCAGGTGTGGGTGTATTGCTCAGACTTTGACATCCGTGTCAGGAATCAAGCATTTCTTTCAATATTTCAACAGTGAAAGGGAAACAAACTTTTTGTCACAAAAATGCTTCATCACTGCAATACCACAGTTTGGTCTGAAAGCTCCATATGCAGTTATAGTTGGAAGATCAAGTAAGTCCCTCTTAGCATTTGAAGGTTCATGTAACATGTATGATGTCTACATGCCTGAGCACCTTCAAGTCTATAAGGTCACTGCATCAGCCAGGTTTCCTCGCTGTTAATGTTGGGGAATTTGTGATGTGACCCCTCACAGGCCCAGATCCACACCCAGCAAAAACAGATGACCCCTGCCACAAGGCAGACAATACCCATCACATGATTCAAGATGAACAATGTGTTTTAGACCCACAGTATACAGCTAATAGGAGGCTCAGTACAGAGTCAAAACCTCAAGTTATTATCCCAAGTGTCCCAACTCCATGTTTCCTCCTGGAACGTACTCCTACAGGCTCAGGATTATTTGGGCACTCTCATCACACATCCTGCAAGATTTCCATCCCCTCCTGTATTGGTGTGGTCCCAGGAGATTATTTGTTAGTCACCTTTCTCTGTGGTTTAGTATTTAAACCATGCCTAAGATCTCAGTTGCTCCTTATCGTTCCAGATTCCTAGCACTGTGATTCTGTTTAATCTAGCTTTTAGGTTGCTGGCTTACCTAACTGTACTTTGACTTTCCTCCAGTTGTCCTGCGTGTCGAGTGCTTAGACTTTTGTGATTATTACGTTCAAAATATTGTCTTGAATACTGGGTATAATGCACGCCCCTGTTGTCCTCTTCTTACTTCATTTCACAGTAACAATAAACGTCTTGGCATGTTTAATCCATTTAGCATAGCTGGGGCCCAGATTCTTGGAATCACCAAAATCCAATTGTAGGGCATACCCAGTGCTGAGACAATGAATGGTGCTGTGACACTCATTTAGTTATTTTTTTGTCAAAACGCTGACACCTGGTAACTTGTCATTAGGACATTGTTAAAAGAATTAAAACTAGAAGCACATAAAGCAGGAAGAATATAAATAAATACAAAATAATGTTAACAATATATAAAAACAGTAAATACACAAATATATAAAAATAGCACATACTATTGTATATATTTTTTAATTTGAATTTATATTTATTTATATTGTTAACTCTTAAATAATTCAGTTTAATTCCACATTATTTCCTATGGGGCTTTATTTTAGTCCTTTCCTTCATTAGTTTCTGGGGGAGGGTGTTGCAGTACCAGTTGTTGGCCATGTGTAGTGTTGGACTTACTACAAAAGTGTAGGTTACTACAAAGGTATACATTACTACCAAAGTACAATTTGTCTATACCAACAAGCAGTAAACCTACTCAAAAGTGTAAACTTTCTCAAAAGAGCAGTTTGTGAATCAGGCCCTTAGTGTATACTCCATCTTACTGATAACTGTATGGTGCAAATGACTTAGAGCATGATTTATAGGCATCATGACTGTAGTACCATCTTAAGGCCCATAGAAAATGTATTGATATCAAAATATTATGCTAGAAGACAGAAATGTTTATTGACACAGCTAAACCTGTCAGCCTTAGGGTGAACTTCCTCCAAACATTTTGCCTTTACCCTCCAATGCTGCTGAAGTCACTTTAGTTGCACTTTATCACTGCTAACCAGTGCTAAAGTGCTTGTGTTTACTCCCTCAAACATGGTAAAATTGACTTACACCTGATTGGCATATTTAATTTACTCATAAGTCTCTAGTAAAGTGGCATACCATCTACCCAGGGCATGTACATTAAATAATACTAGTAGACCTGCAGCACCAATTGTGCCACCCACTTAAGCAGCCCTTTAAACCTTCTCCAAGGTATGACACTGCAGCCTGGATGCAGTCTTAAACTGCCAAATCGAATTGGCAATATAACCCCCTTGTCAATCCCTCAACTCCCATTTTATTGAATATAAGTCACCCCAAAGGTAGGCCCTAGGTAGCCCATAGGGCAGGGTTCATTATAATTAATACGTACTTTTAAGTTTTGCATGTCCTGGTAGTGGAAAACAACTACATTTGTTTTTCACTACTGTGAGGCCTACCTATCCCATAGGTCAATTCTGTATTGCCTTGTTACATTTAATAAGTGCTAACCTTTGGGAGTAGTTAAACATTTGATGTTTGGTGTCTGAGAAATTGTAATTTGAAATTCTCTGTAATGGCAAAGGTGAATTTTAATTTACAATTTTCGAAATGCCACTTTTTTGAAGGTTTGCATGTTACTGCCCTAACTATTTGGTGCCCGCAGCCTGTTCCTGGGTCGCATGGCTAGTTGTAGTTGACAGTTAGAGTTTGTTTATTCCTACCAGGCACTCACACAATAGAGGGGTTGGATAGGCCATCTGCTGGCAGGATGGGGGTGAAGCTGGGCATAGCCCCACTAGCAACTGAATAGGCTGTGCTCACCTTAACACAAAGGGCTTGTCACCTCCACATTATCTCGCAGCCTGCTTAAACACAGGCCAGAGGACTTGGGAAACTCCAAGCACTTCATAGAGAAATCCCTAGAAATTTCTCAACTTCAAAGGAGGCACCAGGTCTAAAAAGAAGGCTCTCAGACCCACTCTTCATAACACTTTCAGGACCTGCAGGAGGATTCTCAAGGGACTGTATGCTGCTGTGGCCTGCTGCGTATTCCAGAAGACTGCCTTGCTGCACCTGGGAGGACTTCTTTGCCGCTGCAGTACCACCAAGCATATTACAAGTTTCCCAACTGCGACAGTTAGGGTGGCGGTGAGGAAACAGAGGGGCACTACAGGGCACCCTACTGCCTCATGGCACATGGGAGGTATGCAGGGGGTCACATAGTGTGCCCCCCTGTGTGCATGCATGTCCAGTTCATACATGGCATGGACTTAACTGTTCATGCCATGCAGGAATCTGCTTTGGCGATCCCATTGCCGTGCCTTTTTGAAAGGCACCACTGTGGGAACAGCAAAGGCCTTCCCACCAGACTATGAGGAAACTCACAATCTGGCGAGCGGCTGGCAGTCGAGGTTAGCAGTGCTGGAGTGGGGCAGTGGCATGCCACCCCACACCGCCAAACTTGTAATCAGGCCCTAAGTCCGAATATAGAAATGTTCACTGTGACTTTGTCCAGCAGCTCCCCGACAATGACTTCTCCTCCTCGTAAACTCTATTTTTTACATTTCTCTGCTATTTTTCTCGTATTGTGTTTTCACTTTATTACTGTTTGTGTGTGTTAGAAATAGGGGTCTCTAGTTGGCAATGGTTTGCACCTATGTCTAAATCGGGACCCTTCCTTCTAGTCAGGATAAGGGGGATACACTATTGAACAAACCCCTGGTGACCCCCTTGGTAGCTTGGCATGAGCAGTCAGGTTTATCTCAGAGGCAGTGTGTAAAGCATTTGCACATAACCAACAGTAATAAAAACACGACAAAAGAACAACACACAGTTTAGAAAAATATCCAATACTTTATATATTCAAAACAAGACCAAAACGATAAAAATCCAACATACTGTACTTAAAAATATGCACTTTGCAAGAATAACCTTAAAAATGCACTTCCTTGAAGTTGGTAGCCTTGTGCTACCGCGATACTCAAAACAACAGAATCCAATAGTTCCATCTGACCGCATCAGTCAAGGTGTAGGCAGACTCGTAAACAGTACCTTTTCGTTGTGGCCGATCACGTTCGAACGAGTCGGTCATGGCAACCGTCGCAGTTGTGATGTGAAGTGAAGCGATGTGGCTTGTGGTGCCCACAAGGCACGGTGCAGGCAGCGGCTCAGTGATGGTCGTCTAGCATCGTTGGTGAGACCAGGGCTGCGATGCGGAGTGAGGCGGTGCTCGATGCGGTGCTGTCAGATCACGGTGCAAGCGACAGAGCCGGTTGGTGGGAAGCTGACATCGGTCGGCCCAGACTGCGGTGTGGGACAAGGTGGTGCATCATGAGACTTACGAGCGGTGCTCCCAGCCCCGATGCGGTCACGGTTGTCGAGGTCAGCATGCAGCAAATGCTTTGGATAAGTCCAGGGTGGCGAAGCGAGACAGAGCGGAGTGTGGCTCACACAGGTCACGGTGCAAGCATCGGCTCAGTGTTGACAGCATCGGTTGCCGTCGTCGGAGATACCAGAGTTGCAGTGCAAGATGCAGTGGTGCCTTCAGGACATGGAGCCAGCGACGGAGTCGGTTGCTTTTCCCCCTCTGTGCCAACTGAAACCACGGTTCCAGAGGCGGTTCCTAGAGGTCGGTGAAGCCTTTGAAGTCCCTGAGACTTCAAAACAGGAGGCAAGCTCTACTTCAAGCCCTTGGAGATACTCAGCACAAGTGAGGAATGTTCAGTCCAGTCCTTTCACTGACCAGGGCAGAAGCAGCAACTGTAGGCCAAGCCAATAATGCAACAACACAGCAAAGGGTCAGTACTCCTACTGGCAGCTCTTCTTCCTGGCAGATTCCTTGATTCCAGCAAGGTCTAAAGTTCTGGGGTCTGGGCCCCATATTTATACTCAGTTTCTCCTTGTTCTCTTAGGCAGAGAGTGTCTGTACCTAGTCCAAACCAGTTTGGTCCTCACTGGCCCAGCATCCTAGCAGGAGGTGGAGACAGCATTGTCCAAGGCAGACCAGGCCTTTCAGGTGCACGGGAATTTCCTCCCACTACTCTAAATGCAGCCCAGGTCTATTTAGCCCAGCCCTGACTCATCCAGGAAAGGCAGGACACACCTCAACCCCCCAGTGGCTGTCTGAAGAGAATACACATCCCCTTCCCCTGTCACTCCAAAGCCAGACAGTCAATCCACAAACCCAGCAGAGGCACACAGGATGGCTAAGCAAGAAAATACCTACTTTCTAAAAGTGTTATTTTCAAACGCAGAATATAAAAATCATCTTTACTTAAAGATGCATTTCTGCATTCTGAGTTCAAGCATACTAAACTCCATTTCTCTATCTTGTCCCATTGGGAAGACAAACTTATAAGTTGTTATAAGCAACTTCCCTTTCTATCCTATGTGACAGATAGCCTTTCAATAGTGAAAAATGAATTGCACTGTATTTCACTACCAGCCATTGTCAAACACACCAGTACATGTCCTACCTTTAACATACACAGCACGCTGCCCACAGTGGTACCTTGGGCCTACCTTAGGGTGACTTACATGTAAGAAAAGGGAAGAATAGGGCCTGGCAATTGGGTGCACTTGACAGGTCAACATGGCAGTTACAAGCCTTGTGTAGACACTGCAGTGGCCGGTCTGAGAACCCTTTTCAGGGCTGCTTGTGTGGGTGGCAAAACCAGTGCTGCAGGCCCACCAGCAGCATTTGATTTACAGGCCTGGGTACTCTCAGTGCACTCCACTAGGGACTTACTAGTAAATCAAATATGCCAATTATGGAAACATCAATCCATAACACAATTTCCAACAGGAGCTTTTGCACTTTAACACTGGACAGCAGTGAATAAATGTGCAGAGACACTAAACCAGCAAAAACAGAGTCAAAACCGGGAGGTCAGAAAGCAAAAAGACAGGGGAAACACACTAAAAGATGCCAGGTCTAACAGTGTGCTGCATAAATACTTTACAAATTTCCTCTAAGTTAAGCCTGCCTGCTTTTGTGCCAAGCTACCCGAGAGTTAAACACAAGTTGATTTATTGACTTTTGTGGTTCCTACTGGCGGGATTGTGGCTATTTGGCTAAAAACTGCACTGAGAACCGAGGGAATAACGGGACCAAGCTACTGTCAATCCGCCCATGGTGCATGGCCAGTCAGCCTGCCTTCGTAGCTGTTCCCACTATGTTCTTATCACAGCAGCAAATCCTGTTCAGTGGTCCATCGACAAAGTGGCATCCAACCTTCTGGATCTGTCTTTAGCTACAGCCTCCTGCCTCGTCCCGCTGGAGATTTTCGACTTCCAAAAAAGTACGAATGTAGAAGCCTTCACTAAAACTCCAGCCAGCGGCTTCCTGGCGATAACGCTCCCTCCTCAGACACTGCCTACAGCCTTGCCCCTCTGAACTTTACCTTCTTAGAACATTTTTCTTGCAAATTCTACTAAGTCCAGAGGTAAGCGCCAACCGGGCCCAATACACGTTTTGTATCTGATCCACGCTCCATTGTGGTCAGCCATATTTTTTGACTTTGACCTGGTCTCACTTGCCTAGAGGTCTGAAGTTGGCACTTTGATCTTTTAGGAGCCAGTTTTTACAAAAAACTTTGAAAATTTAAAACTCCGGTTCTACTAATTGGATTTTTGGCATTTAAGTGCCAAACCATTATTACAATTTACTCTATTTTTCTAACGTGGAATGGGGGTTTTTGTTGTGTTTTCACTTTATTACTGTTTGTGTGCTGCATAAATATTTTATACATTGCCTCTAGGGTAAGCCTGACTACTTTTTGTGATAAGCTTCCCAGGATTAAGCACAAGTTAATTTAGTGAACTTTTTTGCTTCACCCTGCCAGAGATTGCGGTTGTTGCTTGACCAGGGCTCACACCCCAGTCAACCAGCAACTCAATTTTTCACAATTTGGTAGAACTGCACATTGGAAATGGAACTTATTAGAAATGGGATTCTTGATTGGCTAAGGTATGCCCCCTAGGAAAAGCAGGAACCACCACCCTAGTCAGGGTAGGCTAGATACACATTAAAAGATACCCTGTGCTCATCCTCTGGTAGCTTGGCACAGATCAGTCAGGCTTATCTAAAGAGGCAATGCATAAAGTATTTTTTCAACACACCCAAACAGTAACATAAAGAATGCACCACAATAATTTATTATATGCTGAACAAAACAAGAACATAACACAAATCCAATGTATAGAATTTGAGATATGGAATTTTAAAATAATAAATGCAGTAAAGCGCTTAGAAGCAAGTAGCGCTAAAAAGGTTACATTAGGTCGTGCTGGACCGGGGTAAAGTCAAAGTTCGGACTGACTGCGATGGAGCGCTGGCTGGCTCTGGGATCCAGGCAGGCCCCGGTGAGCAAAATACCTTTCCTGGACGCAAACAGCGAGATGCATAGATGTCAAGGCCTACTGGTACAGGATGCCTCGATCTTCTCTATGAGATGAAGGCGATGTATCAGTTCTGAAGATGTGTGCTGGGGTTGAGAGGCATCGAACTATGTGCAGGATTCTGCCATGCAGTTGAGGGCAAGCATCGATCCCACCAAGCTGCAGCGGTGGCAATACACTGTCCGTCATCGCCACACTGGGGCAGGGACTCAAGCCCCCAGCTTGTCTTGTGGCTATTACAACACCACCGTCACTGCACCAGGAGGCGCTTGAAGCAGCTCGGGGCTCCCGCAACACGGGAGCCCGTCATTGCCACACTGGTGCAGGGACTCAAGCCCCCAGCTTGCCTTGTGGCTATTATGCCACCACTGTCACCGCGCCAGGAGGCGCTTAAAGCAGCTTGGGGCTCCTGCAGCACGGTAGCCCGTCATCGCCACACTGGGGCAGGGACTCAAGCCCCCAGCTTGCCTTGCGGCTATTACGCCGCCACCATCACCGCACCAGGAAGAGGTGGAGCAGGGCCACCCCCCTAGGTTGTTGCTGGCTGTTGTTGGATTTGGCCGATTTTTCCCCAAGCAAGCCGCTACAGAGTGCTCCAGACTGTCCCTTGTTGTAGTAAGGTACTGTAGTAGCCGTTGTTCCATTACCCTTCCCAGCTACAAAGCAACTCCGGGACATTGACTTTTTGTATAATCTGTGTGTGGGCCCCGAGTGGGTGGTTGTGTGTTTTTAAGGTCCACCCTTCTCTTTTTGTAACTGGTTTGTCTTGTTCAGTCCACCCACAGGGTTAAACTTTCTCTAGGGCTATATAGAGGGCACATTAAGAGATGGGCAAAAGAAAAGGTCAGGACAGGACCCAGGGTATGGATCACCCCAAAAAGAAGGCCTCTGGTGCTGTTTGCCATAAGACAATGGATAGGATAGAGTCGATATTGACTGAATGTCATGAGATAGTCCACCCGGGATATCTCTCCCACCCTCCCTGCCAGGTAGTCCGTCAAGTTCTGATATTAATTGTGGAGTCTAGACGGCCACTTCTCCTGTACTGCCACCAGAAAAAAACCTGCCAGACAAATCCCCCAAATGTTTAATAATCATACTAAAGGAAGGAGTAAAGGTTCTGGAAGTAGGCCCATTGTCCTTGAGCCTGATCCAGCCTCCCCCTTCCTTGTAGTGAGACAAGGGATTCCCCCGATGTGGCGTATGTTACACAAGTAGAATGTCACAACAGATTTAAGGTTCTTGCCGATGAGGAGGTCAGGGTGTTAGGGGGTGGGTTGGATGACCTTGAAAAGAATTGTAAAATTCCTGCAAGTGAGATACAGGGCCTGAAAATACTAATCGAGTCCTTAAAAGAGATGAGGTTGTAGCACTGAGATTGGAGGTTGCTAGTTTAACAGGGAGGGTGACCTGCGAGAAGGCTGTTTCAATAGAGGCCCCCAAAGCATTTCTGTCCACTGTCACAAAGGGAAGTGATGTTAGGTGTCCGGGACATTCCAGGATGGGTGGCGTTAGACCAGCGTGTAGTGTTACCATCGCTAGGCCCACACCACCCCCTCCTACACGTTCTTGAGGTCACTGTTCTAGTGACCCGTATATTAAATCGTCAGTAGCTCTACAAGGTGCTGGCCAAGGTAGGAGAGGGGGAAGGGTGACAGATAGAGGCGAGGCTACATTAGATGAAGAGTATCTTCCAAGTCTGACCATGGTTTTTTTTGGGGAAAGGGGGTAGTGAGGGATGGTGTCTACACTAGATCCAATGACCAGGGCAACCAAGCAGTGGTATACCTTACAGAGGATCCCAAACTCTCTAAGTTTGGGTACAAAGACCAGGACTCACTCAAGAACAAGGTTATTCATTGGTTTAGGTCTACTCGACACTGCTAATCATTAGAGACGACATTAAGCATGTTGAAAGATTGCCCCTTCCGGGGTCACCATGTGATATGATCCAAGTTAGTTTCTTTGATATGGATATAGTTGTTGGATTGTTGTCAATTGATTACCGCACTATTCCGATTGTGAACTCCTCTATTATCATCAGATATAGAGCCCCAGTTAGGCCAGACTTAGGGGTCGATTCCGATTCGGGCCGGAAAAAGCACCGACCGACTCGGAGCCGGAAAAATTACCGACCGACACGTACCAGTGGCACCCGACACGCCAAGTACGATGCAAGCCGCGATAAATCCGACCGACACGTCAGGAAACCAAGCCGACCGACCGAGCCGCTCGGAAAATAGCAATCCGGCCGGAAAAACACGCGAATCCAACCGACCGACACGCACCCGGAACAAATCCGACCGATTCGTACCCGCCAACTCCAACCCGCAAAGTACGATGCAAGGCGCGAAAACACGACCGAGTCGGACGGAGGACAAGCCGTACGACCGACACGCATACAAAACCGAGCCGAAGCAACACAATACACCGCGACCGACGCGTACGCAGCATACAAAACTGCACAAACACAGCGTGAACGAAACGGAAAACACCGTACGAGACCAATGCAGGGTCCGACTCGGTCACAAGAACGTTTCCAACATACACAAACAGCACAAAGGAAAAATCAACCAAAAAAGCCCAAACAAGCAATTACCAAGCCAATAAATACTGGGGGGTGGGGACAGAGAACAAAGACACACCCACAACTCCACCTATATAAAGGACACAAATCACTACCATGAGCCTTTGCAAATGCCATTCCACTGCCAGCACCCAAGAGAAAGCAACCACACACCCACAGCTCATCCCTCACACAAGCCACACACCAGCAGCACACCAACAAATACCTACCTCACATACACCCAGCACAACACACACCCACACACCCTCACCTGCACACCAACACACACATCACCCACCATCACCACCCATCACCATGCCCCCCAAGAAGAATCACAAGTTCCTAGATTGTGAATTGGAAGTCCTGGTAGACGAGATCCTCAGGGTAGAGCCACAGCTGTTTGGCACATTGGTCCAACAGACCCCCATGTCGCAGAAAACCAAGATGTGGGAGAGGATCATCAACAGGGTGAACGCCCAATCACCATGTCGGCGCATAAAGACCGACATCCAGAACAGGTGGTATGACGTGCGCAGGAGGGTACGGAAACTGCTGAAGCAAGACTACATCAACAGCCAACACACCGGCAGTGGCCCTCCTGCCAAGCCAATATACCTCAGGCCCTGGGAGGAGAAGGTGCGGGCCATCCTACCGCCAGTGAGCATATATGGACTAGAGGACATCCCAGAGCCTGGTGAGTACACAACAAATGTACACAATATACTGCCACAAAACACACACACATCACTGTCAAGGGAGAGTCAAACCATGCACTCATAGCAATTACACAGCAACTAGAACAGAATCATCCCAAAATGTGTATGTCAGTCAGATAAACACAACACATGCCATCAAAAAAGTCACATCCAACTGTGCCAACACATGTACAAACACAACCACAACTACAGCTAGGCAGTGGCACAAATAGAACTAACACACACATCCACACATGTAGCCACCACAACAACACCAACACACAGTGAAGACCACTCAAAGGAAGGAATTCTGTGTATGCTGGCCAAGTCAGTGTAGCCAATAGCATCATGGGAGTCGCAGTCACACATATTGCCCCCCCACAACTGTCCCATCAACACCAACATGAACCATGCGCACATCACAGGGAGTGGAGAAGGACTCACAAGATGGCTGACACTGGCTACTGCTGTGAGGAGCACAAGGCCCTGCTGGCAACTGTGCACCAACAAACAGCAGGACACCACTGACTGACATCCTGAGAGACAACTTACACTCCCTGCAATGCAAGCACGTTCCATGGTGGGATATCTGGCTGGCTGGGTGGGAAGGGGGACTTGCAGCACTGACCATAGTCACCAGCACCTCCCCTCACCCCCCCAACACAAACTCCACAGTACCCACCTGGTAGAATGCAATGCCCTCCATCCTAACACAAGATCCCACAAAGCACCACCACCCTGGGTTATGTTGTGTGAAGCACATGGACACTCTTGGGACTCTTAGCCAAACAACTGCCAGGACAACACTCCCAGCCATCCTGTCAGCACAGCCAGCCCACCCCACAGGGAAGCAGAGTCAAAGGAAGGAAGCATGGGCATGCTGGGAAGGGGGTGGAGGCAATAGCATGATGGGAGTCGTAGTCACAGACATTGCTCAGCCTCACAACTGGCCCATCAACACCACCCTGAACCATGCTCACATCACAGGGAGTGGAGAAGGACTCACAAGATGGCTGACACTGGCTACTGCTGTGGGGAGCACAAGGCCCTGCTGCCAACTGTGCACCAACAAACAGCAGGACACCACTGACTGACATCCTGAGAGACAACTTACACTCCCTGCAATGCAAGCACGTTCCATGGTGGGATATCTGGCTGGCTGGGTGGGAAGGGGGACTTGCAGCACTGACTATAGTCACCAGCACCTCCCCTCACACCCCCCCAACACAAACTCCACAGTACCCACCTGGTAGAATGCAATGCCCTCCATCCTAACACAAGATCCCACAAAGCACCACCACCCTGGGTTATGTTGTGTGAAGCACAGGGACACTCTTGGGACTCTTAGCCAAACAACTGCCAGGACAACACTCCCAGCCATCCTGTCAGCACAGCCAGCCCACCCCACAGGGAAGCAGAGTCAAAAGGAAGGAAGCATGGGCATGCTGGGAAGGGGGTGGAGGCAATAGCATGATGGGAGTCGTAGTCACAGACATTGCTCAGCCTCACAACTGGCCCATCAACACCACCCTGAACCATGCTCACATCACAGGGAGTGGAGAAGGACTCACAAGATGGCTGACACTGGCTACTGCTGTGGGGAGCACAAGGCCCTGCTGCCAACTGTGCACCAACAAACAGCAGGACACCACTGACTGACATCCTGAGAGACAACTTACACTCCCTGCAATGCAAGCACGTTCCATGGTGGGATATCTGGCTGGCTGGGTGGGAAGGGGGACTTGCAGCACTGACCATAGTCACCAGCACCTCCCCTCACACCCCCCCCATCACAAACTCCACAGTACCCACCTGGTAGAATGCAATGCCCTCCATCCTAACACAAGATCCCACAAAGCACCACCACCCTGGGTTATGTTGTGTGAAGCACAGGGACACTCTTGGGACTCTTAGCCAAACAACTGCCAGGACAACACTCCCAGCCATCCTGTCAGCACAGCCAGCCCACCCCACAGGGAAGCAGAGTCAAAAGGAAGGAAGCATGGGCATGCTGGGAAGGGGGTGGAGGCAATAGCATGATGGGAGTCGTAGTCACAGACATTGCTCAGCCTCACAACTGGCCCATCAACACCACCCTGAACCATGCTCACATCACAGGGAGTGGAGAAGGACTCACAAGATGGCTGACACTGGCTACTGCTGTGGGGAGCACAAGGCCCTGCTGCCAACTGTGCACCAACAAACAGCAGGACACCACTGACTGACATCCTGAGAGACAACTTACCCTCCCTGCAATGCAAGCACGTTCCATGGTGGGATATCTGGCTGGCTGGGTGGGAAGGGGGACTTGCAGCACTGACCATAGTCACCAGCACCTCCCCTCACACCCCCACCCCCCAACACAAACTCCACAGTACCCACCTGGTAGAATGCAATGCCCTCCATCCTAACACAAGATCCCACAAAGCACCACCACCCTGGGTTATGTTGTGTGAAGCACAGGGACACTCTTGGGACTCTTAGCCAAACAACTGCCAGGACAACACTCCCAGCCATCCTGTCAGCAATCAATCAATCAATCAATCACGGCATTTATAGAGCGCGCTACTCACCCGGGAGGGTCTCAAGGCGCTGGGGGAGGGGGTAAGTTACTGCTCGAACAGCCAGGTCTTGAGCTGCTTCCTGAAGGAGAGATGGTCCTGGGTTCGCCGAAGGTGAGTGGGGAGGGAGTTCCAGGTCTTGGCTGCCAGGTAGGAGAAGGATCTTCCTCCGGCGGTGGTTCTGCGGATGCGAGGTACGGTGGCGAGGGCGTGGCTGGTTGATCGTAGCTGGCGTGTGGGCGTGTAGAAGGTCATGCGGTCGTTGAGGTACTTTGGGCCCAGGTCGTGGAGGGCCTTGTGTGCGTGGGTGAGGAGTCTGAACGTGATTCTCTTGCTGACGGGGAGCCAGTGCAGGTCTTTCAGGTGCACGGTGATGTGGCTGTGTCGGGGGATGTCCAGGATGAGTCGTGCGGAGGCGTTCTGGATGCGCTGGAGTCTCTTTTGAAGTTTGGCTGTGGTTCCGGCGTAGAGGGTGTTCCCATAGTCCAGTCGGCTGGTGACGAGTGCCTGGGTGACGGTCTTCCTGGTTTCAGTGGGGATCCATCTGAAGATCTTGCGGAGCATGCGCAGGGTGTTGAAGCATGAAGATGAGACGGCGTTGACTTGTCTGGTCATCGACAGGGAGGAGTCCAGGATGAAGCCCAGGTTGCGTGCGTGGTCCGTTGGCTTGGGCGCGGTGCCCATGGCCGGGGGCCACCAGGAGTCGTCCCAGGCGGAGGGTGATGAGCCCAGGATGAGGACTTCCGTCTTGTCTGAGTTCAGTTTAAGGCGGCTGTTCCTCATCCAGTCGGCGACGTCTCTCATCCCGTCGTGTAGGTTGGCTCTGGCGGTGGTGGGGTCGTTGGTGAGGGAGAGGATCAGCTGGGTGTCGTCAGCGTAGGAGATGATGTTGAGGTTGTGTCAGCGTGCGATGGCTGCGAGGGGGCTCATGTAGACGTTGAAGAGGGTTGGGCTGAGTGAGGATCCTTGTGGAACGCCGCAGATGACTTCGGTGGCTTCGGATCTGAACGGGGGGAGGCGGACTCTCTGGGTTCTTCCGGCGAGGAACGAGATGATCCATTCCAGTGCTTTCTCTCGGATTCCGATGTTGCTGAGGCGCTTCACTAGGGTGCGGTGGCAGACGGTGTCGAACGCCGCAGAGAGGTCCAAGAGGATGAGGGCAGCTGTTTCCCCGTTGTCGGTTAGGGTTCTGATGTCGTCGGTGGCTGCGATAAGGGCGGTCTCGGTGCTGTGGTTGGCCCGAAACCCGGACTGCGAGGGATCGAGGGATCCATTCGTCTCGAGGAAGGCGGCAAGCTGTCTGTTGACGGTCTTCTCGATGACTTTGGCCGGAAACGGAAGGAGCGAGATGGGACGGTAGTTCTTGAGGTCGGTGGGTTCCGCCGTTGGTTTTTTCAGGAGGGCGGTAAGCTCGGCGTGCTTCCAGCTCTCCGGGAAGGTGGCGGTGTGGAAGGAGGAGTTGATGATGTCCCGGAGATGGGGTGCGATGGTGGCGTCGGCTTTGTTGAAGCACAGCCAGCCCACCCCACAGGGAAGCAGAGTCAAAAGGAAGGAAGCATGGGCATGCTGGGAAGGGGGGTGGAGGCAATAGCATGATGGGAGTCGTAGTCACAGACATTGCTCAGCCTCACAACTGGCCCATCAACACCACCCTGAACCATGCTCACATCACAGGGAGTGGAGAAGGACTCACAAGATGGCTGACACTGGCTACTGCTGTGGGGAGCACAAGGCCCTGCTGCCAACTGTGCACCAACAAACAGCAGGACACCACTGACTGACATCCTGAGAGACAACTTACACTCCCTGCAATGCAAGCACGTTCCATGGTGGGATATCTGGCTGGCTGGGTGGGAAGGGGGACTTGCAGCACTGACCATAGTCACCAGCACCTCCCCTCACACCCCCCCAACACAAACTCCACAGTACCCACCTGGTAGAATGCAATGCCCTCCATCCTAACACAAGATCCCACAAAGCACCACCACCCTGGGTTATGTTGTGTGAAGCACAGGGACACTCTTGGGACTCTTAGCCAAATAACTGCCAGGACAACACTCCCAGCCATCCTGTCAGCACAGCCAGCCCACCCCACAGGGAAGCAGAGTCAAAAGGAAGGAAGCATGGGCATGCTGGGAAGGGGGTGGAGGCAATAGCATGATGGGAGTCGTAGTCACAGACATTGCTCAGCCTCACAACTGGCCCATCAACACCACCCTGAACCATGCTCACATCACAGGGAGTGGAGAAGGACTCACAAGATGGCTGACACTGGCTACTGCTGTGGGGAGCACAAGGCCCTGCTGCCAACTGTGCACCAACAAACAGCAGGACACCACTGACTGACATCCTGAGAGACAACTTACACTCCCTGCAATGCAAGCACGTTCCATGGTGGGATAACTGACTGGGTGGGTGGGTGGGTGGGAAGGAGGTCTGGCTGTCAACCAAACACAATCAATGCAGACCATGTTCACACCCCAGAGAATACATAGAAATACCCAAATAATGCAGGACAATGTGCCACACCAATATCAACCCCTGACTGTGACGACTTAGGACAATAAAATGTACAGGCCCGCACCCCGAGGCACAGTCACAACTGTCAGGTGTGTCAACCACTGATGCCTGCAGAAACATGACATACATTGTTTGTGTCTCCCAAAAACAGGTGATGATAGGGACACAGCAGCAGACGCTGAGGAGTCCCAGTCCCAGGCTCAAGAGGATGCCGAGCTCACTGGCGTCAGTACAGCCTCTGTCCTCCTCGGACGATGAACAACCTGGCACATCCGGTGCAAGTCAACATGCTGCACCAGCAGGACCACCAGCTGCAGCACCAGCAGGTCCACCAGCTGCACCCCCTGCACCCACCCCTCCAACGACTGTCACCACGAATACCATCCCTGCCGACATGGACAGAATAAGGAACAACACCAGCGCAGTGACCCTGGACCAACCTGGGGCCATGGACACCACCACCACCACCAACCCCCAAGGTGGACCAGGGTTATCTGTGCGTGCAACTGCACACACTGCACATGTCAGCAGGGGTGGTGGGAGGGGTGGGAGACAGAGGTCGCTGCTTGCAGACGTTGCTGGTGTGCATGAAGACCCACAACTGGTACGCATAGCTGATGCGTACCAGTCCAGCACCGGAGAGCTCAGCCAGGTAGTGGGGCTCCTCAGAGACATCAAACAGCAGCAGGCTGCCCATCATGCCCGCTTGGACTCCCACATGTCCCACGTGGAGTCACACATGTCACGTGTGGACTCCCACATGTCACGTGTGGACTCCCACATGACCCGCGTGGAGTCCAAGTGGGATGTACTACATGAGATGACGGCGGTGCACAGGGACATTTTACAATGCCTCCGCCAGATGAACAGCAACCAGTCCACACCTCCCTGTGTGCCAACAACATCTGGTACCGAACAAACTGCAACTGCCACAGGGAGGGAGGAGGACTCTGGCGGAGAGTCCCCTGCACCGCAGCAGCCTGCACTTGAGGGCCCCCCCAAGAAGAGGGGTCGTCCGAGGAGGGGAAAGTGAGAGGCTGATGGCCAAGCGCAACTCCCAGGAAGCCTGAACCTGTTCTGGATTTTCGCCTTTGTGCACAGACTGTTCACCCTGTTGATGGCAACACTACTCCCACACATTGCATGGGGAGTACAAGTTGGAACAATGTGTCAGACAACTGTGGCCCCGATACTGGGGATCCTGTCTACCTGGACTTTCTATTCATCTAGGAACTTGGGATTGCAAGATTCATGTACAGCACAATCCATCCTATGCACTATTATCACAATAAACACACTAATACACCATACTTGCCTCTGTCGTGATTCCAACGTGGGTGCTGTTATGGGGATGATGAACTGCAAAATTACACAGTGTATGCGAACTGCAACAGCAAGGACAACACAGGCATGTGAGTACAGGCAACGTGACACATATGAGGGAGACACACCACCAGGGCTACACAACACATACACACCTAGGCCATCTGACTCATTGCCTACACTGATGTTGCCAGGGAAGACGGTGCAATGCACAGACACCACACCCATTCCCAGTTGTAGTCAAGTAGCCCACAGGTGCAGTAAGCAAATGGCAGTCAAATGTGTGACCACAGACAACGCACATCACTAAGTGAAGCACAGGTCTATTACACAGTAGCAACATGCCGTAACCACTACAGATGCAAGGTAACCCCACCTGGTAGCGGGCACACAGTCAACAACTGTAGACAGAAGGAAGTCCATGGGTGTGGCGCACATCACCTGTAGGGACACAACAGCTACCAGCCTGGATGTGCAATCACGTCGTCGGTGGACACAGTTGACCAAACGAATCTGAAAGTACCCTGTGAAGGACAGAAATGACACACAGTCAAAAGCAATGCAGTACAGGACAGAACAGCAAAACTCATGCACAATACATGTTACAAGATACCCACCCAGAACCAAGTTAGCATGTCAACACTGTTGGGGAGTACAGCCCACCTGTCACCACACATCGCAACACACATCCTGTCAAGTAGCCCATGGACACACTCCAACAGCACCAGAGCACCACCCACACATCATGCCAACTCACATCATTCACATGACACCTCAGGATACTCACATTCAGCTAAAGAAGTTGGTGATGAGCTGTGTGCGGACATCACCATCACCATCATCATCATCATCGTCACTGGCATCGTGGTCCAGGCCAGGATCCTCCACAGGTGGCGGATGTTGGTCATCGTCATCCTGGATGAGAGGCAACTCCTTCCGCACTGCCAGGTTGTGGAGCATGCAGCAGACGATGATAATCTTGCACACTTTCGCAGGGGCATATGGGAGGGACCCTCCGGTCTTGTCCAGGCAGCGGAAGCGGCTCTTCAGGAGACCAAAGGTCCGCTCAATCACTCTCCTGGTCCGACCATGTGCCTCATTGTAGCGCATCTGGGCAGGTGTCACAGGGTTCCTGAGGGGTGTCAGCAACCACGGCATGTTGGGGTATCCCGAGTCACCTACGGACAGACAAGTGCACATCAGCTGACTTGGAAAAGTGGGCGGAATACTACAGATCAGATCACACACAATGGCACAAAGTCAGTACACACCGACAAGCCAGGCACGCTGGTTCTGCATCTGTGCCATCAACCTGGGGATGCGACTACTCCTCATCACAAAGGCATCGTGTGCTGAACCAGGGAAACGGGCACACACGTGTGTGATGGTCATGTCTGCAAGACACACCACCAGTGCATTGACCGAGTGGTAGTGCTTGCGGTTCCTGTAGGCCTGCTCCTGGGCCTGTGGTGGTACCAAAGCCACATGTGTCCCATCAATGGAGCCAATGACATGCGGCATCCTCCCCAGGGCATAAAAGTCACTCTTCACGTCAGTGAGTCGTCGCAGTCTAGGGAAATAGATGTACCGGTTCAGGAAGAGCAACATTGCCGCCAAAACATCGCGGAGCACACGGCTGAACATGGTCTGTGACATCCCACCAGCAGACGCCACAGTATGTTGGAAGGTACCGGTGGCAAAGAAGTGTAGGGCTGCCATCACCTTCACCTTGGGGGTCAGCGCTGTAGGATACGGCCGGCCAGGCTGCAAATGTGGGGACAACTGCACTGCCAAATCCTCAATCAGCTGCCTGGTGAAGCGGTACCGTCGGATGCTGTCCCGTTCCACCATCGTTGCCAGGTCTGGGAATGGCCGATGGACAGCAGGAGCCCTGCAGTGCAGAGGAGAAGTAAGCAAGATCGTCAGTCACCCCACATATGCGGCATTGAACACACTCAAGATCCCAACATACATCATCATGAGGCACAACTACATGAAGTGTGCAGTACCGGAACGACATTTATGGTACATACATGGCCAACATCTGTCAACACGGTCCTACAGGTGGCATCAATTTGTCCCAGGTTGGCCCATTGGATATCATGATGCTGTGTCACAGTCACCCCACCAGTGACATGTGAGGACAGATGTGCCCCAGGCACCACAGCTCAACGACAGGCACATTCCCAGGGACCCTGTAATGCCACATGGACACTGGCATCACCTGGAGTATCATGTGTACACCACAACAAAACAAACATGACCCCCACAGGTAGTGGCCACACTTGCCATGGCAGGAGAGCCATGGACGTCTGTGACACACACGCACAACATCAGAGTCCATGCACACACAACGTGGATGTGGAGACTGTCTCCCATTGTGCACATGAAATCAGAGACATTGTAAACACTACATGCACAAAGACTGTGGAGGGCCATCACTATTGTGCCACTGGGACACCCTGGCTCAAACATACCGTCCCACATGGGACTCACGGGGTATGTGACATGACATACACAAACACCACTGTGAAATGTGACCATGGCACATGCACAGATATGAACAGTTGCACATCACAGTGGTCACGTACACGTAACACCCAGGATCCTGTCCCCATTAACACGTGCACAGCCTGGGGGTGGCTGCCCACAGGTGACACCCACAGGACAACATGTACACCAACATACACACAATAGGAAATGCAGCCTTACATGCCTTATGATAAGGTTTGGACAGGCTGTCGTGATGTAGGTGTGCCCCTCACTCCCTGGGAGCTATCTGTGGCTGGCATATGTCCATCTGAGACAGGCATGCTGACATATGCCAGTCACATGTACAGTGATGCGTTGTACTGCAATGGACCGATCGGTGCCTCCGGCCGGCCCATTGCATTCAATGTGTGCGGGTACGCGTTGTACCCCTGTGCGCGTTGTACTGCAATGGACCGATCGGTGCCTCCGGCCGGCCCATTGCTTTCAATGTGTGCGGGTACGCGTTGTACCCCTGTGCGCGTTGAACAGCAATGGACCGATCGGTGCCTCCGGCCGGCCCATTGCTTTCAATGTGTGCGGGTACGCGTTGTACCCCTGTGCGCGTTGTACTGCAATGGACCGATCGGTGCCTCCGGCCGGCCCATTGCTTTCAATGTGTGCGGGTACACGTTGTACCCCTGTGCGCGTTGAACAGCAATGGACCGATCGGTGCCTCCGGCCGGCCCATTGCTTTCAATGTGTGCGGGTACGCGTTGTACCCCTGTGCGCGTTGTACTGCAATGGACCGATCGGTGCCTCCGGCCGGCCCATTGCTTTCAATGTGTGCGGGTACGCGTTGTACCCCTGTGCGCGTTGAACAGCAATGGACCGATCGGTGCCTCCGGCCGGCCCATTGCTTTCAATGTGTGCGGGTACGCGTTGTACCCCTGTGCGCGTTGTACTGCAATGGACCGATCGGTGCCTCCGGCCGGCCCATTGCTTTCAATGTGTGCGGGTACGCGTTGTACCCCTGTGCGCGTTGTACTGCAATGGACCGATCGGTGCCTCCGGCCGGCCCATTGCTTTCAATGTGTGCGGGTACGCGTTGTACCCCTGTGCGCGTTGAACAGCAATGGACCGATCGGTGCCTCCGGCCGGCCCATTGCATTCAATGTGTGCGGGCACGCGTTGTACCCCTGTGCGCGTTGTACCTCAATGGACCGATCGGTGCGCACCCATTGACAATGGGCTTGCCTGGCAACGGACGCGTTTTCGAATATTCGAACGAGTTGGTTGCTGGAAAATCAGTTGGTCACCCACAACAATGTTGCAAAATCATGTATGTCATGAAGTTGAAATTTTGAAGGATGCTGTGGGCGTGTTTTGGTGCTGCTATTCCATGGATTGGCCAGATTCAGAAGATGCAAACGACTTGGACCTATCACTTTGGACACAAGGGACAGTATCTGCCTCTCCAGCACATATATATTGCTGCATGTTCCCCTGAGAGCCCACTTGCCTGCACTACATGCTCCAGGACGACATCTGCCACTGCACTGCTGCTGTCTCTGCCCCTCTGGACCCTGCAATGGCACGTACTGTGGAGAGAGCCCCAGCCTTCAGCCTTGAAGAGAACCAGGCCCTGCTGGACAGCCTACTTCCACAGTACAGCAAGCTGTATGGGACACCAGGGGAGCAGGTGAGTGTTCTGTGCACTGCCTTTCTGAATGTGCATTTTGTCTGACTAGCAAGGCTGAGAGTCAGCACACCACTGGCTAGCAGGCTCACTGAGTAGTTGTCACCCCCATAGTGTGTAGTGACTTGCACTGGACAGGTATGGTGCAGTGACAGTGCTTCTGAACAGGGTTTTACTCCCCATGCAATGATACCATGTAGTGACTTCTGGAAAACTGTCCATGGGCAGCCGTGCACTGCCTGGGTACACCATGTGCCCCTGTGATTGCGACATGTATATGCAACTGTGTCATGCACGGATATGTTGCATGTGTAGTAATGGCCTTATCACTTTGTCATCCTGACAGGCTTCTGCCCATCGGAAGCATGAGATCTGGAAGGACATCGTCCGGGCTGTCCGGTCCGTGGGGGTCTACAAGCGCCGGATCCGCAACTGCCAAAAGAGGTGGCAGGACCTTCGGGGCTGGACCCGGAGGATTGCACGGGTCCAGCTGAAGCTGTCGCCTCCTCGCAGGAGGGGCGGAACACGGACCCTGACCCCCCACATGCTCAGGATCCTGGCGGTGGTCTTTCCAGACCTGGATGGGCAGCTGAAGGCCAGAGAGCAGCAAGGAGGGGGTGAGTCAAAGACTGCACTGTGTACTCTGTCTAACATGCTATGTGCCCTCCTCGGGCCAGGTTGAACTGCCACACTACAGCAGTCATGTTGTCCAGGAGCCATGTCCCTCTATTGTGCACTGCCCACTCCTCATCTGATACCCAGGTGTGGCCCTTACATGCAGGGAATTCTGTCACTTAGGACTGTGTCCTTGCAGTTTGCTTGACTAAAGGTGGGAGACAGCATCTGTTTCCCTGACTCTGTGGTGGGCATCATGGGTGGGTCCATTGCTTACACAATGCCTGTATTCTGACATGTATTCAGCGTGTTACTTTGATCTGTGGTCCAATTGCTGAGCTGATCCACCACATGTGGCTGGGGTACCTGGCACACACCCATGCTGTGGGTGGGAACAATGTTTGGGCCCCAGGAGTATGTATATGACGTGTGTCACACATACTTAGCCAGCTGCCTACAGTCCAGGGCTCATCCCTCATTCATGTGGGGCTGGACAGTCATGCCTACTCCAGGCCATACAATACACTCTGTACTCCCACTCCCGTGTATCAGAGGACACATTGTGCACAGTGATTTGACCCCTCAGGTGTCTGCCTCTGTGTCAGTGTGCTGTGGATTAGTCGCCAGGACTGCTGTGGAGTTTCTTGGTAGGGGCTCAGCATGCCACTGGAGATGTGACCATAGGAGACGATACTTGTGTGACACATAGGTGTCTGATCAGCTGCCCATGCAGACTGGGGCATGTAAATGTGAAGTTCAGGCAGCTGTTCCCCATGCACAGCAGAGTGTGAGGGGCTCAGGTTCAGAGGGTAGTGTCACAGGTCTCCCATATGTCCAATAGGTATGACCTGGACAGATGAGGGTTAAGAGGATGTGTTGTGGGGGGATGTACATGTGCACTTGTGCAGCTCCAGGACTTGCATTCCCCATGACCTACTATTGTGACACAGTGCAGAGTGTTGTTGTCTGGCTGCAAAGTCATACATCACTGAGACAGTGATGTATGACTTAGCAGTCATGCCTCCGCCATGGCATGTGTCTACTGATTGGTGATCCTGCAGGGGAGTGACATGTGCTACATGCACACCATAGTGGCGCTGGCTATCAGGACATGGGTGCATCATGGTGTCTGTCGCTGGTATGCATCACATGCATTTCCTATTTGACTCTGGGCATCCCTTACATCCGTAAACCTGTACTGACTCAGTGGCAAGAGCTGTGATGTGTCCACACCGTGTCCTCTGCACTGTCCAACTACTGTGTACTTGGTGCATGTGTCAACACTGGGGTGTTGCAATCCAACAGACACCAGACAGATGGGTGCAAGGCCATGTGGGATGTGAGTGCCATGCTTGGCATCAGACTGACAATTGACTTCTCCTGTTCAATTAGTGCACTTTTAGCAATGTACAACTAATGATGCCAGGGCTTGCTCTGTGATGTGCTGTGCTCACAGTGGTGTGTGCGTTATGTGCAGGTGACTGATGTCTGTCTGTTTCCCCATTGTTTGCAGATACATCCACGGCCACGGAAGGGGACAGCTCCACGGACCAGGAGGAGCCGGAGAGCCAGACTGGGTCAGCAGCCGAGGAGTGGTCGGAGGGACCCAGTGGCACGGAGGGCGAGGGGAGCCACACCGAGGAGTCCTCAGCAGCATCCACCTCAGCTGAGGACCAGAGCAACTCGGAGGATGACTCCCTTGTGGAGGCGGGTGTCAGCAGCCACCACACCCCAGCTAGTGTTGCTGTCCCCGCCACCACCAGCACCACCACCGCCCTCCCATCGGCTCCCATTCCCCAGGTCCGTGGAGGCTCCCATGTCCGGGAGCGTGTCTCCTTTGGGCCAGGCACCGCACCCCCTGCCCCTGTGTCCCCTGCTGCCCTGAGTGAGGAGTC